>OV656803.1:30000000-31234166 GCA_927399485.1 Calamotropha paludella
AAATTTAAATAATAATAGATAATTTAGTATAGGTATGGTCATAGATTAAGGATGGTCGATGTGATTACGAGATTGGGTAAGGCCTGCCCAATCGTAATCTTTTTAATGGAAGAAATGATTTTAATGTATTGTCTCAATGAGGATTCTCATCACACCAGCTCAGAGATACTTTCAGAACTTAAAATGGCTTGATAATAATCGTAGGCGCATTTACATAAAAATATCTTATTGATTCATTTGATTCTCTACTTATACTCCAACAAACTTCTTTTTTTATTTGATTTGCAGCTTCTTGTTTCATGTTTCGTAGAAATTATGCCAAATATTTGCCTAAGGTAGATCGAGTGTTTATTTTAATAATTTAGTAATAAAGTCGTGTGGTATTCGCCAGAATAGAATAGTACCAACCCGCCACATCTAAAGTTGTCGTTAAAGGTAACTAATGAAAATCATCATACAATCCAGTAGACCAGAAAATAGGATATCTTTCGAATTACCGTATTTTGCCAAGCGTGGACGTAGAGAAACCCCCTAGCAGCAGAGATGATATGTGTAAACGTACTTGTAACTGCTTGGAAGTTCTCGCACCTACGTAACCAGTACAATATATGCCATGTTGATCAGCAATATAGGTCGGTGTGGGATGACGCGGCATATCTTTTGTGAGTAAAATGGCAATATCATTCTGTAGCCTCCATTAGTAACTTTTCACATTTCACAACAAAAATAGGTTACGTTACTAGTATGTAGAACATGGTGGGTTCACGGATACCTCCCTCCCTTTTAGACCTTACTAATCCTTACTTAACAAGTCCTCACTTAAGGGTACACTCAGTTTTGGTAGAACTGACAATTACTTTAGTGAAAACAAAACCAATACAAAAACAGACAAACAAAAATCCTCAATAACTACTGCTGATAAAGTAAAAAACATGCGTATTATGCAAATGAAAAAAAAACATGTTTCCGCTTCCATTATATTTGACGACCGATTGGTTTAACGGTAGCAGTCCTGTCTTCTGCACGAACGACCATGGCATTTGGGTAGGGACATATGTTTGTATGATGAACAAAAACATATATTCTCGTCTCATAGTAGTAACATACAAGTTAACATTTTCTATCCGTTATTTAGTAACCTTAGTTTGAGTTTTGGGACTAAATATTTGATATGAGTAGATTTAAATTTATAATTATTATCATTTAATTATTTTCAATGAAATATATTGCTTTGGAGAACATAAATTGTAACTACTAAACCAAATTACAAACACTAAATGAACTTAGTATTAGTGAGGAATTAATGTTACTAGAAAAGCCTATTACTGGTATGAATAGACACTGGCAACTTTATAGAACAGATGCGGTAAAGTAAATTAAAACACCTCCATAAGCCAATCAATCTTATCAGGCAGCTCATCTTTTTGCGATAACTTCATCAAAGTTTTAAATTAGATATGACGTCAGAAAGATTCTTGTCTTGATTCTTTTTGTTATCTTAACGGATAACTTTTCATTATTAAGTATTGTATTCTTACGCCTAAAATAAGTGATAGCATTTATTTTACATTTTATTAGACTCTCAATGACTCTT
Organism: Calamotropha paludella; assembly: GCA_927399485.1. Classification (NCBI taxonomy): domain Eukaryota; kingdom Metazoa; phylum Arthropoda; class Insecta; order Lepidoptera; family Crambidae; genus Calamotropha; species Calamotropha paludella. Next base: position 30,001,595 of record OV656803.1, read on the forward strand.
ACGTACATAAAATAAATCGATTAGACAAAATTTTAAGTTAAAAACAATTGTGAATACATTTATTCGATATTTTCATATAGAAGCCACTCCAGAGAATCGTGAAATTTTATTGTGGATTTCTTACAATGATATCTTTTAAATGGATTGTGTAAAGTTGTCTTTGGTTCAATACAATTATTTAAATAACTTTCTTAAGAGTAGCCATGTAAAAAAATGACAACTTTCCATTTATTCCAATATTGTTAAACCCTTTCATTGCTACGGAAGCATTAGGCACACCCCACTGGATGGCAAATGGTTTGTGGATTCAATTCTGCCGTCATTCTTTAGATCCGTAAGAAATTGGGGTTAAACATACGTATAGTTAACGAATCCTATCAACCGTATAAATACGAGTGTCATCATATTTTATTTCTTTTAGTGTTTTGTTTTGCTCATCAAATTTATATTATAACTTGTGTAAATAGAGCTGATGAAGAGTTTTATCTCTATTATATGTTTGTTCATATTAATGAATGCATCAAAACCATTAGAAGAAAGGCTTTACAAAAATTGCTTACCTATTCAATCGCAGGTTGAATTAGCTGGCCGCCAGCGGACCGGGTATCCGTTAGTAGCATTGCACACACCCCACTGGTCTTTGGTGTTGCCTGATTTTCGGTTTTTAATTGTTTTATTAGCCAGCTTTGGGCTTCAAAGTCTGATTTCAAGACATCATATTGTTCGCTCAAAGAAAACAAAGAACCTTTGAACTCACTCAATTGACTATTTAACTCACCAAGTCGAGAATTAATCATACTCTTTAAATTCTTTGCAAATTCGCTCATTGTATACCTCATTTCCTCGCGTATATATTCCGCTCAATTCTTCGGAGACCGAAACAATATCCGATGATCCGCTAATACTTGATTGCACGTCCAACTTATTTTGAACATTGCACTGTGTGACATTAAATGTTATTTCGGCCATACCCGTGGGAGTAGAAGGGCGAGCATCACATTCGAATTATCGCCTTTGGGTTGTTTATACCTGTATATAAGGCACGTCCACTTCGACTTAGTATCACTGTCCATGCACTTTACCTCTTCCGTAGAATAATTTCCACACACCGGGCGCATTTCAGGGAATCATTGTCTAAAGTTTCGTTATAACATACGGTACACTTCTTCATTTCGGCTTAAATTAAATACAAGATATAGTTAAATACAATATTTCGATTAAGTTTAGCCAGCGAAAGTAACGAATTAATTTATTCAGAGCGCAACGAATCAATCCAAAAATATGAATAATGCACAGTTCAGCAACAATACAGTTATATTGCTTTTTTTCTCTTTGTAAACCATTAGTATACGTTTCATTAAGGTAGTAATAACTACCGGTAATTTCATAGGTTCGTTTTTCCCTCCACATTGGTATGCGCATAACTGCTCTTAAGTCAAAGAGTTCAGTTTTGTAATTAATTTGGAATTCAGGTCATATTTTATCTTAAATTCCAGTTAAATAATATAAATTAATATAAACAAAACTTTAGAAACTTCTATTCAGTTTCGCCAAAGTGATGTTTTGTCATTAATTACACAATTTTTACTTAATTTATTTTTCCTACACAACAACAACAACTAAGAATGAAACAAACAAAATTTCGATTTATTATACAAAGTTCTATATGATATTGTTACATACTATCTTCGATCAACAATGTTGCCATGCATGTCGTTTGAAGGTCGAAGTTTCGAACGTAACAAATTAAATGCGCACCGTATTAGATATAAGCACCGTGATATAAGCAAGTTAATACGCGAATGTAAACGGAATCACAAAACTATTTTCATTAACTTCCTGCGGCTAAGTTCGTTTTAACTTTTGCCTCACCTTACTTCAAAACTTGGTCCAACATTTTATTATCAAATAACAACTTTAAGTCAAACACAGTAATTATATATGATTCATTAAAATGTAAGAATTGTTTTTTTTAGGAATTAATACAATATCCAGAAAATTAAGGTATCGACCTTAAAATTAATATTGCAGTTTCACATTTTCCTTCATAACATAACAAACGAAATTGATTTATAGGGAGCTATACAGCTATTTATATAAATCAAACGAACGACAGGTTACAATACCGTTACACGAACGAACATTCTAGAACAGTTTTTCATTTTTTATTGTTCGCAAATACACCCAATGAGGGTTTTCTTTTCTTTATGGTAGTGAATTATGGGTGAACCACATGATCGATAGCAGCAGTTAAGTATTCGAAAATTTACTGATATAAACGCGGCGAAGGCAAGGACTGTTGTTTTGTAGCAGTATTGTGATTTTGTGTATTCAAGGCCTAACGCTAATCGTGATTAATGTGAAGTCAAGTTTTTGTTCAAAATAAAACGACTCGCTAAAAACCACTCATAGGTAAATAAACTTTTTAATGGTATAGTTGCATGTTGTGTTCATTTTAATTCTGCGTTTTGTTCACATGCATTGCATGCTCATAATTTAAGCCAAATAACGAACTTTTGTTATATTACTTATAGTTTTGAAGCTAGTATTGTTACTAGAATTAATCCTGCTAATAAAAAATACGTGATTTAAGAGTTTTGGTCATTTATAAGCAATCAATATTACATGAAACAAAATTATTATTTAGTGTATGCGTGCGGGACTCTGTAGTCGTCATGGAAATTACTTGCATTCCGTGAATGGAACTTATGAACTTACGCTCCAATCGATTACCTAACAACTCGAGTAACTAAACAATATATATGCCTTGATTTTTGCACATAGAAAAAAGTATTACTTCTAAGCAGTGCTAACAGTAAGTAACTTTATAGAAATGAGTCATAAACTATAGCGGCATCTAAGTACACGGCGGAACAAAATTATGCTGGCGTAGAATAGCAAGTTACTAACGAGTTCTAATGAAATTTCCATTCGTTAAGACTACATACTTTTTTTTAATTATCGAGAGTATATGTATCTACATTAAGGCGACTCTGTAAAATTAGTGTTAATACTTTAAAAATTATTTCAAAGATTTTATCTGCTATAAATTGTCAATTTAAAAATTTATCTGATAAACCAAAAATTAAAACAATGAAATTTAAAAAATACTTATGTACTAATACTAACTCTATAATAAAGCTGGTATTTGGTAAATATAAGTTCATGTGGAAAGTTCACTGAGTAAAATAATACAAGTTTTCAAGTAATTACCTTGAAATAGGAACAAGACTCCAGCTCGTTGAGTTGGTTAAATCTCAAGCGAATACTATCGAACTTCGTAATGGAGTCCAGCCGCAACGACTACTTAGATTCCATAAGCAATGAGATCAGACTCCTTCCAAAACACAATATCATTATGGAGCATTCACTTTAAACTTACACCAATAATTTGTGTTATAAAAGACAAATCTTGTACAAATGTAATCTATGCTTTTATAAAACTGTAAAAAGCCTTATCTGAGATACTGAGACATAAACATACACCATTTTTTTTTCTGTTAGAATATTCGCATAAGGCAGAAACCGTTTAATATACTTTGTTTTGGTTTTCACATTTTAGTAGCATGGGACCCAACTTAACATTTGGGTGGAAATAACCAAAGACGCAACTTGACCTCCCCGTAATATTAACCTTGAGGTTGAATGAATGGGGTCATTAAAAATGGCCAGCGTGTACAAAGGTATCTTTATCCGCGATTATACCCTCCTGTATATCAAAAACATAAGCGTGGAGTTACCCACGCCCTGAAGGCGGTAACTGTGTAAACTGGCTAAGACTACAGTGTTCCTTGGAGAATCGCGATAAAGACCTTCTTTGACAAACCGAAATCCACGAGGGTGTAGCCGCGCGGGCGAATGCGGGTACATATTGAATATACGACGACTGCCTGTGACTCGAGAACAAATGCTTAAGCTGAATGGACTTAATGGAGAGACAAATACTTCTGCTACGATCGAATCTAAAAACTTTATTGCACAACAGGGATCCGTCATTAATATAAAAATATTAGTCAATTTAGATCCAAAGACCTTATTTATATTGTTATATTTTTCCAATAGGGGATTCAACAAATCGAGCATCATAAAAATCATAATAATAATTGATATAGCTTTAAAAATACATATTATATAAGAAATTCTTGTATCTCTCGAGTATGTATTTTCTGGGAATCTTTTTTAAATTCATTATCAAGGAATGAAATCAATTACTGAAAATAAACTTTTTTCAAATGCACTTTAAGTAAACTCATGAGTAACATTTTCTTAGAAAACTTTTTAATAATTTTTTAAATCGATATAATAAATAAAATAAAAACCTTTATTTGATCCTGCTACATTGCTTCTTAATTTACTATTTATATATTTATAACACTATGTAAAGTTATTAGCAAGGTCCCCAGGTTGGGTAAAGGCCTCCTCCAAGGATGTCCACTTCTCTCTATCCTGTGCTATTTGCCACCACTTTGGGCCAGCGACTTTTTTTATTTCGTCCTCCCAGCGTGTTGAGGGCCTTCCTCTCTTTCTTTTTCCTTGAGGTCCTCTCCATATGGTGGTGCTGTAGGTCCATCTTTTGTCTCTTAGCCTCGCTATGTGACCGGCCCATTTCCACTTTAACTTTTGTGCGTAGTTTAAGGCATTAGTGGCTTTTGTTATTTCTCTTATCTTAACGTGTCTAATCTTATCTAGTTTTTTTATTTTAAGCATGCTTCTCTCCATTCCGCGCTGACAGACTGTTATTTTTTGCTTAACTTTTGCCGTAAATTTCCATGTTTGACATCCATATGTCAAGCATGGTAAGAGGCTAGAGTTCATTGTCCTAGTTTTCAGTTTTATTGGCATACTACTTTTGAAAATTTCTTTCAGACTCCAGAATTTATTCCATGTTCGCTGTACTCTTCTTTCAATCTCTAGTTCATTGTTATATTTTTCAAAGCTGATTGTTTTTCCTAGGTAAATATATTTGTCTGTGTAATCTAGTGGATATCCATCGACTTTTAACTGTTTTTTGAGGCTGTTAGTCATTATCATGGTTTTAGTGAGATTGATTTCAAGTCCAGCATCTGCGCTAGTTGTTTGTAAATCATTGATCATGAGCTGTAGTTCTGAGTTTGTCTCGGATAATATTACTATATCATCGGCGAAACGCAAATGACTCAGAAAGGTTCCTTGTATGTAGATTCCTCGTTTGCTCCAGTTCAGTTTTTTGATAATGCTTTCAAGTATGGCTATAAATATTTTTGGCGACAAGGGGTCGCCCTGTCTTACACCTCTCTTTATTGCAAAGCTCGGGCCCAGTATGTCTAGCTTAATTCTGCCCATGTTGTTGTTATATATGTTTCGGATCGCTTTTAGATACACTTCGCTTACTCCCTGTTCTTTCAAGCTTTGCCAAACGTTATCGTGAGCAACCGTGTCGAAGGCCTTTTGGTAGTCAATGAATCCGAGATAGAGTGGTCTTTGTTGTTCCCGATACTTCTCTATAATTAACTCTAAGGTATGTATATGGTCTATCGTAGAGAAACCCTTTCGGAAACCGGCCTGCTCTACAGGCTGTCTTGCTTCGATTACGGGGCTGATTCTCCAGTTTATGATCGTAGAGAAAAGCTTGTACAGAGTTGGTAGTAAGCTTATTGGTCTATAGTTGCCTATATCTTTCGGGTCTCCCTTCTTGTATATTAAAATAATATTGGATTCAGACCATTGTGCAGGCGTTTCAGAGCTTTGTAATATCAGATTGAATAGTTCAGCGAGCGGTGTTGCCAGTATATGGTAAGCTGTCTTTAAAGCTTCGTTTGTTATGCTGTCTGTTCCAGGGGATTTTTCTAATTTGAGCCTTTTTATTGCTTCTATGATTTCATTTTCGTTAATTGTTTTTATGTTATCTTCGTTAACCTGTTCAATGTGGCCTTCATGCATGTTTATAGTTTGAGTAGAGTTTTTATTTTTTACTATGGTTAGTTGATTTTTATTGCTATATAGGTTTTTGTAGAAATTAGTTGCTGTGTTAATGATGTCTTTTCGATTGTTTAGGTCTTTGCCAAACTCTTTTAGTCCTTCTATCCAGGTTTTGTTTGTTCTGAATTCTTTGTAGGCCTTTTTCGTGCTGCCTGTGAGGTTTAGATGCTTTTCTAATGTTCTTTGTCTATATGTTGAATAGTCCTTCCTTATATATTTATTGACTAGCTTGTAGAGTGCGGAGAGTTCATTTTTCATAGATCTCGATTTGTTTTTTGTTTTTTGAAGTTCCTTCCTTCTTTGTAAAAGAGATGATGTACGTTCCGATAGTATCTTGTGTTGTTTGCGTTCCTTTCCCGTTGCTTGAGCTGATTTTAAACTCGTGGTGATTGCATTTGTGATGTTATCGTAACGGGTTTGTATTGTGATAATCCCGTGGTCATTACATTGCCTAGATACCATTCCTGATAAAGTTTCCCTGTAATTAGCTATTTCTTCTTCAGATTTCAGTTGATTTGTATGCTTAATACTGTAATTCACTCTACTTTTCTTTAGTTTAATTAATTTTACCTTTGATCTAATTAATCTATGATCTGATGGGTAGTTTAAGTTCATAGTCCCAATATCTTGGAATAATCTTGGTTGGTTTGATAATATATAATCTATTTCATTTTTAGTTTTTCCATCCGGAGATCTCCATGTCCATCTTCTGCTTAGTTTCTTCTTAAAACATGTGTTTATTATAGTTAGTTTATGCTCCAATGCAAAATCTACTAGTCTCTGTCCTCTTTCGTTCCTCGTGCCGCTCCCGAATTGCTTTGTTACTAAATGTTCTTCTTTCCTAGGAAGCCCGATCTTCGCATTGAAGTCTCCCATTAGTATGACATTATTGTGTGCTGTGTCTAGAGCTTTGTCAATCGTTTTGTAGAACTCCTCAATTTCTTCCTCACTTGCAGATTCCGTTGGTGCATACACCTGTATAATAGAGATTAAGAAGCCTTGAATGTTCATGTTTAGTACAGCGATTCGTTCCGTTATGCCAGTAAAGCTCTCTATATTGTTTTTATGTACTTTATTTACTATAAAGCCTACTCCATATAGGCCGGGCGTGTGACCTACGTAACAAAATATAAAATTTCTATGCTCTTCTATGTTGGTACCTAGCCGTCTTGTTTCAGATATTCCTATAACGTCGTATTTTGATTCTTGTATTGCTTCCTCCAATTCTAATAAACGTTCGTATGACGATAAGGTTCTAACATTGTATGTTGCTATGTGTATATATTGTGGTTTTTCTTTGTTTCTGCTCTTAGTCTTTGTGGTATCTATTTTTGGAGGGTTATGGTCGAACTCTTCCACGGTGACCGGCCGGATTGGAAGATTATTTTGTTTGTTTCTTGTTTTTAATTGTGTGTTTATTTGTTCTGTGTCGGAGGAGGAGGCACTGAATTGCTATGCTTGTTTGTTTTGATTATTGTTCTTATTCGTTGTATTTTTGACTACGTAATTTAGTACTCCTTGTTTAATGATTCCTTCAGAGAAGCTGCTAGACCTCTTGACCGATGCAACAATTTGTTGTGTTTTGTTCTTTTTATTTATTTGCGTATTTTTCCTTACATTGGTTTCGGTGGCATTCTCGGGTGACATAGGCAGCTTCCTTTTAGTGTTATTTTTTGATATTATCAATTTATCATATATAATTTTAGCTAGGTTTCCCTTTTCTCTTTCCTGTTGTAGTTGTTCTTGTAGCTCCCTTCTCTTCTCCAGTACATATTTTGGAAAGTCTTCTTTAATGTAATAATGTGTATCTTTTAGTGCTCTTTTTTGTTTCAAAATTTTTATCTTTGTGCCTAGCGTTGTGAAGGTCACTACTATCGGGCGTAGTTTTTCATCTTTCTTTCCTATTCTTTTTATTTCTTGGATGTCGTTGTAGCTTATTTTTAGAGAAAGATATTGTTCCGTCCATATAATAAAGTTTCTTTCTAGGTTTTCGTATGATTTTTCATTCTCTTCTATGCCGAAAAATACCAAATTATTTTTCCTTGCCTGTCTCTCTAAAGCGTGTAATCTTTTTTCCTGATTTTCTACTATTTCTTTCAAATTTTCGTGATTTTTTTCCACTGCTAAAAATTTTTCTTCAAACATCCTGCTTATATTCTGTGTAACTTGCTCAGTAACATTATTACCCATTTCTCGGATTTCTTTTCTTTGATTATCCAAATCCTTCTTTATTGCCTCAAGCGCTTTCAAAACTTCGTCCATTATTTTAAAGTTACACGTAGCGCCCTCTTGTAGTTATTGGCGGAAGCTCGTAGCTGGGTGTTATCAGTGTCGATTAAAAATAGCGCTTTTATGTTTGATCTTTGTCGATGTAGTGCAGACACTGGCCGCTAGATGGCACTTTCTGAGTTTATTTTCTATCTATATTTCTATCGACCGTGATGACTTGGATTTATTTTGTGTGGTTTTTAGGTTATGTTAGTTCATAGTTTTGCTTAGATGTACAGGACAAACCTGGTAGACTGCGCAAAAGGTAATTTTTTTGATTCACTTCACTTTTAATTTCAGTTTTTCTCAACACTAAGAGGAAAGTGGTTATTTTGTTGCATAGTGTCCTTTGTATTTTGATTGTTTTTTTTTTTGTCACTATTAGTTCGTTTTTCACTAAAACTTTACACTTTCTGAATGTTATTTAACTTGTAATATGTTTATTTACAAACTGTATCACTTGAAATGCCGTAAATTATTTATAAGAAATATTTTAAACAGAGAAGATGTCAACAGTGGCACAGTGGCGCCCTCCCATCTTTCCATTTAAATCGATATAGGCCGCTTTAATTTTTTTATGTTTAACACTTTATTTTATATTTTTATTTTAGTAATCCCGTTTTTCATAGCACTTCAACTTTCATTCTGTTACAGATTGATACACGAAATCCGCGGAATAAAGTTGTTAATACATAGATTTTAGCGGTTTCTTTCATGTCCGATATAAGTACTTAATATTCAAAACTAAATTATATTGTAATCTACATACTCATACAAAATAAGGGATTACCTGTTTTCTACATATAGAGAAAACTTCAACACCTAGAGCTATAAGTTACGTTGCGTGTTGCCGACCCTTTATAAGCCGTTAATGAAAAGTACCTCACTGAATATTAATCAAAGTTTCCCCATGAAGGATTTTGAATATAATCAATAAAGATTAAGGTCAAAATTAGAAATAAAGCTTGCATAAATTACGCTTTTGTTAACTTCTAAGGAAGTTAAGTAAATTGTGTTCCTTGTGTATGAGACTATATAGGTCTTACTGTGATAGAAATAATAAGTAACTGATGACAAAACAATATATCTATGAATGTATCATCTCATGTCATCTTTCATCATTCATATATACAATATGTCCCATCACCAGTGTCGGAGCCTTTAGTAGTGTGAAATATGACTTTTTTATCGACAAATTGCCCCTCAAATTTTGTTTTTCTCTTATGGCCGCCATTTTGTTTTCTTGGTAACCAAGATCTGGGCTCTCCTACTAATTCGACCATTACAACTTATGTAAATGTCCTATCAACATTAAAAATTAATTTGATAGCTAAACATGTAGACAACAGTTACACAGCCATCGTGTTTCAATTGTCGTGGAATAAAAAATAGAAAAAAATAATTAAAGAAAAACAAATAGATTCTTTTTTGTGTATTTTTTAATTATGGGCTTTTTGAGAAAAACCAAATTTGAGGGCCAATTTGTCCATAAAAAATGCCATATTTCACACCATTAAAGGCTCCGACACTGGTGACGGGACACATTGTATATATAATTATAGTTTTATAAAGTAAAAACTAAATTAAAAGTTCATGGCGTTTGTAGGTTCTTTTTTTCAAAGTACGTCGTCGATTTGTGAAACTGTTCTTTTTTTAAGTCGCTGAAATATTATAATCAACCCATGCTCATTTATTTTTATTATAAAATTGTATGTTATAAATTATGTTTGATTATTACGGTTCACTTTTTGGAATCTCCGAATTGGGGACAATCGCCAGATTGCATATCACCCATCACTATTCCGCAGCCGTGTTACGGAGATCGTGGCATAATCTTAAGGTTGATTGGGGTGGCGCCGTTGTCGTTCAGGAATTTCGGCACCTACCGTCACAACTCATCTAAATTCTAAATTAGAATTTCAGCCTTTGTTTTTTTTTCAACTGCATAGTCCACAAAGTAAGTTTCTATATTTTTTCACTATTTATTCTTAAACTTTCCTTCCTGGAAGGAAAAACAGCTTTTATTGTTTTCCTTATGAGATAATAAAAATACGCCTTAATGATTTTTGACTTCATAAAGCTATCATGATTGTCAAGAAAATATTGTCAATCACTTTTTTAATTATTATTATTCAATATATTATGGTGGAATTGTTATTTATCAAACTTACTGTTTTTTCTAATTTTCTTATTTAAGTCTCATACGCTGTTAGCAGAAATAACCATAGGGTTTTATAAAAGCTTACTATGAAAGAAACTCTATCAAACTTATCTTTTCCCACTGATACGCTACGCTACTTTCTTGCTAGCTAAATGCTCGTTTCTTAAATTACTTGATTTCAATAATTTTCTCGTAAATCAAATCGTTACCTAAGTTTTTTTTACATTTTTTAAGGTACTTCAAGCGAGTGGCTTGACCGCAGAGGCCGACATTATAATAGGCCTATTTTATTTTCTTTCTCATAGATTAAATTCAAGTAATTTATAAAATACTTTGAATAGATTAATAATTTATTTTACAATACGACGTAATAATCGTTGTAGTGTCACATTGTGGCTTTACCTTACTCTGCGTTTGACACTTAGTGGGGAAAATATATTAAGGAAAGTAACATTAATATTATTTGTGTGGGATTTTAACAGATTGCAATAATACTAATATTTTTGAGGTGCTGTCAAATTAATTTTGAAAAAAAAAATATTCCTTTTATTTGTACACGCATATAATTTTAAAATAAACGTACAAATTGTAGGTAAAAATAAGTCCGCGATCATAACCCCAAGACGCAAATAACCTTCATAGCGCAGAGTAATCAGGGCTCGCAAGGGCTAAATCCACAAAATGGACGTCATTTCTAGCAAAACGACAGCCCAAGCTCATCTCAATACAGGGCTTACAACTTACATCAGAACTCAGTTATTAAGAGCTCATTTTTAATGTTTTTTCTAAAGGATTAGCCGACATAGTTTTAGATTTTCATATTCTTATTTATGTCTAGGTAGAAAAGGATGTGGGTTTGTTGACTGATGATAGTAGAGCGCGTGGCTCGCACCGTAAAGAAATACTACTAATATTGCGTCTTTTATTCGATCAAGCAATTCAACCAACTAGAACACTCTTCAAGCTTGGACAATTATTACTTTACTTCGCTTTTCAATGAAGTGAAAAAAGTTTGTACAGAACTGAAAAATTAAAGTAGTTTTTTATACTTTATTTTGTATTATATCGACAGGAGCAGTTCTAAAGCACATTCGGCTTGTGATTGCAAAAATAAAGTATCTTTTGCAAGGGCTGATTATCGGAGGGTAACCAAACATTTATTATCACATGCTTCTTAGCATTTCATATGGTATGTTGAGCTAGGATCCGGCTGCATTTGTAATTGATAGCACTCGAAACTAGACTTGTGTGGGGGCTGTGTTGTAACCCACTCTTATAAGCGTATTATTCGTCCATAGAGGTGGTCTGTGCCCTAAAATTTGTGTTGTAATAATATCATAAACTGTCACTGAAATGATATTTCTACTACTTGGTCGTATTGTTTCGCATTGTTTTGAACCACCTAAAATTTGCATCGTATGTATAAATTAATAGAAGATAATATTAAAAAAAATCTTCAACATTATATTTTTACATTTAACCCGCATGTCTTCTAAATATAAACGTAATATATTGCAATAAGCGTAACTTCAATGGTGTCAGTTTTGCTAAAGCAGAAGGCGCCGTCCCCTATGGAACCCGATTTTATGTTTTACTGCCGACCCGCAATATTGCTAAGTTTGTTCGTGACAAACTTAGCAATGTGGCGGGTCGGCCGTTAATTAATTATTTTTCATGGCTTTTATACTTTATACGTGACGTGTCTCACAATGTTGTAAAATAACAAAGTTTACACAATGGTAGGAGTTTGTGTGAAAAAAATTAAAGAAACATTACACAAATAAATATTAATTTCGGAAACATCTTATATTACTGTGGTACAATACAATAGTAGGTAATTACTTGTGCTCTATGAATAAGCAAGGCTTGCACTTATTTGGCAAGTATATGTATAAATATTATAGGCATATATAAAGCATAGATTCATAGGGCGCAAAGTTAAATTGACTATTGTAAAAGATTATTTTTAACGTAGTTATAGTAAAGTAGTATATTGTTCATGACGTATATGGCGACGAGATTAATTTTCAAATAATAATCACCTTTAGATTTTATGTTATTAAATGAAACTTACACATTATCGTATATATTTTTATGTTGTTAAATAAATAATTCATTAGATAAATGTGATCTGGCAGTCAAACTTACTTAAGTTCTCATATTTAGAGCCAACTTATATAAATATTAAACGGAATAACTACATATTTTTAGTTTGATAAATGAATAAGTAAAACAGAAACAAAAATCAGTAGCTGCTAAAATTGGAAATTTATTTTATTCGTATTTCGCAAATGTTAAAAGCATGAGTATTTTTATTTCGTTCAAAAATCACGAGTTTCATTTCACAAAAAACTGACTGCTGACAAAATAATAAAACGTTACGAATTAACATATAAACGCGATGGAATAACGAGCTACAAAAGCTTTTCGTCGCATTCGCCTTCTCCCTCTTTCGGAGCGATGACAATTATCGACAGGATTATGCTTCAAATAAATCGGCTTATGTGAGGTAAATTAGGAAAGTACATCCAAAAACAATAAAATGAAGAAATCCTTCCACCATTTTTGGTTTCAAATTTCTAAATAACTTCAAGTTTGATCACATCAAATTCAGTATAGTCACATTATTCAAGTAAAAATAGCTGCAAATTTTACGAGATTTCGTTGATATAATTATATACTTAAAGAGAGAGAAGAAACTTTTTTATAATTTAACTTGTATAGTACAACTAATAAAATCGACATGATGCCCGAAACAAGAAATCATGGCGCAAATGTCTTCTCGAGTGTACCCCGTTCAGCAAAAAGCGCACTTAAAAAGACTACAACTGTGCTGGAAAGATGCCGGCTCATTCTAGCAGAAAATAGAAAATGTTAAAAGATGCCTACACCAATAACGTCGAGAGAGCCGAAGAAGAAGAAAAAATATTTTTATAATTAAAAAATAAACTGCGAATCTCTATTTTGCATACTGAAACGATTAGCATCTGGAATATCCAATTAGGCCACAAAGCCAGATGGAGGTTTAACATTCGTTCCGGTTATAGCCAAAACCGACCTCTTTTTTCCAGGAGGTTATAGATTTTCTTAAGGACAGAAATCTTCTAACCTGATTATCAAGAAAACTCTTAAGGGCTGAGTGACGATTAGTTGGATATTGGGCGGCAATCACACAATACCATAAAATATGCCTTCCGTTGACAACATAACCTGAACTTGAGGGAATGTTTTAAGGATTTTAACTGTATTTTTTTGACAATTGAACTAAGAATAGTGACTAAAACTGACTTTACCTAAACTTGAATGCGGGAAATGAAATACTAATAGCTTTATCTCTGTCCTTGAAGTATCAGAAGATGACTTGATAGGAAATAAATAAAATATGGCGTATTGGTTGCGGATCCAAAAAACATGTGTATTTATAGTCATACGACCAGGAACATTGTGTAGAGCAATTGGCCTAGATAAAATTCTATAAGATGTGAGACACATCATACCGATTGACACTGGCTATTTTGATTTAAAGCTACTTCAAATAGCGGCTGTATTGAGCCTTTTTCATAATGTAGAAAAAATCTAACTACAAATTGTTACAATATGGGTATCAAATCAAAGGCCTCAAATAAATTATATAATTTTGGAATACGTTCATTACATATTTTAACATTATATCATTTATATACATAAATCATGTTTATTATAATATAAGGTTGGATGTACATGCAATACAAATATTTCATCTTATCTACAAATGATTTAACCAAACTTTATTAAGAATAATTACCCTCCTAAGATTACAAAAACTAATTAACTTGGAAATAGTACTTCTATGTCTCAGCTATTAGTCTAATAAATTGTGAATGTTTGTTTACTTTGATAACTATTCCACAATTCGCTGCGGAGCATTTCTACAAATAAAAAAGTTATTATTTCATAGTTTTCCAATTACAGTACAGTGTATTCATTGTAAAAATTATACAATACAATCAGTTAGATAACTAATTACCCAACTAATTGTATTATGAAACTTATTACTTAATAAAATTTCCTTTGATTTTATGAATTTCGAAGTGTAAATTAACTATGCCTGAAATTCCTGTTCCATATAACTAAAAATAATTGCAAAATAAACAAAATTAACACAATAAAATAACTCGCTTTTATCTATACCTAAAGAAAAATAAAAGAAATGAACAAGACTTGTTTGTTGTTACGATGAATTTAACGAACCTAATTTTTGGGGGTCAAGTTTACTCGTGTCCATGAGATTTAACCCTCGATGTCCCTTGGCCTCACGTGGCCCTTAGTTGATGCTATAGGAGTAAACACTTTTTCAGATGGTAGATAACACTATTAAACGGCCCCAACCGATCGTGTTCTAGTGTTGAAGTCTGGTGAAACCACATTGGTGATCGGGTCAGCACAGTTGTGCTGGTTGCAACGGTTTTTTGAGATGCGTATGGGCAATGCATCGGGGCATAGCTTGCTTCTTACCCGTCTGGTAGTAAAGCGTTTTGGTCGCTGCAGAAACCTGACGTACCGTTACAAATTTACGGTATTAAGTTAAGTTATTTTTACGGTGTTTGGTAAAAGGAAAAGGGCTAATTTATTTGCTAAATTATATGCAGAATATTCGCGTTTGGATCCTGGCAATGCTGTACCTCCCGGTTTGTAAAGTTGTGGGACTTTTATTTCTGAAATTTGTATTAGAGCAACCGAAGTAAGAAAATCGTTGCGTGAAATGGACGTGAATAAAGCCATAGTTCTTAAGACTTGCGCTTCTGAGTTGTCTATGACTAAAGGACAAGTACCTAAGCCCTGGAAACTTGCCAACGTGCAATCTGTGCCTAAAAAGGGCAGTGGTGCTAACCATGCCAATTACATGCCTCTCTCTGTCACGTCCATTCCCTGTAACTTAATGGAACATGTACTGACCCACATGTTCATGTTGTATCGAGAAGAAAATGACCTTCTTAGTAACCGATATAATGGGTGTATTTGTGCCAACCACCAACTCTCAATTTTGGCTCTTTCATTGAGAGTAAGGATCAATTTGCTTCAAAAAACTTTGTACTCTGGCTTAGGTGAGAAAGTACTTCACGCCGGAACAATTGCTCAATCTTTACCAAGCGCAAGTTCAATCGTGTATGGAGTACTGTTTTCATCTTTGGGACGGTTTGCCCAATACCAACTCCAGACACTTGAGCCCATTGCAAGGAGGGCCAAGAAACTCATCAGCAATAACGATGTTTTTAATAATAAGCTGAAAAATCTTGAACAAAGACGTAAGGAAACTAGCCCATCGGTTTTTATAAGATACATTTCGGAGAGTGTGCAATCTTGCACAATCTTGTTCCGCCGCCCCCATTTTTTCATCGTACAACCAGACTTACAAATATGCGCCACCGTTATATGGTTGATATATCAAAGAATCGCACTAAGCGTTTTGGTTCCAATTTTGTAATCCGTACCTATAAAAATCTATGCCTGAGTCCTGATAAGTAAAGTACAATTTCAAATCACGATTGAGTAGTTATTTTCTTTGCAGTTGCGTCACATCCTCGATCGCATCATCGTTTACCATCATGCGCTTAACTATTCACGATAAAAAACTCGATTGGATTCCTAGAAAGCATCCCAATCACGTACCTACGAGCTCCATAATCAGACCAGCTAGGAACTACGTATATAGTATAATAGTAAGTAAAATAGTATACTATCATCTGAAATACATGTATATGCTAAGTTTTGTGATGATACAGGAACTAGATGTGGGCAAAATTCAGCTTTTTTAATCTCATTACATATTTTTTTAGTTACTGATTCTGCTGATTAAGTTGGCATGATATATAAATATGTACAACAACCCTTGCAATAAAAACGTCAAAATGCTTAATCATGTTCATTAAAGCCGGTATTGTGATGCGATAATTTACTTTTTCATAATGTGACAAAAGGACGTTTTTGACAGCAACGAAAGCAAAGGCGGGCGATCCGGTAAAGCCCATAACGCTTAACGCCTGTGATGGATGAGCCGTAAAACAGAGCATCGCTCTTAACCTTTTGTAGAAATAGGTGTGCTTGCGGTAATCCGTTTAATTCCGCCGAAGGTCTTAATTAAAACGCTAGTGACAGCAATTAATTACTCGTAAAACATATTGTTTTTTTTTCTTCTTAAAACCAATTTAATCTAACACAATATTGTGTAATTAACGATACTCTGAGTAAACAATAAACGAACCTTCGATTAATTAATAGAATGACAGGTTTGAAGGCGTAGCAATTATAAATGATTAAAAACTTAGTCGTCCCTCCACTATGTAACGGATCTTTATTTATGAGACAAGTACGAGTATAATAAATAAAGTGCTTTAGAGAAAATTCATAAATTTTCCTAACAACGTTTCAGCTACGGACACATTTCGAAATTAACATCATCTCTGCGTTTTTATTTATTAGAATAACAATATTTTGTTTTTGTTGTAACTGCTTATATTAGTGTTATTAAATATATATATCTCTCTCCTCTAGACACAATACAATTTAGAGAAACAAAATGTACTTTTAACAACCGTCAGTTTTAGTCGAATTATATTCTTTTCTTTTATATAAACCTAATAAAATATAAAAGGCTACAGCAAAATAGTAGTTCTGGCGTCTGAACTGATAAGCTAGAAAAACTTGGGGGTCGACTCTCACTAAATAGAATTTAATCAACCATTTCTCTGTTTTTAAATCTAACCTTGAAATTAAACTCTACCTACTATAGTGGTCAAACAGATCCAAAGAAAATGAAGTGTCAGTGCTTTTGATTTCCAGAAATGCTATTGTAACGAGAAACATTCCTAGGCGAGCCCCTTTTCTGTTAGTCAGTACGTTAATTCTACAGTACACGAGTTGCTTTACTTAATTCTGAAATCAACGCTTGAGCTGAAAGACACGAATAATCCGGAACCGTGTTCGTTAAGCGTTTCTCATTTTAACCACAATAGACAGAGAAAACATTTGACATTGAAACTCTTGTAACAATAATTACTAATCATAATCATATCTTACTATAATAAAATAAATTAGACGACATCAAATACATTGTTCTGAACCCAAGTTAAGTAGTTAAAACACTTATATTATGGAATTCAGACCCGACCCACGACACCCAGAGCTACGTGGATCGAGCGATTTTTACACGTGCAATCGGTGGGCCAAATGTATTCGCGCAACTCGCAGCACTCTTCGTGTTCAATTTAACAATGCGTTCAAGGTGCTGTTGGGGCTGCTATGTTTGCAAAGGTCCGGGTAGCTTGCTTCTACGCGACAAACAAAACACTGGGAACTACTTTGCCTCGCTGGTGCGGAGCAGCACTTACAACATTTTGAGCATGATCGCTAGCAGACTGGATTGCCGGTGTTGTGTGGAAATGACTCGCATGCCGGCAGAATAAAAATCAATAATATTTTTCAGTTCTTACTAGAAGCAGTTTTAATTTTCAATTACATATGTAAAGTGTTTTCAAATTATATAATCAAAATATATTTAACAGATTTTCTCAATAGAGACATTTAATTGGCATGGAGACATTGGAGATTGTGTTGTCACAATGGTCATCAAAAGTAGATATTTGTCTAAATATCTATTGTCCTCGTCCGTTATGACGAGAATTGTTACGGTGCGGTACTATAAGAAATATAAAGCAGTGAAAAAGAAAGAGAAAACAATCTAAAATATACTTAATGTTCATTGTGATAAGTGTGAAGAAAGTCCATCCTTGTTTAGGATTTTGGAAAGAGAAGAGTTTATTTCTTTCCGTTGTGTGCACTCTCGTAAATGATAAACGACATTTTCGCAATTTGCCGCAAAATTTCTTCGCAGCATATTTTGACGTATATAAATTTGTTCTTATAAATAACCTGACGGAAATTTGTAAACGTTGGTCTAATGTAGCATAAGATTCTGTTAAAACTACTGAAATTAGTGAATTAAATTCTTTTTACTACACAAGGGGTCATCGGCAGCCATACACTTTAAATTTACTGTAATTGTAAATCCACGTATATCTGACAATAATGGTATAAAATATAGATAAATATTACAAAGGGAACTATAAAATGAAACAATTCTAAAAAGACTGGCCAAGCTCTCTGCAGCAATAGGTATTAAACTACTACTTTTATCAAATCATTCTTAGTATTTTGAGGAAGTCTGGGATAGCTAATGGTCTCTCTGTCCCAATGTTTCAGCCGATTGTAAAATTATATAGGTAGTATGTATATTTGATTATATTTTAAAACTTTAAATAAAACCACTTGTACCCGATTCACGCTTTGACATTTATATTCCTTACGAATGTCGAAATGTTAGAATTGAAAATATAGAACAACGAGCGTTATGAATCCGGTGAAATTGATTTTATTGAAATGTGCAACATGCGCAGAAAACTAAAAAAGTGATTCATATTTATTCTGTTTTCCTATAAAACTTAAATCGTTCTATTTTTCAAATATTTTTCTATTTAGCCTTCCAAAGGGTTTTCGTATCTTAAAATATATATAATATATTTGTTATATTGAAATTTTATTTTATGTATTTATTATTTGGAAAAATCTAAGATATAACTGTTATAATACTTTATTTCTAATACAATAAAAATAAAAACATTTGGGTAAAGGCTGCATGTTTTACTTTTTTTAATGAAAAAATAAAAACCAAGGATAAAAATTAAATCTCGTCAGTTGTAGTTATTTTTATTTATTCAAATATACAAGACATTTATACGAAAACACAAACCATTAAAAGCCCTTAGGTACTTAATATGAATAACATGGCTTTGGTTTGCCTTAGATTTAGAAAACGTTGATACGATTCACTTCTGTTTTTCTTTAAATAACTTATTTGGCAACCTTGGCATTGTCCACCAATTACATTTTAAAATTAATGAATTAAAAAACCCTATATACCACGTCACATTATTGACGTAGATTTTGAAGGTTTTCTGAATAAGTTTAATTTAATTCTCAGCCGTTAGCCGTTAAGCTAATGACGATGACAGAAAAAAAGACTGTAGATTTAATGTTATTACTTATCATTTCTATACAGTTAAAATATAACTGGTCCTTCCTAAGAGCAAATCCAAAATAAATGTTAGCATAGTTAATTAAGATCTTTAGAATTTCACACAGAGTGGAAGGCTAAACGCTTTACTAACTGATATATGAAGGTTGTTTATCTTTAGCATATACCTTTTACTCTGAGCTTTAGCAAACTCTTCGTTCAGAAGTGTTTACGTTTGTTGGCAATTAAGGAAAGTCAAAGAAAAAATAATATTCATTGAAACTCTTCATTAAATTAACATAAAAGCAAATTGAAACGTAAAACGCTTCATTGACTCTTTAAGTTTATAATTATTTCAATGAGTTTTACGAAATTTAGGAGTATTAGATATTTTATAAGAGTAAACTATTTACATATATATGGTTCCATGACTTTTATTAATTCGTAGCTAAACTAATCTTGTTGACATAACATCTAGAAAACATTGATGCTATCTATAAAACAAGATTGATCGTATGTATAAAACCGCACTTATGTAATTGATACACATCAATATTTTCAATGAAATATTTTATGAGGTCTGTGCTGTCACGGTAACAGAAGCATTGTTCCTTTAGTCTGCTAAAGATCAATATATTATCGAAAAGGTATTGAAAATAAAATTGTATCGTTGAGAATATTCTCATATTAGTGTATAGGTACTAATAGTATTGATAAGACGAATTTTATTCTCCTAACGCTTTTGCACGGTCACGATAATGATACCTACTGGCAAATATTGTTGTGAATTCGTGTTTAATTAAAAGATAAACTTTCAACAGTACCTACCAGTAAGATAAATAATAGGTGTTGGAAACGGAGGCAAAAATCTTCTAAAACATTTTTAATTGTTAAACAATTAATCAGAAAGTTAAAACTAGTTTTAAGTACGGATAATAAAAGGAATAAAAGTTATAAAAGTCTGGGACACGAGGAAACGTTGTGGTGTGGTGTGTGTGGTAAGGTACTTAGAACCCTGGAACATCAAACCAGCCATTTAAGGACTATCTGATATACTTACAGCCTGACAGCAACTCCTCAATCGCAGCAATTCGCCAAGCACAGCTAAAGTTAATTTATAATTGCATAAAACATCGATCAAGGTGAGGTAAACGAGACAAAATAAACACAGCAAAGCGCAATTAAATAAAAGACATAATAACTTTTTAAAGACTAGAGCAATGGCTTTCCCACTAAAATATTTCCAAGACAATTTATTTTAAATACAAAAATAAAACAATCAGTAATTACAAACACCTTTTCATTATTAGCACTATATTATATTTAATAAAAGAATTTAAAAGGTAAAATGGTGATTTTCACAGTTTTACAAGTGGTAGGTAGACTTGGATAGCTTATTCAGAACTCAGCTAAACTTGATAAAAATGTTACAACGCTTACTCAGCACGGGGCTTTGATATTTTTTGTGGTTAGCATCACGCTACAATAACAAATTCTAGTTCAACTCGAAATTATTATGGATCGGATACGGCTCGGCTCGTTAACGTGTGCGTTAAAGTTCTGTTACCTAGCTAATATAGGGCTTCGTTTATCACGGCATTATCGTTCTGTATACTTTATATAATTTCGTCACTTATTTTGATATATTTAAATCCAACGCGAAAGAGCAAAACGGTGGTATACAAAAGAGAAACCCGATTGATCATTTTTGAGTCGATTGTGTCATAATTTCATGTTGACTACTCGTGATTAACTTGTTTATCGACCAAAGTCTATACGGATGGTATTTCAGTTTCATACATTTGTGCTCCTCGAAAGCAGGGCCATATGATTTCTGTAATATGTCCATAGGGACCATTCACCAGGCCTTTAGACACATCTTCATTATAACGCAACATCAGATAGGCCCAAAAGAACTTCTTAGTATTCTCCTCTATATTTCTATAACTGTAACTCCACCTTATTTCTCCTTATTCCACCTTATAACTCCTTAGGTAGCCCTTCTGTCTTGTTTGTGTCTGACGGTATAATATTATTTAAATCTGTGATATAAATTATTATAATAGAATAATACTAGAAAAAATCGACTCGGGTCACAAGTGAATTCTCAGGCAGGAATCGAACCCGCAACCTTTGTAAATCCGGTCTGAAAATTTTTCTTCAGTAAAGAGGATATTTATGTCCCTTGCACCTTCGTATCGTGACAGATGGCATTTTGATCGATCCACTCTCTTTAGTTGTAAAGATTGACTTAGGGCATGACCTGTATACAGACGAAAAGCACCGAGCTTCAGGTCTTGTTTTATAATACGCGACAGAGTCCTAGCGGGAATCTTAATTTCACGCGATAAATTTTTTTTTCTTCCTAATGGGGTTTCGACGAATTCTGGTTTTAACAGCATTAACAGTCTTTGTAGTTCTGACAGCACGTGGCCGCCGCGAACTTTTATGGTCTTCGAAAGAAGAAGTGTTGTTGTATCTGTTGATAGTACGATATACGAACATACGGCTGATACTAAGCTTTTGAAGACCTATGGCTCTATACCCACATTGTGCAATCACTGTAATTTCTTTTCTTTAACACCCCATTCCTTATTGTAATTTGATAATGAACACGTAAAAATATGTAAAATGACTTAATAAGAAACTGAAGATGTCAGTCCAACAGTTGTGTAGAAACTTTATGTTTATATGCTGACTAGCCGTCACCCGCCCGCTTCGCTGGGCTAATAATTATGATTTTCATTAGTGAATGTTTTGTTGAATAATTCATTTGATAATCATTAATTAATCCATTTTTTCAGTTTTTTTTTTGCGAAACTTTACACCCTACCTACGAGTCGGGCGGGTGACGGCTAGTATGTTCTAATCATGAGTTAAAACCTGCCTAAATGTGTTGCTATGTTTTTGCATTAATTATGAACTTGATTGATATTCAATATACAACTAAACCATTATTCACAAATTTGCATTAGGTAACAATTGGGATCACCTGTTTTTATCATTATCTCATCATCACCATTATTAAACAAAATAATGATAAATTATATTACTACGACAATTATACCGTTGTAATAGCGACGTGTTGTACAGTGAATCTGACATCTCTAATGTGTGAACTTCGGTTCAGCAAAAGCAATTAAATTAAATTGAAACTTTATTTAAATGTTTGGGCGGATCCAGGCTTTGCGTTTTAGATGACTAAACTTAGAACATTTCGAAAATTAAACTTTTCAACGCTCTAACAAGAAAATTT
This sequence comes from Calamotropha paludella, assembly GCA_927399485.1. Taxonomy (NCBI): domain Eukaryota; kingdom Metazoa; phylum Arthropoda; class Insecta; order Lepidoptera; family Crambidae; genus Calamotropha; species Calamotropha paludella. Next base: position 30,024,287 of record OV656803.1, read on the forward strand.
GAATTGAGAGTAAATTTGGATGTAAATTGTAGGTAATGCTTTTAACCTACTCCGTTTTCGCTAATGTGTATACATTAGCGAAACAGCCATTTCATCAATTAAGTTAAAGACTATTTTACTGTAGCAATAAAAATCGTCCTTACGAAAATGACTTAAAGAAACCATGTCATATATAGAATTTAAATGTCTATTTAAATCAACAAAACTTAACAGAATATAATTTAATAAGAAAATACGCTGTATTTGTTTCGTCATCATAATAACCACCCTATCAATATCATTACCGAGGGAGGTTATTCATAATAGTTACCAACAAGTTGTCTTTACACACTAAAGATAGACCGTCCTGCCACCCACTTCTTTGATCTCGTCCCGCGCCCGTGTCACGTGAGCTAGGACTCATTTAAACTGTTTTTCTAGTATATCTTACTTGAAGTCAACATTCTAAAGTGGACAGCGCCATATTAATATTTGATTGAATGATGTTTTCTTCCAAATAAGTATACTTACTATCTGAATTTCTAGCATAAGTGTTATAATAGCACACGAGAGTTGGTACAATAATAAATTTACAATGTAAGAAGCGTGGATGTTTATAGCAACATCAATAAATGCGCGGGCGCCCTTAAGGACAAATAAATCGTATCAACGAAGAGACTGCTATGTTGTTCAAATAAACATAAAATTTAAATAAATGTCTAACTGGGGCAAAATAAATCACACAAGGCTATTGTTTCGCTTAAGCTTAAGTTGAAAGATTTCACGCTAATTAAAAATTTCGATCGAAAGCGGTATTATGACAACGCCGCCATCGATTCAGTTAGGTATTTATTGTTAATCACAATTAATAAAAAGTATGTTTCATATGTTAGTACTAATATCTTACATAAATTTACAATGTTATAACAATAATAACTGTAATTACCGTAACGGGTCATAAAATGGCTGCGTCATACTGTTGGCTTAATTGTTCCCCGTATACTTCCTTTTGTCTTAATATTTAGAACTGCCGGATCAATTTAACACAAAAACATAGACTAAAAAGGTTTTAACATAAAAAAAATGAAACTCTCTAATTGGACGTGTAGTGACAATATAAAAAAATATTAAAATTGTGTGAAAATACGTAAAAAGACAAAAAGTGTGCGCTCTGGAATTTTTGCTTGCAATGAGACCATACTTAAGAATTTATAATTTAGAAGAACTAATGTTAGTATTTAGAGCTAATGTCCTTACTCATGAATAACTAATTTCTCGTTACGTTAATTTGTTTGTCTGTTGCCGTTTCACGATTAAACGCCTCAATATATCTTGACGAAATTAGGCATGGGCGTAGCCTATTCTCTTAAGTAGTTACCGTGAGAAAGGTTATTCTAGGATAAAATACTTTCACGCGACCGAGACCTTGGATAAAAATTAGTACCATGATATATTTAAAATAGTTACTTAGTTTTTCTCAGTATAATTAAACCTACGCATTCTTCATGCTTGGGTCTGAAAAAATCAAAAGTTTATATACAATAAAAAAATCATGTACCATAGTTTGTCATAATAATTAAATACCTGATTGAGTTTTGAGCGAATCACTAACATAACTTGGTAGTCGATCCCCTTCAAACCATCTTTCAATACCTTGTAATTAAAATTTAGGGGTGTCTGGCAGACGGTAGCAACTGTCATAAGTGTCCGGCTATGGATGACGAGATTTCTAAAGTTATACCGAAGAAAATATTAAAAAATGAGCTTTATACTCCAACAAATTTTAGGTACTATTTTATACACCTTTACTACCTGCTACCTGCCAAAGTAACCACAACCCAAACTCTATAGTCGCTGGTAGTTGTTACCTATATAGGGGACATGTACAGAGAAACTTTCAGCTTTTATAAAATAAGGAAGGTCTGGCCGTCGTGGGCTCTTGCTCTAATAGTATCATCCCACTAATATAAGTAATATGTTTTCATATATTAAACATTTGATTAAGTAATCATTTACTCATATTTTTGGGGAAATGTATAATATGTAGCTTAAAGTATTTAATTTTTTATTTATTTATTTAAATTAAGCCATGGTATGTACATAAACATTTTTTGCGTTAACAACTGTAGAAGTCAGAGACTGTGTTATAGTTACCGTGTGACGGGGTGCAGCCGGAGAAATAAAAGCACTCAAAGTCACTTAAGTTTTGTATTAATGAAATTAAGGCACAACTGAAACAATTATATAAAAAAAGGTAAATTACACTGAATACAAAACAATTTCACATTTATCACTAAAAACATATTATAAAAGGTAGGGCTACTTACAATAGTGCCTTAAAGAAACTTATAGACTTAGAAACGAACTGGTAGTAAAGAATATATATACAGGAAACTTGTGAATTATGCTTATGAGCTTACTATACTTGTGAGCTTATTAACTGCTCAGCACTATAAATATATTTAAATAATTTGCTATCGGTGAGTCGACCACTCTACGCGCTGACTCTGGTAAGAATGAACTTCGAACAAAACAAATAAACAGAGACAGACAGTAAATTTAAAATAGGAAACAGAGACAGACAGTAAATTTAAAATAGGAAACGAAGAGAAAAGAAAATATGAAAAATGGCCAGAGAAGAGCGCAATGAAAGCAACGAGTCGCCAATATAGCTATGGCGCCTCGTTACAATACCCGCTCCCCCCTGGAAGAAAAAATCCTGAGTATAAAAAGGATTTTTTCATAAAACTATGTAAAAATGTGACCATTTTATATAAAAAAAAAAAAAAACATATCTTTAATAAAAATGGATGAGATGAGAATTGTGAAATGAGAAAATAAGGAGACCAGCATCCTTACATGCATCACTTTCCTTACATGCATCACTTTCATACTTCCAGAACATACTTCAGTCAACGGTCATGGTTGATTTAATAAGACAACCAGACTCCACGCGGTAGAGTATCCAAAATTAATTGAACACTCAACTGGCTCCTTAAATTAGTGAAGGCTTACTTAACCAGTCACAACCCGCTGGATGAAAAAAAATAAAACAGTGTAGGCTTGCTTAACCAGTCACAACCCGCTGGATGAAAAATAAAAATTAGTGTGGGCTTATTTAGCCAGTCACAACCCGCTGGAAGAAAAATTTACCTCAAGATGTATAATGAGGCTATTCCAATAGACTTAGAGGTTTAATTTCTCAGCCGAGAATAGAAATTCTCGGCTGAGAAATTAAATATGTCTTCTATGAAGACTGAAAAAATTAAAATGCCTTCTATGAAGACTAAAATTAAATAGGTCCTCTGTGAAGACTGTATAATTAAGTATGTCTTCTATGAAGACTAAAATTGAAGATGTCGTCTATGCAGACAATCAAATATGTCTTCTATGAAGACAGTTAATGTATAGTAATTATTATGTGTTGTAATAGAATGAGGGAATGAATGAGTTGTAAATAGTAGTATATATAAAAGTAATATATAAAAAAAATAATTACTTTTGGAAAAGTAATAACGATAGAGAATTCTAATTGGGAGAAAAAGTAATAACGTAATAAAAGTAATATATAGTATAAACGTAAATAAAAGTTATAATAAAGTAATAAAGAAAAAGTAAGTAATAAAAGATTATTTTTAGGTCTAAAGAGTTTTGAGTAAATTTTGTGCCAGGAGTTCGTAGTTATGTTATTGTTGGACAGAAGAGGTTTAAAATTTGATTGACAGGCTGTCATGGATGAAAAATTTGTTTGAAGTATTGCAAAAGTCATTTATGTTATGTAGTAATCTCTAATCTATTTAAACGTATTGATAAATTAATCATGAAGAAACCATAAGCAGAATGTTTTTGATTTTATCAAGATCACGTTCAATGGAGTAAGGACTGGAAAAAAATAGAACAATCTGAGTCTATTATTGGATTTAGTAATTCTCGTAATTCCTCAGCGGTTGCGACGGATGGAAATTCAATTGAGCGGAGACTCAGTTCATAAGCAAGCTAAGGTTTATTTAAAAGTGATGGATTCATAGTGTTATTAAAAATAAATGATTGTGTTTCAAAACGAGGTGTTTTTCTAGCTATTTAAAAACTACTTAAAAACAGTTATGATTTAAAATAAATTTAATAATACTAGTGCTAGGTAGGTATTGTGTTCAAGCTTAGACTGGTAGGAACCTCTGGATAGTCGGCACGGATTGCCCCCAGGAAAGTGCCTAGCCAAATCTAAGACTTGTATGTGGGATACACTGGAGGTACTCCCTCTCAGCACTGCCCGTAAGTATTAATTGCACTGATCTGAGTGATATATTGACGCTCAGAATCAGCAACAATTTTGTGTCGGTTTCTTTCAAAACCGCGTATAGTTTTACTGTCTGATGGGTGTAGTAAATGTGGGGTAAGTGTACTGTAAGTGTAGTGTGTAGTTGCGTGTTTGTTATGTCACTACTAAAAATTATAATAGTCTAAGTGATAGGATGATATGTGATGAGTTGAAAGGAGAGTGAAACTAAAGTTGTTTAAATTTTTCCTAACTAATCTATTATACAAGGACTGGTTAAGTAAGACTAAGATAAATTTAATAAAACTAGTGTTAGGTAGGTGTAGTGTTCAAGTTTAGACTGGTAGGAACCTCTGGATAGTCGGCACGGATTGCCTCCAGGAAAGTGCCTAGCCAAATCTAAGACTTGTATGTGGGATACACTGGAGGTACTCCCTCTCAGCACTGCCCGTAAGTATTAATTGCACTGATCTGAGTGATATATTGACGCTCAGAATCAGCAACAATTTTGTGCCGGTTTCTTTCGAAACCGCGTATAGTTTCTTGTCTGTAAAATGTAGTAAATGTTGGGTAAAGTGTCTTGTAAGTGTTTTGTGTAGTGATGTAGTTGTATTGTCAACTACTATAAATTAAATAAAATGAGGATTGGGATGAGATGAGATGAGATGATTAAGTTAATAATATGGCCGATAAAATAGTGGGGGGCGACTAAGCCTTTTAGAATTTGGAAAAAATTAAAAAAATCACACACAACATACAACGATCTTCAAAAATTTTAGTTTTCTTTCGGTTCGCCGGTACTGGTTGACTGGTTGGTGACTGGTTCTTATACACGTTGAGGCGCCAGTGTGACGGGTGCAGCCGGAGAAATAAAAGCTCACACAAAAAGGTCACTTGTTTTTATATTTAAGGAATTAAGGCACAACTGAAACAATTATATAAAAAAAGGTAAATTACACTGAATACAAAACAATTTCACATTTATCACTAAAAACATATTATAAAAGGTAGGGCTACTTACAATAGTGCCTTAAAGAAACTTATAGACTTAGAAACGAACTGGTAGTAAAGAATATATATACAGGAAACTTGTGAATTATGCTTATGAGCTTACTATACTTGTGAGCTTATTAACTGCTCAGCACTATAAATATATTTAAATAATTTGCTATCGGTGAGTCGACCACTCTACGCGCTGACTCTGGTAAGAATGAACTTCGAACAAAACAAATAAACAGAGACAGACAGTAAATTTAAAATAGGATACAGAGACAGACAGTAAATTTAAAATAGGAAACGAAGAGAAAAGAAAATATGAAAAATGGCCAGAGAAGAGCGCAATGAAAGCAACGAGTCGCCAATATAGCTATGGCGCCTCGTTACAACCGACCTCATTAAGGACCAGCAACATGATTATAAATACATTGTCGTGCTTACTATATAAGTTAAATTAGTTTGCTTAAGATAAGTGACATTCTTAACGAGATTCTACATTTTTTTGGATCTGTTTTATGTTAGTTAAATTCTGAGAGTTCATACTCCTTTTTTTATTTTTTTAAATAAGTTATTACAAAAACTTTCATATCTTTGGTAAGAACTATTATAATATATTCATTTGGATATTTTTTGTATTTGCGATACAACTTATTACTGTTTCGAAAACATCGAAGCAATCCGGGAGTAATCCAGGGCTTAAGAATGAACTTTCTGCTAGAAATATGTATAGTTCGTGTATTGGCTATGGGTAGCAGTAGAAATTTAATGTACAAGAATATTGGCAGCGTTATCATTGCCTAGTATATCCGAAAAACATAACTTTTCAATATCGTTTACACAGGCTTGAATATTGAGTCGTTTCAATGTCCTATTTTTAGTAAAGTTAACAACCTTAGACTTAGTTTCAGAGCTAAACATAATAGGCGAATAATCAGTGAAACAAGAATCCAAGATCAAAGTTACAGATTTATGATCTGTTTTTAGTATCACATGATCGATACAACATTTCTTACGTGTTGGAAAAAGGTGAGAAGACAACATTGAATAAGATGCTAGCAAGTTACGATAAGAGTTATTTTTTTATAATTATTCCCCAATTATGTTAATATTAAGGTCACCAATCAAAGAAATGGTTTTATAATTTTTATATATTTTATGCATTTTCAATGCGATCTTATAAGATAAATTATTATAATAGAAAAATACTAGAAAAAATCGACTCGGGTCACAGGCGGGATCAATTGGGAGAGCATTGGAATGGATTTCCAAAGAAATGGTTTTAAAAGTTAGCAGAAGAGTATCTATACTATTTAGGAAGTTGTAAATTTTTCTGAAAGATGGACAATGATACACACCATCAACCACGATATCGCTAGAAAGCTTAACGGTTAAACAAATTGCATCTTCTACAACTTGCTCTTCGACTTTTTAAAATGTCATCATTGATATACACAGCTAAACCATCATTTTGATTACAATTCTTAGAGTTATAAGAACGGCATCCAGGAATTGATGGTAGAGAAGAACATTTGCTTAGCTAACATTCGGATCTAACAATTATATCAAGATCCAGTCAGATTCTATGCAACAGTAAGGGTAAATTATCAAAATTAGTTGAGCATCTAATACTTCTTATTATTATTTGCATGAAAATTTTTCATATTGTCTCCCAATCCATAAAGATACACTGAAGCGCTTACAGGTGTGGTGATATATGACTAACCGACAGAGACACTATCGATTTCCGAAGATATATCTAAGTTATTCAACATTTATTACATACAATGTCAGTACAATTTAAGACACGAAGTGGGGTATGACTTGGATAATATATACAAGCTTACTGACTTAAAAATAAGGATACTTATTTATAATTGATTGCAATAGCAAACAGCTTTTTAGTTCATCAAATAGGAGTAAACAGGTACGAAAGCCAATGAAAGCACAGTTAAGTTCAGTAAGTAAATTCAAGAATGGCTCATTACTTGTGTGCATTAGGCATGAGAAAGCGGCGTATGAGGTTATCTGTGAACGTGCGTAATTGTGTCTCGCAAAAACACGAGCAAGGCAAAATTGGCTTCATTTTTGCGGTTAGATTCTCATAGATATTAATCGGATTGGTAGGCCCACATATACAATATTTTGTTTAGATGGTCCCTTATTACATTTTTTGTACGCTTTCAGTAAAGAGTCCATAGATATAATGCTAAAGAAGTCGACGATGACGGTTTTACTGTCCGGATTTCTCGAGTTAATACGGATAATATCCTTAATGTCCTTCGTGTGCGTGTTAGAATTTACAGCCCTTCAATCTCAGTGTCTAACTTAATAAGGCTTTCTTTAGACTCAAGCAGGTTGAGCGCATTCCTCTCTTAAAGCTTCTAATTAAGTTCAAGAGACTAAAAGTGTTCTTGTTGTTGTGAATTTTCCTTCTTCAATTTATTGAGCATATTGAGGGAGTAATGAATAATAACAAAGAAATAATTAATAGCATATCGGTAGCTATTCTCGATTTCTTAACTTTAAGATTTTAATGAGGTAAGTTGAAACAAACTGTTTTAATTTAGTTAATTTCTTAAATCTGCGCAACTTTAGAAGGATTACATAAGGTAAATGGAAATGAGAATTGATTTCATTAAAGCCGAATCATGAAACAGAGATTAGTAGCACAGAATCTTAATCATTGGAACACTAAATTAAAACAAATACTAGAGTATTTATTTTATCTTTATATTATTTTCTTTCATCATATGTTACTCAAATTTCTTATACTTATAATAAGTTACCACGACCAAAACTTTAAACCTAAGTTGCTACCTTTTATGACTAAGAACTTGATCACTTATTACCAGAATATAGAGCTGGTACCCTAAAGAATTTAAGAATAATGACGCCTCCCAGAGTTCCACGGTAGTTTTCAATAGCCAAGCACCGCGTCGCTTTTCTTATAAAAAAATAGCAACAATCATGTATATATATAATAATTGAACTTTTTTTACACCGCCTTTACTTACGATTAATTCTAGCCCTATTGGTCACTCTCTATTTTGGTTTCCAACTTCTTTAACTTCCTCAATGTGGCGTTATCAAAAATGTTTTGTAATGTATTATCTATTATTTTATTCAAGATAACATATGAACCGTTTGAAAGTGAAATATCAGCCTAAAGCACTTGACAGCTGTCCTGTAGTGTATCGTAGCGACGACGTTATTGTGTATTGTGCCTTGCATACACACATCACGGTAAAGCTACACGACGGCGATGACGTCACAATGTAATGTTATAGTGTCATGTTAATGTATCCAATCTCTTACGGAAATGAGCCAAATACTTTTCCTCCTCCTTGCAAATGGCTCTAACGAATCTTAAAGAAAATCAACCCTCATATAACAAACAGTATTTGTATTTGAGGGTAAGTAGGTACGATTAACCTCAAATATATATCAAAACTTTAGTACCATGTAAATATAATGATAACGTGAATTTATTAGTATGGTTGCAAAGCAATAGTTGCGATCCCGAATCTTAGTACACACTATCTATAGTTTTTTAAATCAACGATCACAATGCGGTGGCTAATTTTAGGGTAGAAGGGTAAAAATTAAATTAAGTGAGAGATAAGAAATCATGTGATTTAGTGGTACCGGCCACAAAACAGATTCCTCCAGTAATGTATCAAGCATAATTTGCGTTACATTTTAATACTACCATTATTTGATCGGATTAAAGTCAAATTGTAAAAAAACTATACAAAGTTAAATAAGATTTGTCTAACATGTAGGAATATTAGAAAAGAATACGGCAATTTTATAAAGGTAGTCATTGCATTACTATTTTTTCTTTTTATTAATAACGTAATAATAATATTTCTTACATTCACACCAATCATCTAAGCCCAAGGTAAGCACTGTAAGGCTTGTGTTATGGATACTAGGCTAACGGATAGACATACATATAAGGTATATATATACTAGCTGACATGGTCACCAGTTGCTGTGCTGACTGCAGCGCCACCTGCCGGGTTGATTTGTGAATCTAAACCATCCAGAACGCCACCCAAACGCATACAAAAAAAGTCATTCAAATAAGTCCAGCCGTTCAGGAGGAGTTCTGTGACATACACACGTACAGTAGAATTATAAATATACTAGCTGTCCCGGCCACGCGTTGCTGTGCCGACTGCAGTGTTATCTGCCGGACTGATTTGTGAATCTAAACCATTCTCAGATCCCCTTGAACACACACAAAAAAATTCATTCAAATCGGTCCAGCCGTTTAGGTGATGACTCAAGTACAAGAGCTCCTATTCATCACACAAGTATCTGCCCCTTTCGGGCCTTCACTTATTGGTTCACAAATCAGAGAACTTTAAAAAAACTTACTTATCCAAAACAAGGAATTCTTATATTCTGTTAATAAGACAACGACTTAGATTTAGAGTTTCGTAAATGTGTTCTGTCTTAATTAACAGAACTTGTTTGTAACAACTTGAAATCTTTATTATATGTACCTACTTACATTCGGATCATTTGTCTAAATATAGATTAAATTTTAGTAAAGAGTAAAGTACAATGTTTCACCTAAGTACTCGTATATCTACAATGGACGAGTGTTATGAAGGATGATTGGACACACATATGACGCAAGACTACTAATTTAAAATTTGCAAATGGATCATCAGCTTGTGACTATCAACGTCATAATCATCTCAGCTTAAAACGTCCACTGCTGGATTGCAATATTCCCCAAAAAGGAATGAGGGTTTTGCCATAATCACCACTCTTGGCAGGCGGATTAGAGAACGCAGTGAAATACCATAATTCAGTAAACGCTGCTGTTTTTTTTGTAATCTCGAAGTGTGTGCGTGTGTGTGTTTACCTCCAGTATTATGGCAGTCAAAAATGTGACAAATTGGTCATATTACTCAGCCGGGCACCACAATACGTATTTAACATTATACTAAAGTAACCAGGCCACATGAAAAATAGTAGTCGTATAAATTAATGCTAAACTGGAAGTTACTATTTTCTCGTAACTGGAATAAAATTCTGTACGATATTAATAAGATCACATGTTCATATAGATTAATGATAACGACACCTAAATGTTTATGTTACGTATAGGTCTACATCCGTAGTACATCGGCGGAGATCGAACCGATAAGCTACGACTGCTATAAAATATACTTATAGCAAGTAAACTGCTGCCTCCGGTTCAAACGCACATCATCGTCTTACCTGAGTTTGAGAAATTCGTAACCATTATCATTCACAGGCCTTTCCTAAGAAATAAACTCCGCAAGAAGAAAGGTGCTTCTGAAGGCAGATATAGCCGGTATTAACGACTTAACTTGCTTTCCAAAGCACGAACTCGAGTTAACAATTTTTGATCTCCTATCCGACGATAGGCCCTTGCGAAATGTTATTAACCTCAATAATAGCAGCCCGAAGGCGCAAACCATTGTGATGTCGAGCTCCTTCTCGATCGATTAATTCTCCTTGAGTAATTCACTGTTGACGTAAACATTTTGCTACGATTCTGATAGGATTATTCTTTATTCTTTCTGTTACAGTTTCATATAACTATTTTCCCACATTTTTCTTAGGTCGCTTTCTTTTTGTTGATTCGAAAACAAAATCAAATTACAAATTCCACTAAATTATCAGTGCGCAATGATTTGTTTATATGTTAGGGTAAGTGTGATTAATTGAAAATTATTAATAATAAAGCTTCAATCAACCAAATCTTAGGTAAGTATTAATAATTACTGGTTATTATTAATAATAACTATAGTAATCACATTTACCGTAACATATATATTTAAAAAGGAATGAAAACTGCCCCCTTTATATAATAATATGTAAAATTCCCTGTCACAGTATTTGACCGCAATGAACTCCGAAACTACTCAACAGTTTTTGATGTTTTTTTTTCATTTTGCTAGAACTTTCCGAGTTAGGACATAGGATAGGTTTCATTAATAACACAACAACGCGTGGCCGGGTCAGCTAGTTTAATTAAATTTAATGTTTAATCCCAAACACAAATATATATAGGTAGGGGGTACAAGAGAAGTAAGATAGTATAAAAATAATTAATATTATTTAATAAAAGTTATTTTCTGATAGGGCATGAATACATGAAATTGGTTGCAGAAACTTTATTCACTCTCTATCACTATAGTCAGTGAATACTGACGTTGACATTTATAATTGTTTTTTGTTAGGCTTGTTTCGACACTTCCAGAGCTATTTTTATGGGGAACAATTTTTTTTATCGTTTATTAAAATCAAGTAGATATTATGGGAAACTAAATTTGCAGGTTTCGTAAATGCTGGATTTTTAGATATACTTAGCTGCACTATTTCTTTATATACTCCTTAGCTTTAGGTACATATGCAAGCGATTATCCGGTCACTGCTACTGAGACCTTGAGACCTGTGTCTGTCAGTTATGCTTGAGGCGGTTAACTGACGAAGACGATATTTTATCAATACCTTCGACACCGCTTAAACAAGATTAAATAGAGAAGTTTTAAACCAGTCAATTACTATAAAATAATAATTAATTAAGCCTAGACTATTAGCACTGTGAGGCTTGTGTTATGGATTCTAGAATAACGGATACATATAATATAATAGGCGATGCAGTCGCTAAGCATAAAGCTACGCTAGCACCGTATATTGGAGCGGAGCGTAATACCTAAAAAAGAAAAAAAAAATTTTTTTCGATGGGAATTTTAGCGAATTTCAAAATTCCTAAACCTGTTGATTCGATTCCACACAAAAAATATTAAAATCGGTTAGGAACTCGGGAAGTTATGGCATAACAGAATTATCGCCATTGAAGCTGATCCATGAGAGCTTCGCTCGCTCCGCTCCAAATGTATACATAAGTAATATTCATTCAAATATAAATAAACAATCATAATTCAAGAACAAATTCTCGTATTCATCACACAAATCGCCGCCCGTTTAGGAACTCAAACCCGGAACCGTTTGGCTTCAAAGGTAATATTATTACTAATACAAAACCGATAATGCTCGGAGCATGCTCGTAGTTTTAATTACATATAAAGTTGATATGATCAATCATCATCATCACGGGCACAGACTTTCCCTATGGATGGAAACACTGATCTATAACCGAGCCTCCAGGCAGGCCCAATGGAAATTGGTGGGAAACCAGGTCCCACGAAATCTCAAAAACTCAAACCCAATGCAACTTTTTGTTCTAACAAGCACTATTTAAGTTATCCTCAATTCACTCCTTTTGAACGATCACAGCTGTGGACGTGTACCTAGACGTTGCTGGACTTCGGTTCAACCTATTTCCTCGTTCGCTTATCGTTGGCGTTGTTTCTACAGCTATTATCGTTAAGAAGGCAGCGAACATTGAGCCTTTTATTAAAATATTTATCCGGGATCTTCCTTACCGAAGTATCCTTGATTATGCAAACTGTATCGTTGTGCTCTGAATCTAAATATCTCAGATAAAATTTTGAGTATATTTGTTATGATTGTGACTGTAAATATATGTACTTCGGGTTAAAGCAATGCTTTTTTCTGTATCTAGCTTATAATTACGCTAATATTTTTACCTATTATATTATATTGTACCAAAATATATTTTAGAATTTTTTGCTTTTGTTTAGGTTCCATTTGTTAATAATATTTTACAAAAGTTTATTATTTGATGCTATTACTAGTAATTTCATCATCAGCCCCACTACTAGACATAGAACTTCTTAATAATTAAAGATACCGTAGGGCCTTAAACCACTGAACAAATCCAATTTGTCTCTGATACATCTGTAAATCTATTACAGTCAAATTTGTCAAATAGAATTCATAAAGTTGTTATTAATTAGAGTGAGTCTGTTGGATGCACTATAAGTATGAGCGTACTCCAAGTATCCCAATCAAAATTAGGACCTTTACTGTTCTTCATATACTATTATTATGACCTCCCTTACTATTTCAGATTAACAGAGATTATGAGAATATAACTAACTAGTTAGCCTAAGATATGAAGATGTGGAGTCTCTATTTTAACAAATTGAAGGCAAACCGTAACGCACACACTGACACTTTAGATTCAGTTAATTTATTTTCTTTGGTGTTTAATTGTTGTAAATTGTATAGGTTCTAGGTAGGCGCTTACAGCTGCGACACAGTCTTTGGTTAATGTAGTTGTTAACGTTAATTTGTGTTTTGTAAATCCTTATTAAACATAAATAAAAATATGTACTAAAGAACTACAATATATATATAAATATATATATATATATATATAAGACAAACAACGTCGTACAACAATTTAACACAAGAAAGCTCTATTAAAAAAGCTCTTGAGCGGTGGCGTGTGGTGTTGGTTGAGCGAAGCGAAAATTGTATCATGCGTTCTTCTCGTGAACGGGTGCTGCCTTTGGAAATGTTGACTTAGGGGGCTGTTTTAAACTAGCAATATTAAAATACATGTTACTGTTGATTTTTAAATTTATCTTTTTAAGCCTGTTTCTCATATCAATGAGTATACTTATTTAAAACAGACGCTTGTTCACTCTGTTTTAATCAACGTAATGTATCATAACACTACAATTACTGTGATACTATGTCATGTTGTTTTTCGTACATTATGTATAGTTACGATTTATTGTATTGTAGGTCTAGTCACTTCTGTTAAAGGTGACCACTTTTTTGCGTCCGTTCTTCTGTCAGTTAAAAGATGTTCTGAATAGGTAGTTAATGAATGTTGGATGATTCAGAACAACTTATTTAAGGTACATTTGAATACAGTTATTTGCTATACTAAAATGTTATGCTTGAAAATATTGGTTGTAAATCCGATGGCCGAAGCTTACGAGAGTTGCTGAACCCCAAGAATCACAGGCCAATCGCTATAACAAGTCAGAAGCTTCTAACTTGTTATATAACAATAACTAAATAGTTGCAAACTTTATATAACTTGAGATGAATTGTAGATTAACAAAAAAGTTACTTGCAATATTTATTTCTCACACTTCCGCGCAATTTACACATTTAAATAAAATAACTTCTTTGTGTTTTTTTGCGTATAATTTCATGACTAACGCCTTGGTCATCCTGTGATCACGACTCCAGTAGAGGAGTCGAAACATGGGGATCAAATATAAATTATGCGCAAAAAACCGTGAAAAAGTTATTTTGTTTGCTGCAATTCCGTAGTATGGAATTGAAAACGTAGAAAATCTTTTTAGTTTTTCTCTGCGACATCTTTCTTGTATTTCGCTACGACACTCTAAACCTTTCAAATAATTTTTTCCGTCTCCTTCTGTGAGAAGCAATTTCCTACAGGTGACATCCACTATTGTTCTAAACTTGACTGCGTAAATCTTTATTTTCTTGTTCCTCTTAGCAATTAATTACCGTTCAGAAGCAACCATAAAATCTCGTCCCGGTTTATAGATATAATAAAGTTATGGAGGATAATTTTAATTAACCAATGAAATCCTTATCAAAAGTTTCGACTGCGGCTTTTAGACTGTGACAACGTTTGATTTACTTAATAGTCATTATGATAGAAATATTATGAATACACCAGATAACCACTGCAGGTAGTTTAATAATTTGTATCATGGGTAGATCTATGTCCCTATGTGTTTGAACTTGTATATCTTAGTTAATCATCATTAGCCTACGAGAAAACGTCAAACTAGAAATTTATGCCCTTTGTTGAGTTTGACCGGACATACGTCAGTTGAGCTTACTTTGCATACATTACAAATAATAGTCGGTTTTGTTTTTCACTTTAAAAAATCCCCTTGTTTCTATTTAATATGTTATTTTAATCTATGAATAAATACTTGAGTCAAAAGATGGAGGAGTGTGGAATTTGGCAAAGTTAACTAATATTTGTGTATAATATGCAAAAATTAAATTTCCAATGGCCGCATTAGGTGATAGATTACTAAGATAAAATTTTGACATGTTGCCCTCATTAAATAAAACTAAATTAATTAGGTCTCACATACAGCATTTAAGGCCTGCTTAATAAATCTGCTAAGTAACTGTACAAAATTAGATTAAAGTCAGGCTCAGGTTGAAGGAAACGAAAATGAATCCTCGTATATCCGTCAACGTCACACATAGCGACACGAGTAAAGGGAAACCTCGCGTAAAATTGTAACAAATAAATAACCAAAATAATTTGTAGTGCTTGAAAAATATCGATATTTATTTTATCAATATGTAAAGAATGAATGAATTAACGTAAAGAGTTAAATAAATCATGTGTTTGATTTAAAAAAATCCGAATCTGAAAAAGTTCTTACACCTTTTTATGTTTGGTTTACTTTAGATGTTTGGATGATTTGAATGTGTTTGTTTATAATTGTTATTACTATTAAAGGTATTTGCAGCAACATTCATCTATAATATTTTTTTACAGAAAATAAGTAAATAAGTATCCTGTGGAATAAATATTGAGATCCACTAATATGAAAATCTTTTAAAAATGTTCCCTTAAATTCATAGAAATTATAAATGTTTTACAATGTATAGAAATAATAGTTTCAACGAATAGAAAATTCACCACTTGCCCTGGGGACAGAAATTACAGATTTTGATTAATAATTTAAAAATTTAAGTTATATTTTTTATGAATATTTATTTTATAAACATGCTTTTTTAAGTTTTCATTATAAATTACTTTCTTATAAATGTTATTCTTGTGTCTTAATATATTTGTGCAACAGCTTTACATAGTTCCTTCAGATGATGTACATTCTCGCTTAATTTTTGTGGAAAATTTATTAGGTAAAGCTGCTGTGATTCCAATCAGGAACAAACTAAGGATAGTAGCCGCCAAACACTCATTTTTTAGTAATTTTCTGATCTCAAAGTCACAAAATCTGCATATAGATATATATCGCCGCGAGGACAAATCAATTTTCCTTTGTCTTTTTACTTATAAGACTCCACTGGTTTGTGTCCGATATTAGAGCGGTTACACCCATATCATACTTCGGTTTTTTTTATTAATTTGTGTACGACAAATCCAGCTATATATTATACAATCTTTCAACCGAAAGGTGAAATTGCAGGAGTAGAATCAGTAATATTAGAGTGAGCTTCACTGTCACGTATCAGTCGTTGTGTTCACCATTTGGTCGCGTGGTGGTCTTAATAATTCTATCGATGGGTGAATATGTTTATGTATGTTTAACGCACCTGCTGACAGCTTCAACCTCATCCACATAGTTCACCAAGTGGCGGTCGACTAAACGTTGGCAATCGGCGTTTCCTTACCTCCCCCTGCGCAGCTACTCAGGCGCGCGGAGCATAATAATATTTCACTATAATAATATTCATCGATTTATGTTGGTCTGGGTGTCCCACACCCAAACTTACGCACGTCAGGTTAATAACGGAAGATATCAATATGAAATATTGTAGGTATTTTATTACTTTGATATATGTATGTATTTCCCCGTGTTAGTTGTGTTTATAAAGACACTAAGAAATTTTTTAAAGTCATTTTTTCAAGTGGTTAGATATATTTACATCCTCATAATATGATAACATGATGGGTAGTTTAATATATTTATTTACTCTATTGTACAGACGTTATTATGTTCGAAATGCAAATAAAATATGCACTGAAAAATATTTATTAATATAAATGAAGTATTTTTGTTTAAAACAATTATTATTGAGGCATGCACGGTTTCCATTTCACTGAACTCTCTTAAAGCTTGGGTAGACTGTAGCCTATATACTTGGAGCAGATAATTTGACAAGAAAAGATTTAAATGAGATTCTTGAACCCTAAAAGGTTCCGTGAACTCCCTTTGTTATTTTAAATAAGTTCTCAAGCATGAAACTAATTTTAGACAGGTCTGAGAAAAGAAACGCTAACAAACTGAATAACTGGGTGAAAAGTTATCAAAACGAAAAACATAATACAAAAATAATACTCAAAGTAATATATTGAAAAACGTATTGAAATTTTGCATCAAACTGGTCTCGAACCCGCGACTTGTGACAAACCAAACTAGACATTTTAACTGCTAGGGTAGCGGAGATTCGATTCCAGGGCGGTCGGCCGATCAACGTAGAAAACAAACTTTCCTATATTAGGTCGAATCTGGGTGATATAGTTCCGACGTTGTCTCTGATTTCCATAACAATATATGATGACATGCTTATAATAACATAACACTTTATTACTTGGATTCAGCTGGAACAAAGTATGTTATGTTTTCAAATATTATTTATTTACATTTGTTTTGCTTTCTGATTTAATTGTCATGTTAGATAAAATAAATATTATTTGAATTTTGTGACTTGGTTATGGAAATACCGATAATGTTTATAGAAATATTATTCCACCTGCATTGTGCTGTGGAACTAAAGTCATAGCCGTGTGATGTCTGGCAGAGTACAATAGCACCAACCTTTCGTAAGTTCAATAAAAATATAATAAACTTATGAGTTCAAATTAAACAGGATGATTTTTATTCTACTGTGATTGTACTCAGATACTTATTAAAAATATCTGACGTCTTAAATTTATGCAGTGCAATGAAATGAGATATCTGCTTTGTTTCTGGTAATTCGTAAGAACAACAGACAGTGGTGGAATAATTTCCGTTTAAAAGAAATAACTAAGCCATTGATAGCATTGAAATACGGATGCGTCTTGCTTATTTACAAGTCGAATATACATTTGAAATTATAAAACATTTCTTACAATATTTAACGTTTGGATACACCTATTGATTGCTCCATTAAAAGATTTATAACATAAGATTCGGTTTGAAATCGAAACCTATAGTGTAATGTCTGAGGTAGCCACGTACGCTCAATGATAGAATATGTGCGTGATCTGGAGTGATTTGTAGCAAGACCATACCTAGCTCATGAATCTGAGAACTGAGATAATTATTCATCGTGATTCTAGCACTTAGATTGCTTGCAATATATTTTATATAATACAATATTGTTTCGTTAGAAAAATATGTTTTGTTGTGCTGTGCAAAAAGGCTGTGCGTATAAAATATGAAATGTTTTTGTAATTATATTTAAAATTCATAAACAGGTAAAGGTGATTTAATAACAGTAATGGAGGTAGAGTTATTCGATATGTACCTTCGAGTGCCAAAGTGATTGAGGAATGTACTTTTAAAATTTGTTACCACTAATGCACAAAAGGGAGACTGCATTGGTTTAAATTGTTTAAGATATTAATAATACAAAAAATGGCTTTTTTTATCGAAGCAATTTTTCCTGCTTTATCAACACTCGAATATTCGAACATAAATTTAGTATAATATGGTCCTTAGGTACCTGAGAAATTGCCGATATGTCCTACACATTATGCGTTTAACTTCTGTAATTATAACTTCAACTTGTTGAATTACACAAGCTTGGAATCTAGACCATATTTTTGGGGTGTTTCTACAAAATAAATTCAGTAACTTTTAAAACACACAATTTTTCTCTTTATTTCCTTTTGCTAATAAATCATCCAGTTACAAAAAAAAAATGTTTGTTTTAAAAATATAGCTTTTCAGAAATTATCAAAAAGTATAAATCGGCAATTTGTTGGGTAAGTAATTAATATTACACACTTTGTTTGTCGTCTTTGTTTTGTTACTTGTTAGATAGACAAATGAGGTCAACATAATAAAAAATCCCTTATTACACACCACAATCCGATCACATTCAAAGTTATTCAGTGTAATACTAAAGCAACGTATCCCTTTTTATTTGGACTATAACACATTTGTACTACTTGTAGTACAAAAGGTACCTAAATGAACTACTAGTACCACTATTTAGATATTTTGTGACTACGGGGCATTACATTTTATATCGATCATACAAAAATTATAAACAATAAACTTCATGTGAATACAAAACCAAAATTTCTAACGTTGAATTAGTTTTTTTAAGTAAATAATCGAACAATAGCTGACTCCTTACAGAACACCTCACTCAGAAAACACTACCTACCTTTGGTTAGAGTTGTATTTTTGTACGTGAGAAGGGCTAAAATGATCCTCCAAATCTACATCAAATACTAAAGGCAAACGCGAGATAGGTATAAATATATACATTATAAATATTTGGTACTACTAATTATAGTAATGATCGTTGATACTAGTGGTTCAATTAAGTACCAGTTATCCTTACAATTAATTAACGACATGATGTCACAACATTGTTTTTGCTAAAATAATAATCTATTATATAGTCATGAATAGGTATATATAGTAAGTATAAATCATTTTTCCTGTTGTGTTTGATAAGGCAACAGTCACGCATCATTCCAAAACGAGTGATATCGATGGTGGTTGCTCTTGTACTTCTCTCCCGTTTTACTGATTCATTACAAGTTTTCTTACACTGTGGTACAGTCACGAAAATGCCAAGCGAATGTTTCCAGAAAATGGAGTAAATAGTAACGCATTCCCATTTCCCTCATTTCAGATCCCTACGAAAATCGTGAATGGAATAAAGTTTTGAAGCGAATTGTTGTGTGTTGTGTGATGGAGTGTGAGTGTTGTCTATGCCACGGGGCGACACAGTTACACTGAAAGGTAATGGAGTTACCACATTAAATGTATATGCTTATATTACCTTTTGATGTTTTAGAACAATAAAAGCAACGGAACAAACGAACTTCTGAATATAACATTACGTGTTAATATTTTATATTCCTTTATTATTATTGCCGAGGTAGGCAAATGATAATAAATAATTTTAAAATGCATTATCAATAGGAATAACATTCTTATTCCGTTACCTATCATTAAATTAGACTATCAATGTCCACGGACATTATGGCAAAACTATAATGTCCGTTACAAGGTCATTTTAACAAAGAAAACATTTTTATCACATAAATGTGTTACAGAATATCCGATTATATTATATTTTTCTTTTTCAAAGTTTTTCATTCTGGTTTTATTGACCGAATATTTGTTTTTGATACTATGTTATTAATTTCGGTATGTTTCTCTGTGTTCTCTGTAAATACCAATAAATTTTTTAAACAGACAATTAATTTTTCAGTTAACTTTGCCGTTTAGTTTTTCTTATTATCTAAAAAATAATAATATTACGTAACATCTAATTTTATCGAAGACGTTTTAAGGACTTTATTATTTTAAAAAGAAACGAATTGCAAATAGTATGATAAAGGAAGATAGGCGTCTATTCTCGAACCAGAATAATAATGAGATTGCTCATCTAAAAGTTAAATGAGTAACTACTAATTTACGAGTTATTACTTAAAAAGTTATTGCTAATGTTATAAATTCTTGTAAAAAATATGATTAAGTAAATCTCAAAGGAAGGTAGTGCTCGGTCACATTATTTATGTTTATCCAAAACACTTGATTTATAACCATCTTATATAAATTGCTTGTTTTCTTTCAAAGATACGCTAAAATGAGTATTTCTTATACATCGCCCCGCCATTTGCCGTTTTCGTAATAATATAGGTACTGTAACAGAAAAACAGCTATAACTTATTCCAAAAGGGATAGCTATAAAGGAATTTATAGAATCAGAAAGAGACAGCCAAACATCAATGGTGGGAAGTTAGAACAGCCAACGTTACCCGCCATAATTGTCTATTTTATTTGTAATAAGAATTTAAATGCATCATTTGTAGTAATAATATCTTGTTGGATAGGTAATTATTTATATTGTACTAAACCGTTTATTCCGAGAACGATGTGCAATATATCATGGTCCTCCGTCATAATCATAACAGTATTTTAATGCTTAATACAAGAATAGAATATCTTTATTCCTTGTTACATGGTGGCTAGTGGCGCGCATACAATATACTCGTATGTAGACAATTGCGCAGTGCCTATCTCATTACGAACTTTTTACAAAATTGACAAACTACAAATCAGTGGTATTGCGAGGCTCTATTTCACTTGTTTTAGAACAATTAATGTGTTGTGTCAACATTTGTTTATATTAAATTTGTTTTGCTTTGTGACTTAGCTAGTGGACATTTTTCTCTCTGTTGTCTGTCAAAAAAGTTAAAAAAGTCGTTCAGAATTGACGTTATCTTGTCAAAGTGACGTTGCTCAGATTGAGACGAAGAAAAAAATTATAAGAACAATGAAATTGAGGAAAATCTTTTTTACAACTTTGCTTTTATTTGAAAAATTCATAGAATCAAATGGTGTGTATTCCCATAGAATGAATTTGATCAAATATCTTCCATTTTTTTTTTCGTCAGAAAAAAGTAAGACGGAGATTAGATTTAACGTTATGTTGGGGAAATGGATTGACAAAATAAAGAAATATGGTGGCTTAATAAATGTTCCATGATTAATTTAAATAGTTTTGACAAAAATAATGTTATTTAAATTGTTATTTTATTACTATGCAATTATTTAAATAAGATTTTATATATAAGGTAAAAAGAGCTATCGAGATGACGCGAAGCTTTAAAATGCCCAGTTCGGTCTCCATAGTGAGAAAACTTTCTTGCCAATAAAGTCGCTCGACTTTATTGTTGCAGACAAAGTTTCGCGTGGCAGAACGCACCGTACAAATGAGGTATCACAGATACGTTGGTACCTATTAACGACTGCTGAAAACATAAAACTTGTTGAAGTATTTTTATTAGATATCTATAAAAAATGTCAAAGAGACTCCGAAAGTATGATTGCTTTTATAACTAATGATCACAAAATGGTACATTACCACTACTTTAAACCATAAAAAATTCTATATATGAGAATCACACTGGTCTTAAAAATCTGAAAGCATTTAATAAATATCCCCTTGAAGAAATATATAATTATGCTGTAGATTTACAACATTTTCTGTTTGCAGGTGGAAGGAGTTACCGGGGTTGAATAATATGTAATACGTCACCGCTCAGTGACTGAGACGTTGCTGTGCTAGTGGTACTCGGTTCAAACCAGAGCCAAGATGGGTAAGAAGAACTCAAAACTAAAGCAAGACACGATTGATCGACTAACGAGCGCTACATACTGTAAGTAATATGTAGTCACTAGAAAAATTATGTTAGAAATTGGTTTAAGAAAAAATGTAAAACTGAACAATCTGGAAAAGGACGTTTTGATTAATAATGCATATATATATATTAAAACATTTTACAGATCTGAATACTGTAGTGCTTTTTAAATCGCAGGTTTGATATTAACATATAAACAGCGACACAAATATTCTCCTCAGTCTCCGCAATCTTATCGAAGCAAGCTTGTCACAGAAGTGACAATATCGAAAGGATCCTGCAGATGCATATTCGGTAATATAGCTCAGTAACAAGCTTTAGACAAAAGTGTACATAATTAGCAGTCATAATCGTGCCCAATCGAAAAATCATTTAGGTACAGTAAAATTACAATAACAATTAATTACTTACGTAGAATGGATGTATACTGTAACTAATTTTGATCTCTCAAAATAAAGAGTGCTACGAATTGAAAAGGCAGAGAAAATTTCGTAGTCGAAGAGAGAGATCATTTCTTTTGTATCATATAAACTTATGTGTTGTAGTGAACACATGAAATAGTTAACGTACTGGATTTTCAAGCGATCGTGACATTGAAGTAAATACGGTACTACAATTTGCCATTTACAGTGGCCTGAATACGACCTCCTTCTTGCCAAGTAGATTCATAAGTGAAAATCGATTCATCAGGACGTTTTAACTTCTAATGAATGCGTGAAAATCTATTACGACTGTTATATTTATAACTGTTTTAAATAACTATATAACGAACCATATACTCTATCAAGAACGTACAAGAAATCAATTTAAATAATGTGGCTAATAAAAAAACAAAATGTTAATTATCTTCCAAATTAAATGTATCGCGTTTAAAAAAATGGACTTCTATTTTTTGTATGTATTTTATCGACTATACAGTTTTAAAAAAGGAAAAAGTCAACAAGTATGTTATTAGTTGAGTTTTTCATCCACTTATTAACAACTAGGGCCTTCTGCGATGGCACGTTGCCGTGCCTGAACATCCAAGAATTTTCTTTTCTGGCACTCCGTGTAATACTAACTTAATATTCTTCATTTACCTCCTCGACTTTCTGGCTAGAATTCCGCAAGCACGAAACCGCGATAGTAAAAGAAGCAGTCAACGCGACCTTGACTTTTGATTGACTGGCGTAATTTTTTCGGTTCCGGTTTAGATTAAAGGCGCCTTTCCGAAAATTGTTGACGAACTTACTTGTCAAAGTCATAAACCCATATCTTATCATTAGAAACAATGTCTTTTACGACTGAAGTGTGGGTTTGGACATGTTCGAGCGTGTCTTCAACGATTTTAATGCGACTGACTTTTTAAACAGAAATCAAATATGAATCTGTCTAGTCGAACGGTATTTCATACCAGAGCAATCGTTTGAAATATCGTTTATTTATTTGACGCTTTGAATGATATGAATTGATTTCTGAGACAGAGAAAGCTCAACGACTATCCATCTCAACTTAAGTGAAGTTAGTATCAATTGAAGACGTTGTAAACCAATCAAAACGAAGCAATTGTTCCACCACATGCAAATGCCTTTGCAAAAAAATGACTTTGCAAATCTTTTGAATGCGCTATTGTACCCAAATGAACTCAAACACACTCGAGAGGAACTAACAAAATCAAGCACCGTATACAATACAAACTAAATGACAAATGGCAACCCTCGCGTGTCAATCAAGCGTCAAAAAAAAATTAATTGAATTGTACAGTGAATGATGAATTCACTATACTTTCTTGACAAAATATCGAAAGAGGTAGAAAATTAGTTTAAATTATTGAAATTAAATCAAGATTAAGTTCTTTTTTGGCTTAGATTTAAGAAATAAAATATACGAACCTTAAGGACATCAAGCTTTGTGTATTACTATAATTATAAAATAAATGCAACAGACTTCAATTCTTTACAAGTACTATTATTTAAACTCGCAAAGACAATGACTTAATTAAAAAGTCCCGAACAATAGAATACAAGAATTGAGGCTGATTGTGTTCTCAATTACATTACAACCAATTTTAAAAATTTGAATACATGATTACATAAAATCTCTAAAGTATAAATAGGAAACTCTACTAGGAAAATCTTTAAACCAGAAAAACACGTCAAATCATAACAAGATGAATGAAAAGGATGTAAAGTAATGAAGTTTTTTCTTCCAACGAATGGCTTACTAAAAAGAAGACCAATCATGAGAAGAAATCACAATATCATTTTAAATTAATTATAGGTACAGGTAGGTATTATATGTATAACATAAAGATTGATTTATTAAATAACTGTATTTCAACGTAACCTAATTCATATTAAAAATAGGGCTAATCCTATAACTTTACACGTATTATATTGACATATTATAAAGATTTACATTCTAAAATTCCAAGGCTTACATTAGATTTCTATTTCTTTTGTCTATAATAATAATGATATTTCTCACATTCACACCAATTAGCCTAGCCCAAATTAAGCACTTAACGCTTGCGTTATGGATACTTGGGTAACGGATAGATGTGTTATGTTAATAGAAATATATAGGGTAAGTCCGGGGGAGATGGCCATAGTTTTTATGATAAGCTATAAAAATTAAACTAGTTATATTCCTTCTTAAATCTTAATTTTAAACCATTCTTTAATCATTTATCTATAAAAAACACAACGTAATCAACAAATTATAATTAAATAAAATTATAAAAAAATCACAACTAGAAGTTTCGATTGGCCATCTCTCCCGAGTTATCCGGGAGAGATAGCCATGGTAGTAAGGAGATGATGGCCAGTACTTTACTTTGATATTTTTGTATTGTTCTGCTTATCTTCTCTATTCTTCTTTTGGCTACACTTTGAACATATATGGTTAAATTCAGTACAGTTTTCGTGAAACCAAAATGAAGAAATGACACATTGCAACCAATCTTCAATAAGTTGTGTAGTTTAATAATTCTCCTCACATCCAGTACAGTTGTCTTGTTCATTTTCAGTTTCGTCATCTGAGTTCAAAGCCTGAAATCTAGCCAATGAAACTCCTTCAGATTTTCGTAGTGTAATATCAGATTCAAAAACATTTTCATCCAATTGTAGCTAGCTTTTAATTTTTTTGTTCTGTGAGATATGTTTAGTTGCTCTACAAAATGAAATGCTATTGTTCTGACATCATCAGTAGTCAACGGGAATCCTTTACTTTGCATGGTTTTAATATGAGTAACAAATTTTTGTTCGTTTTCTTCTCCCAGCATGGAAGATGGCCCCATAGATAACTATTATCATTGTTATTTTTATATCTTTATTCTAATGTTTTTCGTGGAATGTCGTAAGTTTTTGATGCAGAGTATGGCTGCCTCAAGTGAATCTTCTGTAAAATTGCCACGTGTTGAAAATGCTTTTCTGTTCTAAACATTCGACATCTGCAATAAAATTAAATAAAACATAATAAATAAAATTAATAAAGAGGCCATCTTTACCGGATCGTATGTGGCCATCTCCCCTTAATTGACCGGGAAAGATGGCCATATCGATATAAAAATAAACGACTAGCCATAGAGTAAAGTTTTGAGATTAGAACACAGTACACAGATCATACCTAAAATGATACAACATAATATGTACAAGTATCCATTAAATTTTTTTCACTACGAGGTTAGATATAAACCCAGTATAAAGTTTTACTACTATTAAAAAGAAATAAACTTCTTTTTACTTACTTTTTGATTTAATTTCACTTTAACTTTACACGTGCTGCTAGTAGCCTCTGCTGCCAGAAACAAACTAAGTGTAAACTAACGTCATCTAGGTCTAAGTTTCGAAAATAATTGAACTGGTCATCTCTTCCGTACGGCCATCTCCCCCGGACTTACTCTAAATACCCATGACTCAGGTATAAATGCTCATATTCATCACACAAACATCTGCCCCTTCCGGGACTCGAACCTAGGACCGTTGGCGCAAAAGGCAGGGTCGCTACCGTTGCCCCAAACGGATGTCATATAAACTCTCCTTATAAGATATCCCTATCACCGTATTCGGCATACTACCATCTCATGCCACTATACCATACCTTATAAAATATTAACAACTCGTAATACTCTCAAAGTTGACAAGTTTCTTTCTTCCATTAAAAAGTTTAATTTGCTTTAGACCGATTACTTATCGCCAAAAAACTGTCCTTAGTATTTTAATCTGACAGTGAACCCGAAAAATGCTGCCAAATGAAAGTAAATTCCTTTGCTAACAGCTTTTCTAAAGATTAAGCCCTGCTATTAAAAAGTTGTATCTTCATATTATTGTCAGTTATATAAAATCAAGGATTGAAATAAAAAATATGAACTATAACATGGAACATGAATGAACTTGAATTGGTATTAAGGACAGTTTAAATAGACTTTAATTTAAACCATGTAGAAATACGAACATAAATATTTCTAGGATAATAAATTTTAACGATTTTACCGAATTAGCTGTTTTGCATTCGACCCTCAAGATAAAAATCAGGAAAATTTCGGAATCAAATCTGTGAATGTTAACATTTCGATTACCATCTCTCTATAAAAAAAAAAATAATTTTGACACGAGCATCGGATAATACATATAAGTGGGCCAATTGCTTAATGCTCTCATAATGTAAAAGGTTATTCTTGGTAGCAATCTTCTTATCGTTACTAAAAACAGTTTAGGCAATTCTCGTTATACCATGTTAATTTTGATCCATAAAATATTTTAACGTTGGTTGCGAAGGTTTTTTATATAAAAGTTTTAATAGACAAATTAATAAATTAGATAGTGCTGTAGAAATGGTCAGTCGAAGGATTTTGTAGCCTGACACCTAAAGCATCGACACGTACCTAGTCATGCCAGGAAGACGTCACATCGGTATGAATCCCACGATTGACGATAATTTTCAAAACATTTGTTCTCCTTCTGTTCTGTTCTTCATTTGTACTCTAATACGAATTTATGTATTTTTCTAACGATTAAAATCATTATTTTTTATTACCAATAAGTGTACTAAGTGTTATTGCTTGGATGAAAAGATTTAGAAATGGTAACAAACTTATCTCCTTCAATTTATCACTTCATTAGTCTAATCAAAATTGTAAATAACCAATGAGACCCTTTCCCGAATATATCAAACCTTAACAGATTTTCAATTGAAATTCCAAGGCCTAGAATTCATTATTGGCTGAGTAAAATAATGTTTTAATTATTTTTACAGGCAACACAAAAAAATATTAACTTCTTCTTTAAAAAAGGGCAGTTAAAAAGGCTTTGCACCTGTTTCGTGTGGCAGAGAGGCTCTAGTCACACAACCCCAGCTCGTCCAGAAGGCCCATTAATCTCCTTGTGTCTGCAGACCTCCATAAATGTCGTTGGGTGCCCTAGTTGATTTCTTTATTGGTGGGGTTGCCATTACCTCAACGCTTGATAAGCGGAGTGGAGATAGCAGTAGAACAGCATATTGAGGAAAATTCTGAGGCCCATTTAGTGATCTTCGAGAGGTGTATGATGATTGCCTCCAGTATTATAAGTCGCTTTTTAGGAGACCCTAAGGTGTGGAAGGTTGGTGCTATTCTACTCTGAAACACACGGCTAGTATTATTTTAATAACATAGTATTATTTATTAAGTACCTGTAACATAATTGTTAATAAAATTAAGATTTATAAACTAACTAGGGCATTATGTTCCCTTGAAAACTTTTTTTTATAGCGTGTTAAGGTATGCTCTATAAAGCCCTATATATATGGGGTATTGAGTGGGGTATTCGTAGTTTTCTTAACAAGCCTAATAGATGAAATAACTCAAAAAGTTATCGTATCAACATATAATGAACTAATTAAAAAAAAACTCAACTCTGTCAATTATAAAGTGCTTCGAAGCCAAGCTACTAGCGCATTAAATGGAACATTGATTTTTTAATCCACAGTTTTATGATAATGGCATTCCACTTTATATAGCATCGCTGTTTCATGGATAGTAATTGAAA
The DNA here is from genome assembly GCA_927399485.1 of Calamotropha paludella. Taxonomy (NCBI): domain Eukaryota; kingdom Metazoa; phylum Arthropoda; class Insecta; order Lepidoptera; family Crambidae; genus Calamotropha; species Calamotropha paludella. The sequence goes on from OV656803.1 coordinate 30,052,539, forward strand.
TTTACTGCTCAATAAATAACGTTATTAATTCACAAGTAGCTGAATCTTTGCTCTCCAGTAATTGTGGAGTTCCCCCAAAACAAGTTGAGAAGTTATCTTTACGTTACAGTAGACTGACAAAGTTTGTCTGGCGCCGGTTGGTCTGGGCTTGAGAAGTGGGAGCAATAGCCTTCGGATTCGTAATTTGTCCTCGCCTAAGTCTTAAACAAATGAATAAAAGATATTGCGACTGCTATAAAAAGTATAATGCTTTATTGGGCTTTTAATGTTACGAGTTCAGTAAATAGAACCGCTCGACAGCGTTTCGACTCTTGGATAAATGTAAACATATATACTTTCAAAATTGATGTAGATCTCTAATGATTTACTTGAACTAAAATTATTATTGCGTTACAGAAGAAATACGTATAGTAATTTGTGTAAATGTATTTCTTATGCGTAACGACTTAATCTTTCTTCTGTTCAACAATATTTGTTAAAGTGTGTTTAGTACAGCCTCAGTGTGGCTATTAAAAATACAATAGGAACGGATAACCGAATACTACTAAAAATTTCCTGGCTTAGAAGATAATTAAATTAACTGCCAAATTCACATTTGGGCCGTTCTCTCCAATAAGTTTCCTTTTATATAGAAATCTCTTACAATAATGGGAACATGGTTACAAAATAGTTTCTCTATTACCTTAATCGTATACATACTATTCAAAAGGCCTTAAAAAGTCTTCATTTTACTTTTACAATAAAGATTCATTAATCTAATAATTAGTAGATTATCTTATATGCTTAAATGCTTATTAAAGGTAAAACAAGACAGGTAGCAATTTAAAAATAATGCAATGATATCTTCTTTATATATATAATTCTTCTGTGAGTGTGTATGTCACTGAACTCCTCCTAAACGGCTGGACCGATTTGAATGAAATTTTTTGTGTGTGTTCAAGGGGATCTGAGAATGGTTTAGATTCACAAATCAGCCCGGCAGATGGCGCTGCAGACGGTATCTAGGTTATTTATCTATACTGCAAAAATAACAGGCAGGACAACGTCTGTCGGGTCCACTACTTTCATATATTTCTTTAATAGTGTTCAGGGTTTAATGTAGTATTTTTAGTTATAAATCGAGAATATTCATTATCAAATGTTTTAATAATAAAAAATATAATACTGATTATGTTTTGCAATAACAAATATGTATGAAAAATTTTATCCGTTTAAAAACTAAAGCTCGTAAGAAGGTAATTTGTGAAATAAATATAAGGAAACGAGGAGTTTATGTTATTTTCGTATCAAAATTAAATGTTTTAATCACATTAACAAAAGTTAAAAAACAACATGCAAGAATTATACGATTTAATTTTATTCAACGTTATGCTCTTCACTATTAAAATATCACAGCTCTCTTGCATACCCATATTCGTATGAAACCGGAAAATACTCCAAATGCTGCCACATGCTCACGTTCCACTAATAGAGAAACAAAGAGCATTTTTGAATCAGGCTAAAAAAAATGTATGTATCGGAATATATATTTTTCTTTTACCGTTCCAAAGCAAACCACTTTTAGATTTTGAGACTGTTACGTGCACAAAAATAATAGGTTGTCCTGGAAAAAGTATTCTGGTAGACTAAAAAATGTCTAAGAAATGTTTCATTTGCGCAGCCTAGCAACCACGTTATTGCTGTTAAAGTAATTTCAACCGCAGCCAGTAGACTTGCTGTTTTCTCAATGAAATAGATCATACCCCTCAGTCTTGCAAAACTGCCAAGATTTTAGCGTCCTCTCCTTTAAATTAAATTAAATTACTTTCTTATTTTCATAATGACTTGCACCCGGCATACTTTGCAATGGTCTTAATGCTGATTGTTTTTCTGCTGACTACACATGTAAATCTTTCCTGGCATGCATAACAAAGTTCCATCACAATCTGATCAATGGTTTCGGAACAGGTTGGCTCTTGACAGACTGACGGACAACAAAGGGTTCCTATAAACGGTCCCTTTTTATGAACGAAACCCTATAAACAGTAGCTTTGATATTCAATTTGTGAATAAAACTTCGTAAAAAATGTCTTTTCAAGTATCAAACGATAAATTTATAGTAGCTTACCTCAATTAAATGAAATTATGATACCGTTTATTCAAATACACTTAAAATTTCCTTCCCTATTTTTACTTACCAATCCAAAAGGTAATCTATTTTAATTAGCCAAAAGAAAAAGAATGGCTTCTCTTTTAAAACGGTAACGACATTTATTATTGCAAATATAAACTATATACACAATCAAATAATAATAATACAAACAGAACAATAAAATTATATAGACACCCTTGACCGCACAGATGCTATAAAAGATCTGGGTGTGACATTTGATCCTTCCTTATCGTTCAACGAACACATTTCCACTCTCACTCATAGCTTTTTCAGTCGTTTGGGGTTTGTGTTACGTAACTGGTGTGATTTCCAGAATCCTAGCGTCATCGAAATCCTCTTTACTAGTCTCGTGCGAAGTTCTTTGGAATCGAGTGCGTGTATTTGGCATCCACATGAGGCTAAATACAATCATATGTTGGAAAAGGTTCAGAAGGCTTTTCTTCGCTGTTATTATAAACGGGTATATGGTTATTATCACTTCATGTACCCAACAAAGTTCTTGTTGGGAATGCTGAGCATGAATTCGCTGGAAGTCAGGAGAGCTCGAATGGAGTTGTCAACTGCCATTGCAGTTTTACGTGGGGACGCGGACTCGCTCGAATGTGTTGAGCAGTTGTCTCGTCTGTTTGTGCCTAATAGGTATCTGCGTATTCAATCCGGTCGCAGGCATGTGCTGTTTGCACTGAGGCGCGCGTTTCGCATGCATCGGGCACTAAACGCACTCCTTGTGACTTATCCAGATTTTGACGTCCTTGTAGACAAGCCCAGATACTATTAAAAAAAATAGATTCCTATGAATGAATAATAAATGTAACTATGCTATTCATAATTATATAATTGGGTTAACCCCGTTTAATTGTGTTAAAATAAATAAAAAATATTGTTTAAAAAAATATTTTATTATTATCACAATAACATAAATTAAAAAAATATAAATATTGTAGGTATAGTTGTCGCATCGCACTTGCTATGATGTTCAACCTTTAGACGAGACAGGGACAGTCGGTTGGCATTAGGATCGCGTGCCGGCGGTCACACCGCCCTAGGTGTCCATTCCTCACACCCTCTGCCACACCTTTTTGCGTCACAATTGTAATAATAATCCTCTGTGATGTTTTTTTCATTTGATATTAGGTTTTATTTCACCGAAATCTTAATCGAACCATTTTACCATAGTAGGTATTATTATATGTGAGAATTCAGAATATGATCAATTAATAGACTGAGAATCAAAAAATATGTATGTTTCAAATCCCAACAGTCTATGGTTATACCATTAAGCTGCTTTAGAAACTTTAAAAGGAATACAATGATACCGATACGACGTTGCAAAATTTATCCACCAAGTATTTTTATTATTGAAAACCAGCCGACTGTTTGCTTCCAGTTTGTTGTATACCAAATGTATATAAATGAAGAGTTTAGAATGTGCGTCTATACGTTGTTTTTAGCGTTTCACTTGCTAACAGTCAATTCACTCAGTAAGCGGTCTATTCGCACCGAAATTACGCTCACAATTTCCTCCAGTCAGTGGCAAAGTATGCTCGCTACGCCAGCGAAGTACCTATCTACTACAATTGAAGCGAGACTAGCGTACCGAAGTGTGTGGTTAGGTTTACTAACATACCTCTCAATATTAATTATAATGCAATGACAGCAACTGATTCTGCATTCTGTTCCAAGCGTTTGTCAACGTTTCTAGGCTGATTTGCTACAGTTCGCAGCCTGACACAGAGTTTACAATTAATGCACGGCTTATAGTCAGCCTGCGGACAGACATCCGCTCTTTATTCGCCTAGTGAGGCCTTAAGCGACATTGTTGCATCAAATCTTTTGTATTTTGCACAATACATACAGACGATTTCTATACAACGCTTAATTTTAAGAATTCTTATTATAAAACGGGTTTAATGCTAAAAATAAAGTATTATAATCCGACTTTTGACTACTATATGACAATATTTACATGACAATAATAAATAAGTAAAAATATTAGTCATCATTTTTTTCATTGATTGAATAAAGTCCAACTCAGCTCAAATACACAACAAGTTATCATTTTACTGGCTAAGGTTTTAATACAATCTAAAGCTGCTTCACTATATTTCTCGTCTAACTGGATAGAGTGCCTCTTTTATTGTCGGATATTTACTCGGGTCTATTTATTAGTTATTGGCTGGGAAAAATATTTGCCTCTATTTGACATTTTCCTAAAAGATTCAAGAGCGACATTGTGTAACCTTTATTTCGCAATTGGAATGATAGAAACGAAACTATCGAAATAAGGAACTCAATAGATAATAGCAGTTGATCAGATTAAGCCACTTTCGAAAAAACGATCTTCAGAAGAATGAGCAACAATTTTTTTTTCACAATCGTCTTAGATTTGGCTTACATTTAACTCGATTGTCGCAGCCTTATTTATAATTTTTAATGTCCAATATTTGCATTGGTACCCCGAGTTGTTATTGGGGCAAACTAGCAATTCCTTTTATCCCTATTCATCATCCACACACCTGTACCGTAGCACCCGAACTTAAATAGTAAAAATTTATTAAATCCTTTATTACTTAATTTTTTTTAAATCTATTGTACAATTTTATAAATTTGACCACAAACCCGTTCCTCTTGTTAACTAAAGACAAGATGTTTTGAAGAAATTACGTTTGATAGAAGGAATTTAAGTTACAACAACATCTACATCCACGTGAATTATACTTGAAATGAATAACTCAAAATTCAGTCAGCTTTGTCCATTGAAATTTATAAGATAAGAAGTGGGGAAACGCGAAACTAAAATATCACCTACACATTACTCTTAAAAGATCAGTTTAGGACTAATATGACTTAATCATCTGTCAAACATTCTATTGAGTAGTTTTATGACTGCACGTCACCTCAAAAACCCTAATTGCTTGAAAAAAAAAACTTCAAAATTACCATTAACTGCAAAAGAAAAATGGATAATATTGTTTTTATGTAATTAATTTTAAATGATGTTTTTTCCATGTTTAACAGTAAAAAAATATTTAAAGCGGCAATTTTAATAATCTCTCCGCTTGCGAAAATACCTAAGCTCATACAAGCTTATTATTTTTTCGTTTTTAATTACAACAAGCCTGATGCGCTATAGGAGCGTTAAACCCTTAAAAGATTCCTAAATTATTAGCTGTGTAAATCTTTAGTAGGCGCGGTAGTTACGTAGACATCATATTTTATTTTCCTTTTAAAAATAGTAACTACTAAAGTAATAATTTATTTCTAATTTTCTTAATAAATAAAGTGTGAGGGTTAATTTATTTTAAAAACGGAAAAAAATCATATATCGTAATGCAATGACGCACATACAAGGCTATATCGTACTCCAGAGTGACGCAGCGCTCACGTAGTTGTTACTAGTTATAATAAATGGCACTACTTTTCTTTCTATGCAAAAAGTTTGTGTAAATTGTTCACAAGGGCATGTCCTTATGCTAGTAATTTATAAGTCAACAGTATCGTTAAAATTTTCAAATGAAATTTTTTAAGCAGTTTTGGAACTGTCTTTCCTAGTCACAATCTAGGAGCAAACATAACTTTGTTATGGCGAGTGACCTTTTGTTTGTAAGCAGGATAAACTTGTCTCTAGCTGACACATGCTGTCAAGACAAACCCTTGAGTTTAGGATATTAGACTAAAGTTAGAAATTTATAAACACAATTAATGATACAGTAAGATCTAAGTAAACGCTTACACTCAAAAACTAGTTGAACTACGATACTTAAACTATACAGCTTGCACATAAATAAAAACCATCTTCGTAGTTATTCTAGATACAATTATGTGACTAAAATTTGTCATCAAACTGTCATAGCTGTTGACATAAAACTGGCTGACTCACGTCGTGTCTCCTAAATTAAATAAGTTAGATTTCCGTTTTAATGACCAAATAATACGTTATAATAACAATATAAACAACACTAGTATTGTAAGTTATTCAAAAATATTCCTCAATCATATTCCTTTAAATAAAACAATGCAAGAAAATTATTTTTTTCAATAATTTCGCCTTCAATGCATGGTAGCTAAGTTTTTTAGTTAAGATTTTTAAGTACTTTACAAGTAAATAAAATAATTAGCTTTGTTTGATTTGAATAAATTAAATTATGCTATCCATTTGGTTTATATTTTTAATAGGCCGCTGGCAAATTAAAAATATACTTTAAGTGACTTTAAGTAAGTTGGGATTTCAATGAGATGAAGTTTAAATATTGCTCCAAGTCGAGCTTAATGTATCTTTATAAACTTCAGTGGTTTCGGAGATTAGGGTAACATACAGATAGATAGACAATCTTTTTTGCTTTCCCTTACTCTTTTTTACGATACCACACTCGTTTTTTTTTTACAACATTTTTTAAAAGTCCAGACGGACGGATTCTAGTGCCTTATTTTATATATAGATAATAAATATCCTTTCTAATCAAAAACAAAAATAATAATTAAGTATTGGTAATAATCATCATTGTTAATAATTAATTCATGTTTTAGGAGCACTATAAGTATTGAGAGCATCAAGGCTATATCATACCTATAACTATGTTATACCAATCTGTTTCCGTTTATGAAGTGGAAATAATTTTCTTTATACATTGATACCTAATGACAACTGACATTCAGTACCTCCATTCTAATATGTTGAACGATATTATCCACTAATCAAAGAGATAATTATGTTATAATTATGAAAAAATATAATTATGTACATACCATAATAATATAAACAAAGTTATCTTCTAAATAATATGCACTAGTCGGAATAGCAATAGTTACAAGAAGATATCCAAAAATAAATGAAAAAGATTTTTTTTACACTAATCTTAATGTCTAATTGTAGGGAAGTCCCCTGAAAAGCCAAAAGTAGTTTATTGTTCTTTTCTTAAGCCGTGGATTATTTCTTTATTTTTTGTTAATCTCTTATTATGTCGTCACACTAGTGTATGACTACGGACCGTTTGTAGTCTTGATTTATATTTTTATAATGTATATAATAAAGTAATAGGAAGAGGTATCTATTAAATTCAAATTTATTTAAATTCTGACAACCCAAAGTTTGTAGTTTGAGCTAGTGTTTATTAAATTTCAATACTACTCTTGTATCGCTATATTTCAATCAAATACTAAATCTACTTTTTTGCAGCACACTTTAACAGCATGAATTCAAATATTATGTCAACACTTCACAAAGTAACCTTGCCTCTTTGGTAGGTATAAATTTGTTTACAGAAATATTGTTTAAGGAACATAAATAGTTTTGATGACAATATTTACGGAACTACTCCTTAAATATCGTTAATAGTGAAATTTATAAATTTTTACTTCTACATATAAACATCAATGTTATTCAAGATTAAAATATTTTTTCCTAAACTGGATACAAAAATATTGTCTATTCTTATACGAAAACTTTGCACTGACGAAAACATAATATTGAGGTTCGGAAATAATATCGTAAAAGTGCCTTCTTATATTCTCACGTGTAGCGTTATCGCTATATTTGCTCGGATATATATACCTATTCAAGTCTTATGGTGGGTTTTAAGGAGGTCAGCCCCACGCTTCATCGATAGGGAATGACTCGAATAAACCATTTAATTCAGGCCGCTCTTTGTTTATTATCTGTGTTTATAGCTCTATGACAAAATAGAATGCAATGAAAATTTTTGCTTTTGCTGTGATTATGCATCCATATACGAGTACCTATACTTATTATGAACTAACCGTGGACTTTACACAAATGAAAAAATCCTTTGCTGACAACAAAGATATATTTTTAGATGACAACTTCGAATCATAATCAAAAATAATATATAAAAACGGAATTATCAGAAAAAGTTAACTAACCAGCCAGTCACCGATATCGCGTACAGTTGTACAAGCTTCCTAACTAGTCCTTTCAATGTAATGGCTTGAGTGGGAAAATCAGCTTACTCTTACTAAACCGTCCTCTCCCGGGTACATTTTGGTAATTCTACCAAGCGGCCAAAGACGGTAGAGTTGGGTCAGTCATCACTACCACATGTCGGCAGGTATTCTTTGATCCATCTCGCCCAAAAATGATCGGTTAAACGAAGAACACGACGCCAGTTAGGACTTTCCAGTTAGATCTTTGTCGCTAAGTTCGCCAGCAAGCCAATTAGCGTTCGGGGCCGAGTCAGTTAAGAAATTCGATTGGGTGATTGTTTAAGGTGCGTCTTTGGAAGGAGCCACGTAAGTCAAAGGACGTGATTTAATAGGAATCTCTACTTCGAATAAGACAGTATGAAAAACTTCCTCCGTTGGAGCTTTGTTCTTCGTTGTGACTTTCAGAGCCATCTTGACAGTTTGCACCATTCTTTCCCAAGCACCTCCGATTAAAGGCGTTGCAGAAGGTATAAAACGCCAGCGTACCTTGTCCACAGCTTGCCAAGAAATGTAGTAGTTGGTAGCGAAGTATCAAAGGGGTTGAGCAAAGAGAACTTTGAGTTCTCGACTAGCACCAACAAATACTGTACCGTTGTCAGATATGATTTTGGCAGGAAAACCTCGTCTGGCAATAAATCGTCTGAAACTCATGACAGATGATTCAGTTGTAAGGCTTGCGACGATTTCAAGGTGAAGAGCTCTCGTTACCAGGCAAGTGTAAAGTGCAACGTATTGTTTTTCTCGTTGACGCCTAATAGATACCTCCACAGAGCCGAAATAGTCCAGTCTATGGTTGATAAGGGGTCTAGGCCCGTAATCAAGTCTTTTAGGAGGCAGGTTTCCAGTTCATGGTATCGTGGGTTCCTTAGCTTGTCGATTACATTCTTTTCAGTTCGCAACTACGAATTTAATGGCTCTACTCCTCCACTTTACGACGCTTCATTCGAGCTCACAGTCTCGTTGCAACTGTCGACGACGAAGGTGTACCACCGCAGATAGCTTCCGTGTAATGGTGGACATCGATCGATCTGAGGTGAAGAAACTTTGTTTGGTGGAGGCATTAATACAGATATCTTCGGTCGGCGGCGCCAAGCCTGGTGCCACACTAACTTCCGGGGCGGGGGCGAAAGTAGCAACAAGCTCGGCTGTATACACGTTGTTGCCAGCATGAGCATTATTTTGTTACACCATAGAACGTGTAATTATCATAATAAACGAATGACTAAATATAAACTAGCCATGGACTTTGCACAAATAAAAAACCCTTTGTTAACAACAAAGATATATTTTCAGATGACAACTTCAAATCATAACCAAAAGGACCATATAAAATTCAAAGTATCAATAAAGCTTAGCTAGTCGATATTCTTCAGAATATACATGAATCTATTGAGATTAAAATATATTCTATAAAGAAAGTGAATTATTTCAGTGACACTCATAAACAAAGACGCTCTGTATCGGCACGCACTATTTATTAACCCTTCAATTAAATCTTAGCAAGAAAATCAATCAAGATTAAATACCAGTCCCTTTCACAGATGTACGATTACTGGCGCAATCTGTGAAAGGGACTAATGTTTTGATGTTGGAAACCGAAAAGCTCGCAAGTTAGATGCCGTATTCTAACACACTGAAAATAATTGAAAAAAAAACATGACTGTTATGCCAAAAGACGAAATAAAAAGTAAAGACCAAGTTGTATTAGTAAATCTATACATAGAAGATGGCTTTCGCTTTATTTATTTACTTGCTCACTAAACAGCTATATAAAAGTGTTATTGTAGTCGCAGGATCCATTAGATTAAATAGTGACCATAGATACAAAAAAAAAAATATTTGCCAAACAAAAAAGGAAATCAAATAAAAAAATTAATGCCGTTGGTCTGTAATAATATAATAACAGACATACCCAGGTTTAAAAATACACCTTATGTTGTAGATTTTGGAATATTATAAACAAAATCTGTCATTTTTATTTTTTGTTTAATTGTTTGACAATTTTGAATAAGTTTGTAAGTAATAATCTACTTACAAAGTAATAGTTGATTTTGAAAATACTATATTTATTATAGTTTTTTTATATAAGCATTTAATTGCTATAATTTTATATCCAAACCAAATTATAAAAAAAATCAACTCGTCCGTCTGACACATGAAAAGAGCTGAATTTCGTAGTAAAATTACTTTTTAATTTGTGACGTCCGCTGCGTAAATAACAACTTTATTCGCGGCGTTGTTATATAATCCATGCAAAGCACCGACTTTGGTAGAACAATTGGGACAGCGCCGCGGCTACCTCGACATCCATCATCCTTTATGACTATGACACCCGGTACTGGAAAAGCGTTTTAAAATTTATTAAGCAATCAAAGGAAAGCGGCGGTTCGTATCAACCACGGAAAAACGAAATCATATTTATCCCAATCTTTGTTTTTATTTAACTTGCGTTAAACATCTTACAAAAAACCTTATAATAGTTATCAGATTTTATCATCATTTTGAGATTATTTATATATATTAGGTCGGGGAAAAAGTTTCTTCGCATTTTATGTAAAAGTTCAAGACATTTTTTTTAATTAATTAACATTTAATTACAGTATATGTGTGCCATTTTGTTTGTAGACTTTCTGCCATCTTGTAGGTAGAGACATAATCCCGTTACTGTAGAAATTTTGGGACTTCTGATCAAAAAAACGCAACAAGTATTTTTGGCAGTTCTCTCTTGATGTTAACTTGACACTGCCTAAAGAATTCTAAAGAGATCTGATATATATGTGTATGTTATGTACATAACAACATTTCTAAAGTTGTAAGGGGTAGGAGAGCAGCTTCAGAGTTTGCAATGTGTTAGTGATATTGTGTATCGCTGGTTATGTAGTTGCTGGTATATCGTTGTTATAAGCTTACGTAATCAGAATGGGTCTCCCGGTTTTTCTCGAATGATATAATGCGTGTTGGTACAAGAATTTAAGTATGATAAAGCACGATGACATCTGGCAGTGTTGGTGCTAGCCGACAGTTTAATTTATTATCTTTAATATTTATCTGTATGACATTGAAAACAAAATTAAAAAACCTAGTCGACACTCATTTGTACATGTGTTTGTAAATATGTATTTCCTGCGTAAATTGGAAAGTCTTGTGATCTATTTTCATTTCATCAACCACTTTTTACGTTTATAATTACACTTTTCACCTTACTAAGCACTCTATTTGTAAATTAGCTTCTAAAGTAACCATAGGTAACAAGAATTAATTCTATATGCGAATGTTATCAAAATATATTTTTTTAGAATTTATAATGATTTAAAATAGTTATTTTGACTTAGGCCGGTGCTTTACCCTAAAAAATAAAATATACGAAATAGACTGCGACTATGAACATGATTATGTTTGACATTCAGTAAAACCATCTCTACTCAGTTTGACCACGGACTTAACCATATATACTAATATTATAAATGTGAATGTAAGTTGGTTTGTTATGCTTTCACGCAACAACTACTAAACTGATCATCATAAAACTTCGTACATATATTCTTGGAGGTACTAGAAGTAATATAGGATACTTTTTACTGAAAAAAAAATTTAAAGGTGAAGCCGCGGGTAATAGCTAGTACAACATAAATATTACGTTATATTGGGCGTATTTGTCATACACGCGGAAGTGTGTGTGATTTTTATTTTTATTAATTTATAATAGAATACGAATATACTTTATTGACAAGAAAAAGTCAAATAAAGAAAGAACAATAAAAAGCTATTGTATTACTATAGCATATTATATATAAAATATTAGCCTTCTGCCCTCCTTCTTCATATAAACTTTAGCTGTGCCAAATTTCACATTCACCCATCCGCGAAATTTAAAAAGGGGTACAATGTGTTTTTTTTCATGTAAAAGAATGTTGATATGTAAAGTCGTTTATTTTTGTAATATTTCTCATCATTTACCCTGTATTTTTTCAATATAAATTAATTTTATGTATGTATATTTACTCTTTCCAGTATAATAATTTGTGATTGATATTGTACAGTAAACAGCACACAATCTGCCTTCAAACTGCCAATTTTTCCATGCGATTTTCAACTTAAAGTCTCATACATAGATTTCATTTTCCATTGAGGAAACTCTATAGTTTGTAGATTGATTTACTGTTATTCAGTTAAGATTAGAATTTATACAATGGTTACATAATAACCTTCGATTGATACGACAGAAAATATTTAATTGTTTAGTACATAGACATAATTATAACCCTAACTAACCAATCTAAAACATAGTAGATGGCGAAATTCAAAAATCTTTACTTAACAACCTTGTTAGAGAAAGATTTTTGAACTTCCCCATTAGTATTATCAGACAAGTTTTGAGTGCCATATGAACGTTCCAAAGCATAGAAGCTTTTAGCGCCATTAAAGCAATTTCTCGGAGCAAACTGATTAAGGGCTGACGCGTGTAACCTCAACGGAGAGGAAACAATAAAACACCATATTTAAACTCTGGCTTTTTAAAAAGTATAGATTGTGCGCTTTAAAATTTTAAAAATTATGATACGCAAATTCCGATTCCAGTTGTGAGATTAAAACATTCTTATTTTATTAATCTTATTTCACTTGCATTTTATTAACATTTGACTCACTAGTAGATGGGATAAAATTCTGAGATAAGATTTCGCAGATTTATGTAGATAACGATAGATGGAAAGTAATTACCGCACTTTCCATCGATATAAGTGTTGTATGGTTCTACAGTATTACATTAAATGTAACCGAACCTTACCGTTACGGTCACCTACATAAATCAGAGAATTCAGATTATGGTGCCCCAATATAAAATGATATTATGGTTGCACGATTAGTCTTAGGGAAAATACCATCGATCATCCATATAAGGTCTTTCTGCTCGAATTGTTAACCCTAGAAAAACAAATTTTCACCATCGTGCACACAGAAAATTGCTTTTTCTATAACGTGAAATAGTTATGTGGGTACAGCTATAGCATATTAAACCAAATAAATCGTCAAAACTCTGCATACGATTTTAAACTGAAAGCCCAACATATAAAGCTCAATATATATATTTTTTCAATTACTGTGTGGAATTGACTGTCCGTAACAGAATTATTCTAAAATGAATGGATTGCGAAGGTCATAGCACTAGTCTCATTTCGTCTTATTTTTTTTCATATACTTCATAAATATTTTCAGCTACTTTAAATGAAACAATAAAATTACAAGAAATTACATACAAAAATGGATTAAATGCATTGTTATGTCACTGTTAAGGTTCAGAGAATTGCAAGTGGTAAAACTTGTCGTATTCAACAAAAGTTAAAACAAGTATAAACAATAAGATAGTGTTTTAATAAAAGTTGTAATTTAATAATTAGGAAAGAAAAACCACTGGTATGAGTACGTAAACACGGAACGTAATACGTGAAGGATTACATTCATTACATTATCAATTTGCTTTTATTATGACTAAAATGGCGGTAATATCATGTTTGATAGTTGGGGGTAGGGAACTAATAGGCTCCGGTTTGGCAAACCGCACGTAAGTTGAGAAACCCAAACAATCGTGAAAGTGTTCAACTTCAAAAGCACATTTAACAGCACAGCACATTTAAGGTTTTTCTTTTAAAATTCAGAATCAATTGCGTAAAATCCAATGTATTTACTCATTTTTGATTAAGTTCAAAATCATAGCAAGTCGGTTAAATTTTTGTTTTTAATAATACTCATGTGTGGCCAAGAAAGTTTAAAGTGATATATAATGTGCGTGTTTGTTTAAAGGATTTAAAGTGATGTAATTTTATGTGATAAAAATAAACCTCATCCAACAAAATAATGTATAGAATTACAGAAACAAGAAATAGCAGTTACACACACATGCATATACAAGATAACAAACGGTGATATTGTGTAAATTGAAACCCAGAAATGTTGGAAACTCCAAAAGCGTATTAGATTCGCCGGTTGTATTGACTCACTAGCTTCTACGTGTTTTGTACTGTCTCTACCTACTACTCTATATCATGTGAGCTGACAGATTTTCATCAAACGAACCTACCTAACTAGATTTGCACCAACCCATAAACCTGTTATTGGATATAAAAAAGATTCAGGATACGGTTATCCGTTCTCCTCAAGTAAAAAGTCTTGTTCATTTTTGAGTGCTGATGTTCAAACATAATAATAAACTATAGATTGTATCGACTAGATATTTTAAAAGTCATTAAAATATAAAGGTAAAAACTTTATGACAATGTAGTTTATTGAACTATACTACAGATCCAGCAACGTTATTTCGGCCAAGAACTGTCTGCTTTTGTATTGTGTAGCGACCTTAATTTAATGAACACATTTGTCGCCCAGTCGACAAATTTATGCTTAATCAAAATTTCAAAACTGCGGTAGTTAAAAGGGAGTTTAATTTTAAAAACATTTGTTTGTTTGTTTATTTGAATTTTACTAATAGTTAATATTCAAACAGTGGAACACTTTTTTACTATATATGTTTTCTTAAAAGTAACTTAAATAGTTTAATAAATGCCCTTCATAAAAAAGTGCTAAATAGAGACATGGAAACTGAGTACAGTGATGTATCTAAATTTTTGAAACAAGTCACAGCAATTGCTTAGGACGAAACTACAATAACATAAGAACCAATGCATCAGCCAATATAAGATCTATGACTCGGAAACAAACACTTGTGCTCATTACGTAAACATATGCTTCTACCAGAATTTGAATCCAGGGCCGTACTTAGTACTACGTAGTAGGTAAGATCGTTTTCGTTGCACGAACCGGTTCCTGAATATTATATAGTATGTATATATATTACATACTATACTACTTCTATATGTATCACCGTGTAGATAAAGGTATTTATTACAGTAGGTATTTTAACGATAACTGACTAGCATATTAACTAAAACTACACTTTATATTTTAGCAAAACAAAAGAAAAATACCTCTTTCTTACTATATACATTATTTTCTTGGCTCGCTTTATCAAAACAAAGATCTGGATATAAGGCTATTACAATGCAAGGCTTTTTGATCGTTTAAAGGCGGTCGTGGACCATTACATAAGAAGACAATTCTGAATCGGTTGTATCAAATATACAACGGCCATTTATTTACTAGTAATACCAGCATAATTGATTACTGCAGATTTCAGATTTTTTATTTAATACATACTCTTAAAAAAAGTGTCAATAATATAACAATTGAACATAAATAATGGCCTAATTTCAAAACTCTCGCTCTAAAAATGTAATGCCATGTTTTATAATTATAATTTTAAAAACATTTTATGTTTAAAAATATACAAACTTAATACAATTTTTTATCACCAAGGAGCAAATTTTAATTCATACAAATTATTTAAATTAAACATAGATACTACTGGCACCCTTTCTTAGGTGGAGATTATTCTTGGAAGAGGTTACTGAGCAACTCAGTTTATTACAATTTCTTTTTATAATTTCGTAATATTGTAAGAATTCGTTAATAAATTAATTAACTTAGAATACTAATACGTACGAAAATTTCAAAGCGGTTTCGTATATACACATGAAAAAGGAAAAGCAAAGAAATCCATAAAGATATAGTTTCACAAGGATCTCTCTATATATGGATGGAAAAAGTTTACGGCGCCTCTTCATCCTAAAACATGTCCCTATCTTACTATTCAACATAAAACTTTTTTATGACGACACACGAAACCATTTCTTTCTGCTAGTTTCGCGAGAAATTAGAAATTATCTGTTACTACTACATCTTTTTTTTTGGAAAAGTTGTTATCCGCTTTTTATAGAATCAGTGTTCAGGATAAACACTGATAACCCATTAGCAAAATAAAAAAAATGTGTTTATCAAGCACTCTTTTATCGCAAATGACTAATGACTGGCAACTGACCCACAGACAAGTTATAACTTGAGGGTAAAACTTTATGACTTGATTAGACGAGTGGAAGTTTTATTACAACTAAACTTTATATACTTGGTAATTTGCTTTTACAATAGATCAAAATGTATATCGTTAAGAAAAACATTTTGAAAAACATACAAAAAATAACTTTAGAACTAATCATTACAGCAGCGATAAATCTGACAACTATGCCTTTCATTTTCGTTTGGTATTTAAATAAAGGCACAATATGGGACCCATGCTGCGATGAGGTCATAAAATGACGATATACTTTCAATTTGTACGTAATTTGTTTACAAAAGAAGGTTCAAATTGATATCACCAGCACGTATAAGGAACGTAACATAGCGATTACATTACCGTAGTGCTCTCACAATCTTGACTAAGGAGTTTTTGATGTTAAATGGAACTATAAAGCCTTACCGCTTTAAACGAACGAGGGCAATACTTAAAGAATATATACAAGTTATTATATCTATACATATAAATAAAATTGGAGTGTCTGTTTTTAATATTGAAATACCCGTTTTTTACTACATGCATATGAATATATATACGGTACATACACCAAAATAACATTTTTTTTTTAATTTTTGTCTGTCTGTCTGTCAGTTTGTTCCAGCTAATCTCTGAAACGGCTGGACCGATTTTGATGGGACTTTTATTGGCAGGTAGCTGATGTAATAAGGAGTAACTTAGGCTACTTTTATTTTAGAAAAATAATGTTGCAATATTCCACGCGGACGAAGTCGCGGGCGGCCGCTAGTATAAAAATAAGAATCAATTCGTGTTCCTCATACTGCAGTTCTCTTTTGAAATAACCGTGCTATTTGTAAATATTTGGGAATCAAAGTGTGAACACTCATCATTATTTTTACCTCACACTACCGCTTAAATATCAAAATTCACGGAACGATATATCAAAGGCCCTTTGGGTTACGTCATCCGTTCAAATAAAAGTGCCTTTAGTGAATCTTTTAATAGTGTAGTATCAATACTGTATAGGAGATACTACTATAATGGTAATATACAAGGTTACCACTTAAAGAAGTTTACTTTAACAACTAGTTATCCAATTCTAGATAATTTGCAAAATAAAAACATTGCTCTAATCTAGTTAACAAAAGCCTTTGAATATGCAAACGTAAGCATCACGTTTAAGTTAGGGTTTTAAATTCATAGCTTATTTTCGAAGCGCTATGCTCTTACGTTCAAATATTAATAGCAATGCTATAGAAACGTATTGCACGTTAAAAAACTTACACTAAGGCCTCTGGTTTAATATTTTATTTTGAGTTAAAATTAAGGATAAAATTGCGACATATACATATGTCAATCTTAAAATACCATTAACCAGCTTACATCCGCTACTTCGTTCTCATGATGTATAATGTAGATTAATGTAAAGTAGCAGGGGCGATATGACGCGTCTAATATGAATAAATGGCGAGAACTGAAAAGAAATTATGAAAAGTTTGTCACCTAAATGGGTGCTGCTAAACAGACGCAAAGCGTTTTTTCGTCTCTTTTAATTCATTATTCTATTAATAATTTTGATATGACGAACTAAAAGTTAATCAAAATTTTTAGATTATAATTAGATATTAATTAATTAATTATTTTTTATTAATTAATATTTATCAACATTTTTTATAAATTATTCAACAGTTCTTTTGGAATGTCGCAGATAATTATTAGGTAATTAGTCATATTATGAAATTGCGTTTTGTCGTACTGACCACTTTGGTCTGTAATATCTCCTCTTTGGTTATGAATTCCAAATTCAAATTTATAAATCCATTTAGCTGGTACATTTGAATTTCGAAAATTCATTTGTTTTTTCCTTATTAGTTTTTCTCACATGGCACCAGTGCTGTAGAAACAGCTCGAAGGGTTAACGATGTGTATAGCAGTGGTGTCGCAGTTTTCGACCTTCAGGCTTTCGGCCGGAGACCAAAGTGGTTTAAAGGCTATTGTGGAAGCAGATCCATCGCAAACCATTTCATAGTTAGCTGCATACTTCCGTGTGAGTGATAAAACTGTTTTAATCCAGTTGAAGCAAATCAGGAAAGTAAAAAAAGCTTGAAAGGTGGGTACCTCATGTATTGAGTGAATCAAAACCAGTAAACACGCGTTGACTGTTGCGTTACATTGCTCTACCAACATAATAATGAAAGGTTTTTAAATCGAATCATTACATGTAACGAAAAGTGGATCCTGTTCGAAAATCAGAAGCGCTCGTCGCAATGACTGAATCATGGAGAACCAGCTGAAGCCTGCCCCAAGCGAAAATTCACTCAGAAAAAGTTACACTCACAGTTTATTATAGCTTTCTAAAATCTGGCCAAGCGATTACGGCAGATATCTATTGTGAGCAACTGCAAACCACGATGGGAGAACTAGCTGCTTAACAGGTATTGATTCTCGCCCCCAGGGTTTTATTAATAAAGGGATCAATGAGATGGAAAAAGTGCATAGATAGTAACGGGTGCATATTTTGTTAATGACATATATTTAGCAAAACGGCAATTTCATATTTAATGAGCTAATACTATCTGAACACTGGCTTATGACAGCAAGCACTAAAATAGCTCTGAAATATAATATTTAATCACTTTATTGTTTTATAAAAAATAATACTTAATTAATTCCGGTGGTTTATTTAATTTAATCGAGTCGATTTCAGTATCCAGTATCTTTATTGAAAATGGTTATGTTTTGTCATATTCGGGTAAAATTAAATGTTATTTTTTATTGATTGTTATTGACTTGGTATAATTATTATGGTGGTGTTAAACTCCGCTTTTAATGCTGGCATTGATAGTCACTACGGATCTAAACCAAGTAATAACTATTATTATTCCCGGTGCTGCACTGTATTACAGTTGATTTGCAGGATTTTCATTATTATATCATTATTATTATATTTATTTCTGATATAAAATTCCATACAAAAATGTTAGTTACATGAAGTCTTGTTTCCGTTTTAGTAAGGAATTAAACACACATAAATCATTAAAAAAAATTGCTAGGCCACTAATGCAGCTCCTGTGCTACAGATAAAATCAAAGCTACAGGTAGTAATATATTACTAATACTATATTTTTTTCGAAACGTTAAATACAATACTAAGTTCCTGCTTAATCTTCTTCTTCCAGTGCCTCTCCATCTAGTGAAAGCTAGTTGTCAGTTACGGATATTTCACCCGGTCTTTGGCGAGGTTTAAAGCTCCCGACACTTGTAATTCCAGTCCATTCCCGGATATTTTTCAGCCACGACTTCTTCCTACCTCCAACAGCCGGCCACTTTGCTATCATAATCAATTGAAGAAGCTCTTGAGTGCCTTAGCACGTGACATAGATAGGTAACTTTTCTTCTTGCAATAGTCTACATGAGTTCGCGTTGCTTTTCTTCTCCTGCTTAATAAAGACAATTTTTTACTTACTTGGTCAGCGACAGGAATACTATAAATATAAGATAATATTAGCCGTGCTGTGGCCGGAAAAGGAGAATAGCACCATTAAATCTCATAAAGGACGACAAATGATTCTGGTGATAATCACTACACACCTCCCATAGACCACATAAGCGGGGTTTTCCAAATTATCGTCTTTTATTTCATCAACTTAAACCATTATGCATATTTATTGCAAACTTCAACCCCTCAGCCAAGCGTGGAATGGACGCCCAGCTTATCTTGTTTTTAAGACAATTATCCTCAGAACATATTTTCAGAGCTCGCTAACCGCGAGCTCAGTGCCTGTTCGTAAGTCCTCCTGATCGGGTGCGGCTGCCTAAGGGTCCCTAATTTTGAACTCTCATTCACCTGTTTGTCTGCGTCCCGCCATCACGGAGTAATATCTTGAAAGAAAATCAAGAACTATAAAAGAAAAAAAGTTATCAAAGTTACAAATCACCGGATAGCAAAGTAATAATAACTTTGTGGTGATTAATAAATCAAAGCGCCAAACTACGAGCTCGAACGCCGTCTTATCGCTCCGGAATGCAATACATACTTCTGTTCGCCCTGGCGTCGGTCCCGATCGTCGCATTGTTTATGTAAGTCCTTGGTCATTGTGTAATCTTTAAGATTTCTTTTGTAGATTGCAGATTGTGTAGTAATATGCCACCCAGTTCAGTAATATCACGTTAAATTCTTTGAAGTAATCTCTTTCATAATTATAGTTCTACTGTTATTATCTCAATCAGGATCTAGAAGTAATGTTAACAATCCTAGTAGACGTTTTGTACCGACAAGTCTCAAACCTAACTTCCAAGCACAAGCTCATTCTTCCAATTCCATGCGACACAAAACATGTCTAGCTTATTTTGTAGATACTGCAAAAAACCGTGACCAACTTAATTTCCCATGGTCTTGTTTTAATAAACAGTCAAATAAGCGTTTCGCTTATATCCAACAAGCGCAAGAAAAAGGAGAAGTTGGTTATTAGGAAGTAAACGCTGCTTTAAATCAGTAATGGGCTCACGTCGGTGTCTTGTGAGTACAAAATCATCAACAACACAACCCAATCGGACCAACGACACCATTCTTCTCGACCCAGTAAAATTTTCTGACGTAAGGGACCACACGGGTAACGAGACCCAAAAAGCGCCCAATCTTCTAAAATAAGGGACCACACGGGTAACCAGCCCCAAATAAGCGCTGAATTTTCCATAATAAGGGACCACGCGGGTTACCAGCCCCAAATAAGCGCCCAGTGTTCCACTACAATCTGTGAAATCAGCTACGTACACTAAAATCTGTGAAATGCACATAGATACGTATACACATCCAGGCATCCGACAATCCACTTACCTTACTGGTAGATTCCTGGTCTGCAATCTCCCTTGTGAAGGAATCTAGTATCTATAAAGATATTAAATTAACAAAAGAATCCATAAATATAAAAAGCATTGATCCGTGAGAAGAAGTCACCCTAACTTTAAGCCATTTTTCTACAGCTCCTGATATCTTAGAAAAAAGAATCCGCCACAAATTCCACGTCGTAAAAAATATTAACTTACCTTGTGTTATAGTAGGGACAGACTTTTTCACGACCTTTGGTTGTAACATAAATTACAATAAAAATATCTTACGAATAAAAGGGAATGACATCCAACTCCACTTTTATGGCCCAGTTTACATAATTCCCCCTAGAAGCGAAAGTGTTGTTGAGTGCACGGTCCAGAACCCTGATTTAAAGGAGGGAATGATTGTCTGAAGTCCTTTTAGTAATTGCATAATCAAGGTCAAGGTGTCAATATCACGTATAAATATCACAGTTGCAAATTTATCCGAATCCCCTGTAAATGTAAGCTCCAACTTAAACCTTCGAATGGTACCAGTCGATACTTATGTTTTTCGTTTTCCCGATACGCAAGCCATCGTACTCAGTAGAGCCATAGAGATTATTAATTCCTTACAAATACAACCCTCAATCCAAAGAAAACGGAAGCTGTGTTCTCAATACTCAATACTAGGAAAATAAAACCTTATTTTCCTGACTTATTTTTAGCTCTGCAGAAGGTCAACCGCGCTCCTATGCAGATCAAAAGTACTGTAACTGCACCATGTGAGCGTATATCCCTAGATGTAGGTGACCCACTCCCGAAATCCGGCACCGCCAAACTAAGGTTCATACTCACCATCCAAGATGACCTTACGAAATTCTCGACAGCCTATCCTATGTGGTTCAGGTAGACCACAGAAGCAGAACAAGGCTAGTAAATGCCTCCTACATTTTATTTACTTATTTGTCATATCTAAATTCTAACTAATCGATCAAGGTACAAACTTCACCGCAGATTTATTTAAGAAAAAATGCTAATTCTTCAAAATTAAACAGCTATAGACCTCTCTTGCCTTCCCCAAACCACTGCTGAATTACAAAGTATATAATTGAATAACATAAACTCTAAGAAAAATAACTCAGAATTTCTAAAAATTCTTATTGATGGAATAACAATAAAAGACCCTCACATAATAAGGCATGGGACACATTACTCTATATTAAGTATACTAATAGCTGTAGTGATAATAAGTTTCGTATTGTTTAAGGTTTTCGCAATATTCTGTAAACCCAGCACCCCTGAGAATTGCCCTCAGCAGTCCCCACAGAATATTATCGGAGTTCGCTAACCGCGAGCTCAGTGCCTGTTCGTAATTTCACCTGTGCGGGAGTGGCTACCTAAGGGTTCCTAATTTTATAAATAATATTTTCCTTTTAATACAATTGGCTAATCCACTAAGTTAAATTTACTTTAATTCCTTTTTAAAAAAACGACCTTTGGGAGGGACCCCAAATTCACTCTCATAATTTTTCTTAATCGCGCGAAAAGAAGTATAAATTCAACAAACTAAAAAAAGTGTACTTGGCAGTTTATTACCTTATATCGTTTGTTTATTCTAAATTGCAATCACAGCAGCTTTACCGAGATAAAGATTTCCACAAAATTGAAATGAGGATATACATCATCTGGAGGAACTATGTAAAGCTGTTGCACAAAATTCAGACACAAGAACAGCTTTTCTAATAAAGCAGTATATTATGAAAACTTCAAAAAAACTTGTCTTTATAATATTTAATCATAATCAAAGCCAATATCTTTTTTTCACGGCTTTAAAACGTCGCTATAACTTCTATTTTTAAATTATTAATCAAAATCTGTAATTACAGTCCCTCGGCCAAGTGGCGAATTTTCTGTTCATTTAAACTATTATTTCTATATATTGTAAACCGTTTGCAGTGTCTATGAATTAGAGGGAACATTTTTAAAGATTTTCATATTAGTGGATCTCAATTTTCATTCCACATTATAAATAAATTACTTATTATCTGTAAAAAAATATTAAAGGTTATTGTTACCTTTAATAGTAATAGCAGTTATACTCAATACCGTCATTCACTCACTGTTCACATATCTATAAAAAAAAATATGGATTTCTTCAAGCACTACTGTCATTATTTGACAATTTTAATCCCCCCTCACCCCGCGAAAATTGGTCGATCGTGATTCCATACATTCTTCTTGGGTTTCGTGTCCAGTGGTTAAGTAGTCCAAGATTCTTAGTTATTACAATAAATGATGCATGAAAAATATGCGTACTATACCAAAATATTTTATAATATAAATGTGTAATTAATTAGACTATACCTAAACGTAAAGAGCTCAGCATTAAAACCATCGGTTGTTGTCGCTTGACATGACCACTTGTTGACAAATTTTGCCAACGAAACAAAAAAATACATTATAATATCATTATTTGTGAAAGCTTAACTTGCAACCCATCAACTTTCTTCATCGATATGTCACCCATCTATACTAATTTACATTCAAAATATTTTATTTCGCGAATAACAAAGTTTCACTTTTAATAATGAATGAATAGATATTTATTGAATATCTCTATATTCAATTAATATCTAGTATTACCTTAGTTGCACATACCTACCCAAGGAATTTTTTTAAATTTCAATAAAACAAACCTGAAATTACCAGGGAGTGGTCGTAAAATCTAACCAAATACAACCACTGCAGTGACACTTCTACAAAATATACTCCGTCCATTTACTAGATTGGCGTTCACTGGCTCCCAGATTTCGTTAGCATCGCGGTTGGGGTCGAATAGTCAGAAAGCCATTTGTATAAGTAATCAACTATTTATTTTTGGAGACTTGCCCGTTTACAATGGTGAGGTCAGTCTACGTTTCCTACGTCATACCAAGCAATGAATCAGGGATAGATCTGTGTCTGCGTCATTCTATTTACAAAGAAGCAATTTCGTTTGAATACCTGTTGAAATCGTAGAAAGATCGCAAGAAAAGAACTTCATATCTATTGAATTCGTAATTTTTGCTCACAAAGAGTGGATGGGTAGCGAGCGACGCCGACGTAGCTGAGTGTCCGAGGAGATGTTTGTTTGTTCAGTCCACACAGTTTATTCTATCTCCTAAGCGTTGTAGGAGCTAAACAACGTCTTAAGTGCTCTGTAAGTTTCGAAAAGGTTTAGTGACAGAATATGATTTAGTTGTTTTTACCAAGATCTTGTTATATATTTATATTAGAAATTAATTGAGAAATTGCAACTAGAAAGCAGAGCATTTTGCTTTTTTGTCTATAAGGCTAAATTGTATTGTTATTTATCTCACAGCTAGCTTAAAGAAGCTGTATTGTAAGTCAATTACAGTAACAGCCTTCACTGCCTCATATCCGAAACGCCATAAAAGAAAACACTAATATTATGTTACATCTGGTATTTATATTCCCATCATATCGACGATAAAACAGATAAAAGCAATAAATTTAATGGAACGAATAATTATACCAGTGTAAGAGTAGATCGTTTTATCGCTACGGGTTTCAAAAGTTTTAATTACGGAGCAAACAATAAATGTGTCTTGAGGGAAGTTGTATTTCAGAGCTACCGTTCTTTATAAAAAAAATGTATTAAATAAAGTGTTTTTTGAAACCATATTATCATAGGTAATAAAATGTAGGTATGTTTTTTTTCAACAAAAATCAAAAACTAAAATTGATAATTCATTCATACTTTAATAAATTTATTAACTAGTTGATAGTGCCAGTGACACTTTTAAAACTTAATTCAGTGTT
This sequence comes from Calamotropha paludella, assembly GCA_927399485.1. Lineage (NCBI taxonomy): Eukaryota > Metazoa > Arthropoda > Insecta > Lepidoptera > Crambidae > Calamotropha > Calamotropha paludella. The sequence continues at coordinate 30,077,186 of OV656803.1, forward strand.
TCATCTATACGTAATATACAAAAAACCGATATTATTACACGTTAAGTAAAACTAGATTTATTTGAGGTGGGTGGACTAATTAATCAACAAACCCTGAGTCAGCGTTGCCAGACCTACGGATTTGTCCGTAGATCTACGGACAAATCTACGGATTTTTTATTTATTTCATTCTCCCGGCTCAAACAATAGTATAAATATTCAAATTAAAATAAATTTATGCGTCAAACGAAACGTAACACCGAAAAAAAGGAAATCTACGTTTCGTTCTTTGTTATTTTGTATGTAATACAATAATACAGACTATTTAGGTTGTTTGATTAGTAGCGACTAACGTAAAACGGAATTCTTTAGATCGTCGGCTGAAAGCCTAGAAATAAGGCCGGTTAAATAAATTGAAAAAAATATAATAATTCGTTGGATTGTTGGTTTGGTTGGCGGCATTATACTTTGTCCAATGTAGGATGATACTTCATCCTGAGAGTTGACCTATAAAGAGGGTATAAAGTTGCTATTGCAATGTCAAGCCAAACATAAGGAAACAATTGTTGAATTGCATTATTTTTAATAAGAATGCAATTAAAATTAATTAATAATTGATGTAAAAATATTACATGCAATGAAAATTGTGTAAACGTGTACACTTTTTTGATTTTTTCAAAAGATATCTGTAATATTTATTTAATTGCTAAAATCCTTGAATTGAGGACGTGCGTTTGCTAAGAAGTAAATTCACATCAAAAATGTCCGTAGATCTAGGGATTTTTGTAGAGGCAATCTACGGATTTCTAAGGATTTTTCAACGTAGCATTACGGATTTTTAAAAATTCGATCTGGCAACACTGCTCCGATTTAAATGAGTCTACCAGCCCCAAAATACATTTACAATTTTGAGCGGATGATATATCCTCAGAACTGATACCAAGTCGAAAACCAATCATACCAATCAAACCATATCAAATAGTGCAACACTCTAATTCTTACTTTGAATAATTTAAGAGTAAATAACAACGGCTGTATACGAGCTATAACAAAAATAACAGAAAAGCAACTTTAAATTTTCCGGAAAGAGGGGGCGGCAAAACGGTTGACACTATACGTTCGCTTAGTTATAGTTATTGATAGTCTACTAACCCCTTTAGTAAACCTGCCCTGTCTTCCCTACTAACTCAAAATCTTACAATAAACGATTTTTACAATTATTGAATATTAAATTATTTCTTGCAACCATTTCTCTAGTATAAAAATTTGACAGTTTAATGCTCAAATAAAAAAACAATATCGAAGCTGTTTCTTCTTTATCGATTGTTCGGTACTTTTAGTGTTACATACGATGATGTAAGTAGAAAAAAAAGGTACTACCTTTTTTACCGTGAATAGGTAAGGGCTTGACCACTATCCCGTCTGATGGTAAGCGACGATGCGATCTAAGATGTGACGCGCCCGCCTAGAAGATACCTATTCACTCTTGACTTAAAGGTCCCTTATTTGAATTAATCAGGAAACACAGATTCAGGCAAAAAGTTCCACTCTTTAGTGGTACGGATCACAAAGTTGGAACCAAAACACCTTGGTGGCGCCTATTGTTAACACCTAGTGTGTTTGTAAGGCTGTGCAATTCTGCTGCACATAAAAAACGGATCATCCTGCTACCTTCCGTCTATGCTCAAGGCTTTTCATGGTCATCGCCCTCTTCTCAATGGACTCAAACGTCTGGAGCTGGTATTGGACGGAACCGTACCAAAGATGAGAACAGTACTCCATACACGATCGAACTTGCGCTTGGTAAAGCTTAAGAATTGCTACAACAAAATCGACAGGTCTATTAGAAGGTCTAAGCTCAATTAGAAGAGAATTCGCCCGGATAGCGAGAGGATGTGGATTCGAGTACCACATGACATCTGAGACAAGCTGATTTATTTCTTGTAATAATATCTTTAGATATAAAAATGTAGGATTTAATGCCTTAATAACAAAATATATATAAATAATAAGAAGCTTAAGTGAGTCTTAAGCTGAAATTGACTAAATGTGACAATACTTTCTATTCAATTTTCATCGATCTGTTAAGGCTTAAGAATTAACTATAAATAACTACTAAGAATAAAGATGCAGACTTTATTCTTAGTAGTTATTTATAGTTTCAATTTTTAGATTAAGGACTAGCCTATTACAATAATGATTACAAACAAAAAATAAGCGTAGGACTTTGTAAAGCGTAAAAATAAGCAATTCACGTAATATATAACTTCCTATTTATAAATTTGAGTTTTTGGTATTGATTTTGAAAGCCAAAGAAAGGAAGAAGGGAGAGATTTATTTATACATACCATGCCCACATGGAAATGATTTCCTGCTGCGTCGTCCTCTTGTATTACCTACATCAAATGGTTATCAAAACGACTAGACGGAACTAGACATCTACGTTAATGGAACACAGCGGTATCTTTTGCTGTAGTGGTAGCCTGTAAAATTTAATTTATCTTTTAATGGAATAAAAAAACTACTACTAGGTTGAAGTTGACAATATTGCTAGTTAAAAATACACAAACTAAACGTTAACAAAATACCACCAGTACCGATAATTTATGCAGCATTTAAAATGAAAACATCACTTTTAAATCATCTCTTCAGCTTGAAATTGACTTAGTTGTCTTGCGAAGTACTATGACACTGCTTCTTTTCTAATATGACTTACTGCGGCATACCATACGTGATGATTGTACACTTATGTGCATGGTATTAGCTTAATCCCTTTGCAGTCATTAAAACGTTAATAGAACTTCATCTCCCGAAATTGGAGCTACCATTATAAGTATCAAGTCATAGCAGCTATCATGAAATTACACCTATTACAGTTTTCTTGAAATAACAAAGAACAACCATGTTTTTCAAAAACCATAATTTCATTGTGTTAGACTTAAAAAAATCCAAAACAAACCTTCTTTAGTATAATAGTATACGTATCGGTGAGCTGTTACAAAAGCTTCTGGCCTTGTTTGGTTACCATACCAAACCCATACGGCCTTGCATGCGCTACGCACGCTACGATTGAAGAGAAGTTTGTCGATATCGACATATATGTCGTTTTCCCTAAAATGACAAACTGATGTTGCTTGATATATGATAAATAACTACTTTCTTATCTAACATAGCCACATAGGTATTGTTCATTCAATTAATGTTGTGTGTTTTACCCTTTTATTTACTTTTCGTAAATGTGGATTACATCAATTTTGACGTTGACTGATGACTTACTTACCGGCCTAGCATGCGCTACTTGAGATAACTCACGCACGATTGAAGAGAAGTTTGTCGTTATCGACATATATCTCGTTTTCCCTAATATGTAGACAAACTGATGTTGCCTCTTGATATATAATATATAATGTTGCGTGTTTTACCCTTCATTTACTTTTTGGAAATGTGGATTACATCAATTTCGACGATGACTGATGACTTACATGATCTGTGGTTGATCGATTCTCCTAAGTCTACGGTGATTGTTTCTTTTTTGAAACCGCCGATACTTTAAACCAAATAAAGAGGATTATATAAATCACTTGAAAGTAATAATGGAAAACCAAACGGAAAAAAACGAAATGACGAATGTCACAATAATTATATATTTATGTACCTATTTCATTACACCTGTTTTAGGATTCGAAGTAATAAGGTACAAATTAAATATTTGTGCCAATATATCGTAAAAAAACAACCGGAAATGGGACCGATTTTTTTATACTAAAAGTTAAAAAAGAACGAAAGACATTTAGTCAGCGCATTATACTAAACCACTAAGATTTGTAAATATATCAAACTTAATACTTATACCGATACCTATACATATAACTATACTTATAATATTATAGAGATTTACTTATACAAAGATATTTATATCGATATGAAAAATATAAATATAAGGATAAATCATGTCTCTTGCCCTTAATATACTTTGAGTACATAATTGTAATAAGATTACCACACCACCGCCACCGCTTCAATCGAAATAACACACAAAGCACCTGCTGTCTCCTTCTCTACGTGCTAACGCATGGACGAGAAATATGTCGAAAATATCGGATAAAATATCGACATAACGCCATTGCTATGTTAGAGTTAGTAGACATAAATCCGCGGCTAAGTCATAAGAAGTCAGCTTCTAAGCGCAACCATGTTAGAGACGATTGAGGACAAATGACTAAAACACGAGAAAACTTGTCGACAAAAATTTGAAGTGTTGCGTATGCTGGGCGGGCTGGGAGTTTATTTCAATCGGGTAGAGTTAAAAAAGGCGATTATTTTGTTTGTCAAAGTATTTTGATTGGTTTACGAAAGTAAGTACTTACTGAGCTAGTAAATGTCTTCAATGATAAGTTCTCCGATCGAAATGAAACCAGCGTTCATTCGTTCCCCGAACCACCATGCCGCTTAAGACCCACAATATGAATAAACATTATCGTTATAAATTCATAATTTGGTCTCAAACATACTTGTGAATTATAATGCTCATTTATTTTACATATGATGTGATTTGATCGATTAGATAAATTTATTCCTGAAGGTGAAGTTATATAATTACATAACAATCCCAGACGTGAATTCGTGTGTATCGAACGAGTCGGCCAAGCTAAAGCCGAAACTGACTTTTTGGAGCAGTGCCAACTTAGAGGCTGTTTGGCGAATTTCGTAGGAGGTAGTTACAACTCCATAATACCTACCACGATTGACTTAACATTAATATCGTAGAGATATCATATATACACATAGGGGCGCAAAGGCTTCTATATAGCGCAATAATTTTTAAATACTTTTTGCAATAACTCGGTATTAAATGAATATTATAAAGGTAATAACTGCGTGTATTTGAAGAAGCTATTGTGGACAAATTTATAAATATTTATAGTTATTACTTATCATAAGAACATGTACGACCATTTGAGCCTATAATACAAAATAACTAAAGAAGACTAAAGAAGAGCTTCATTACTTACGTGAATAGAATATATTTTTATGTCTCTAGTTTCTTTCGTAGAGATTTGTGCTATTACCCGCTGGCGCCGAAAGAGTGCAAGTGGTGAAGGGTATAAAGCCTCCATACAACAGTCTAGATTATATTAATAGTCCTGATCTCATGACGACTGCTTGGACGCTCGCTTGTACTATAAGATGTGTATTGTAAATGTTAGAATAACGTTTAACAAATAATAAATAACATTCATTTATATGTATCTAACAATTTAGTATGCGAAAGTAAGAAACTACTGACACGCCAACTACTGTTTACTAAAAGATATAGGAGGCGACTTTTTTTCTGACATATTTTATATAATATCTCATTATTAATATGAGCTTTTGCTAGTTCCACAAAAAATTATCCCCAATCTAGTATTAATGGATTGACTGATCCAGTAATTCGTAAACAATACATGATTATCTAAACAATATAGATATATCTACATAAAATGGATTTTATCCACGTAAGCTTGTCTTAAGACTCAGCATTTTCAATAAAATACATCATCATATAAAATTGAAATATTATAATGCGATAGTAATCAACTAGTCTCCACTAATTTCTGCTAGTCAAGGCGAAATTAAAGCTTATAACTTTGTCTTGAAATAGAACATAAATCTTATACAATGACCTTAAAGCCTGTATTACAAAATGTAATGAGTTTTTGACGTTCGATTTATACATATAAGAGAAGTTCTTACAAAATCTTGATTACGGAATACATAGTTATCTTTTGTAGAATTCCATTTTATTGCATTTTTACCCTGCTAGCCAGTTTTAGAAAACGTGCTAAGGTAAGAGAATTATCAATGTCCTGTTTTTCTAATTAGAAGCGAGACGTGGTGAAGATGTCTTAAGTTACAAAGTGTTTCTAATTTAATACTGTACTATATAAATTTTGTTAAAAAGGCATGATTTACTTCCTTAACTAACACTTTATCAGATAATGGAAAATTGTAGACTTTTAACAAAAACTTACTACACATACTGTTTTCAGTACATTCTGTCACTACACAGATTAAAAATATGATTGATTCCACTTTTAACGGAATTATTTCTTAAAATGTCGATGGAACCGAATTTTAACTAAGATTTCAAGAATAATTTTGTGAAATAAAGCTTCTCCCATTAGAATTCACAATATTGCTCCACCTGCTGCGTAATTCGCACATTAGGTAAATAGTATTTATTCAAACTGGGACTGCAGCCAAAAGAATCTTAAAAGTATACTAAGGGGCAGGGTGACAATCAATTCATATTATGCTGTTAGATAGAAGGACCACCGCTTCTTATTGCGACGTAATTTAGCCGAGTCCTAAAATTGGCAGCTGATCGTGCGCGTGTACAATTCGATACTGCATTTTAAAAGAGAAATTAAATAAAAACTTTTGACTCCGAAATTAAATCCCAAGTGGTTATTTTCCAGAATATTGTCAATGTTGTCAGAAACGGCTTTTTGAAAATTATATAATATCATATCCGAATCGCTCCTTTTAAGTGCCCTACAAAAAATATTTTTATTTTACTAGACTTGACTAATTACACACAGTCGTGCCTAAGACTTAATAAGGGAAATCTGCAACGTTCACTTAAATTATGCTATTTTTATATAACAACAGCTTCAGGATTTGAGTATCAAAATAAGAAAGCTATTAACAGGTGGTTATATCCAAACATATTAAAATGTTATATTCTGTCAAAGTTAATCGAGTTATATATTTATCTTAAATTAGCTTAAAGTAATTTACCAGTTAAAACACTCATATAGACAGCCAAACATGGCCCTGATATATATAGTTTTATAAGGAATATTACTAATGTGTTAAACACATTTTTTATATTTTCGTAAATCCCTGGTGGTAAGCTGAATGCTTAGAATTTTTTGTATTTAATTTACGCAATACTAAAATAGGTCGAAACGGATTAATATTATTTGACGACTGTCCTCTGAAAGACGGCTGTTTCTCTCAGCTATTTAAGAGACCTCACTGTTTTACAAAGTAACCTACAAGTATTGTAGGTGTACCGTATGGTATACCCTATCACGCATCACTAATTTATGTCATTGAGTCATCATTTATTTCATTCGTACAGTCTTCCTAAAAAATTCCTTTTCTGTAAATACTTAGATGCTTAGGGAATCAACTAAATGTATGATTTGTTCAAATTTAGATGTCTAGAACTCGAAAACTTCATCATTCTCTTTGAAAATATGACGATTATTACCTTAGTCATCCTGCGATTACGGCTTCTGTAAAGTAGTCGAAACGTCAGAATTAAATATAAGATAAATTACGCGCAAAATCTGTAAAAAAGTGTTTTATGCAAATGTGTCATGGCGCGGAAACGCGGAAATTAAGGTGTGTACAACAAAGCACCCTTTACGCTTCAATATTAAGTTGAGTATTATTTCAATAGTATTTCCACCGTGTGACAATTGGCTGCCGGTTGGTGAATCGTTAGCGATATTACCTTTGCGCCAAAAAGTTCTGGATTTGAATCCGGTCAGTGGCATATATTTGTATGATGATCATAAGCATTTTGTTCCCAATTCATGGTTGTTCATATATTTTATCTGTATCCTATTATATCTATCTCACATAGTGGAAGCAGTGCTTAGTTTGGAATTCAGTAATTGTTTTATCCCAGATATTTTTTTTTCTTTTTCATAGTTTCAACTTATGATTTTATGTTCATTAAGGCTTTTTTAGTTAATGGTGACAATCGACCTTTAATTAATTTTTACTATATTATCATTAGTACCAATTTGTTTTATAATCTCACACATCACATGTTTATTTAATTAATGAGATGGAAATATCCTCACTTTCAAATATTTAGAACTACATATTATGATTTTTATTACGTAATTGTGCTGTCATACACCAAATTGTTATGAAAGTGTAATTACACTTATGATCCATTAAGACGAACATGAACGAGAGCGCGGTCATTCAGAACCGGCTCGCCACTCGGACTCGACTCACCATTACAGGCTCTTACGCAACAACCGTATATCCAGTTCGATTGTTAACAATTCCAATTAAACGTCCAACCTAATCGACCGCTCCAATACGAGAAAGGAGACTGCCACCGCCCTCGCTCACGACAGGGCAACCTTTCACGACTACTTTCGGACATGACGCAATTGTCCGAATCCGACCGAACCACCTATTCCCCAATAAGTACAGCAAAACAACCAGTCAGCATCACACATTTATTTTATTACTATAAAATAAAAAAGCCATAAAATACATAACATAACAGTCGCTGTAAATTACCTCCTTTAAGATAACATTAACACTTGTGCACTAATAACAATTAGAGATGATAGATGAGTACGATGATTCGACATAAGATACGCAGGCAGACACGAGGCATGTGACTATTTACAATGTGTCCGCATGCGCACAGTCAGCGTAGATGGTTAGACTTATTAAGGTCTTTTATGAAAATTTATAACACGAATTGCAAATACTGATAAATTCTGCACGCACAGCTATAAATTGCACATTTCATTCCACCTAGCTTATTAAGGGTTCTTTAATTTAATGAATGGGACCCGCAACGTGGCCAGGAGGACCATATTGAGAACTGGTAGCACCACCATGTCCACCATCGGCACCCCCAGCATCACCCCCGCTAGCTCCAAAATCAGCACCGATGTCGTCACCGCCGTGTCCACCAGCGCCTCCGGCCAAACCAATGCCGCCCAAATCAGCACCACCGCCAATACTTCCACCACCGATGTCACCACCACCAATGGCGCCACCACCGATGGCAGCACCACCACCGATAGCACCTCCCCCAATAGCACCTCCTCCAAGAGCACCTCCTCCAAGACCACCTCCTCCAAGAGCACCTCCTCCAAGAGCCCCTCCTCCAAGACCACCTCCTCCAATAACTCCACCAGATTCCTTCTGGGTCTGGTATTTGATGAAGTAAACTTCGGGTTTGGAAGGCTGAGTGGGAGCTGGTGTGGGGATGATAATGTCGGGCTGGTCTTCGGGCCTCTTAACAAGCACGTAAACGAGGGTCTTCTCTTCGTTTTGAGGTTGAACAGGGATGATAGGTGCAACTGGGGTAGGGGGAGTAGGGGCCTTGATGAAGATGATTTTGTAGTGCTTCTGGGGAGTGGCGAGGGAAGTGATACGGGGAATCCTCTGTTCAACTGGTTCTGGCGGGGGAACGTGGACGTAGATATGCTTCTGCACCAGAGGAGCGCCGGAGTATCCACCAGCATATCCGCCTCCAAATCCAGAGTCACCAACAAAACTCAAACCACCGCCGGCACTACCACCTCCCAGAGCAAATCCGCCAGAACCGCCATGTCCTCCCCCTAGAGAAAGTCCTCCAGATGAATGTCCACCTCCAAGGGAAAGGCCACCGGACGAATGGCCACCACCAAGTGAGAGCCCGGAGTGTCCGAATGAGATTCCACCAGAATGTCCTCCTACCGAGACGGTTCTGTGGCCACCGAGAGCTGGAGCACCGTAGCTACCGGAGGGAGCGGAGTATTTCGGGGCAGGAGCCGAATAACTATAACCCACTGGAGGTTCTGGGCGGGCATGAGCCAGCGCCAAACAGGCAAGAACCTGTAAAGAAAAGAAAAACTGTATGTGATAGTGTTCCTATGAAAAAATAGATTTATTTCAGTCGGGGCAGTTATAATTGAAAGCAGGTCAGGAGCAGACAGCCGCTAAAGATATCATCGCCATCGACAGGACGCCGTGATTGCGCGACAACAGAAAATTCTTTTAATACAGTTCGAACACAGTAAGCTTTTAATCTACTTCGCGATCATTTATTAAACGGAAATTACTCACAGGCAATGTCATTTTATAATGTCGTATATAAATACATAAAGAATAAGCTTTCAAAGTAGTTAGAAAATAGATCTTATTACATAAGATTGTTATAACTTCCTATTACCTAATGGAGGCTTGAATCGATATTTTGAATTAGAAACTGACCATGTCGCTTTAAGAACAGTCAAAAGTGCGGTAGCGGTCAGTTACGTCACTTGATAAAACCGCATCAACTAACCACATCAAACAAAAGTAAGTGGAAGATGTCTGAACCTACAAAATGTGTAACATACTTATTAAAAGTGAGCGTAGCTAAATGAGCAATAAACTGGCGCAGCATTATATTCGCTAAGCATATCATAATATTCATACAAATGTATTTTAAAGTCCGTAAAATTTTGCAACGGTAACACAGTCAACATTTACCTTAATGAAAGGCTAAAAGGAGATTATATCTACACAATTGGTTGTGATATAACATAAGCCTCTATATATTTAATTAGGTCATAATAATTTGAGTTGTGACATTATTATACATTTCGTTTAAAGACTATTAGCCCTATTGCTTATTGGATTCGTCTGAATCTTATCGTGAAACTGACAGGAAGATGCGTGAATCCTGTACTATGAAATATAGACTATAGTATTTGTTGTGAATTATTATTGAATGTCCCTTTCAATTTTAAAGAGAACACTTGAATAGACATGCTTGTCTTTAAATTTAATCGTAAATGTTACTTCTTAAAAATATGTCAACGCTTCCATAACTTCTAAGCTTCTAATGAATAAGAACAATGATAATTTATTAACAATAAACTTGTACCTAAGAAATAGTTTTTGACTTAAACTGAAAATTCAAAGTTACCTAAGTACTGGATAAATTGACCGAAGTTCTGTACATACTGAACACTTATATACAACACACTTATACTTCTGTATATATATTTAAAAGTATATACACAATATTTTATTTTATCGGTATGTATGTTCTATACTTATTGACACTAGATCTCTATTATCCTCTTCGGTTGCTAATGAAGGATCAATAGAAATTGATACAACTTAACAATTGCTTAAAAATACAATTTTTCTAAATCACAATCTATGAAAATTGGCACCGTAAGTTGAATGAAATGTCACTGCCACCACTGTCACTTCACAAAATCCAAAGCACCGATACACAAATACAATAAATACTGCATATCAATCTATATTTAGTACAAGTCTTATGAATAAAAAAAATGTTAACTTGTAAACGCCTTCGTTTCCATTATATTTTCTAAGTGTCTGATACGCGTAAACTTTTATTGCTTGAAAATAATTGTCTATGCCAAATAGTTACTGATATGTATAAAAACAATTACTCTTATAACTTACCACGAATGCACGCATATTGTGTTTGGAGGAAACGGTTCCTACGTGTGCGAAACCTTAACGACTACGTTTATAAGACCCACTTGAACAGCTCCAAATTTCTGGAGATGTTCCTATCACAGTGAGTTCGTGTTAACTGATGACATTCGCCACGCGACCCGCTCTTAAATACCAAAGTGCTCATCTCGTCCGTACACTCCATCCCTACGGACATTTCACTTGGTAACGTGCAACTATCGTCATTATTTAACAACTATACAGTCCTTTCTTTTCGGTTTGATCCGTGAAGCGCATTCGATACGCTGCCTTAGTGACCACCGCTCGTACGAAGAGCGCGCGCACTCCGCGTTCTCTTTGATATGACTCAAATTTCAATGTAACGTGATTTATAACAAATAAAATAAAACTCAACTTCGAGAATATTCAGTTACTCAATCGACTTTTCTGGATCTTCTCTAATAGTTTCAAATGTCACGTAGCAATCATATGTTCATATTTTTTTTGTTTTTTGTACTGCACCGTAAAGTTCTCTCCGCTATTCGAATTAAACTAATCAAACTTTTTATAATTTTCATCGATTGTATACAACAAACATTTTTGAAGCTGTATGGTACGCAAATTGTAATAGCACCGCATGTTAATAAAATAATCCCGATAAGTTTCGAATAAAGTTCCATCCATAAGTTCTTAGCTACCTCGCTAAATAGAATTAAAAAGTATTGCTCCCATTTTTTTCATTTACACCTACTTCCACTATCTCAATATCAGTTATAAAAATTACAAGAAGTCTTTTCGTCACAAATTTTAGCTTTTATATTGCAAAAAGAAATTCACATAAATACTTTTCAATTTTAAGAAATTAAGCAATAGTGATATTGTTCTTAAATGCTGTAAGTAAAACAGAATAAATTTAAAATTATAACAAAAGAAACCATTGCAATTTTTTTACAAAGATAAAAAATTACTGAAACTAGTGCTCGTTAGTAGAAGTTTTAAAATCGCCACGAAATCGTTACGAAAGAGGCGTTTAACACATTTTCTGCTATGAAGTCGAAGCCATACTACACCTCAGTGGTGGGTTATGACTACTTGATCTTATGTTATTACGATCCATTCCAGCATATGCTCCAGTAGTGAGACCATAAGATTTTAAAAAGTGCTTTGCTAACGTGCTTTGTATAATAAATAAATTATTACTACAGTACATTTCAAGCAAAAAATATCTTTTTTTATTTATTACACTAATAATTTTCATATCAACAATTATAATCGTTAATCATTTCTCTGAGGTGTTTCAAAATAGAATTCTTTAGCCGCTTACTTTAATGGCGATATTGTTCTGAGGCCTTTGTGCAAGTTTACGCTTGGATACCCCATATCGTCCGCGTAAAATATTACTACGGATTTTTATATGAGCGCTCCTTGCGGTAACCATCAGGAACTCCAAATCTTCATAGAAATTTATAACGCGCTCGATAAGTCGATTTTCTCGAATCGACTTATCGAGTTTACGCATTCGAATATCGAATGCGTAAACTCGCACTAAGGCCTCAGTACTACAAGTGTTACAAAAATAATGAATCTATCAAGAGATACGAAATGTTGTAGTGGCCTTCCTTAAACGCCATTGTAAGTTCACTACACTTTGTGCATGATTTGATTGTTTTGCATTTATTTATGTGGTAACTTTTAAAGTAAGAGCCATTTCTTATTAAAATTTGTTTGTACCCACCAAACAAATATCGAACTTAGATATTAAGGTCTAAGCGAGTTACTAACTTTGTGACTTATACTTACCTAAGAATCTAAATTGGTTTATTAACTCAATCGCAATAGTAACGTTTGCACATCAGGTCTCAGGAACTTTTTCAGATTACTTTACGGCAATTAATAAACAGCGTCGTAATCAACGATTCCTTTGCCCACGGCTGCTTTTACAAATATATTTAAACAAGATCGAATAATACTAGATTTAAAAATCTAAAAATCCCACGTTTTTCATTGACCAAAAAAGAAAAAAATAAGCCGGCGGGGCCAAGCGAAGGGCCACTCAAAACGTGGGGGTGCATGTTACTTATGGAGATGTAATGAGATGTATGATATGCATAGATGTTGAGAGTATGTGTAAAGATGCGCCCCCCACGTTTTGAGTGGCCCCTCGCTTGGCCCCGCCGGGTTATGTTATTCTTTTTTGGTCACTGAAAAACGTGGGATTTTTAGGTTTTTAAATCTAGTATTATTATTTTATTCTATTTAATTATTAACTCAACGAAGTAACCATGTTATACGCAACAATCGGATAAGCCCCATACAAAATTGAAAGTTGCCGAAAGTTGACCTGAAAGTGCACCTAGAAAGTTGAAAGTTGTTTAAGCGTGCATTGTCATCGGGTTCTAAGCTACCCGGAAAGTTTCAACTCGCTATCGTGCCTCAAAATTGAGATACAAGATTCCAACCGGACAGACAAGCAAACAGACAAGAAAGCGTACTTTCTTACAAACAACATTTTGGTATAACTTCTGTCGTCTGTCTGTCTGAACGTCTGTCAGCTGAAAATAATGAATTTTCTATTGTTTTAAATAAATTTCTCCAATTTGTCTGAAAGTCTATTTCTAGATTGCTATATTGTTTCTAAATACGTTCTAGATTAAAGCTCCATTTTAAAATAGATTAACATAACACGTAAAACTGAATAATTTTCATATGACACCTATAGACAAATTAAGTATTTTAGACTGACAGACGTTGAAATGTTAAGTATATTTGTAATATAGGTATGTAAAATATCAGCGCAGGGGTATAGCAGCTGTTGCGTGATAAAAATAATTATGGTGCTCAGGAATACTTAGTGGCAGGAAACCTTTTTGCTATACAGCTGTGGGCCTTAATCATTCGTCAAAAGCTATTGAATTTTATTTATTTGATTATAGTCTTGACGACCTATTACTTGATTTTTTTCACTGATTGATGACTCAGACTTGTTAATTCGTTCATTTCAGGTTCTTCTTGCTTACTTTCCGTAGAGGAACTGAATGAAAAAATCTTAGATGCAGCTACAACTCATGCATTATTACATAATGCCTACATAAAATTAAGCTCACTTAAATAATTGTATACTACTTATATATGTCTAAAAATGTAGTGAAACACGTACAGTATTTTGAGTTTCACAAAAGCCGTTCATAAGATAACTGACCAAAATTCGTATTACCTCGAGATTCTTCGTCCTTTAGAAGAGATTTTACTGCTGGTCCCAGCTGTATCGCACAGAGCGTTTTCGTGTTTTATGGTTCATTCCAAAATGGGATTTTTGTCCATGGGTAAACAGTACGGTCAGTCCCTAGCAATGGCGACATTAATTGGCAATAGACCTCATTATTTATGACATCCAATGTAACGCACGAAACGACAAAGTGGATGTATTAGGTTGGGGAATAAGTTCGTTCGGTTTTTTTCGAAGAGGATTATTTAAAGTATTTGTTTGTTGTTGAGCAAAGTGTTTGTATTTATTAGACGGTGCCTTTTCTGCTCTACAGAACTGTGTTATTTGTTTTTCGAATATTTTTAGTTTTTCCTATTTTCTGGGCTTCGAAATGGAATACCCAGGTGACAAAAATCAGCATTTTCGACATCTACGTTTCTTCGCTTTTCATCGGGGTCAAAAAGCAGCTGAAGCCGCTCGTGACATATGCAACGTGTATGGAGAAGGTGTCATAGGTGAGCGCGCAGCACAGAAATGATTTGCAAAGTTCAAAAATGGTGACTTTGATCTCGAAGACATGCCTCGCAGTGGACGACCTGCAGAATTCGATGTCCTCATCGCCTTGAGGTGCGATACACGGGGAAATGCTTGAACGGAACGCAACAGTCAACAAGTAGCTCTACGCCGTGTAAATGAGGCTATGCGACTGAAAAGACCTGACCGACAAGGCCAAGTCATCTTGCTCCACGACAACGCCAGACCCCATGTTGCACAAGTCGTCAAAACCGCACTCCAAGAGCTCGAATGGGAGGTTCTTCAGCATCCACCGTACTTTCCGAACCTTGCGCCAACAGATTATCAGCTTTTCCATTCCTTGTCGAATCAAATGAGGGGTGTTATCTTCGACGGCGAAGAGGACCTCAAAAACTGGCTCATCAACTTCTTCGACACCAGACCGGACGATTTTTGGCGGAACGGCATCAACAAATTAGTCGAGAGGTGGGAGGAGGTTGTAAACAGTAACGGCGAATACATTATTGATCAATTTATTGTTATAATTATTGGTTTTTGTTAAAAGAAAGCACTTTGAAAAAACCGAACGAACTTATTCCCCAACCCAATATTTCGTAAATAAAGTACATTTATGTTAATTGATTCAAATGTTCAATTACGACATTTCAAAATTGATTTCTTAAAAAAATAAGGCAAATAAAATTTCTTAGTTAACTCTAAATTTCACAGTTGTGTACAGATACAAAAATCTTCGTAATGTTGATAAATATGAATAATTAGTTTTGTTATGGACGTCTTCACATTTTATATAATTCCTCAATATTAACACTATTTTTAGGATATTTTTTATATGTTGTAGTTTTACATAAATGCTATTTCCCAAATCATTGTTTCATTACTGTAGAATACTGTCGACATTTTGTAATTGTTGTGTTTATGGGTATAGTACTTATTATCAACTCTCTATAAATGATATATTAACGCAACGTTAGTGTTTTATATATTTTATGCATTTTTTCAATGCTAACTTATAACATAAATTATAATAATAGAAAAATACTAGAGAAAATCGACACGGCTCACAAGTGAATTCTCAGGCGGGAATCGAACCCGCAACCTTTGGAAGTCCGGTCCAATGCTCTTCCAATTGAGCTACCGTTTTATACCTTCGAATACGAGGGGATGTTCCTCTTATTGATGAGACAACGCTGGCCTACAGCGTAAAATTAGAAATTACTAGAAAATTTCAGTCCACAAGGCTCGGTAGCTCAATTGGGAGAGCATTGGACCGGACTTCCAAAGATAGCGGGTTCGATACCCGCCTGAGAATTCACTTGTGAGCCGAGTCGATTTTTTCTAGTATTTTTCTATTATTATAATTTATCTTTATGTTAGTGTTGCTTATTGAATTAATGAAATGAATTACTAAAATTTTATTTTCAAATAATTTAAACTAGTACATGAGACAATTTTTGAACTAGTTCATGTAAAACATTGTCAAAACGAAGTCACAAGTTAAACATTGCGTCAAATTCCATTGAATGTTTTATGACGGCACACATGCGGTAACAAGGTTATTTTACTGTACCGCTTTCTAAATTGTGTCTGGATATTGACCAAACTTTCATATAGTTATTAAAGTGTAACTTATAAATGAGGGTCTCACAATCTTTAGGATAACGCAGTTTCATGTGCGTGGCGTTAAGGTTTACGACGAATAATTCCATATAGATACATTTTGCAAATGTTTTATAGAACCGCAGTTAACCTTATTGTCAGGATGGTGCGATAGTTTTCAGGTATTAAGGTCACAACAAATAAATTTCAGGTTTGAATGAACGATCCAATAAGAAAGCTCAATAAAACACACCATACCTGCTCGTTTGTATCGGTAAGTTGCGTTCTCCGCAATATTACGTTGCGTGATGAAGTCACCTTAGAATTTTAATACAGCAAATGGGTGATATTTAATAAATTATGCTAAAACTAGTTAATAAGAGTTGGGAAATTTTTACGACTATATCATAATGGATACATCAAGACAACATTCATTCGTATAGGTAAAAATTAAAATATAAGTAATTAATGAATTAAGCTTATACTTATAACAACTTTAACAAAAGGAATTAAATTTAGACCAAAGAAACTAGATGAATAGTGTGAAACTTTTAGAAGAATCAGTCAGCGAAAATACTGGAAACATTATTAAAAAAATCTTGATTATTTTTCCAACTAAGTATGTGTAGTGCTTAAAATATTAGAAAAGAAGTAGCTTCTAAAAACAATATTGTTGCTTCCATTTCTTTTTCATCAAATAACTGTTCTTGATCATGTTCTAAATGCTATAGGATAAGAAGATAACCCCGAAAGAAGTCTTACTCTTAGCCTAACCTATTCAGTGAAACTTAACATCTCTTGAGATTAAATATCTTAAGAAACAAACTTATGCGGGTAATCTCATTATAGTGCGTGCGTAGAATCTCAACTGGGTTGGGGTAAACACGTTGTACCAACGTTAGTAGAACAGGAAAGATTATTCCATATTTCCCGTTTAATATAGATAGAGAACTATCGGAAATAAAAGATACAAAATTTGTAAAACCGATAAATAATCAAATTTATAGCATAATATATATACTTGTAGAGCTTGTGTATCATATTTATGTTTTTATTATTTTAAAGAAGGCGTACAATGGAACTAGAAATACATAAAATAATGAATAAGTCAAATTCATCAAGCTAAGTGTATCACGGTTTTGAACAGAGATATAAAATTATGATTTTATTGAATACCTACGTATTCTTACGAAATTAATATAACAATCCTGGTACAAGAGAATGCTTTCAAACTTTACACTACACATTTAATGCGATGTTCTATTTGAGCGACGACGGCAACGATGAGGTATTGAATCATTTTAACTCTTCCATTTAGACCTTTGTTAAATAAATTTAGAATTTTTAATTCAAAGTTAGACTTTGTCCTGTCTGACTCACTGACAATGTACAGCTTAAGCGTGCCTAGGGACTTGAAATTGGAAGATGTGTTTAAAAAAGGATCAAAATCCTTACTAAGAAAGTAATTGGAAATTTCTACCCTTATGGGGGTAAAATAGGGAATAAACTGTTGTATGAAAAATTGTTTTAGCATATCCGTCTTTTTCAAAGTAAAAAGCTTGAAATTCGATATACAAACTCTGGTCAGAAGTAAAAGTGCATATATGGACATTTTGAAAATAAAGGAGTGAAAAAGGTGTTAAAATATACTATGAGAAGTTCACCAGTTCTTGGAATGTGACGCACGAAATTATGAGAAAGTATTTTAAGGTTATTTATATTTTATTTTTATGTTATTTAAACATTTAACCACTGTTCTTTTGTATCTAAATTAATTTGATTGAAAAAGATTTATTTGTCTGTAGGTTTAAAACTGATTTCGACTCCGTAAGCTCTTGCTATCCGAGCGATTACTCTTCTAATTGCCTTGGCAAATCTGTTGACTTTTTTAGGGTTTCTTAATCTGTGAAAAGTGTTTTAAATATTAAGTCCTTTGATGAACAATAAACAGACTAGTATTTCTTCTTTTCTGTAAATGCTACTTGGACACGATAGATGGCACCGCGATCTGATTCAGGTATAATAGGTCCTTACATGTTTATTTCATTAATCCTAGTATGCACCATTGTTATCTATGCACTTTTGCCATCTCATAGATAATTCATGCTCTCTGAAAGCAGTTTGGACTGTCACATCGGAGTTGAATTTTTTCTGAATCAATTTTCGCTTGGGGCAAGATTTGGCTCATTTTACAGGATTCAGCCATTGCGACTAGCACTTCCGATTATCGTACAGGATCCACTTTTCATCATATGCTATGTTTCCATTTAAAACTCCTTCATTATTGTGTCGGTTGAGCAATGCAACCCAGCAGTCAACGCGTGTTTGCTGGTTTGATTCACTCCATTCAGTGGTACCCACATTTTAAACTTTTATACTTTCCGGATTTGATTCAAGTGGATATAACAGTTTTATCACTCACACGAAAGTACACAGCTAACTATAAAGTAGTTTGCGATGGATCCGCGAATAGCCTTTAATTCTTCATTATCCACTTTGCTCTCCGGCCAAAGCAATAACAAGCAACAGCCCCGTGGACAGGGTTTGTCCTGAAGGTCGAAATTTCTAGAACGACAACGTAGGAACCAAAACCGTACCGTGTTTTCTTTTGCGATACCACTGCCATCGATGTTCGTCTCAGCCCAACATCGACCAGTGCTGGACAAAAGCCTCCCCCAAGGATCTCCATAACGACCGGTCCTGCGCTGCCCGCATTCAGGTGTCATTCACACCGTTAATCCTTCGAGCTTTTTCTGCAGCGTAGCCACGGAAGAACTCGTACTTGTAAATATAGCGATATTTCATGATTTCCAATGTGCGATATGAGCGACACCAAAGAAAAAACTAATCAAGAAAAAACAAATGAATGACTGTTTTCGAAACTTTAATGTATCAGCTAAATGGATTTATAAATTTGAATCTGGAATTCTTAAACAAAGAGAGTATTATATAAATCAAAGTGGCCAGTACGACAAAACATCAATTTCATACGAGAGGACATAAGATGTCTCTTACATTCATGCAAGGTCAATACCTGCAGGGACCTCTTGTTTAATGGATTACATAGTACCTGTCACCTTCTTTTAGCTGTTTGAAAGTTTTAACGCGTGAAAATAGTTTTGCTTTAATGTTAAATTTTGAAAATCCAATCATATGATTATGAACGAACTAATTTCAAATATCCACATCCACACAATGTAAGTCGCGGCAGACTTAATAATGGTAAAGATAAAGAATTGGGTGTAATAAAATTATTAATGGTTAACTTTTCGTAGCCAATTTCATGAATGAGTAGTCATTAAAAAAAACAATAATGTCGCCATTTCTTATAACTACTATAACATGTAGTTAATAATTATAAAGTGACTATACTGGCTTGAATTTGTTATTATGCAATTATAACATCCACGTTAACTTCACACACATCTAACTTCAAACAGTGTTTAGACAGCACATCATGATGAATAATAGCAGACAGTTGAAATTAAACTCAGGCAAGGTCGAGAAATACCGAATGTAATATTTATTTGATCAGCGTATATTTGACATCCAATATGATACTACCATTAACACCGTTGCGACATTTGACCCTGATTGTATCTTAATAAAAGGCTAAAAGTGAGAACAAGCTTACAAGATCAATTTATATGTAAAATACTAAATGGTATAATATATTTAACCTTTGGTTATATATTTTTTTAAAGAATTTAGTTTTAAAGCATAACTTCAAAATTATAAAATTCACAAAATATGTAAGTTAGAAATGTAAAGTAAAGCGGGATTTTTGGAGTTCTGTTGGTAAATTGAAATTAAGATGTTTCTGATTTTTTTTTTTTTTTTTTTTAGTAAATAGGCATGCGCTTGACCACCATCTCGCCTGATGGTAAGCGTCGATGTGATCTAGGATGTGACGCGCTTGCCTAGAAGGTACCTATTTACTCGTGACTTGAAGACCCCTAAATTGTATTTGTCAGGAAACACAGACTCAGGCAAAGAGTTCCACTCCTTAGCGGTACGTATCACAAAATTGGAACCAAAACGCTTAGTGCGACTCTTTGGTATATCCACCATATAACGGTGTCGCCAGTTTGTAAGTCTGGTTGTCCGATGATAAAATGGGGACGGCGGAAGAAGATTGTACAATTCAGCTGCACACTCTCCGAAATGTATCCTATAAAATACGGATAGGCTTGCTACCTTCCGTCTATGCTCAAGGCTTTTGAGCTTTTTATAGAAAAGATCTTCATTGCCGATGAGCCTCTTTGCCCTCCTCTCAATGGACTCAAGCGTCTTGAGCTGGTATCGGGCGGAACCGTCCCAAAGATGAGAACAATACTCCATACACGATCGAACTTGTGCTTGGTATAGGTTGAGCAACTGTTCCGGTGTGAAGTATTTTCTCACCTTCGCCAGAATGCCAAGTTTTTTTGAAGCCACTTGAGCCATGCTCTCAATGAAAGAGCCAAAATTGAGAGTTGGTGACAAAGACATACCTAAAAGCTCAAGATGGTCAGTGATCGGCACGGATACACCTCGGAAAGTAGGAGTCAAGTTGAAAGGACTCCTTTTAGCGGAGAAAAGACACGCCTGGGTCTTTGCCGGATTGAACCCTACTAGATTCGCATCGCCCCATTCGGAGACTGCCTGCAGAGATAGGTTCATGCGGCTAACCATCGCCTCTCTATGACGCTGGATCTGTTCAGCACTGGCTCGTGCATCAGACATATAGGTCTCTACAACAGTGCTGTCATCTGCGTACCCCAAAATACAGGGCAACAGCAGGTCATTTATATGCAGCAGAAAAAGTGTTGCAGAGAGAACGGAACCCTGAGGGACGCCGGCATTGATAGCCAAATGGTCAGACGAGCTGCCGTCAATGACAACTCGTATTGACCGATCTCTCAGGAAGTCCGATATCCAGACACACAAACCAGTGGGAAGACCATATGATGGAAGCTTGCCAATAAGGCCCTCATGCCACACCCTATCAAAAGCCTTCGAGATATCAAGAGAGACGGCAAGCGCCTCACCGTGCCTCTCGATGGCTTCGCTCCATATGTAAGTGGCGTATGCTAGAAGATCTCCAGTAGACCGGTTCCGGCGAAACCCATATTGCCGGTCACTAAGGAGGTCATTTTCTTCTAGATACGACAAGAGCCTGTGGTTCAGTACACGTTCCATTATCTTGCAGAGAATGGACGTGACCGAGATGGGCCTGTAATTGATAGGATCAGCACGACTGCCCCTTTTAGGCACAGGTTGCACGTTGGCCAGCTTCCAGGACTTTGGCACTTGTCCTTTAGCCATAGATAACCGATATAGGCGTGTCAATACCGGAGCTAACTCAGGAGCGCAAGTCCTTAGTACTATGGCTGGTATACCATCCGGACCACTGGCTTTATTCACGTCCAGTTCCCGCAATGCCTTTCTGACTTCGGTTTGTCTTATACGAATTTCAGACATAAAAGTCCCACATCTTGACAAACCGGAAGGTACAGCATTGCCAGGATCCAAACGCGAACTTTCGGCAAATAATTCGGAAAATATATCCGCCTTTTCCTTGGCCGTGTGTGCCAATGATCCGTCAGGTTTCAGCAAGGGAGGCACTGAGGAACGGCAGAAGTTACCCTCGAACGACTTAGCCAGGGACCAAAACGCTTTACTACCCGAAGGGTAAGAGGCAAGCTTCTTCCCAATGCGGCCTATGTGATCGAAGCGAGCTCTTTTTACAACCTTTTTGCAGGACTTGGCGGCTTTGTTAAAGGCTTTCTTCTTTTCGCGCGTATCAGTAGCTTTACGGGATCGAGCTTCAACCCAGGCCAAATATGCTTTGTGTTTAGATGCCACCGCATCACGGCATTTGGCATTATACCACGGGTGAGCTTTGCCGGCAAGTGATATGTCAGAGAAGGGAACAAAATACTCCATACCCTGACGAAGCACATCGGTCACAGCATCCGCGCAAACTGAGGGGTCGCTAGAAGAAAAGCAAACCTGCCGCCAAGGATAGGATGCAAAAAAACAACGCATCTCATCCCAATCTGCTGATTTAAAACGCCAAACCCGCCGGGAGCCTTTTGGGCTTGGGTCGGTCGGAGAGTACACCGACATAGATTCCACCACACAATGGTCAGAACTGCCAAGGGGTGGCGTAACCGACACCGAGTAACTGTCGGGATTTGACGTCAGCAGAAGGTCCAAGCAATTAGCTGTCTGTCCATCAGAGTCCGGCACTCTAGTGGCTTCCTGGACAAGTTGGGTGAGATCAAGTGTCAAGGCTAGCTTTCGCGCTTCTCGACCAGCGTGGTCGGTTTTTTCGTAAGGGAACAGCCAGTCCTTGTGGTGTGCGTTGAAATCACCAAGAGCCACCAGTTGAGCGGATGGGTATCGCTGTTGGGCAATGTCAGCCTTCTCAATAAGTTGGTCGATAAGCCTGGTAGTCTCCGCGTCTCCACTATGCGAGCGACAGACACAAGCATAGATAATTTTTTCTAAACCTGTATCCACCAGAACCCAAATGATAGAAAGGGTGGGGTCTTCAAGATCACGGAGACGCAAATAACAAATGTCATCGCGTGCATACATGCAAACACCCGCATGAGCCCTAAAACAATGTTCAAGGACATAACCCGGGTAAGCCAGGTACGCCGCGTCAGTTGGACATTTTATCTGCGTCTCCGTGAGAAAGAACAGGTGCGGTTTTCTAGTCTCAAGGTGGTGATGGACGGGGTCGAGATTAGAGTGCAAACCTCTTATATTAGAGACGTGCACTAGGAAGGAGAGGACGTGCGACCGCTGTTTAACCGGTTTCCTGTTGCTAACTTTCATTGTGTCGTGAGGGAAGGTAACGAAGGACGGAAGTAGTACGAGATGCTGATTACGAAACAAATGAGAAGAGTCAGGGCCTCACACCTCGGGATAGCCAAACCGGAGACCGCGGGGACGCCCGAGCCCCCCCAAGGGTGTCCATCGGGTCCTCTCGTCCGGGCGCCAACCGGCACGATGGCGCACCCCCAGGATTTTTCGCGAGATGGCGGGGCAGCCTTTTGTGAGTGGCTAGCTCACTACTCGGGCCCCCAACTATCTGCGGTCGGCCAACGGAAGAACCGTGCCTCGGATCCAGCTGCTCTCCGAATCTGGATATCCGATGCATTGCCCTTACACATCCCAAGAATTCGTCCATTGCAACCAGCACAACTGTACTGACCCGTCCTCCAATATGGCTTCACCAGACTTCAGCACTGGAACACGATCGGTTGGGACCGCTTGGCAGTGCTGTCTTTGTCTGGTGGGTGGTAACACGCCGCGGCCGAAGCCTACCACCTGAAAGAGGTTTACTCCTTTAGCACCACCCAGGGGCCACGTGTGGGACATCGAGGGTTAAATCCCACGGACGCGAGTAAACTTGGACCCCCAAAATCAAGCTAAGATAATATTTCTCATTTTCCAGCCATTTTATTTTCATGATCGCGAATTGATACAAAAAAAGACAAAATATCTTTATGTTTTCATGCTAAGTTTACCGCTTCGCTAAATTGACAATCAGGGATCAAGTTGTACAAAAAATGTTTCAAGTTTTTGTAACACTTATGTTTCATTCCGATTCTTATTTGTGATTGTATTGTTTATATTATATAAAATTCGAAACATGTATCAATCTATAAAAAATAATTGTGGGTTGTAGACACAAACTCCGTTTTGCTGCAAATTTCGGAAATATACTGGTATAAAAATTCGCGAACTCTATCGCTCTGATATAAAAACATTATAATTTAATGTCACATACTGATAGACTAGTGTGCCTCACTATGAACTATACGCATTACCTTGTTCTTAATATATATGTTACCGGCAATGTGTATAATTCAGGTATTGTATACAATCCCTGGGGCGTCCAGACAATGTATGAAATATCATGAATATCATTGTCCATTTCATACTTTACCTAGGTATTGTATACAATTCCTAGGGATTGTATAGAATACCTGCTGGTTCACCGGTAATGTGTAAAATAAATAAATCTTAAGACTAAACTAATGTTAGGTAAGCCGGTTAATATCAATAAATCTTAACAGACTTACTTATCAAATAGCGGACAAATAAAACATGTTTTATTTACTTGAAATAAACTATATTATCAACTTTAGGTTAGGTTAGGTTTTTTTTTTAATTTCTTATTTATTAAAATAGTGAAACTGATTCGATAAAGTTAATGTTTTTGCGTAAGGGTTTCGTTATGGTTAGGTTAGGTTAGGTTGCGGTTTTTTGCGTTCGAGTGTTACTTTACCTGCTGCAAGTTTGGCATTGTATAGAATACCTAGGTAAAGTGTAAAATAAATTTTATTTCATACTTTACCTGCCCGTTTTAGGTATTCTATACATTGCCTAGGTATTGTATACAATACCGGATTATACACATTGCCGGTAACATATTTTTTTTTTTATTTCATATCAAAATTTGTTTGTTGAATATTAGCTCCTAATTGTCAAAGTTAAATTTAAAGCACTATAGAGAAAGGAAAAGGAACATGTTGTTACTTAAAATAAGTATCAGTGTCTCAATATAAGCAAAAAACCAGTGTTATCAAATAGTATAATTTTTAATGTGTTTTATCAATGTGGCTTGTATTTCATGAAATTTGATTCGAAATTTAGTGGTGTTGGAGAAAACTCGCATCAAGGACCCTATATTTTAAGATATGACCCAAACACAAGTTTCAGCTCAAAACAAGCGAGCGAACTACTATTCTTAACAATAACATGAATTCGTGAGTCTATATTCAAGATTGACATGAGTTCGACACTTCAGTCTATTGTGCAAAAGAGTGTTTGTGTAACGAGTTGCTATCGAGTGTGTAATAGTTTGATGCGATTTCTAAGAAAAATATATAATTAAATGAAGTGGTTTTATGTTGATAAATGATATTTCCCTAAACGGTATATGAAGAAGGAGGGAATTGCAATTTCGTAAAAAAACCTAAAATAAATACTATGAATGAATAATCTATATTTGCAACAATATTGAGTACATGATAAGATGTTCTTAATATTTATGATGTTCATCCAAAGTCTGCTCAATTTTTAGCATGCAAATATTTATCAAATTTAATCGTCACTTTTCTAGGCTGCATATATTATACTGTATAATATAAGATTTATCATTAATTATTATTACAATATAACTGAATTTAAATACTAAAAAGAAGAATTCCAAAATCGTTATTTTCATTTAGATAATTATGCAATTGCCTTTAAAATATACGTCCATCATATTGCAAGTGCTAAGTTATCTTATCTATAAACTGAAATATCTTCGTAAGGCCTGGAACCATAAAAAAATTTTAATACAGAGCTGAATTAATTAGGGTTTCGCATCATGTAAGATACTCGTCTTATTGGCAAAAATCGAGCCTAAGAGAATACTTGTATTTTTATTGAATAATACATTATGAAAATAATTACTAGAACCAAGTTCGTACCCATTTTATTTTTAACTAGCGACCCGCCCCGGCTTCGCCCGGATGCAATGCTCGACTATATTATGCATGTATTATACATATAAACCTTCCTCTTGAATTACTCTACCTATTTAAAAAAACCGCATCAAAATCCGTTGCGTAGTTTTAAAGATTTAAGCATACATAGGGATATAGGGACAGAGAAAGCGACTTTATTTTATACTATGTAGTGATAGTAAACATGGATATCCAAAAAAAGTATAAACAAGTCGCTATCATTTTTAAAAAACAAAATTGAGAAAAAAATCTACGGGGTTAGGCACTGAATTAGAATCATTTGATCATTCCCAACTGTTTGGGTATTTATTTTACCTAAATTATAAATTATCATATAATTATAGGAGACAGTTTAATAAGCTACCAGTACTTAATTTATTAAAGAGATTTTTTTTATTATTTCTTACCCTTTCCTGAGAAAAAAATAACATATATCACTTCAATATTGCCTACTGAGCATGACCATATCAATAAAACCTTATGCTCCTGTTAAAATCAAGTCCACGTTTTATTAATTTATGTTTAATACTTACGTACTTTTTGTCAAAGCATAATTAATATATTATGTAGAAAAGTTATAAGGTATATAAATTATATATATTTGTAAATGATAAATGATATTGTTCATTATTTATTTTTCGTACAGTGTTTTTTATTTAATCATTTTATTAATGAAAATTATTTACTGCCTAAAACAATACTTAGTTCTTACACTTACACATTACACATTTAAATAAAGGAACCTTTTTACGGATTTTGCGCAAGTGAAGTAAAGGAGTCGAAACTTCAGGATTAATTATTAAAAAAAAATTATGCGCTAAATCCGTAAAAAAAGTTTTTTATACACCTGTGCTTAAAAACAAGTTACGCAGATTGAAGGTCATGATAGGACACAATACGGAGAAAGGCACTGTTGACATATAAAAGAAATCGGCGACTACCGTTGTCCGTGGTCAGAAGACCTGTGTAACTGCAACAAGGCCCTTCACGATAAAAAAAGATTGTTGCTTATAAGAATTTTGAGTGTTTGCGAAAAATACAAATGAAAAGAAGTAAAAATAGTTAAATAAAAGTAATTAAACTTATTATACATAGTTAAATTAAAGTTTTAGTTTATGATTAAAATAATTTTGGAGTAAAGCTCAAAAAGTGTAAACAAAATATCGTTTATTAATTTCATTTTCTTTGTTCCTTTTGATTTTTGATTTTACAAGGAATTTCGAAGGACCATGCAGCTCTAGAAAGTCCATTAAGATGGTTTAACCATTGCCTTATAACATTAACGATTACGATGGTTTAAGGTTACTCAGAACTGATTAGTTTTGTATTAAAATACAATGAGTCAGTAGATGTGCCAATCTTTTAATCTTAAATCATTTTATCGCTTATTGCGCTGGCATTTAAAGAGAACTGCTACCATTTGCAGAACCAAACTATTTGTCGTAATACTCTTTCACAGACAGTCGAGTGAAAGGGATGAAATAAAGAAACATTTTTTTTTAAGAGTAAGGTCATTTGTATGATAGTACAGTTTATAAACGTTAACAAGCAACTCTGCATTTTTATTGTAAGTTAAGCTGAATATGTGCTAGATCATAAGGGGATATTTTGATGATTGTTATAGACTATATTTTTCGGTACCAGTTATATTCCTGCTTCATAATTTGAGTAGTATATCCAGTCGGCACTATTTTTTATTTAAGTTTATTTTAATAATTTTATTTAACAATTGTTAAGTCTCTTTTGTGAAAAACATTAATTTAAGTAATTTTAATTAGGTTATAATGTTATAAACGCCATATTATATAAAGGCTGTTAATTATTCCATGAAGGCTCCTATGTCAAAAACCACACATAAATTTTAAAAACTTGTTTAAAAAACCAGTCGTAGACATGAATGAATGACTGTATAACCGTATTTTGTGTAATTATCATCATGATAAAATGATTACATATTACTCGCATTGACAATTCAAAGATGACTCGAATGAAAGTCACACAAAGTTGTACACATCATGTGTTTTGAATAAAATCGTGTCAGTAATTTTAATTCGTTTTAACGATTTGATTCTTTTAACATTTTGAGAGAAACGCTGTACTATTTTTAAGGAGACGACGGGCTTGATACACAATATAAAGTATGGATTTCGTTAAGGGTTCCACAATTCACTTCACAATTCCACATTATTATCTTACCTGTTTCTGTTGCCAACCATTTTGACAATACCAATATATTTAATTTTATTATACTAGTAAACTTAGTTTATACTAGTACTTAAAGTAACTAGTATTATAAAAAGGAAAGTATCATCATTGTGTTAATTTCAAAAAAATAAATCTCACACAGCTTTGTAACTTAAAGCTAGATCTTACTTTAAAACTAAAACAACAATTGAGTACTTCTGAACGTCTCTTGTCTTCTTCTTTATAATGATAATCTCTTAGATCTTTGTTCAAATAGATATTGATCAACTAAAATTTCAAAATTACAAATCATGTCTTTTTGTCGAATAATAAATAAAAAATAAGTGGATGATTCTATAAGATATTTGTTATTGTAGTGAAAACTTCTTTAGCATCGTTGTGATTTGAAAGTCGATGAAACGAAAAAGCGACAGTAAAAAGAGACAGACATAAATTCATAAGATTTAACGTTAAATACATAAGAAAATGAGATAGGAAGCATTATGGATGTCTTAATAAGTGTTCGTGTGCGCATGCGTAGAACAAAGCTTGAGAGAAGGCATCACAATAACCGTGGTATTTTGTATACGTATGTGAATTGCACACATACTTTTTATTAGTTCTTGTTGTCTCATTATTTAATGCGAATAAAGTGAAAGAGGCAATTGTAATATTTTTGTTCTTTATTCTTCTCTATTTTTTTTATTCTTCAATAATAAATAAAATATTCGTTAAGTTCCATTCGAAAGCTCAATCGGAACAACAGTTGCCCGTATAGTAGAAGCATGTGTGTTTAAAAAGGTTTCTTTCAGTAAAAGTTTGTTTCGATGTAAAATTATAGCAGATTAATTTTCAAACAGTAGAAAATTCAAAAATTACGAAACTAATTAAAAAAAAGTTCACAGAAAACAGGAATTGCATAAATTAAACCTACCTGTCACATTTTAGTTGGCAATGACGGTGCCTATTTACATTTTAGAAAATACAATAATTGATGAAAAAGACAGTATTTCGTAATAGTATCTTTCTTCTATATTGTGTGACAGCCGAGAGTTTGGCAATGGTAACGAATCACATTTATAAACTAAATTTCACAAAACATTATTTATTTTCATAATTATATGAAAATATCTAGACCTGAACTGTTTGAATTCACATTTCGTGGAAGGTCAAAATTGCATGATAATTTCTAGGGTATACAATATTTTGTGATTTAATATTGACCTCAATACGCTATATCTTACTAGGTATGACCCATATTTTACCCCTACGGAAATTTTGTGCCCCTGTACGAGGACATTAATATGTTGATGATCATGATGAATGGTGTTACTTATATTTGATGGCTATTTGTATTTTTTTATATATTTGATGATTTTTTGGTTCCGTATCTAATGCTTATTGTCTTTTATGAAGCATTATATATTTTATCGTGTTAGAAATTCAACCAATCAATTCAAATTAATTACAAATTCATCAAAAATATTTACCATTTAAATTCAAGCTTAAGATTGTGACTTGTATTACATTTCCTTTCACATATTACTACTAATAGCCATCACAACTTTCTGTAAATAAAAATATAGGTACCCTATATTATTCGGAAGAATTTAAAGGAAGACAGTGTACAATATCTGTAAAGGTAAAAAGCTGATGGTAAAATAACATATCTAGTATCTAGGTTAAATTGAATAACAATATAGATTTAGATTTGACATTTCTGTGTAGGTTAAATTGTGAAACTAAATAATTTAAATAAGATAATGTAATGCAACAAGGTAATTTTTTTCTACATTGCAAATCTCTAAATACGCTGTATAGATATGACCGATAAAAAAATATTAAAATGACAAATTCCACAATCACATTTAACAGACTGTTTCGATACATCGTTTTTACACTTTGCGGCATTTAAATATATCAAATAAAATTATATTTATATTTGTATAAATAAAAATATATTTATTTAAGCTTTATGTTACATTTAATAACCTTGATTTAGTTTTTGGATCTCAAATTTTGAAGTATCTCTTTAAAAATATATACTTTGTCAATTGCCTACTTAGTTTGGGTTTGGTGTGATATTAACCTACATTTATTTTTCTGTTATTCAAGTAGTGAACCAATCGGTTGAACACATTAAGTAAAAGTAGTTAAGTTAGTTGCTGATTTTTAGTGCAGTTAAGTCATGTCCTTAATATAGAATCGAAAGTCACAGTATAATATGATTTTTGCATAACTAATTCGTTTTATTTACGTCAATATGCGAAATATTTTAACATTATCTAATATAAAAAACAACGAATCTGTTAAACCGCTATAAGTTACGTAGGTAATGTCTTAATGTTTCAGAATACACAAATAAGAACGGTTATTATAAGTAAGTACGTCGACTTTAAAAATTGTTTTTTTGTCTGTATGTAAGACAAAGACGATGATTACCAAAGGCATAAAGCGATTACCATAGTCAAATAACCTATCCTGGGGTTAATCTACTCAGAAATCTGCAATTACGCATGACGCAGCTTAAGTATTACTCGAGATAATGTCACCTTGTTGACGGCTTTTTAGTGCACTCTGGGACATCGTACCTCTGCTAGACGTGTTCAGTTTAGAAAAAATACAGAATGGCAGTTTTTATCATTAATTAATTTACCTGTCATTAATGAATATAGCTAATGCCAAAATCTACTTTGTGCCCTTTCCTGATCATTATTTTCATTAATAACAACAGGTCATTGATTTATATTAATACTACTTAGATCAAATAAAACATTCAACACGATAGACAATTACGGAAGATGTTGTCTCAAACTGAGTCGAATGAAGAATGTTGTCGCATTCTACTACGTTGCGAATTTGGATCACCTCGATTCGCAGTTTCTTACACTGGCCTTAAAAGATAGGCCTTCTCTTTTTCACTCAGTAAACAATCTGCCATTTTTTAAATTTCTGTAATAATTTCATTTCGTTGAGTTAAGTTTGGTTAGAATAATAACCAAGAAAGTGTAACGCGACGTACTGGGGTAGCGGCTGATGAAACGGAACGGAATTTCATTAGCAATTTTTTTTTATTGTTCTCGCATAGATAACGGTAAAGACAGTTTTTTTTTACTCCGCCTAATATTTGTTTGCTAGCCTAGACAATATATGAAATAATGCATAGTCTACGTATTATCTGTATTGTAGTTATTTATAGATACTCGATTTACTGTTGTAAATCGAATCAGATACGCGGCCGTTAACACATATAATGGAGACGTTCAATCGGCTATGTTGTAATACGAATAATTAATGGTTGCATAATACACCTTGCCATACAAAGCCAGAAAATCAATGATTATGTATTATTATTATAGCTTTCGGATTATCCATTAGCAAAAGTAAATCTATGAAAATGTTATATGAAATGTAAATATTATTGATGTAATTTTGTAGCTATTATTTAACTACTTAACACAATAATCCTTAAAACCGTTACATTAATTTTGAAATGACAGATAGACGCTTTAGTTTTATATATTAGTTACATTTATTACATGAATTTTTCACGCAACAAATTAATTAAAATAATTTTAAATTAATTCTTGATAAAGACTATGGGCTACTATAATTCCATTTATGGAAATAAAATTACTTCAGTATATATTAATAACATGTTCGGAGTTTTATTGCGATACAATTTAAATGCACAAATCCGCTACAGATTTGGCACATCTTTATATGATGTAACAGTTCTTCTGCGAAATTGTATTTCAAACCGGATTTCGGTTTTAATATTATTACTATTACGTTGATGCTAACCAACATCTGCCACCTACGGCGAAAAAAAATAATTGTCTTATTAATTATTTTAATTTAAACTTATTTTTTATAAACATCGAAAAAAAAAATTAAAAATCACTAGGAATAAATCGTACCCACGTACTGCTAAGCTGGCTAGCTCAGTTTCCAAAACTAAGGTTGTACTGTCTTTAATGAACAACGTCACTGTAACTGATTTTACAACTTTGACTGATTTATAACAAACTTGACTTGAACTTTGACTGAGTTAGAAAAATTTACTCAGTAATAGCCTCAGGCTTATAAAATGTACATATTATTTACATATTGAAAAGATCTTAAACTTTTTACATTGTTAACAATATTTTAGCGACCATATTTATTCTAGCTCGATTTTAGGAAAAATATTGTTTTCAACTCTTTAAGTCCTTGTATTTGATACGCATATTAAGGAGGTTGTGTCTCTGAGAAGAGAGGCGGCCATATTGAAATTAGTATTATATTGAGTATTACATATTATTATAATACCAACGCCTCTCTTATAATTTTCTACCGTTTTGGAGGTAGTGAAACATCCTTTGGTATGTGGATAATATGGTTCATTTGAAATGGGAAAAAACAAAATATGTGACCCTTTATATATTTGTAAAATTGCATTTTTATCCAAAGTGAACATACCTATAGGAAAAAAGTTGACTATTTAAAAATGTTCTTAGAAAGGCTCGACCGAGAAAAGGATCGCCACTAGAAGTTATGCTAATCGTACTTGTTGCTAAACAAAACCTAATTGGACGCTCCTACCAGATTAGAATTGATGTTTTTTTTCACTGATGTATCTAAAAACGAGTCGTCAATACTGGTAAGCCGAAGAAAACTGAAGGCTGAATTACTTGGAAGGATTATCCTTCTTAACAAGCAACACCCAGGGAGGAGATCATTAAATAATAATCTTTTCTTATTATTAGAGATTTTTTCTTATTTAGGGATTATTAAATTAGAAGAAAAAATAATTAACAGAACAGAACTGCCAGTTCAAAAAAAAGTGTTATTCTCAGATGCAACTAAAACACATATGCTAATATCAGATGCAAAGTGATTATGTTAAATGTCCAAAAACCATTTCTTTGATTCAAAATACACAATCAAGCACAGTGGTGAAAATATTTCGGTATGAGGATGTTTTTTCGAATGTTAAGTTGGACCCGTTTGAAAGATTATGAACGATGGATCAATTTCAATACAAATTTCAGGACCTGACAAAAACAGAGGAAGCGAAGATTTCACGATTGCCTGTGACCAGGATCTTTCTGCGTGACAATGACCCTATATAAACACACGGCAGTTTCGAGTGTTTTTTTAGGGAACAGCGTATATCTGTCTTAGATTGGCCTGCAAATAGTTTGGATTTAGAATGTATAGAATTATGCTATATAACCGCAAACAAACATAATTCCAGTCACAAAGAACGCTTCACGAAGCTTTGTAAATATACATAAAACTTATCCCACTCGCAATATGTCTGAAATTGCTAGAATTAATGCCACGTTGCATAGCTGTCATTAACATTGCTTGTCAACAAAATATTTTTTTTATTCTTAGTTGTTTGTACGAAATTTATCATAATAATAGTATTCATTCGGAATACAATACCGATATAATTTAAAATATAATCTTAAAAATATAGCTATAATAAAAAAAAATGTGTTCGTCCGTGTTCGGGAAAGGGAAAAAAATTTGTTAATTCCATATTTCGCATACTTTTATAACTTGAGATTTATCTCTGTTTAATGTAATGGAAATTTGTTAAAAACAAAATGCTTAATTTATGTGGAAAAATACATCAGAGTACTGTCAGGTAATAAAAGTGTGATCGTTGGGGCAGAAGTGTTCTCAAGTGGCGACCAGGGACCGGAAGACGAAATTTAGGCAGGCCTCCCACTCGGTGGACCGACGATCTGGTCAAGGTCGCGGGAAGCACCTGGATGCGGGCAGCGCAGAACCGGTCATTGCGGAGATCCTTGGGGGACGCCTTTGTCTAGCAGTTTGGCTGGTTTGGCTGAGACAAAGAGAAAAAAATCACAAAATCCTCACTTTCCTTAAATTTTAATTTAATATAGTAGTTGTGGTTATATGTCGAATCAATCCCAATAAAATCAAAGCAAATATTTAACGATGTCCGCGACGGCACCCAATCTTACTCGCCTTGGGTGTTTGTGTCTGATGACTCATGAATAAATCTAAAATTATTTTTGGTGGAGGCGAGCCGCCGCAGGTAGTAGGGCGAGGTGGGCTCACACGCCATTACAGTAATGTCTCCGGCAAATAAATTGAACATGATTTTGATATCACGGGACATGCGCAGTAGCAAGTTTAGGTACATCATTCACTACTGCGCATGTCACGTGATTTCAAAATCTTGTTCAACTTATTTGCCGGGGACAATACCTACTACTTGAGCCATTTCAAAGCGAAGTAGTGCGACTCGCTGCAGAAAACCTATTGAAATAATCTAAAGCACGCATGTGCGCTTTATTGCCACGGCAATCTAAGCAACTGCGAACTTAATCAACAGTTGACTTGATATTTTCGTTCAATTGCAATACCGTGCCGTCGTTTTTTTTATCAGATTGTTTATTTTAGAAATATTATCGGGTCAAAGGAAATGAAAATTATCGATATCGAATGAAAGTATTTGGCCAAAGTACTTAGCATTGCATTAAATTCACATGTCATATCATCGGATCCATTCGTAATTACGTTCACTTTGAATTAGTTATGTAAGATAGTACTTTAGAAATTAACACTTAACAGGTTATGACAAGTTCAAAATATCATCGGGTTAATCAATAAATATTTTACATATTAAAGGTTTCATTTCGTAAAATATCCAGCGGGAAATCAGGCAAGTGTATCGAAAAGCGTGTTTCACATTTAAACCATATTTATTAATGTTTGGTGTTATACCCATTTCATAAGTATAACACCAAACATTATACTGTATACAATAAGTACTGATTATTTTTAAACTATATATATATATATATATATATATATATGATTGAATGAAGATGATTAATTTAAAAAATATTCATAAAGTATCTTTATTTCAACATGCTCAGAGTTTTAAAGAAAAACAATTTTCTCGGCTCGTCGTTTCGCCTTTTCCAGAAGTTTGAGGAATTGGCTACTTTTGCGAAATGTGAAACATTAAACTTTTGCAACTTAAGGAAATAAAACCTTCGTATAACAGAAAACATACGAGTGTTTGTTTTCAATTTAACATGACGTTTGTTGACCGATGTTCGCGTTTCCATTGTTTACAAACTTTATCAATTAAAAAAGTTTCAAACATTAACAATACTTTTTTAAAGTTTCGAAATTATTTTAAAAGTACGCTGGTATTGTATCTGAACTCAGAGTAAACAGGACTGGAGTAGCCTTTGCCTAACATTACCCCTCTGCCAAATGCACAAGCATCGGATGCCTGTGCGTTATATAAAACTAGTTGAGCCGCCATTTTTAAACCACAATAATCAGAACGTTTTACCGTGCAGAGCTCCCACGAAAATGCCTGCCTGTGCTGTTTTCTACTGTAAAAAAAAATCGAAAATATCTAGTATGCAAAAAGATGGCGTCACCTTTCATTTGTAAGTATAATTTTTAGGATTTGATTATTATTTAATTCATAATTTCATGTTTTAGCAGACTACAATTTCAAATTTCGCGCTCTTAGTTCGTTTGATGACGTCACGGCCGCACTCCCCACGAGACTACCTAGGGTTGACCATTATCGCATTTCAATTAATTAAGACAAAAATTGGAAAAAGTTTGTTGGTAATAAATAACTGTAATTTTGTATTAATTAATTACCAATTATAATTTCGTTTTAACAATGTATGTTGCGTGTTTATTTTTAGTTTAGTATTAAGTACATACCTACACTTTTGCGGCTGCTTGAAGCCTATTCTTTGCCACACAACATGGAAATATAAAATAATAAATTAAAATATTAATCAAACTATTTGCCCTTTTATTCATGCTGGGCGGCGCTCATAAACATTAAGAGTACTAATGCTGTATATACTTACAGTGTCCCTGACTTCATAAAAAAGCACGGTTAAAAGGGTACCATCGCCTAACCAGCACACCCGATCATTTCCGAGAAACCAAAAATTTTTTTCGAGCCACAGGACAAATTGTTTTTATTTTGTAATCAGCAACCCTTATTAATTTGTACAATATTTATTTGCACAATAGTGATGTTAACTTCATCGATATTGTGATTTTTCGAGTGAGTAATGAATGAATGTATTAATGCAAGTAACATACTTAAATTGAAAATATGTATTTTTAATTTAAATCTAATTGTCGCAGGGAAATTGTATAATTCCGCAGTTTACATTCGGCGTCATCAGTTTAAAAAACACATACCCTATTCTTAGTTCTTTTTCTTAACGATAATAAAACACAGCTTAGATAAATTGCAGTTTGTTCCGGTAATTATTACCAGGTATTAATGATGATTTCATATAAGAATAAGGTATGTGATTTTAAACTGATGATGCCATGTGTAAAGTGCAGAATTATACTATTTACCTGGGATATTATACATACGAGAATAAAACTGTAAAGATATAGAATAAAACAGGTCAAATCCGCCTTAAACCAAATGGTTAGTAATGAGAGTAGAGGAAGCGAAATCACTAATTTTTGAACATTTTGTCTGTCTGTATGTATGTTTGAGCACGCATCACGCAAAAACTACGCGACGGATTTTGATGACATTTTAGTATGGTAATAGCTAAATGTCATCGTCAACATTTAAGTTAAGTTTTTTTATTAATATTGTAGCATTTATAGCTCATTTTAAAAACCGGCTTGTCCAACTGCAATACTTCAAGATACTAGGAGTAAGGTATGTGGTGCCAAAAGTCGTTTGTACATAAATGAAAGCTATTGGAAGATAGTATTGCAGTATTCAAATTAGAAATGATCGGTATGTGTAGTTCAGGCAAATATAATCTGCCCCTAGGCGGTATACTAATTGTTGGTATTTATACTTTAAGCTTTGACATGCCCGGAAACATCTAATTTTTCATATTCAGTTTTCCTAAAGAATACAGCATACGAAAAAAATGGATTCATGCTTGTAATAGGTAATAGGGCATCTTGGGCATCTTCAAGAACAAGTACTATATGTTCCATATATTTTGAGCCGTCTCAGTTTCAAAAATAATTTAACAATAGAAGAAGATTAGTTGCCCATGCTGTGCCAATGATATTCTTAAATGATCCTCTTCGTTTTTTATATAACTAGTTATGTTTCAAATAGATATTAACATGTTATATTATAACAGTTTTAGTTTATTACATTTAAATGTATTAATTTTAGGTTAAAGAATAAGTTGAAAAGGAAATACCTGCAAAAAGTGATGTAAGCAAATCGCAAAAAAATATAAATAATCAATCGGTCAAAGTAAAAATCTGAGAAAACTAACTATATTCACTATCGCTTTGTTAAAAATAATGTTTCAGTGTTCCTCCTTTCCATTATGGTTATACGCGAAAGGGTCCACGGTGAATTCTTTATATATAATAAGATAATAACACCTATTGTAAATATATTTTAAATGCAATAAACTATTAAGTTTCAATTTTTATTTTATGGATATAGCCTTCGAAACTGACTGTTGTGGCGTGTAATATCATCATTAATTTAATTTAATTTTTAATACATAATGTAGGAATACTAACGCAAAGTCATTGAACGAAACTGATTTATCGATATCGATATTCTCGTGCTATGTCATGTCACTTCTCACACAATGACATTCGTGTGTTTGAATAGAACGTTAACACACTATTTTAAGCACGTGTGCGTGTATTTTAAATATGTTTGTCGTATTATGCATGTGTGCGTTTGTAAACACGCAAAGAGTTTTTGTTCCTGTGTGCTGGCATTGAATGTAGTAGTAACCTCACCCCCCGCAAAAAATGGCAGAAAAATTTGTACGAGAAATTGACTAATGGCTACTCCAGTCCTGTTTACTCTGAGACGCAGAATCAAATAAGCGGCCAATATCTTTGCATTTAGAAATAAAAACTTTTTGAATTATTGGAGCGGAGCGAGCGAAGCGAGCGAATCTCCCAAGTATCAGCTTCAATGGCGCAATGTCAGTTACGCCATAACTTCCCAAGTTCTTAACCGATTTTAATATATTTGTGTAGAATCAAATCAATAGGTTTAGGATCAGACTGTGAGGGAGCCCTTGAAATTTGCAAAAATTCCCGTCGAAACAAAAAAAAAATTTTTTTTCAAGTATTTCGTTCCGCTCTAATATATGGTGCTAGCGTAGCTTTATCGCTAAGCATAAAGCTGCATCGCCTAGTAGTATTTATGTTTTTTTTTTTTATATTATCAAAAGCGGTGTCGGTAACATTGTCGTGAGGTCAATGGTTTTTCCTATCTCAAAAAATCTCTAACGCGCCTAAAGAAGTTTTCGCTTTAAAAGTATTGTGGAAGGGTCCCACACTTTTTCTCGAGCAGCTGCACTTGGTCGGCGTGATGCTGCGCGGCTCGGGTGCTCCATTTTATACTGTCAAAAGCGGTGTCCAAGGTGCCCAAAGAAGTTTTCTCTTAAAAGATACCTACACTTTTCCTCGAGCAGCTGTAGTTGCTCGGCGTGATGCTGCTCGGCCCGGGTGCGCTGCGCCTGCGCCTCTCGCGCCACTCGGCCCGAGCGGTCGTACGCGTCGGCCAGCGAGGCCTGGTCCCGTTTGCAGCGGGACAGCGTCTCCTTCAGGCGCTCGCTGTACTCCTCGAACACGTCACATATTTCGCGGGTGCTGCTCATCCTTCGGCCAAAAATTAAATGGGTCGTACTTCATGCACAGATATATTGGACAAGCTAATCGCTGTATTTATTTTGTCACATCTACGTCAATTCAAAAATGTCTACAATATATGTGGTAGGTAAAAAATTGTTCATATACGATTCAAAATAAAGTGCCCTTGATTTTTTTTTATTTTCCTTATTCTCAACCTAGATACAGTCAACAGCACTAACCTAAACAAAACTGTACAATTTAAGTGCACTATTTTAAATTTAAAACTCATCATATA
This sequence comes from Calamotropha paludella, assembly GCA_927399485.1. Taxonomy (NCBI): domain Eukaryota; kingdom Metazoa; phylum Arthropoda; class Insecta; order Lepidoptera; family Crambidae; genus Calamotropha; species Calamotropha paludella. Next base: position 30,116,319 of record OV656803.1, read on the forward strand.
GAGCTCAATATCAATTGAAACTATTGTCAAGTAGGTGGTCTATACTAAAATATTCTCGCTTGAAAACTACTGAAAAACTTAAAAAAGTTTCACGGATACGTAAATATTGGATACACCCATTTATAGTTGAAAAAATGCATGGTCATTATAATAAAACTTTAAAAAAACTGGTAAAATACTCAAAAAGGAGTTTTTAATTGCTTTCGATGTCATTACAAAAACTTTTTTGATTGTAAACCCAGGTTTAACTCTGTAAAAAACTGTATTTAATACTGCAACTAGTCAGTTTATTTTCATGACGCGCGATCGTGATTCATGCCAAGATGGTGGCGCCTGCAAAGTCACGGTGTGTATGGGCTCTTATGGTAGGAGCTTTTAGTGAAAGACGTTTTTATTTATTTTGAATCTAAAGTTTACAGCAGAAAGTTACTTAAACCTATGATTCCTCTCTTATAATAATCTGGAAATAAATTTAATGTCTATGACTAGTTATTGCCTTCATCAATCATAACACATAAGTAATAGATTATCTTGAGATGACATTATTGGAACAAAAAATATTTTTAAACACAATTAAAATTTTCTCAAACTGAAAATGAGTGAAAGTGTAAGAATAAATGTATTTAATCTGGTCTGACCATAGGGTCAGAGCAGTAGCCCGGATGGCGAATGGTCGGGGCTGAAATTCCACCTGATGGCTCGGAGGCGTCGATTTTTTTACAATCGTATTATATGTCTGTAAGAACTAAATTTCTCAATTAATGTTGAACTGCATGTAATTACTTTCGGTTGAAAATCTATTAGGGGAATAATGACAGTTTTGTGTAGGTAATGAGCTGATGTATGCTGTAGGGTGAATTCCCACACTTGATGATAAAAGATATTATAAGATGATGAGGTAAACGACCGTCTGATATGTATGCGTGTGTCATCAAACGAAAAAGAGGAAATATTATATTTTCTTTTGATCAAATGAAATATCAAAAAGAGGGTAGATAATAGAGTATTTATTAAGTGGCCAAAATCAGTTTATTCATCTAGGTCATGTATTTGCCATCAAAATGGAAAACTAAATATTCAAATGCTCTAAATTTATATTGTATGATGATTCATCAAATAATATTCACACTTTACCAATATATACTTATCTTTGGCACAACGATTAGTGCTGAATATAATCCGATAAGGACTACCGGCCGTCCGCCGTCTCCGAGCGTCAAGCAAAGAAAGAGACCGTCTGACTCAGTGCGAGGCATTATAAAGGCACCGCGTCACTCCACCGCCTGGCGGGGAGGTGACGTGGACCGATCGTGTTGTCAATGCTATGACAGATAACACGTTAGACCAAAGACAATGATGAAAAATATTGTACTATAAAGTGTACATAGTTAAATCAATCAATAAATCAATTTAGTAAATCAATAAATAATCATTTAAATATTAATAATGATAATGAATATGATTAAGTAACATAATTAATACACTCCGAATTATTCCTAATTCTAACACGGCCATACTGACAGTACTTCGTCCCCGAAGTACTTTGAGATTATATAAAAAACACCGACATAAATCAGATATCGTTTCATAAAACCAAGTTATTGTTTCTGAATTTCATAAACCTCTATGCCTAGACATGTACAGTTCCATCACTTGCTGGTTAGTGAAGACCAAACTGACACCAAGCACATGGTTATCCAGCATATCTTTTTTTATAAACCTCTATGCCTAGACATGTACAGTTCCATCACTTGCTGGTTAGTGAAGACCAAACTGACACCAAGCACATGGTTATCCAGCATATCTTTTTTTATAAACCTCTATGCCTAGACATGTACAGTTCCATCATTTGCTAGTTAGTGAAGACCAAACTGACACCAAGCACATGGTTATCCAGCATATCTTCTTTTATAAACCTCTATGCCTAGACATGTGCAGTTCCATCACTTGCTGGTTAGTGAAGACCAAACTGACACCAAGCATAGCGGTACCCAGCATCTGATTTATTTATTCTTAATCATTGTTTTTATGATACGATTCTGTTGCACTATTACTCAATTAATAATTTTCATTATCACCAATTACAAGTTCATTTTCATTATCATTATTTATAAGTTCATTTTCATTATCACTATTTTCCAGTTTCATTTTCATTATCACTTTTTACAAGTTCATTTTCATTATCACTATTTACAAGATAATTTTCTATAGAAGCATTTCATCTATGAAGTTATGTTCATTACCTTTCGTAACCTCATTAAATCGAGCCTGTAAGGTAAGTTTGCAGTACGACCTGTTAAAAATCGAAGAGAATATAATCCGGTTGATTTTAAGACAGTTGTAATCAAAATTTGAACTTTCCAAAGCCTGTTCGGCCAGCCTGATGAATCAGAACAGGCACTAAAATTTTTCGAAAAGACGTGTAAATAACATGCCTTTCCTATTCTATCGAAATATAAGTAACATGATGAGAAGTGATATTTAAGACGCTTTGCTAGACATTCCCTTATCAGACTACAATTTACACCAATACCTAATATGAAATTTAGTTATTTCTCATTTAGTTCTTACACCTCCGCACACACTACACATTTGAATAAAACACTTTATTTTTACGGATTTTGCGCACTTTTTATTTTATATTTAATCCCGATGTTTCAATGGTTGTCATGTATTTTCTACCTCCTCCACAACATTTTGATCGGGCACGTTCCAAATTGTTGAAATTAAATTGTTTTATTCTTAAATTTTATTTCGTTATTACATTCTTACTACGATTACATTGTATAGTACTGAGTCTACTACCAGTTCGGAAATTGGGAGGCCCTTCCGAGAAGAACTGGCGAAAGAAACTTGGGCAGGGGGACCGACCTCCATCTTACTGTTATTATTTGCAAAAAGAGCTAACTACATCATCAGATCTTGCAATGTGTGTTTTTGTAGGTATTCATTAATTTTTATTTTATTTTATTTTTGTTACTTTTTCTCGGCCATGAATAAATATTTTAGTAGTTTTTAGTCACGATTCATTAAATTTACTCGTTTGCTGAACACGTGGTTTCAAATTACAGTTTTTAGTATCATAACGAGGTAGAGCATCACGTATTGCCAACAACAATCCCTTCAGCATCGTAGGGTCTATATCGAACTATTTAACCGACCTTGGTCACATGCTGAAAAAAAGAAAAAAAATTTAGTACAGGGCGTGAGGATCCCACTTCTGATGTCATCAAACGGAAAAGAGGAAATATTATATTTTCTTTTGATCAAATGAAATATTAAAAAGAGGGTAGATAATAAAGTATTTATTAAGTGGCCAAAATCAGTTTATTCATCTAGGTCATGTATTTGCCATCAAAATGGAAAACTAAATATTCAAATGCTCTAAATTTATATTGTATGATGATTCATCAATTAATATTCACACTTTACCAATATATACTTATCTTTGGCACAACGATTAGTGCTGAATATAATCCGATAAGGACTACCGGCCGTCCGCCGTCTCCGAGCGTCAAGCAAAGAAAGAGACCGTCCACCGCCTGGCGGGGAGTTGACGTGGACCGATCGTGTTGTCAATGCTATGACAGATAACACGTTAGACCAAAGACAATGATGAAAAATATTGTACTATAAAGTGTACATAGTTAAATCAATCAATAAATAAATTTAGTAAATCAATAAATAATCATTTAAATATTAATAATGATAATGAATATGATTAAGTAACATAATTAATACACTCCGAATTATTCCTAATTCTAACACGTGTAATGCACTGCACAATTGATACTGGCATAACAATGAGTAATTTCTAGGTAAGCAGAACGCTAAATTAACCAATTTAAATACATATTATAAATTTTATAATTTTTATATATTTTATGCATTTTCAATGCGATCTTATAAGATAAATTATTATAATAGAAAAATACTAGAAAAAATCGACTCGGGTCACAAGTGAATTCTCAGGCGGGAATCGAACCCGCAACCTTTGGAAATCCGGTCCAATGCTCTCCCAATTGAGCTACCGAGCCTTGTGAACACTCGTCGAAATTTTCTAGTACCTTCCTGATTTTACGCTGTAGGCCAGCGTTGTGTCATCATTGAGAGGAAGATATTGAAGGAGATACATATTATAAATGTAGGTTTCACCGTACAATGCGTTTTAATCTCAATACCGAAAACAGAGAATTAGCCATAATAACCGTGCGATCTCTGCGAGGGGCTGTGAATGTTAACTCGTTCTACGACCTCCATGGTCGAGTGTCTCGCTGGTTTTTGTGGTAACGCCACTCCGAAGTCCCAGGTTCGATCCTCGGCCGGGTCAATATAGAAAACGAACATTTCGATTGTCGACTTTGGCGTCGAATGTACTTATAAATTCGGATGACTTGCTTCTTGAGAAATATAGTGAGATTTAAATAACAACGTAATTGTAGATTTCACTGAATTTAATGCATTATATTTACAACCTTTGTAAAAAATCAATTAAAACATAACTATAGTGGTAAGATTTTATATCAGAAAGGACAGATGTCCGTGTGTGCACACTAACAGCGAACGGCGAAGAGTGAGTGCATAAAAAAACTGCGGTGTCGTCCCCGGCGCGTCTCAGCGCCTCAGTGGCTCAGTAGCGGTCAGCTATGCTTCCCGACATCTATATTGGATCAGGTCTGGGTGTTGTGGTACTGCCGTTGCTTTTGAGTTCCGTCGTATTAGTGCTTTAACTATTTAACTTGGGTTCAGCACAATGTTTGTGATGATGTCTAATTATAATATATTTAGTTAACAACTCATTTTGTTAGTTATAATCTTACTTATCCTATGGGTATTTCCATTGTAATGGGTGCGACACTGACACTGCGTTTTTTCAAGATAATGAAGTGTTTGTTCAGATATATCAAATTACGTTTATAAAGAAAAATAGTATGTAAAATTAGATATTTAACTCAAACAAGATCTCTATAGAAACTTGTAATGAAAAACTTATATACAAGGTCATGAATCGCGTAACGGGTGTGACCTTAGAAAATCGCCAAATGCGACCAATATGACTTTCAGTTAATCACCTGTAAAAATTTCGATGAAAGTATACAGTAAGATTCTTTTATGTAAAACTTGAATAGTTATCTCAAATAACTACGTTATTCAAAATGTACAAACATGTATAATGTACTTTATAAAAATTATTGAAAATGTAACGGGTGCGACAGGCTTTTGTAACGGGTGTGACACTGTATGGTTTTTCAAGTTTTATCGTAAAATGAAAAATGTTCTAATCAACATTGCTTTATAAAAAAATATTCCAGATAAGAAATGGGAAGGAAATTAACATGAGATTTGCTCTAAAATTAATAATTTCTTTTGACGATTGTGCAATTTCCCACCTAATTTGAAAAATTCGCTTGTAAATTATATGTAATTACTCTAAATCACTTTCTGAATCCGTATAGATGTCAGAATAACGCAAACGAGTGTCTTGACGTAGGATCTTCAGGAAGGTCCATTCCATTCCATTTTGGAAGAAACAGTACGACCACCTTTGATGCAATTTGTTGATTCATATGACTTTTGAAAATAGTGCTTTCCATGTAGATTTCTGATCGGTTTAAGGCCTTCCCATCGTATTTCCAACAGTGGTTGATGTTCTTTAATGTTCTCATTGGACTGGTAGAAAATTTTGATGGCTCCTGATCCCCTTTTCTTCAAGTGTTCATAGCAATCTCGAGGAGTGTTGAGGATGATTTCCCGAGCTTTTACAGAAATCCACAACGTCCTCTTAACGACCGCACCAATGCCGTCAATGGCACCTTTTCCGTGACTAGTCGGGAAAAATGACCAAGTTATGTCTACTCCGAAATCTTCTGAAGCTGTACAAATATTGTACAAATTATACCGATTCTTGAACTGTGCTGCGCAGCCATCCGAGAAGATGTGAACTACCCTGATTTTCTTGTAGGTTGTCAGTTCTTTAATAATCATTTTGATGAACACCCAAACACAAACTTTGTTGTGGCTAAGGTCCTCGCTAATGATTGCGTAAGATCGAGATTCTATAACTCCTTTTCGTACCCAAGCACATCCGGTAAAAACAGTGGCCTGTTGATGTCGCCAATGTGCGCTTTGAATTTCGTCCTGCGATATAATTGCGAAATTCTCGGCGAAATCTACTTGCAGCACCGCCTCGTCTTCGCATATTCTTTCTCTCATTTCTTTGAAGTGTTTGTTCTGAACTTTTTTCACAAACCAGTGAGTCTTAAACTTTTTTAGTTGAGCCGCAAATAATTTTATGAAATCAGCAACGGTGCCTGTCTCCAATTGAACTTGTAAACGACCCTCACGTTCTTTCCACTGGTTCCATGATATGATTGCGTCACGATCAAATGTCAGAGGTATTATATCAGTTACGTTATCACACTGTGTACACTTATTTGTCATACATTCTTCACTTTCTATATTACAACAAACTTCTTCTAGAAGTTTTTTAACAGAAGGAGGGAATGAGGCAAATGTATGACTGGCTGTTTCAATCAGAAAGTTAAAGTTTTCATGGTACACACATACGCAAACATCGTGCGGGATTTCTCTTACTGGTCGGACATGGCTTGACCTTGCAGCGTAAAATTTTGTCTTGCCAACATTAAGCATCGGATATTCTTCTTTAAATAATCCATAACATTCGCCGATACTCATTACTAAATGTCTCTTTTGCAGCCTCTGACGTTCTCCTGTTGTGGGGTCTTTTACCGATTTATAATCTTTTATGCCAGGTGCTGCACGACTTATATCATCCCGCTGGTAAAACGCTTCTATCTGAGCTGCGGTCTCTTTGGATAGACTGGCAGAAGTTTTTCCCTTTGGATACAATAATCGTCTAGCACCTGTCGGAAAAACTTCAATGGCAATTTCTTTTAGAACTGCCACTCTTTTAGACGGACTAGCAGGCAGCGCGCGTTTGATTTTGGTTATAGCCTTTTTAAATGATCTTTTCGACTTATAAGTTCCAATATGTGATAACGTCGACTGGGTAGTATTTCATTTCAGAGATGGAGTATTTTATTCTTCTTCTTTAATCTCAGTGCTCTCTGTCTTTCTCGGTCACGTTTGCGCCGCTTCTCTATCTCTTCGGCATCAGTTGAAGCCTTCTTGGCATTTCTTCTTTTCTTGTCTCTTTCTTTTTCTTTTAGCAAATGTGTTTTGTAATTTTCTTTATTTTCTTTCAGTTCTTTTCGATGCTTTTGCATTCTGTTGGTGGCTTTCATATCTGGCAACAAATAAATTTCAAATTATGCGTAAAACAACATAATATAAAAAAAAATGTAACGGGTATGACACATATTTATCATCAAAAGAAAGACACTTATAGTTTCTATCCAGTACTGAAACTCGTCCGTGTTGATTATTAAAGTAAGCTTCTTATTATTACAAGGTACAAAGATTTTAAGGTTATAATTTACGTCGCAGTAAAACTATTTGCGTATTTTTTTGTAACGGGTGCGACATTATTACACTCACTGATAAAAGCGTAGTAAATCAAAAGTAATACTTACTTGAAATTATTAAAATCACTTGCACAGGAATCTCCAAAACGTGCACTTCGCGTCACAGTAATCTGCAGACTGACAAGCTGTCCACAAGATGGCGCAATAGCGAGCAAACTTTAAAAAAAAAGTAGGCGCTACGTAGAACAAAGGAGGTTGACATACAAACTAATTAATTTATATAATTTTGGAAAAGAGCTAAAATTTTTATTTTACAAATTTTTGAGAGAATGATTATTTAGAACTCCAGATATGGCTTTTGTTTTAGTTAATAACACCATTGAATTTTTATCACCGTAGGGTAAACTTTCATGGAAATACCCCTATGTTAGTAACAGTGATACAGCCAAACTTTAATATTTGTTCTAATTATTGATAAATGACTGCGCATGCAGCCAGTACTGACAGTTAAAAGCACAAGAGTTAAGAACTAATGAAAAAGGGAGAACTAGAGTCGAAGAGAGTTATTTGAATGGTCAAGGACAAGTTTGAGGTCAAGGTTATCATGGCCTTTGACCTTTTAGTGAGGCACTCCCTCGTAGATATTTTGATGTTTATAACGGATATACATTTTTTCTAAAAATAAATATACATGTTCTTACATACCAATTAACCCAGACCAAAATGAGTAACGGATAGACATACATAAATGATACATAGATATTATATGTTCATAGAAATATAACTTAATTTGCCTCAAGTACAAATTTCCTCATTCAACACACAAATATCTGCCCCTTCAGGGACTCGAACCCAGAAATGTGTTGATGTGCTTTGTTACTACTTTTATTGCACACACTGTTTGGGATATTCGACTCCAATTGGTCACCCATCTTTTGTACGGTCTGTGATAAAGTTACTTAGTCGCAGAACGAACTCGCTAACCCTATCTCAGATGTTTCGTAACAAGTTTACAGAAAATTAAGCAAAATGTAACGGTACTTGTTAAGCATCTCTGGCCGCAGACGAAGCTCTTCCTCGTATTGGCCGGAGACGGTTTCGTGCTGCAACTGCACCTCAATCATGTTCTGCTTCAGCGCTTCATAGTTGGCTTCAACTTGATGCAGTTTCTCCTTCAGGTCCCAGTATGCGGTATCTTGGGCTACCTGAGATTTAAACCAAGTTCATGAACTATTTGATATAGAAAATAATATAATGTCAATACTTATGTAAAACTAAAAACGTTATATTTAATTTACGTCAACAAAGACTGGAGATAGGATGTAAGTATAGTTTAAGCTATTTCAGTGTGATTTTTTAATATTATTTATTTGATAAAATCTTCATTAAATTTTGGTGCCATCCCTAACTAAGTCGCTCTTGTAACTTTGCATTATAATTTAAACTAAAGCATTATAATTGTGTTAATTAATAGTAGGTATAATAACGAAATACATAAATAAAAATTATTATTATAGAAAAATACTAGAAAAAATCGACTCGTGTCACAAGTGAATTCTCAGGCGGGAATCAAATCCGCAACCTTTGGAAATCCCGTCCAATGCTCTCCCAATTGAGCTACCGATTCAGATAGCATTGAAAAATGCATAAAATATATAAAAATTATAATACATTAATTTATTAGAAAAAACATTCTTCCATACCTTTAATTTTATAATTTTCGCTGTTTCACGCGACACGGTATCACGAAGTTTTTCTGCATCTTCGTTCAATTTTTTTCTACTAACAACTTTGTTAATATTACCGATATCCATTTTTAAGGTCTAATTCGCGAATATACTTTAAGAAAAACTATATTTCTTCCACTTCAAATATCAAAATGGCGCGCAAGGACAAACGAGAAGCGCGCGTTTTCCTTTTTTCTTTTTCACAAGTTTTTATTTGGGGAGAGTAAAGGCCCCACATCCTATACAGCCACGTCTACAGTTATTTCTTTTCTTAATTTGACAGCTTACGAGTTCATTGAGAATAGCCTCAGAGTAAACAGGACTGGAGTAGCCTTTGCCTAACATTACCCCTCTGCCACTATATAAAACTAGTTGAGCCGCCATTTTAAAACCAGAATAATCAGAACGTCTTACCGTGCAGAGCTCCCACGAAAATGCCTGCCTGTGCTGTTTTCTACTGTAAAAAAAATTTGAAAAAATCTAGTATGCAAAAAGATGGCGTCACCTTTCATTTGTAAGTATATTTTTTAAGATTTGATTATTATTTAATTCATAATTTCATGTTTTAGTAGACTACAATTTCAAATTTCGCGCTCAAAGTTCGTTTGATGACGTCACGGCCGCACTCCCCACGAGACTACCTAGGGTTGACCAGTATCGCATTTCGATTAATTAAGACAAAAATTAGGAAAAGTTTGTTGGTAATAAATAATTGTAATTTTGTATTAATTTATTACCAATTATTATTTCGTTTTAACAATGTACGTTGCGTGTTTATTTTAGTTTAGTATTGAGTACATACCTACACTTTTGCGGCTGCTTGAAGCCTATTGTTTGCCACACAACATGGAAATATAAAATAATAAAATAAAATATTATTTGCCCTTTTATTCATGCTGGGCGGCGCTCATAAACATTAAGAGTACTAATGCTGTATATACTTACAGCGTCCCTGACTTAATAAAACAGCACGGTTAAAAGGGTACCATTGCCAAACCAGCAAACCCGATCATTTCTGAGAAACCAAATTTTTTTTCGAGACACAGGACAAATTTGTATTTTTTTTTGTAATCAGCAACCCTTATTAATTTTTACAATATTTATTTGCACAATAGTGATGTCAACTTCATCGATATTGTGATTTTACGAGTGAGTAATGAATGAATGAATGCAAGTAACATACTTCAATTGAAAATATGTATCGCACATACGGTGCTATAATGTCACTTATGCAAATGGTGTAATATTTCAGGGGGAGCATTTAAAAATTGAACATCCTTACAACATATAGTTTGTCTCGGCTAAACAAATAAAATAATTCAGCTTCAACTTTGAACTTAATTTTAGAGTAAAAGCAAGCAAAGTAAAGAGGTAGAGTAGAGGTAGGAGTATTTTCTCATACTCAGTTCAGTTTTGTCTAAAATTACATAAGTAACGATCAAGGAAGACAACCTTCCACCATTGAACTGACGCTTAGGACGTATAATTACAACATTTCCAGGCAGAGATGGTGTATCGAGAGTGGCGGATATAAAAACCGAACTGGCGTCATCCGACGAACATTCTCAAAAATATGTCCACTGTGGGAAGAAGACAGCTAACGTTTCATGCGAATTTACCTTGAAAGCGGAGCATTTCAAGACTGGGGGCATGTTCACGCATCAAGCTTCTGTCATGTCAAGCAACGACATCACTGCTTTCGTCACAATTGATCTATCCTTTTATAAGGCGCTTACTTAAGGATAAAGGATACCCTCAAGCCTTGTGAAGATTGTGTCGTCATCGTGGATAACCGTTCGAAGTCGTCGCATTCGAATCTTGGTCGCACACAAGGCACCACCGTTATTTTCATTGTCTGCAAAATACTTGTACAATTTTGTAAAAGTAGTAATAAATTGTATTCGCATCACAAGCAGTTTTTACTACTACACATCAGCACAAACACTGCTTTTTACCCTACCAAACCAACACTTCAGTTTTTTGTACAGATCCGCATCCGCATCCGCTTCCGCGGATGTGAGCCTCTTAAAATCCGCATCCGCATCCGCGTGAAAAAAAATGCATCCGCAACATCCCTAATCCATATCCATATCACTACAATGTAATGCACTAGGCAGAAAGCGACTACGGATTCTAGGTACGACCCGCCCCAAATGGGAGAAATTTACGAACATGCCCTCAGCCAGCATCATAACGCTTATCCAGGACGTATACGTTTTGGATTTGGATGTTTTGCGTATTATTATTGAAAATTACATTTTCAAATTTACAAAACTCCTGTGTTTAATAAATACATAATGCCTACCAATTAATATTGATTGTGAATTATTTAATAAATATATGTGTGTTATACATGTATCACTACATAGTATAAAACAAAGTCGCTTTCTCTGTCCCTATATCCCTATGTATGCTTAAATCTTTAAAAATACGCAACAGATTTTGATGCGGTTTTTTTAATAGATAGAGTAATTCAAAAGGAAGGTTTATATGTATAATACATGAATAATATAGTAGAGCATTGCATCTGTGCGAAGCCGGGGCGGGTCGCTAGTTTCCAATATATTGATGATTGATAATATGTTGATGTGTTCTGAAATAATAAATTTGTTTATCTATTAAGTTTCACTCATTTGATTTCTGATTTCGTAAAAATCTTTACTTCTTCCCAATATCATACGAGAAAACTAACTATATTCACTATATATTTATATATATATATATATATATATATATATATATATATATAATAACACCTATTGTAAATACCTTTAAAATGCAAAAAACTCTTAAGTATTTAATAGACATGGCCTTCGACACAGACTGTTGTAGCGTGTAATATCATCATTTAATTTTTAATACATAATGTTGGAATACTAACGCAAAGTTAATACATTCATTCATTGAACGAAACTGATTTATCGATATCGATATTCTCGTGCTATGTCATGTCACTTCTCACACAATGACATTCGTGTGTTTGAATAGAACGTTAACACACTATTTTAAGCACGTGTGCGTGAATTTTAAATATGTTTGTCGTATTATGCATGTGTGCGTTTTTAAACACGCAAAAAATTTTTGTTTCTGTGTGCTGGCATTGAGTGTAGTAGTAACCTCACCCCCCGCAAAAAATGGCAGAAAAATATGTACGAGAAATTGACTAATGGCTACTCCAGTCCTGTTTACTCTGAGTATCTGAATAACTTCTTTTTTCTCTTACTGTTTCCTGGCGTCTAATTTTGACAATATATCTGAACATAAGTTTGGGGTGGGACAGTCATACTTGCCATAATTAATTGTTTTCACTATTAAAATTATAACAATTATTATTTGGTCTCGTGAGGTTTAAATTTCTACTTTATTAGATTATTTTTTGTATACCTACTTAAAATACACACACATACTGGTAAAAAGAGTGGCAGAAATAATTTGGCGTTTTACCTTTTAGTTTTATATTTTTTATAAATTCAATATTATATTTTTATGGAATAAGGTAAATACTATTATGTTTATTATTGAAAATAAAAACAAGCATATTTTGTTGAATATATGCTTGTAAATCGAATAGAATATTTTTTATTTAATAAAACTCTCTTTCAAGTGACATTGTAATGTATATAAGACCACTAAATGAGGAAAGTTTTCTTTACTTAAACCAAGTAAAACAATGCAGCAGTGTAACGATCAGTCGTTACACCGCTGCGGACTTCAGAGTCTGTACACAATTACTGGATGAATCAGGACTTAGATATACTTTTAAGAGCCCTTGATCCTTACATATTTTAAGAAGAGTACCTTTGTAGTGAAACTTTTGTGAATGTATTTTTCTACAATAAAAACTCTTTAGCTATAAATGTCTAGCAATATTCGCTTGCTTGAATCAATTACTATTCTTGAAGATTATAGACTTCTTGAAAGCTTCACACTTCGGTGTCAAAAGCCACAAACTTACAAAATATAAAACAATTTTTATAGTTAATATCCTCAAATAATAGATCAATTACATCAGTTGTTATTTAAGAAGTCCCATTTTCCAACCTATAAGGATATAATTTCCCTGTGACAAATAAAGATAAAATTGATACGACGGAGTGGCAAAGTCGCAAATTTGAGCAACGAGAAACACCTTTTTACTTGTACCTTTACTTCTAGCTTCTAGCTTCTAAAACCAAGTCTACAGGCGGTGGGAGTATTTACCCAGTATAAGCAAGACTGTGCCATAGAATGGAAAACATAATTTAGTACCAGTGATAAATATATTTTTTGAAAATGAATACAACATCAAAGTATAGCCTTATATTTTCATTCGAATAAAATTTACTATCTGACAAAAGGGTAAACCTACACATTATTTAAATCTGAACAGTGAACATGACAGAATTCAATATCGTATATGTAAAATATTGAATACTGTACCTATGTGCTGAGATGACTATCTAAAACTACGAATATAATAAAAAATAAAAATATAAATATCTTAAATGAGTTGAAGCAATCAAGGTTAAACTTCACATGAGATTAAACCAGGACTACCTTTAAAATATAAATAAGCGTTATATTAAAATCTTTGCAATTCAGCCAATGTTTTCAGTTCTTTTCTTTTGAAAATGCTTTTATTTTAAAAACTACCTTACCTGCGGGGCTTTAGGGAATATTTTTGGTTTTTGAGATTATTTCCATTTTCCAGTGTCTACTATAAGAATAAATTAAATTCTTGTGACTTAACACTAATGTTGTAGGCGATGTTTAGACTAGGTCCAAAAAGCTTATACATAAATAAAGTTCAACATGTTGAACTTTTTATACTAGCTTACTCAACCTCGCTGCCTGTATAAGCATGTGTGGGAAAACAATATTTACCTAAAAGCGCCATCTGTGAACATATTGCCTATAGTACATTGTTTTTCCTGCATTTTTCCTCATATAGCCGTCGTTATCTTTTTTTATTAATCCAGTCTGTTAAAGCTGTTGGTCTTTCATCTAACTAAATACAGTATTACTACTGCAAAGCTTTATCCAAATCTGTTCTGCAGTTTTGCAGGAAAGAGTTCACATACTATCGTTAATATTGTATTAGTACGTAAATCAATAAACAAAAGTTATATAACTTACCTTTAATAAGTAATATTATTAAAAATAACATTTAAATTTACATGAGAATAGTTACATTTTTGTTTTTTTGTGATTTGTTACTATAATTATTTCGTTAATGAATTAAAAATATCGATGTGTATATTTGTTTAAATAACACACAGTTGTTAAACTGTCGCCACCAAAACATAATCGTAAAATCTAAACTAGTTGTAAACATAATATAGGGTACAAGGCAATTTTTATCTTCATAAAATTTCCTTAAAGATGAACCAATTTATATTCATCACAATTTAAGATTACCTATCTAGATTCCCTTTAATAGATTAATAATAGTCTGTATACTTAAAAGGCTTTATCCTAATTGACCGACTGACTGACTGACAGACAACGTACAGCCTAAACCGCTGAACCTAGAGTCTTGAAATTGAGAGAGTGTTTTATGATGGGGTGAAAATATATTCTTAGTTAAAAATAAGAGCGTTATTATCGTTTTCAAAAATACTTCCCTCAAGGGGGGTATAAAAGAATTAAAAAATTTGTATGAATGTTTTGGAAGTTATAATCGTGAAAGTACGTATGCGACTGTTAAAAAAAATAAACGTACATGCATTTTGACGTTACTGGAAAAACTACCCTTAAGTATGGGAAATAGAGAAAGAAATCTTTTTAGTACGTCCGTACATTTTAAAATAATTAGCATACAATATGTTGGCCAGGCCACTGGTAAGAAATAAAAAGACGCGTTAGAAGATCACTTTATCCATAAATACTATTTGTAGTCGATCAAAGGTACGGTTTTAGATCACGTTTGAAATTATAAAAAGTCTTACCACTAAAATGTTTCCCACGCATATTAATTTTTCATTAAGACACGAAAATTCACTTTAGATCTCAAAAAACTGTGGAGGGAGGTAAATTTGGAGGATGATACTTAAAAGAATTAAATTCGGGTAAAGTCTCATACAAAAAATGCTTATTTCGCAAATCTTTCTGAGTGTCCTGGTTTATCGTATATATTGGAGAATAAAGGTTTTTAAGCAATCAACTATGTTACCTCTCAACACCAAACGGCACGGCATAATATGAAGTTGTACATATCCATGTTGTCCTTGATTGCTATAAAATTCGGTGTATATAGATATTTGAGCATGGATAATTTTAACTTATAAACTTCGCTGCAATCATCTTCCGAATTAACCAATAGTAATTAGCCAATTTATTTAAAGAAGGCCATATTTGTTGACCTCTGTTTCATAAATCTTATAAAACAGAGTTCCATCGCAACCAATTAGCAATACGACCAGCCTTGAATATTGTACCTTGGATCATAATAATCAGCGGTGATTTAGTTAAGTTAAGTGGAGGTCGCTGTTACACCACAAGCGCGACCGTTTTGAAGCCTTGGCCAGGCCTCTCTAATACCTTCACATACCTATTTGTAAAGATTCATCTGCAATTGCAGATACATAATGATAAAATTACATTTATGCTTACCGCTAGAAAAAATATAAAACAGAACTCATTTTCCAATAAAAATTAGATGAAAGGAAATAAGATGACGATACAATTTAAATAGAACACATGTTATATCTGCTAAAGAAAATTGAATCATTCAAAAAAATAAATTTACTTATCATTCAGTAGTGACTTTATGTTTTAAGATCAACATTAATTAAACCCTAAACATTGACTATGACTTCTTGTCTATAATCTTATTTTATTACTAATAATTACATTTATGCTGAATGTTTTAAAATCACTCTTTTTTCAAAGTTTTTATAACTTTCAACATTTATTCTATAGGTCAACCAATTTCATTCTCTTTCCCTTTTTCAAAGTTGCTCTTTCTAGAACCTTTTTCAAAGTTGATATTTCTAAATCGATTAACTTTCAGAATATGGAATAAAATATCAAATACCATTTTTATTTTTTTCAACCGCTTGCTGTCTAATTTTCGAATAATGTAATATACAATTTTCTTTCACTTCCAACGCGTAGTGAGAATAACGATCCAGAAAACTATTCGGTACTAAGAGAACTTGATATCGAGCTATACCTATACGGGCAGATTTGCTATTTTACCAAAGGGGTCGTCTATTATACTATCCGAATATATTCTCAGAATATTCGTATCCTCATTGATAAAGTCATTTTTCCCATTACAAATTACAAGCAGTCTACTAATCTTAGTGACTCCTTTAACGTTTTATTCCTGTATCTGCAAAGTATGTCACGATTACAATTTTCTTCTTTGTCTGTAACGAAACCGTCAGGTTGCGGACCGTAATTTTCTGGGCGTACTGGGTCACTGCTTTCTTTGAAAAGAAATTCTTATTTTGTGTTCTCGATGACAAAGGATTACATGTGCTGCCATTTTCAATCTATATAAATACTGAAGTTTAAATACTTAAATAATTAGAACTTTTGTCGAATCCTAAGCTTGAAATGATCCGATTTATTTGTTGTTCTTGGCATCATACATCCCACATCCGATATCAGGGAAAAACATCTCTTATCTGTTTATAGTAATAATCTTGACACGTTAAATCTGACCTTGACTTACAACGTTCTTTACTGCGAATGTGTTAATGCCTAAATTGCAGATATTCGCGTCCTATTTAGTAGGCTAAAAATTCGTTATTCTTATAACTTTTCTTCTTAAGAAATATGAGTAAATAACGAGCAGAGTTTGATAAGACTTTATAAGCAATATCCAGTTTTGTGGTGTTTCATTATAATAATTCGAATAAAATATAATGAGGAAAATAATGGAAGACTCGAGTGTAGAATGGGAGAAGAAAGATTTACGAATGAAAGCGAAATATATGCTTGAAATTTTCAACTCATTTATGTGAAAAGTGAAACGGAAAAATGCTGCTGGCCGGTAATGTTAGAAGTTGAATTCTATACAACAGCAAGAATCCATTCCGATTACAAAGGCGAAGAAGGATTTGTACAAAATATCGGTGCTATTCAGAAAGTATCGGTAAAATAGTAATCGGTAATAGTAATAAAATAGGACCTCTGACTTTAAGTTGACTATTTTATTATATTGTTTGTAATTTAAGCATTTAACAGTTACATTTTTATATCTAAAGAAAATATTACTTTAAGAAATTAACTTGTGTCAGGTGTAAGGCGGGCCACATACCCGTTAGCAAAATCTTGACACAGCTGTTGAATTTTTCTATCTCATAAGCTGACGCTAGCGGCATAATGTTAAATCACACAGTAATGAGATCTAGTATAGTAAGAAACCTGGATGACAACAACTCATAGTTCTAGATATACATATTATTTTTATAAGCTTCACCTTATTATAAAATCTTATTTACATAATAAATTGTAATCTCTAAGCAAACGACTAAAAACGACAACATTTTTTATAAATTTGTTTCCCTAATCATGTGTAAAAAATTATAACTTTGAATGTATAGCAATTGGATTTCGCCTGCTATAACCCATACATTTTTTTATCGGATGGTGGAAATGTTTAACCTGTTTTAAAATTAAAACGTCCCCCAGGATTTGATGTTGCCAAAATTTTATGTTAATTAACTCGCCTAAAACTAAATTAACTCAAATTTATTCAACAGCGGAAACCACTTTATATAATATTCTATTTTTGTCAACAACATAAATAAATATGAAATTATATTAGAAAGATATATCTCAGTGACAATTTTGGGGTATTGTTTCGTCTTTTGACATTAGAACTTTAAAATATTAACTTCAACTAGCAGCCCGTCCCGGCTTCACACGGGTGGACATAATTCTTTAATTTTTTTCTATAATTAAATATTTTTCTGTTAGCGCCATCTAGCGACCGGTAAACGAACTACTTGCGGTTAACGCGTTGTTATAATAACATTATTGATACAATGGAAAAAGAGCGGACAGACAAACACACAAACCATTTGTGATCTTAAATTAAAGATAAGACAGTTTATCAAGCTACGTGACTATTTTATTTATTTTTAACTTACTCTAGCAGTTAAATAACAGATATATAAAGAAGTTTTTCCTAAAATTAATTCAACTTGATTCAGGCTTCAAGCATTAATTGAATCCACACCCTCTTGCTGTCCGGGCGAGAGCTATTGAGCTACCGAGACCTTGATGAACCTATTAAATTGTTCCAAGCGTTTCTGAAGCTGATGCTAGCTAACATCTAATGTACTTTTACAAATATTAAACAATCGATAATGAAGAAACAGCTATGTAATTATTATATTTTGTTATATGCTTAAACAACTGTTACATTTATATTTATATAAAATTACTTTAAAAAATTGGTAGAGCTCTCGCCCGGTTATCAAAAGGATGTGACAAGATTTTTTTAATTTTTGCTCAATATTTAAAACTGTGACATATAAATGCTTAAAGTATTTCCAAATTATATAGGTATTCAAAATTATGTTCAGCTGGGAATCACACCAATGCATACTGCTGGAGGCAAAACCAACATAATGATTTACTGTACCACAAACAGTTTTGGTTGAAACACAATTCTTCGGCAGCTAAATGTATGCAACTCTGGAAACCTATTTACATATTTCATACAATGCCACCACCCAACTAAATCCCCTATCAAAAAAAACGAACGCTGGTTTGCGAGTTAAATCTCAACTATTCTATGTGGATTAACTAACTGTTTAACAATACGTGTTTAAGTTTTACTATCTGGACAAAACAGTAGAATATGAAGCTATGTTATTTACACTAAAGAGACATACTTGTTTAATTTGCTGATTACAATTTTATTACCGTTTTCATTATACATATAACATTTAAAAACACATTGATTTTCGACAAAAGCAGTCGAGTGGATTTCCTACATTACACCAATTCGCCTAGTCCGACTTAAGCATTGTAAGATTGATATTACGGATACTAGTGTGATACCGACATACCTTAACAGAAATATAACCTTGATATATATAATTTAACCTTGATAGAAATATATATAAAATCCCATGACTAAGGTGTAAATGCTCGCATTCATCACACAAATATTTGCTTCTTTCGGGGCCCGACCCGGGCCTATCGAACCCAGGGCAGAAGGATCGCTACCGTTGTACCAAACGGTGGTTAAAACAAGAGCATTGCAAAAAACGTCGGACACCTACAGTTTGCTGCTAATAGATTTATAAATTGATTTGAAATACACCTAATACGCTTTGATGAATCGAAATATGGTAAAATTTCCTTCCTCGTCAGCCAACCGACTTAAAAAGTTAGAGATATCGTTACAAAACAATGTGATAGTCACATGCCGTACTTGCAACCTGTATCAAATTTAAGAAGAGTAGTTGTTACGATGTTCAATCTAATAAGACCAACAAGTGGAGAAGTATGCTATGTCGTTTGCTTTAATATTGAAATATAGAACTTATTTGTATAGCATTAAGCTCTAAGTATTCGTAAATACGTTTACACGTTTAAAACACGGCATCTGTTACTTTCATTTGCGCATGCACTAAGCCGCCACACCCGAGCAATTTATCTTATAGATAATCTAAGTGGAAGCAGTCATTATTAAGGCGAACACATCACTTACAACTAAACAATAACGTAAACTAATAGAACATTAATATTGAAAATTAAATAGAGACTTTTTAGTTTTTTTGAGATCAAATCTTAACTGTTTTTTTAGATTATAAATATTAACAAAATATACATATAGCCAAAGTAATGATATCTCGAATGTGTCGTTTTTTATGTTATGTATTACATAATTAACTTATTTTACCAAAGTGGACTTTTCAGATGAGATTTTGAACCTGGAAATATTTGTTTTTGCGAGCACTGTAACATTTGTAGTTAAAATAGTGAAAAAAATTAATTTCCTTTTGCCATTTTACTGCTGCAGTCGCCTTAACAATAAGCTGTCAATTGCGATGCGATTAACAGACCAAAAATTGGCAGCATGTAACAAATCTACTTTCGCTCTCTTTGACTACTAACAACTAACTAAAAACTTTATTTAGGCAGCAGCAGGTTTTAGCATGTAATGGCATAATAATAATAATTTTTGTAGCAATTTGGTGCGTTCACAGATAATTCGATATAACCAAGTTATATTATGTTTTCTAAGAAGTCTATGTTTCTTTGTCATCGAGGTTTTAATATATACACTGCTTGCCATATTGCCATATTCCGAATTCTTTACTCTTTTACCTGGAAATATTGCAGTCTCCGTACGATTCCCGGAAAGAGGAGGAATCTGAAATCATCAAATTGTATAATCGGAGATTACATACCAGATGTAGAGCTAATGCAAGTTATTAAATTTTCTTAATTTATAAGTAGATAAGCAAAGGAATTAAAATTAAAAATAAATTATCTACATTTAACCTTTATACTGTTTTCTAAATAACTAATTTTTAAACACAAAACGTTCGATGTACTCAAAAGTAACAGATTGCCATACCTTCACAGTATTACAGTGTACACCTTCAGAAGTAGAATACCACTTCAAATGAGGTGCCTTTGTATGTTATTATAATTATTGTCCAAAAGGTCTTGGGCCCTTTTGTTTACGTTTTTAAACCTTTGTCCTTAACCTTATAATCCTAATACTTTTGGTCTGAAAAAAAATGGCGAAGCGCTAGGATAAAACTTTTGATTTGGTTAGGTTACGTTAAAAGAGTGACCAAGTTTAAGTGTGAGCAAGAGCAAGAAGTTTGTTTTTTTTTGTCAAAGGATTTAAAAAATAGAAACATTGAAATATTTGAGCATTATAACTGACAACAGTAATAAGAAGGTAATTAGATTAAAACTAATAGGAGTAATGAAAGTAGGGTATTATTAGGTTAGTCATAACTTAGGAATAAAATTATTCCGATACCAAAAATATATATAAAAATATATGTATGATAACTGAACCATTACGTGGTACTGTGTTCATGAACCTCTGAGAATGGCTGTACTCTTATGAGGCTTAAGTGATATTCTACGTTTATGAGGACATATGAACAAAATCAAAATCCAGCAGTGGAGCATCTTACTTGCATCGTTAAACAACTTTAATTAATTATAAACATATTACGTAACACAGGTTGGTGTGCAATTTATTTCTGTGTGAATGTAGAAAATCGGCTATATTTGAAAACCTGTTTCTGACACGGTTACATACATTCTTTAGGCAAACTAAATATTTTTATATATACAAAATTATTAAATTTTTTAAGAGTACTTCAACATTTAATTTACTTAACTTAACCAAAGAAATCCGACAGCAGTTGTTTTGCCTATGTTTGGAGGCGTGTTACAAAGAAGTTTAAATATATGTCCATTCATATCTGTTCAGGAGCCTGTGCATTAAACTTCATCATCATCATCAAAACAGAATTATTAATAAAATATATCATCCGCTCCGTAGCCTGTTTATGTTATTTCTAATGAAAAGCGTATAAAATTTCTTTTTCATACTTCTCACTTGAAACTGCTGGACTGTTCATATAAACTTTTAACCTTTTTTCACTTAGGAATGCAATTTATTACGCAACGTCGTCAATTATTTTTTTAACAGGAGCATGTGTACCGACTATTATGTTTCTCAATTAGAAAATGGTGGGATTTTCTATAAAAAAATTTCTACCCTTTTTCACTCTCTTTGGATTAGAATTGAAATTTGTGCTTCTTACCTAAAATACAAGTTACCGAAAATTGTAAATCTTAACTTCACTCACTGAAAGATGGCATTTCTAGAAACGACTATATATATATATATATATATATATATATATATATATATATATATATATATTTATTTTTCATCAAAAGTCTTAATTTCAGGCTTCTTTCATTAAAACTTTCATGCTATATCCTTGATAATTTTCAATAATGTTGAAACACGAGTCGATTTATGTTTAAAAATACGTTTTTGTATTGAATTTTATACAACTTATTTTAAAAATGTTGAATTTAATAAAAATATACATAAACGTAAGTTTTGTAGAGGTTGGATTTCTCTTGTATCTTGTACTAAAATCTTTTGTAAATGAGCGTTTTCATCCTTTTATGAACCACCCTCCAATTGTCTAGTCATAGTAGTAGTTACATTTTTAAAACAAATTAATATCTTCAAGCGATCATAATAACAGAGGCGATGGAATAAATATATTATCTGTCGCAAAATAGCTCTGTGTAACATCAATGGGCGTATCTTTATTCGTTTCCATCTTCGTGGGTTTTACGAGATAATCAATAAAACGATTATTTTAAATATACAAAGTTAACTAAATTTAGCCACACTTAATAATTAACAACACTAAAAGAAAAAATCATTAAGTCTCTATCACTACATTATTTATATCTTAAGTCTATTGTAAGAGTCAGTAGGGTAAATCAATTTGACGAACTAAATAAATTTGTAAAAAGGTCACAGAACCAATGCATCTGTGGGTGCCGATCTGGACTAACTTCCTTCTCTTCCTTCGCATCCTCCCTCGCACAACCGTATCCAAGAGATAGCATAAATGCAGCGCGTTCTGACGATTAAGTATCATCTTTCCCGACATATATACATATTTTATTCCAGTTCCAACAGCTACTATTTAGGTACTTATTTAACAAAGTTTTTACCATCAATCTCATGATAATACAGTCGAATTACTAATAAAAGCTTTCAGTACGAATGAATGTAGGTATGAACTTCACCCATTGTTTATTTTATTGCAACAAATTTAAGAAACAGTCTATAAGGCAGCATTTAGCTCACAACTCTTTAAGATTAACGTATCTGGCAACATTGCACAAAGAATGCACAACATAATATAAAGTATCAAATTATAGACATAATCAGCTAATGTTGCTAAGCAAAAGTTCAGCTGAGCGAAGTGGAGCGACATGTTGCGCCGCAAATGTTGGACATGAGCCCAAACTCTGGATTCTAAATACATTTTATTTACATGTTACATATATAAAATTTTATTACATGACATGAAATTTCTGTAAAACAATATTATAAATTTGAAATTTGAAACATGAAATTTCTGTAAAACAATTGTTTAATGCGTACATACATAGCTTTGGTGTTACTCAGTATTTTGAATGCCATTAATAAACATTGAAATGTGGAAAAATATTTCGGCAGTAATATATAAGAATTTACGAATCATTAATTGATTTTCATACTATTAAAATAGCGTATTCTTACTACGGTGTTATGTTCTTTTTCTGATGTGATAACAGAACATCACATCAGAAAAAGAACATATGAATAATAAAATTTCGTTTTGCGTTTATCTAAACCTGTAGGATCTGAATGTTATTCAGCGTCAAAGTAAACATGTAAATAGGGATAAATAGCACATAATGATATATATAAAATATCTTCAACTTCATTATTGAAATGATGTAAGTTAAAGCGCGTGTTAAGATAAGCTCTGTGGAAAAACCCTACTAATTCAACAGATGCAAGTTTATATCTTATAGGTGTCGTTATCAGCCATCAATGTTGGACATGATAGCTAACCGAGGGCCGCCTCCGCCGCCTAAATGTAAACTATTAGTAATAGATTTATAATTTTTTATATATTTTATGCATTTTCAATGCGATCTTATAAGATAAATTATTATAATAGAAAAATACTAGAAAAAATCGACTCGGGTCACAAGTGAATCTCAGGCGGGAATCGAACCCGCAACCTTTGGAAATCCGGTCCAATGCTCTCCCAATTGAGCTACCGAGCCTTGCGAACACTCGTCGAAATTTTCTAGTACATTCCTGATTTTACGCTGTAGGCCAGCGTTGTTTCATCAATGAGAGGAAACATCCTCTCGTATTCGAAAGAAACATTTTTACAAATGTTTGGCAATCGATTAAGATGAAACAGCCATGTTAGATTTATAATTTTTTATATATTTTATGCATTTTCAATGCGATCTTATAAGATAAATTATTATAATAGAAAAATACTAGAAAAAATCGACTCGGGTCACAAGTGAATCTCAGGCGGGAATCGAACCCGCAACCTTTGGAAATCCGGTCCAATGCTCTCCCAATTGAGCTACCGAGCCTTGCGAACACTCGTCGAAATTTTCTAGTACATTCCTGATTTTACGCTGTAGGCCAGCGTTGTTTCATCAATGAGAGGAAACATCCTCTCGTATTCGAAAGAAACATTTTTACAAATGTTTGGCAATCGATTAAGATGAAACAGCCATGTTAGATTTATAATTTTTTATATATTTTATGCATTTTCAATGCGATCTTATAAGATAAATTATTATAATAGAAAAATACTAGAAAAAATCGACTCGGGTCACAAGTGAATCTCAGGCGGGAATCGAACCCGCAACCTTTGGAAATCCGGTCTAATGCTCTCCCAATTGAGCTACCGAGCCTTGCGAACACTCGTCGAAATTTTCTAGTACATTCCTGATTTTACGCTGTAGGCCAGCGTTGTTTCATCAATGAGAGGAAACATCCTCTCGTATTCGAAAGAAACATTTTTACAAATGTTTGGCAATCGATTAAGATGAAACAGCCATGTTAGATTTATAATTTTTTATATATTTTATGAATTTTCAATGCGATCTTATAAGATAAATTATTATAATAGAAAAATACTAGAAAAAATCGACTCGGGTCACAAGTGAATCTCAGGCGGGAATCGAACCCGCAACCTTTGGAAATCCGGTCCAATGCTCTCCCAATTGAGCTACCGAGCCTTGCGAACACTCGTCGAAATTTTCTAGTACATTCCTGATTTTACGCTGTAGGCCAGCGTTGTTTCATCAATGAGAGGAAACATCCTCTCGTATTCGAAAGAAACATTTTTACAAATGTTTGGCAATCGATTAAGATGAAACAGCCATGTTAGATTTATAATTTTTTATATATTTTATGCATTTTCAATGCGATCTTATAAGATAAATTATTATAATAGAAAAATACTAGAAAAAATCGACTCGGGTCACAAGTGAATCTCAGGCGGGAATCGAACCCGCATTTCCACCGTCGAATTTCGACGAGTGTTCGCAAGGCTCGGTAGCTCAATTGGGAGAGCATTGGACCGGATTTCCAAAGGTTGCGGGTTCGATTCCCGCCTGAGATTCACTTGTGACCCGAGTCGATTTTTTTCTAGTATTTTTCTATTATAATAATTTATCTTATAAGATCGCATTGAAAATGCATAAAATATATAAAAAAAATTATAAATCTAACATGGCTGTTTCATCTTAATCGATTGCCAAACATTTGTAAAAATGTTTCTTTCGAATACGAGAGGATGTTTCCTCTCATTGATGAAACAACGCTGGCCTACAGCGTAAAATCAGGAATGTACTAGAAAATTTCGACGAGTGTTCGCAAGGCTCGGTAGCTCAATTGGGAGAGCATTGGACCGGATTTCCAAAGGTTGCGGGTTCGATTCCCGCCTGAGATTCACTTGTGACCCGAGTCGATTTTTTCTAGTATTTTTCTATTATAATAATTTATCTTATAAGATCGCATTGAAAATGCATAAAATATATAAAAAATTATAAATCTAACATGGCTGTTTCATCTTAATCGATTGCCAAACATTTGTAAAAATGTTTCTTTCGAATACGAGAGGATGTTTCCTCTCATTGATGAAACAACGCTGGCCTACAGCGTAAAATCAGGAATGTACTAGAAAATTTCGACGAGTGTTCGCAAGGCTCGGTAGCTCAATTGGGAGAGCATTGGACCGGATTTCCAAAGGTTGCGGGTTCGATTCCCGCCTGAGATTCACTTGTGACCCGAGTCGATTTTTTCTAGTATTTTTCTATTATAATAATTTATCTTATAAGATCGCATTGAAAATGCATAAAATATATAAAAAATTATAAATCTAACATGGCTGTTTCATCTTAATCGATTGCCAAACATTTGTAAAAATGTTTCTTTCGAATACGAGAGGATGTTTCCTCTCATTGATGAAACAACGCTGGCCTACAGCGTAAAATCAGGAATGTACTAGAAAATTTCGACGAGTGTTCGCAAGGCTCGGTAGCTCAATTGGGAGAGCATTGGACCGGATTTCCAAAGGTTGCGGGTTCGATTCCCGCCTGAGATTCACTTGTGACCCGAGTCGATTTTTTCTAGTATTTTTCTATTATAATAATTTATCTTATAAGATCGCATTGAAAATGCATAAAATATATAAAAAATTATAAATCTAACATGGCTGTTTCATCTTAATCGATTGCCAAACATTTGTAAAAATGTTTCTTTCGAATACGAGAGGATGTTTCCTCTCATTGATGAAACAACGCTGGCCTACAGCGTAAAATCAGGAATGTACTAGAAAATTTCGACGAGTGTTCGCAAGGCTCGGTAGCTCAATTGGGAGAGCATTGGACCGGATTTCCAAAGGTTGCGGGTTCGATTCCCGCCTGAGATTCACTTGTGACCCGAGTCGATTTTTTATAGTATTTTTATATTATAATAATTTATCTTATAAGATCGCATTGAAAATGCATAAAATATATAAAAAATTATAAATCTAACATGGCTGTTTCATCTTAATCGATTGCCAAACATTTGTAAAAATGTTTCTTTCGAATACGAGAGGATGTTTCCTCTCATTGATGAAACAACGCTGGCCTACAGCGTAAAATCAGGAATGTACTAGAAAATTTCGACGAGTGTTCGCAAGGCTCGGTAGCTCAATTGGGAGAGCATTGGACCGGATTTCCAAAGGTTGCGGGTTCGATTCCCGCCTGAGATTCACTTGTGACCCGAGTCGATTTTTTCTAGTATTTTTCTATTATAATAATTTATCTTATTAGTAATAGACCAAAATTTAGCACCAGATGCTGTTTGTTCTTTGCTATTCATTAAAATCAGTAGAGCTTACGTAATTGAAGAGACATTTTGACGTCATAATAGCAGCCCGTATATTGTGGATTACAAAAATCTAAGTGGTGGAACACTTACAAATAGTTTGATTTGCCGTACGTGATCCGATTTCTGTCTAACGCATTATAGCGGATCGCGCTGCCTTTGCTGCCGCTATCTACCGATTACGTAATAAGCCTACCGACTCATATTGTTGACGAAATACGTTCTAACACTGTATATAGTAACCGACAATATTTTTTTATTAAAAATTGATTTTGACTGCTAATAAGCAACCAAAATTAAATCCAAACAAAAATTAGTCCTGTGCAATCCTAGTTCAGTTATAGCCGTTCGCGTTGTCTTTGCTGCCGCTATCTGCAAATTACATAATAATCCTACCGACTAACATTGTTGATTATATACTAAGAAAAAAGATTAAAACTGCATAGTATAACCAAACTTCGTACAACATATACATAAATTTATTTTCTCTATTACTGAGCTACATGTATTAACCCCACGTCAAACCAAAGCCAAAATTAGTGACGATGAATAATGGTTCGAGCCTATGGAACTCTCTCTCTATGATCAGTAATATTGAATTGCTTTTGTACTATACATTTTCTGGCAATTTGCAATTAATATGGTTGTATGTAGGAACCGTTTATGGGCTTTGTAATTCAAAAATAATTATTATGCTTGGTAATATTATTCTCTTTGAAAGTCTCCTTCAATGTGTCCATAGTAAATCTGGTTATGATATAAAATATATTATTAAATATATATTACATGCGTATTTTATATCTTACTAGCGGCCCGACAAATTTATTTAAATTTTTTCTAGCATTAAATATAGCCTATGTTATTCAGCGTAAATGTACTTCTTTCCAATGATGAAAGAATTTTTGAAATCGGCTTAATAGTTTTTGAGTTTATTTATTGCAAACATACAAAAATACAAATCTTTCCTCTTTGTGTCATTGTGAATGCAAAAATTAAATTAAAACACGTAATATTATGAAATATTATTTTGAAAATTTTGAATACATCAACGAAACTCTACTTTGTATGAAGCCATCTGTTTCATAATCTTCCAAATAAAAAACTCTAAAAATTATAGGTAATCAGTGGCTTACCACTTTGCACACTGTTATTCGGAGCATTTCCCCGAATCTCTTCATCCACTCACGGTACTTAAATACCTAAACTCACCATATTTTAGAGACTTTATGGCAATAACCGCCGTTATTAGCTAAAATGCGAACCGCTAGCTGCGGTTACGAAACCTGTCTGCAACATAATAATAATAGAGACTTGTTGATCTGTAAGCCTCTATTCTATTATTATTCTTTTTATATAACAGGGATTCCTTTCTAAAATAGGGTTTCACTAAACTATACCGAAATGTGCTTATAAATCTTACTCAGTTGTCACTGATTCGTAACGGAAGTGAAGTTAAAGTGAAGGCGCGTCATACGTAGACTCTGAGCGATGGAGCTGCGGTTTATTTTATTTTCATCGAAGCCCATATTATATAATCAAACTATTTATAGAGAGCAAAATAATATAGCTAGGTTCCTTGTTGTATCTTATATCTATCAAAATTACTTATAATATATAATATGAACTTTCCCGAAGACTGTCAAAGGACGGGTGACTAAATATTTCATCATTTCAAGCTCTTTCCTACTTCGGGAAGCCGTTGCTCCAGGCTACATCTGCAGTCATTAGCAACCGCACTTTCGTGGCATGGCCTATTTCCGCTTCAGTATTTTCATTTCTGTTTATTTAGGAGGCATTAAAAGGCCTATTATACGAAAATAAAACATACCAATAAATTAAAAAATCGCAACTTAAGCAACTTTATTCTTAAAGTGTGGCAAGATATTTTAGTACCTGTATGTAGCATAATGTAGTGCCACTTGAGGAAACTACAAAATTCATCACGTACAACTAGTTACGAGGTAGGGAGACCATTATTCTAAGCCCAGCCGGCCCGTCCCATTTCACTAAGTTGATTACGTCAGCACACACCATAACACTAGTGAGACAAATCAAACAGCCCAAATTTGGCTGAGAATCAAGATTTTAGCATCGCAATTATTCAAAAGAAATCGAATTGATGCAGAAGATGAATTCTCAAAATACAAAGAAATATGGAATTCTTCCAACTTTTCCTGGAGGTGGCTATTTTTTAAATAAAACATTTAAGTGTTTTTTTTAACATTTTCAAATAATTTATTAGTTGTTTGATATATTACATTACATTAAATATAACTAGATCTTGTTCTAGATTTAGGTCTTTTTTAAGATTTTTGTAGAATTTCTTAGTAGATTTTAAATGAAGATATATTATTTCGACAGTCGTTTTGTTCGCTATTGTTACAAACAGAGCGGTAAGATTTTTCAACTGGTACATATTTCATTGTTCACCCGTTCACTTATTTACACGTCATCCATAAAATAATTTCATTACAATTGCTTTCACTGTTCTAATATCAATGACATATTATCCAGCGAATGCTTATTATACCTGTAGAAGTTTTTAAAAAGAATTTCAGTTTGACTAAACTACAGGGTTATAGGTCAAATCCACCTAAGATCACAACCCCTTAATCATTCTTCGAGTGTTTTTTGTAATAAACCTAATCCAAACAATCTCGATGTTTTCAGTCAAAAAGGATCCTTTGGGCAGATACAATGTGAAAGAGTTTAACTACTGGTGCAGTTAATCAGAGTAATAAACAGAATTTGAATGTGTGCTAAACAATAGACGTATACATTCTGTAAAAAGAGTAGTAATAGTCTTTAAGTAGCTATTTGGATTGTTTTATTTTTAGGGAGAGCCTGGAAGCATTTCATGTAAGTGTTATGAAATATGTTAATATCTTGTTGGCTAACTGAAGAAATACAGATATTTAAGTACATTTGCAACATAACTGATTTTCTTGAAGGAAGAAAGAAAAAACACTTTTTACAAATATATTACTTTTTTTAACTATCAATCCATTTTGTTCAGTTACCTGCAGTTTTGATGTTTTGATTAGTAAATACCTTATTTACCATACAATCATTGTAAAAATAAATTAGAGGCACAAATATTCAAATAAATGGATGATAGGCAAAAAGTCGACAATTTGAAGAAACAACAAAAAAAAAATTATCTTGTAAAAGGTTATGGTATGTCATAACCAAATCAGTCAGGAAAGGTGGAGACTACAACCTATTTAAGGACCTTGGTTAACTTAACACGTAACTCTGTATAAAACTGTTTTTAATAAAATTGTTTTAAGCATAAAAAAAAATTACCTGGAACAGAAAAAATCCCGTATAAGGCCCGGTTCGTAAGAAGACGTGAGTTCGAATCCCACCAAACCGAATATATGCAATACTTTTTTTATATTTGATCTTAGTATCGCAAATAATTTATTTTAATTTATTTCTTTCATTACCAAAATCATATCTCAATACTAATTTATCAATTTGTTACTTGCACTCGTTTAGAAATATCAATTGTAATTCATGATTCCTATTTCGTAATAACACTACTACAGCATTCTTAACTTCGTCAATGTAGTTTTTACGTTACAATTGACTTTATTAAGGTTCGCAACCGAGACGCACTTAGATTTGAAAAAAGTTATAATGATACACTTTTCTTTGAAAAAACACAACAAGATCTCAATAATATAAGAAACGAGTCCTTAAACATGATGTCAAGATTTTTTAAAACACAGTTTTGTTCTTTTAACCGAACAGCAATTTTCCCAAGAGCTTTGTTTGAAACGTTGTTTTTAAGTCCTAAACACTTTCAGAGGCTACAGAGTCAGCTACTTAATTGACGAAACAAAGCAAAAGGTTCAAATAAAGACTACTTTACTTATAAAGCGACAAAATAAGGTGAAGTACATTTAATGACAAGTTACGCAAATTGATCAATAAGTATAAAGAAAAGTTCTTGAGAATAATTGCAATGCTTTCTTTAAAATGAAAGTAAAAAGATCTCTTGGACTTAATTGACAGCATACAGTTTGAACAATGCAAATCGTATTATAAAACTAATCAGATTATTTTTATATTTTAATTTAAAGTCTTCTAGAGTACCCATAAACAGTAGCGTGCCTCAGGGGTCAATATTGTTAAAATTGTATACATTAATAATATACATAAATTATGTACATCTTTTTTTTATAGTAGTGTGAGATGGCATTGCTTGCAGATGATACCTTTTTTTTAATAAAACTGACAAAGGTAATATCATACTAAATAATCTTAAAAATACTCGAATAAATATGTCTTTAAAGATCTCTTTACCAAATTTGAGACGAGTTAATATCTTTATAAACATAAATGGCGAAGCAGTGGAATTGGTATATTCCACACAATTTTTGGGTATCAATTTAGACCGTACTCTATCTCAACTATAGTAAAAACATGGTTTAAAATTCCGTTTTTACAAAAAGGTTTTATATTTATCTTTAGTGCTAATATGTAAACAAAAAAGTCTTCTTTTTATGTCTGGACATGCTTCGGCGAACGTAGCACTCATAAAAGGTTACATAAGCCTTCTCACAACCGCGCCTGTATCCACAGCTCTCGGAGGATATTATGAAATAGTCTTCAATATGTATATCATTTTCGACTGTCTAAATTGGTGCAACATTGTTTTTTGATTACGAGAAGGACCATTATTGCAATAATGCATTAGAAATGTTGTATATCACGTTCTAATAGAACAAATACATTCGAAGCGTTCCTTTATTCGTTATTATTACAATAATTGGATGCCCTTACTAAAACTAGGTATGAGTTTTAGTTTGTTGTAATTTTTTTCTAAATGGTACATAATATAACGCGACTCACAAACTTATTAATTTGTACCTACAACTCCCATCCAAGCAATTTGTAATAACATAAATATTATCCAGATACCATATTGCGTTCACTTGACACCAGTTTACCAATATCCTGTCGAAGTTTTGCACTATATCCTCGGCTTTTACACTGATAAACTTTGCTTGCTTGAAATTAGCAAAGCGGTTTTCGAGGCAATGACACGTATTTTAAAGCATATCCAAACCAATATAACACTAAACTTTAAAATAGTAGTAAATACAACAAATGCAAATATTAATCTCTATTCAGTGGATCTTGATGTGGTAAGTACTAGCGCCCTTTTTCAAACACAAGATCAATTTTATAAAAGTTTTTTAAGTAATATTTAAAATTTAAGGTCTAAACAAGCAGCCACTACTTTAATTATTTTTTGCTTTATTTAATAAGAAAACAAAATGGAGATAGCACATTAACCTACCACATAATTCTCTAAAATGATTTTATCTTCCAAATAATTAACCAATTAGTAACATAACCAGTAACCCGAATGGTGTTAGGAGTTTGACAGTTCTTTCTTATGTAGCAATATTTTTTGACGTGACAACGTCTTATAAATTGGTTTGCCGGGTGACACTTCAAGAAACTGCGTTACGCTCCGCTCACGTTATGCGCTTACAATGAGAGCGAGTGAGAGGCACGCGTCCCTTCCACTCGGGCATGGTTAGCCCGCCTAAGAGCGAGAGAGACAGACATAAAAAGTGGAAGGGACGCGTGCCTATAAATTAATGTTTTAAATATAATTCTTTGTATAAATAAATGTTTTAAATTGTAACTATTATTTCATCCTTCTTCCTACTATACGAATGAATATTCACATTAAAATTATTTTACCACTCAAAGTCGTTGTCACGTAAAACTTTCGCCCGTATACCGACTTTACAGGCAACCAACCAGTTTTTTTTTATTACAGTTCAAAGTGCAACTTACAAATATTGTAAGTAAAAAACTTAAAAATAAAATAATTAGTCCATCACATATTTCTCTGTTAAATAACTACGTTGAACTTTAAGTTGGGATAGTTTAATATTGTTCTATTGGTCCATTGACACAATCAATAGTCAAAACAAAATACAATTTCTTGGAAATAAATAAACTATAACAAGTAACTTTCTATTCACTTTCCCGCAAAAATGCCCCCATTTGTTTTTTTTTAGTTCATGTTCGTGGCCGTACATGACATGAATGAAGTTATCAATAAGTTGTCAATATGTACAATATGTTCAAATTTGTTTCTTTGTATTGCTTTTAATAATTTAATAAGGCTTATTTCGAAAAACTTAATTCAATATTTAAGTCATGTTCAGACGTGAGACAAGAAATAATATTTGTTTGGTATTG
Source organism: Calamotropha paludella (assembly GCA_927399485.1). Taxonomy (NCBI): domain Eukaryota; kingdom Metazoa; phylum Arthropoda; class Insecta; order Lepidoptera; family Crambidae; genus Calamotropha; species Calamotropha paludella. The sequence continues at coordinate 30,149,639 of OV656803.1, forward strand.
ATTTATTTTTATTTATCTTTTTATATCAATTTTTTACAGGAAACATTAAAAATATATTTTAAATAAGCATCCGTTTGAACATTTGCTTTTAATTATTAATTAGTTTTTTAATTTAAAAAAGGGATTCTTTCTTTTTTCTTCGTATCGTTCCTCAATGTTTTCACTTTTATTTATTTGATAAACCTTCTAATTAAAATTCGACTAGCAGTAAAATACGACTCCTTAGAATAAGAAATAATATAGTATCTAACAAAACCTCTTTTGCCACAGATAACATCTGAAGTGCCCCAAGAACCAACAATAATTAATTAAAATAAATTAACATACTAGTTTCTGCAATATGTCTCAAACGGACAATCCGTGTTCAATAATGAACATTTAAGAGTATAGATACATTTTCCACTGCAGTTATCGTCGTCGCCATCTTTTACTAAATAAATTATTGATTTAATAATATATTCATGAAATAGGTTTAATGAACTTATTTTTCTATGTAATTTAAATTTGGTTCTTCTTAAAGGTAACCTCAAAATCCTTCCTGTTTATTTCAATGAAATTATTTCACAAGTTATACATCAACATATTCTCTTTTCATGGATATTTAGTTGTGTAATTGCACCATCTAGCGTGCAGCCTGGTAAACGGTCATCGATCGATACACACCGAACAACCAATCAGAGACAGTTAGTTAGTTAGTTAGTTTTACGGGGCATTTTCCGCACTTAGCCTCCTGATTGGGCCATTGTACGTGATTGATTATTCTTCCTTTACTCCAGCCATCCTAGTCCATTCCAGAAGGCGAGTAGCCTTTTCAGGTTACTACAAGCTTCCGGTAGTGATTTTGGAGACTGGAGAAAACGTGCCCGTTGATCGGCCACGCTCCTGCACTCCAAGAGCACGTGATGTGGCGTTTCCTCCGCCTCCATGCAGCCTCTGCACAGAGGGCTATCCGTCACACCTATGGTAAATAGATGTTTATTCAGAGGACTGTGTCCGGTTATAGTACCTAGTACTTTGCGGATTTCGTCCCTGTTTAGTCTGGTGAGGTTGCGGGCAAGTTTCTTCGAAGCCACCGGAATGGCATTCTTTGTTTGCCTGCAGCCTACACTATTGTTCCATTCTGTTTGGTGGTTTTCCTCTGTTTTTATACGCAGCCATGTTCTAATTTGTGCCATGGGTATGGGCAGTAATGGTTCCGGTCCATACACCGTTCCATTTGAACCCCTTTTGGCTAGTTCATCTGCCGCGTCGTTGCCTAGTGAGTTGCTATGTCCTTTGATCCATTGCAAAGTTATGCTGTTTGTGTTTGCAATGTACTGGAGTGTATTGTGACACTCCAGTACTAGGACAGATGTTATGGTGTTACTTTGCAGAGCTTGAAGTACGGATGCACTGTCGGAGACGATTTTGATATTATGGTCTCTGACATCTCTGGCTGCAACCGCCTGTGCAGCTTTGGTGATACCTATACATTCTGCTTGGAATATAGTGTTGAGTTTATCTAAGGTGGTCGAGATTTTGATGTTTAGGTCGTTCGAGAAGACACCGGCTCCAGTGCCCTGTGAGGTTTTGGAACCGTCTGTGTATATCCTTACTTCTCCTGTGCCAGAGTTGTCATCTTTTTCTGCTGTAAGTTGGATATTGTATCTTCGATCGAAAACATGATGACACTGTATACTGTCCGTAGGTGCCTCAAAGAGTGGGTTTTCTTTAAAGATATCCTTTAGAACAGTTGAGTGTGGTGTTTCTATGTTTTGTTTCCATAATCCGTTTGCTCTTAATCTAAGTGCGGCCGCCTGTGCCTCTTCTTGAATAGCGAGGTGTAGGGGTCTTAGATTGAGCAAGTATTCAAGGGCGATTGATGGGGTGGTTCTCATGCATCCAGTTGCCGCAATGCTTGCTAAGCGTTGTAGGCTTTGGAGTTTTGTTTTTACCGTGGCCAGTTGTGTTCTGGGCCACCATACAACTGAGCCGTAGGTTATGGATGGTCTGATAACTGAAGTGTACAGCCAAAGTGTTATTTTTGGGTTGAGACCCCATTTTTTACCTATTAGTCTCTTACACTGATAAAAAGCTATGCAGGCCTTCTTGGTTTTATTTTCGATATGGCTCGCCCAGTTCAACTTGTTGTCAAGGATAACGCCCAGATACTTGACTTGTGTTGATAGGGAGAGTTTGGTGTTGAAAAAATTGGGTAGTTGAAGTTGCGGTAACTTCCTTTTGTTGGTGAAAAGGATGAGTTCTGTTTTTCCCGGGTTTACTGATAACTTGTGATCGTCACACCATTCTTCCACAATTCGGAGAGCTGAACGCATTTCCTTACATAGTATGTTTTCTGCGTTCCCGCTTATTAGAATAGTGAGGTCGTCAGCATAACCGATGGTTGTGTAGCCTTGTTTGTTTAATCTTCTAATGAGACTATCCACTACTAGGTTCCACAGAAGTGGTGATAGAACGCCCCCTTGCGGGCATCCTCTGACCACTTCTGCTCTAGTTATGGTGTTCATTTCTATTTGTACCGCCCTTTTGCTGATAAGCTCGGTAATCCAGTTTGTTAATACCGGTTCCACTTCGTATCTTTGTAGGGCCTGGTTTATGCTATTGTGTGTAGTTTTATCGAAGGCTCCTTCTATGTCTATGAAGACAGCTAGAGTTGACGATTTGTTTGTGATGGCTGATTCTATCTTATGCACTACCATGTGTAGGGCCGATTCGGTTGATCTGCCTTTCCTGTATGCGTGTTGTTGAGGATGCAGTGGTTTTCTCTTTAAGACTCCATCTCGTAGATGAAGATCTACTAGTCTTTCCAGCGTTTTAAGTAGGAATGACGTTAGACTGATGGGTCTGAAGGATTTAGCTTGTGTGTAGTCGTCTTTTCCAGGTTTTGGTAAGAATACTACTTTAGCTTCTCTCCATGTTATAGGTATGTATTTGAAGGCTATGCACGCCCTGTATATTGGTACTAAGTACTTTGTTATTTGACCGATTTGCCATTGTAGTAATCCTGGAAAGATTCCATCCAGTCCCGCGGATTTAAACGATTTGAAGCTTTTTAGGGCCCACGTTACTTTATCTGCGGTTACTATCTTGGCGGCGGTTTCCCATTCCTGGGATGTTGGTGTGTTGTGATGCTCATTCGCCCATTCAGAGTCTGATGAAATGAGACAGCCAGGAAAGTGTGTCTCAAGCAGCACTGCATTGGTTTCATCGTCTGAGTTCGTATAAGTGCCGTCGGCTTTTTTGAGGGAGCCCAGGAGATTAAGGTCACCTTTTGCTAGGATTTTCTTTAACCTCGCGGCTTGGTTTATTGAGTTGAACCAATCAGAGACGTCCACCAATTTAATTTTTTGGGGACCAATCGTGGATGCGCCTTTGTAAGTTAATTGTTTTTATAATTATTTTTGTTCACTCTTCGTACTAGCATCAGGAAGATTATTCGAATCTTCCAAGAGTCTAATACTCAACGTATTTGGAACTTCGAGTCGGATAAGAACGCAGCGACCTATAAACCGGCTGGACGAGCGAAACCTCGGCACTCCAATCCATCAATCAATCCAAGTGAAGAAGAAAAGTGGTACGGCCAGCCATCCGCAACATTCCAAAACCTTTATTTTCACTTGTGTTTAAACTTGGTGCCTTTCGTAATTCCAGTGTACTTACGAGCTACTTGTGTAAATGATCATCAGGAAAATTTCGCTAACAATACCTGCTGCATTCGCGAACCACAATAAACTGTAAATGCTTCTATTTTCATTTATTACCGTGATAAGTACTGAGACCAGAAATGTAGACCATCGAGGGTAGGGCTAGATCAAAATCACCTAGTAAGTTAACGGTTGATACGCTATCCGAGTTTATTGGCAATTTAGTCAAAAAACGAGGCACTGTAAAAGGCAGGCTAACTAGATTTGTCAACTACATACATAGATAGTATCGAAGCCTTAAATCGGAGCCAGTAACAAAATGTTGTCCGAAAAAATTACGCGTCGTTTTAAAACTTCGTGTTCGAGACGTTAACAATCTTTATACTGAATTCAACTATCTTTAAACTCGAATCGAAGTAATTATATCCGAAAGCGAGTTAGAAAATCAATTGTCTCAACGCGATTTGTTTGAAGATTGTTATTACAATGCATTTACTAGAGCAGATTGTCTGATGGCCACCGACCCGATTGCTGAAGGTCCAGATGTAGAAATGCACATCAATCGGTTAACGGTTTCAATACCTATTTATGGGGGTACTTACGAGCACTGGTTAGAGTTTTGCGACACATTCCTTTCACTAGTTCATAATTCGGATGAAATTAGTGATATTCAGAAGTTTCATTACCTAAAATCGTTGCTAAAAGGCAGCGCAAGCCTAGTGATCGATTCTTTAGAGTTTTCAGTTGCTTATTATTCAGTCACATGGAAGTTGCTATTAAATCATTACACTAATACCAATTTCCTGATTCACAATAATGTTAAAACTATATTTCCTATTCAAATACTTGCAAAGAGTCACCTGCATAAAAAAGCGTCTTATAGACACTATTTTATAGCATTTGCATGCTTTACAAATTCTTGGAGAACCAACGGAGCCATGGGACACCTTAATTATTTATATTGTAGTCTCGAAATTAGACGCCATTACACAGCGCGAATGGGAACAATATAAATGTACACAATTAAATCAAAATCACGGCGACTTCAAGGCAGATTTAAAAATGGATGATTTACTTAAATTCTTAAAACGCAGGGCTGACATGCTAGAAACATTATTAGTTTCGCACGGTAGAAGCAATCACAAAGTTTACGATAAAAAACAAATCACGCTTGAAAATCATAAAGTACACTGCAATGTTTCTAGCAATAAATTACAGCTCGGTAGTCAGTCCGGTGTAAATGTTATGTCTTGTTGTGTTATGTGTAACGGTAAGCATCCACTTTATTCATGCCAAAAGGTTTTTGATATTTGAAATTTAATCGAAAAATACAAGTTGTGTAAGAACCGCTTGCGATAGGGTCACACACTGATCGATTGTCAGTTCGGGCCTTGCAGAAAATGTAATAAAAACCATAACTCGTTAAGACACTGACAATTACGAAGTAAGCAGAAATTCGAGCGTGGCCTTGCCTTTACTGTCTGCGAGTCCCGATAACAATAAACGGTCGGGTGGCCCGAGTGCATCGCCTGGCATGAAACTGCTCGCGTCGTCCACACCGCTCACACATTCTATTCAATAACTCTAGCGTATACTATTACACATGATCTACGTGTGCAACATGTTTTGTTGTCAACTGCTTTAGTCGAAGTTGTCGATAAACATCATAACTATCATAAAGCGCGCACTGCTTGATAATGGGAGTCGACGATGTTTCATAACAAAATCACTATGCGAATTACTAGACGTTTTGGTAATACACTAACAAATTCGAGGAGTAGGTAATTTTGTATCGCATTCAACGCAGATTTGCAATATAGAAATAAAGTCACGCATTCATTCTTATTCTACACGCATTACGTGTTTTGTTCTGCCTCAAATAATAACAGCACTGGCAGCTGTTAATATACAAAGTGTACAATTCAGCATTCCTTACAATGTACCAATCCACAATTTTTCGAGTCTCAAGATATTGACATATTAATAGGCCTAGATCGATTCTGGAACTTACTTATAGAAGGTAAAATTCTTTCCGAATACGCCTGTTCTTTCAGAATACGCAATTTGAATTAATAATGTCGGGTTCTATTAATATAACTAGTACGTGCAATAGCAGTTTTGTAAGTTGTAATTTAACACAATCGATATATATGCAACTGCGGTGGTTCTGGGAGCTTGAAGAACTATCTAAGGCTAGGCAAAATACGCTTAACGATGATGAGTTGGAATATGAAAAATCTTTTGTAAAAAATACTACGCGCAATACAGACGGAAGGTTTTGCGTTCGTATTCCGCTTAAAGAATCGACTGATAAACTAAACTACGTGTGGTTTTAAATGCTTTTACCCCGTCCACTAATGGAAAGTCGCTCAATGATATTCAGCTAGTAGGACCTGCGATACATGGCAATATTTTGGCAATTTTTGAGTTATCCCTGTTTAAAGCAATTAGCAGGCGAATTCGATGACTGCGACGATGTAATAAATGATAGTTTCTAAGTTGATGATATGGTAACGGGTCACGATGACAAAACTTAATTATTAGAAATATATGCAAATACTTCGGACACGCTCATGACGGGTTGCTTTCCACTACATAAGTGGATATTTAATTTTAACCATGGTGACCATTCATTGGCTGCCGTACCCCACTCTTCGAGAAATTTAACGTTAGGTGAAGACGTTCCGTGCAAAACGCTTGGCATTGGATGGATAAACTAATCTGACGATTTTCACTTTACTTCAAAGTTTGAAAGCAAATCTACCCCTGTAACAAAAAGAGTGATCTTATCAACCGTGACACAAATATTCGACCCGCTGGGTATTCTTGACCGATCGTTATCGCCGCAAAGATTTTATTACAAAAACTGTAGTTATTAAAGTTGGTACGGGACGACCTGCTCTCTAGTGACGTCTCGAAATTGTATTCCTGTGCCGCGTCGCGTCATAGGCGAAAATTCAATTAGCATCGAATTGCATATTTTTACCGATGCATCACAAATGGCGTGCGGTACATGGATATACGGTCGGCCAAGAAAGTGGTGTACCACTTTTGATTTAGTTTGCTAGTCATCGAAAATTACAACAAGGTTCTATTAGACTTAGCTAAAATAGATGCATAGTAATGACGTAAACCTAATTGATAAATATTTATACGTCATAGGTCACATAAAAGTGCATGACATTTTAACCTTTATTGTTTAAAGAACAAGACATTAATTACTGCCAAAAAAATTTCAATGTTTGCAATAAAAAATAATACAAACTATTTAAATAGTCAACCAAATTCATTATATAAAGAAATCTGACATTTGACATTTTGTCAAATATATTTTAGTAATTTCTGTTATTTTCCGTGTTAGTTTTTATTTAACTGCATTATAAATATCTTTGTCAATGCCTGCTAACTTGACCATTGCTGATTTTTTTTTTGTTCAACCAAACTAGTTTTGATTTAGTTTCTAGCACCTAGTGAATTTCAGTATCTAATAATGTACTCTTTGCTAGTGTCTAATAATATCTTTGCATAAGGTGACAACTGTGACAAACGTCAATATCATAAGATAGCAATGTTGTCAGATCGAGGTGCAAGCAAAACAAATCTTTATTGCTCTGTAAACTGCTGGCGACATTCAGCCTTATGGTGGTACACCACTTTCTTGGCCGACTGTACGTACATAAAATTAGTGCAAATCATACCTGATTTGCAGTTACCACTGTTAGATCGTTATGCTTTAAGAGCAAAGTCACGCCTTTAAAACCGGAGAGCATACCTAGACTCGAGTTGTGCGGTGTGTAGTTGGTTGCTCGTCTTTATGACAAGGTTCGCGAGTCATTAGAGCGTCACTTTGACCTCGTTGTATTTTGGACGGACGGTGTTGGGATGGTTACGTATGGCTCCTAACTTGTTAAACATTTTCGTTCAAAACAGAACAACAAAAATTCACGAGTTATCTTCCGTGGCGACATGTAAGTGGAAAGGACAATCCTGCTGACCTGGCATCACGTGGTATCAGTTTTACTGACCTCTCGTCATTATGGTGGAATTGTCCATCGTTTCTTCACGATCCCCAATTCTGGTCCCCCAGGTTCTGGTCAATCATTCGTGGCATATCTGCGGGCTGGCGTGTCGCTATTCCCTTTTGAACGGTTCTCTCAATTCAGTCGTATAGCGCACGCAGCGGCATATGTATTACGTTTTATTCCCAATTCACGCAATTAAATAAACAAAAGATCGGCCATCGGGTCCTCCCATCCGATCGCCAACAATCACGATGGCGCATCCCCAGGATTTTTCGCAAGATGGCGGATCAGACTTTCTAAACTATCTGCGGTCAGCCAGCTGGAAAAATCGTGCCTCTGGATCTAGAAAATCTGTCAGGATTTACACACAGTCCTGCAAATAGGTGAGAGCAGTGACTTCCAACCTTATGAGTTGTATGAGGAGTTACAATATATGATCCCAAATTTTCCCAACCCTATTAAAGACGTGAAATATCTGCTCCAATATATCATAGAGAACGATTTAAAAGAAATTTACCCAAATGTTTACATTGTCATTAGAATATTGTTAACAATAGTAACAATTGTTAATACTGTAACTACTGCTTCCGTTGAAAGGAGCTAATTAAAAATTTAAACTAATTAAGAATTATTTAAGAAATACTGTGGGTCAAGATAGACTTTCAACTTTGTCAGTTTTATCTATTGAAGCAGATATAGCATCTAAGATTAATAACGAACCAATCATTAAGGGGTATAGAAAAACTAAAAGTAGGAATTGTTTGTCTTTAATTTTTTTATTATTTTTTTCATTTTTGTTTTATGTTCCAAAGAAGTATATGTAAAAATTTATGTTTGTTCCTTAATGAATAAAAAACTTTTTTGTTTTATATTTCCTTCTTGCACCATTAGAGAGCCTCGCGAAATGTACCTTGGCCACATTAAGTTTAGGTCCTGCGCCGCCATTATATTATAGAATGTTAATAACTTTAAACACACAGTCTATATGAAATTCGAATAGATAGTGTTTAATTGACAATATGACCAGACACTTCTGCTTTACTGTGCAATACAAAAATATTTACAAAACTCTAAAAATAAGCATTGTAAAAATCGGATATCTTTGTTTCTTATAAAATGTTGTTTTCTTCCACACTAAGGAAGTAAAATTTAACTTATACAAACTTATCATACAGAGAAAAATACGCAGGCTTAACAACCTGATAAACTTGTTAGGAATAATTAACAGATGCTATTTCAGGATCCAGAATTAAAGTGACCCAAACGATCTAAATCCTTCGATACTAGACAATGAATGATACCTCAACGATCAATCGCTCGAGGGATAAAAACATTTCAACAATGAGTGGTGTCTACCTAAATGAATCTTTGCCTAAACATTTCATTTCATTGATAGGTCGCTACCTCGAAATGTAGAAAGAAAATAAAAGTTTTATTTTTTGATAAAAAACAAAGGGATTTTCAAGTTCTTTTATAAATAAAAATCTTTGATTAATGTTGAGCATATGATTGATTTGATACTTAATATAAAAAAACCTAGTTTAATTTATATATATTACAAAGTAGGTCACTGATGAATAGAGTCATTCTTATAACTTTGTGTTCATTAGTTTTACCAAAACTTTCGAGATAACGACTCGTCAATGAGATGAACCATCAAGGCAAGGAAGGCAAGGACGCAACGGGGTATAAAAAACCATTCGAGGTATTAAAGTTTTCAGGTAGCGACCCCTCGTTAAACTGTACCATTATGTCGAGGTATTGTCCGAAGAGGTATCATCATTATAAATAAAGTATTAAACTCACACCTGCTGCCGATTGCATGTTAATGGCCCGTTTAAAAGCAATTTAATAGTTGTAGATCCACTATTGTATAGGTACCAATATTTAAACCATAGGACTTCATGCACAACTATATGGTAAAACTCTTTTGAAAAGTCTTAAGTAACATTATTCAATAGGATATTGAAGTCGATACTTTAATATTATAATTAGTTAAGTGGCTCCATTAGATGACACATATCAACAACTATAATTTTAATCTTAATTCTTCATTTAATATTCATAGTTATGATCTCTTCCCAATTGGAAAGTGAAAGTAATTCTTTTAATTTTACTGTCGCCGCTGATGGTCTTTCTTTTTTTTACTTAAAAGCATTCTCGCATCATTCGTCTTTAATTTTTCTATATCACGATTTCGCCAAGCTCATTTTTTTTCTCTTTGCATACACAGTGAACTTGACTTCGAAAGTGGTACTTACCGTTGCATTTTTATTTTAGTAACCCCTCAAACAACCAATACCAATTGCTAAATTAGATTGCAGAAGTATATTCTAACCAGCGTTCTCGTACTACTTTTCAGTTCAAAACCATACTACATAAATAATCGACTTGCAAAATGGATTAGAGACATGCGAAGATGAAGAAGTCAAATATATAAAATATCATGCTTTCATTTTTGTACAATGTTCGTTATCTTTCATTTGAATAGCTAATATCAGTATAGCAAAAGTATTCCTTAAAATGTAAATGATTAAAATTTGATTTGCTATCGTTCGCTACGTATTAAGATTTACATCCAGTTCTTAATGTTCTAAATTGGAAGCCACAAATAGGAAAAGATAATGTGGAATGCCGGCTCAAGTGAATGAATGAGCATCTGATATTTTAAACAAAAAAGGCACCTATCGGGCAGTGATCAAATCAAATATGATACTTAAGATATAACGTCTTATTAACTTTACGTAAAATTTTGTGGCGTTACATTAACTTCATCTTCTAGACACGCAAGGTTGTGTCACTTTGAACAATCTTGAACTTCAAATTATTATCACGATTCAATGAAAAATTGACCATGACCTAGACAATTTCGTAATATAACGATTATCATCTTAACCCACGACTACTTATTCACGTTTCATTTCATCTTGGCCTTTAATTGGCCTGTAATAATTAGTGTCACGATTTTCACTGATGTTTAAAGAATAATATTCATGATACGCCGACTATTTAAATTTATTAAAATCAATTTTTACTAAGTGGCATCATAAAGAAAAAGGTTAATAATCATCGTATGAAAGAAAGGTTTCAGTTTTTAGTTGATGCGAGTGAGTTTATTGAACGACGTTTCAACATTAAAAATCTCATTTGATAAACGCTTTGTATGGATGTACAATTTTGCACTTATTTAAGAATAGTTGCCCGCGACTACTTGCGCATACATATATTTTTATATGATAAAAGTTTTTACAAAAAAATTAATATATTAAAGAATCAGTAGAAATTCAAACCGCTCTCTCGCAATCCGTTAAATATAACTTGATTTTTTGCTAGTAAAAATTGTTTTTAGATATATGATAAACTATCAGTTATAGGCTTAAATAAAAATTTTACTGTCGTTAAAACTCCTAATAAATTAATTATAATTAATTAAATACTGTATTATGTAATCCAAAATTTATTATACTTACTAAATAAGGTTATACTGTTTTTTTTAAAGAAAAGTAATAATATTTTGTTTTCATAACCTACTAAAATTTTAATAAACCTATGATATTCAGAGACCGTCGTAAGAAACCAAAGATTATTTTATTACGGATTCGAATCTGCGAAGTAATAAGAAATTGGAACCACAAAAAAAGTTATTGTCTTAACGATCGATACCTTATAGATGGCGAACTGTGATAAATTGATAGAAGAAATATTTTTTTAGGGTAAAAGATAACCTAACTTAAGCAATGACAGACACCCTAAAATCGACATTCGATTAATTTACCTTTATTAAAATAATAAAGACACTTTTAGTGCATTTATTTAAGACACATCATCATGAATAAGTGTGCACATCACCATTCTTCTAAATACTATTCATTCTAAGTTCAATCCTTATAAATACGTTTTTGTTTGAACGGCGTCACCAATAATGAAGGTAACAACAAAAGAAGTCTTTTCTGTAAATTATAAACTGTAACATTCCTAAAAACTATTTGCAAAGGCTAAATCCACCAATGGACCACAATACAGCCAAGTAATTAATCAACACTATTGAATTCGACAGCTTTGCACGCTTAATGATACTACCACACCCAGTTGACAGTGGCTTCTTTATATTAAAACCTGCCGCCTGAGTATTCTATTAAAAATAAATTTTTCTATTACAATAATTTACCAAGAAAACATTGTTTTCGACAACAGTAACAAGTACAATAATGTCAACCGTACGAAAGGATAAACATAATTTCTAATAGCTTTTATTTATATTGCTATCTGGTATTTTAAAATAACCTCAAACTGAAAGCCCTTTTTTAATAAAAATACATCGTAAGATCATCTTCCATTTCACATATTAATTCCACACAACTTCTAGTAGTTATATATAAAAATAACCTACACATAATTTAATCTAATATTGATATACAATAATAATAAATTAAAAACAAGAAAACCACATCTTTGAACAGTCATTTTACACATCTTTGGCCAATATTTATAAAAAAATATACATATAATTATATCTGTACTATAACTGTATCTACTATAACTGTACACTATAACTGTATCTCAATGCTGCAAGCGTGATGCTCCTGTAGTTCCTTGGTTATTATTTAAAAGTCATTTTTATTAACAGTCTTAAATAATAGTTAAGTACGAGTTTAAAATCATCATAAGTTATACCTATTTTGTTGTAATTTAATGCCTTCTAGTACAAAATATTTCAATTTATATTCCGTTAAAAATAGGTGCAAATAGTAAAATACTTCGGTAAAGCAAAAATGGGTTACATTTCCATAAGATAAAAATAGATACGTTTTGGTAGTTTCATAAATATAAAGTAAAATATTTATTCAGCAACACATTTAATTAATAACACTACGCATTTATCGGGAAATTTGATATCGGTATCGACGATTAAATTTGTTTTTAAACCTCACAAACTTTTCAATGTCGTTGCTTTTCAATCCAGTTATCGTCCGATTGCTATCGATAATAAGAATTGGATCAGCCTTTTCTTTTTTACTCATATCCAACTTACCGCGGTGCTTGTGAACAAAAAATATACTTGGGATATTTTTTGAACTACTTTTCTTTGTCTCATCATCTGAAAATACAATATATACAACCAAAGGGTTGTTATCTTCATCGCTGCCCATCCTTAAATGATCTGGAGCCGTGGCCACTAAAATTTTGTAATTATCAAAAGGTCTTTTCACTAGTGGTAAGTTTATGACATTCCTGCTATCAAATTCTAGCGTATTATCTCCGTTCACTAGGCTTGTAGGTAAAACGATCTTTGCCACCTGATTTGTACAACCGGCTCCTAATAACTCTGGAGGTCTTGGATGGTATGATTTTTTAATACCAATTGTCCCTGACTTAGTATTCGACTCTTGGGGAATTTTGGCAAAAAGCGCACCGAACGACTTAATTTTAACATCTTCGTTGATAGCCAGTGGATTAAATTTCACGCTGAATCCGTTATTAATTGGTAAACTATCAGTGATAACCGTTGAAAAAATCGCTAAAAGAGTAACGAAGATCTGTAAACAAGATACGAAACCAAATCACGTATTAACTCAAAGAAATCACTATTTAAAAAAATATTTGTACGCAAATACGTAATAGTGGATCTTTGCGCAACATCGGCACTTTGCGTCTAAAACCATTTACCACTAATTTAAATTTAGTACTAAGTACGTTTTTTTTAACTTTTGTTTGATAAATTTTCTTTTATTAGTTGATAGGAAAATTCAATTTTAATTACTTTGGGCTTCCGGTGTCAGCATTATTGCATATTTGCGTCCCTTTTTAAAGATATATTAAGAGAATGTACTTCTCAAGCGGGATGATATTTTAAAAGCGTAAAACACTCACGTGAGCCATCTAAACCAACTTGGTGAAACGTCGTACAACACTGACAGAGTGACACTTCATATTGTAAGCGAATAATCCTCCATGTTTGTAAAGAGAGAACTCTAAATAAGGATGTTTGATTGAACATTATTATCATCAGTACTGTCTTATGTTAGTATACTGTATCTTTGTTTAAGTATTGTACGAACATTCATATTAGCATATAGCAGCATTTTAGGGTTATAGAAATCAAAAGCAATATTGATTTTTTTTATTAATTTAATATTTCAATGTTAACTGTAAAAATAAATTAATTACTATATGGTACAAAATTAAAATTTAGTGTTTACAATACACGTAATTGTGCAGGGGATCAGAACCAGATCCTTATCCAAAGTAGCAGATAATAAATCACTCAGCAGCACCAATAAACTTGTCAGCACCGTCAACCATATCGTAGTCTTCTCGGCAAAGGATATTGGCTTTACCATAAATCTTTGTGTGTTAAGGATACAGAAATTAAAATATGAACTTCCTGCTTTCTTCTTTATATGACATGAAGATACGAATCTGCATCCAAAATGCACGTTCGCCTTACTCAATTTCAAAGAAACTTTACGATTAAAATCTTAATCTTACCAGCCGATACAAAGATTTTTTATAACACTGCTTTCAAACAGAGAAATCTTTTTGTGCTTACCTAAAATTGCTGATTTTCGTTACATGCGACTCAGTGACATGCAAGCACTAATTATCACATGCACCTCGGAAAGCGTAGCAATTAAGAATAGAAGGGCAGACATTCAGAATTTTTTTCAACAAAGTATTCATTTATAGAATAATAAGTTTATCTTATTAATAACTTTTTCAAAGACCTTATGAATGTATTAGTATTTGTTTCAGCTTTTAGGTATTCTGGTTGTTTATTATAAATTTTAATTGACATCGGATAACTACCTAAGCTGTGTAAAGTTAGTTCAGATTTTGTTAGCAAAAGATTATTTTTATAACGAGGTATGTTGTGCCGGGGCGCCTACTATGATTTAAGTATAAAAAATTCGGGTATTTTCTTAGAAATTTACATATTTCTAAAATGTATAAGCACGGTAATGTTAGTATATTAAGATTTTGAAAGTGAGGCTAGCAGCTTTCTCTTTGTTTTATTTGCTAAGACACGTATCCATTTTTTTTGCAAAATGAAAAGTTCGGGTGCGTCTACCCCACAGTATGACGCCGTAATTCAGCCACGCGTGTGTGTAGGCGTGGTAGGCCGTCACTGCCGTTTTTAAATTTGTGGATTTTTTTAGTTCTCTCAAGGCGTATATAAATTGAGTTTGTTTGGACTTATTATTTTAAATATGTGATTTAAAATTAATATTAGAATCAATACTTATAAATTAAAAATTTATACCACATTCTAATTTTCTTTGGTTGTATGTAAAATTAATGTCTAGTTCATTTTTCTGTCTTGGTCTAAATTGTATTAATTTAGTTTTACTGAAATTTGATTCTAAATTATGATCGCTTAGTCACTTTTTAACTTTGTCTATAATATTATAAATTCTTTTATTGAGTTTGGAACCATTGATATAAGGAAACATAACAGGAAAATCATCGGCAAACATCACACAATGGTCAATAATCATCAATCATCTTCAGGAGATCATTGTTGTAAATAAGGAAGAGGACACATCCGAGAACGGACCCCTGAGGAATAGTCTCGCAAAGGCTGGGCCCTTGACCTGACACATGTAATCGTTTTTGAGCTGTGGGCATACTGCCCTCCGTTCTGCTACCGACTGATGCGAACAGCTCGTTAAAAACATTAGAAACCTCCTTTGGGTCCGATACTAGTTTATTATTGATTTGCAAATTAATGTTCTTATTGTGTGCTTTAACCACATGTTTTGTTTTTTCATTTATAATTTGCCACATACATTTTATTTTATTCGTTGCTTATCCATTCTTTCAATTGATTGTAATCGTTTAGATTTTTTAAATTTTTTCAAATATTTTTCATAATGTTTATTATACACTCAGAGGCACAATTAACCGCCCACCCGGCTAAAGTGGAATAACTTTGTTTACAATATCGAAAAGCTTATGACGTTGAATGACAATTTGTTAAGTGGGCAGTTTATGATTAATAGAGAGAATTATTACCCTTTTTTTTAAAGAAACCCTCAAGTCTGGGTCACTTTTATTGAGTTCAGTGGAATATTGATTTTCGAACTGATTCTTTTGCACGTACATAAAGTGTTGCTTGTGAAGTTTTTAAACAAATTTCTTTGTTCTTAAGTTGTGGCAAAGTTTATCATTTGCTTCTTACTCAGTAAAATGCCATTGGGTGCAGTTGATGCAGCTAGAGCGGTGGCGCTTTTCGATGCTGGGTATAGCCAGCGTCATATAGGCCGTATGCTGGGATTTCCTCGAACCACGATACGAGATGCCATCCGACGATACCGAGAAACTGGATCTTACATCAGAAGACCCGGACAAGGTCGAACAAGGTGCACTTCTGAGAGAGATGACCGCTTCATTGTATCCAATGTTTTAAGAAATCGCTTCACTACGGCTCCGGAGGCTCGTAATCGCCTATTTGAGGTACGAAATGTAAGTGTTAGCGTTAGAACAATAAGAAGAAGGCTCGCAGAGCGTAATTTGACTGGTTTCTGGCCGGCTCGAGTACCCGCGTTGACCACAGAGTACCGGAGAGCTAGACTTCGATTTGCTCAACAATACCGAAATTGGACAATGGAGCAATGGAAGAAAGTTCTCTTCTTTGATGAGTCAAGAGTAGCTTTAAGAGGTCCTGATGGACGCCAGCAAGTGTATCGACGGCCGGGTGAGCGGTTTGCACAGTGTGCTGTAGTCGAAACAGTGGGCTATCAAGGTGACTCAGTAATGGTATGGGGTAGAATTTCTTATGAGGCTCGTACAGAGTTGGTTTTGTTTGAAAAAGGCAGTGTAAATGCTCAGAGGTATGTGGAAGAGGCCTTAGAACCGCATGTTATCCCTTTTGCCATATTTATTGGAGAAGATTCATTTTTAATGCACGACAACGCCCGTGCTCACATCGCTAGAGCGGTTATGAAGTACCTTGATGCTGTAGGTATACCACGGCTACCATGGCCAGCTCGGAGCCCAGACCTTAACCCTACCGAACACGTTTGGGACAATCTCAAAAGGCGGGTACGAAGTCGGATTTCCGCTCCTACCTCCATTAATGAGTTGAAGATTGCCTTGATGGAGGAGTGGAAGAATAAACCGCATTCAGATATTCAAGACATTATGGATGGTCTTCCAAACCGACTGGAAGAGGTCATAAGAGCCAGAGGAGGCAATACTCATTATTAAAAGTTAGGTTTTTTTATGTAAACATGAAGTTTTAGCTTGTTTGTCATCTCCTTTAATTTTGTTTCTTAAACGGTAATTTCAAAGTTTTCCAAAATAAAAAAAAAATAAAGCAAAAGCAACTGAATTTTTTCACTTATTACATTTTAAATTATCCAATTTATTAGATTGTTAAGAAAAAAAGTCATTCTAAAATTATTTTTTGAAATTACACTGAAAAATGTAAGTGGGCGGTTAATTGTGCCCCTGAGTGTAGTTTGAATTCAAAATAATTTACTTGAACTGACATTGCCTTGCAGGAGATATGTTGATAATACTGTGTTAAAAGAAATAGACAATATCATAACTAAAATAAAACACACAACATATCATACTGAACACTCAAATATAGCGAACATCAAACTCCAGTGACTTTTATCATAATATATCTAAATAGGAGATAAATATCTTTATCGCTAAAATACTATATGATATAGTATTTTTTCGTTTGTACTAAAGCTATTTAAACAGTCATTGTTCGCGATAATTAAAAGGCTAACTTAAGAGTCTTGGACTAATGAACTGCCACAATGAGATTTCCCATCGGAACTTTCTGCGCTTACAATTGAGTTTTCGTATAGGACGTTAAAGGAATTTTAAAGGATAAACTTTCCTAATTTGTAGGCGTCTCGAAATTTCCAACCAAGTTTTTTTCAAGTCACACAGTGAAGTTGTTTTGTAGTTTTGTTAAAATTTTCACAGGAATAATGAACAATAAATTTAAATATATTTTATTCCAAAGAACTTCAAACTTGGAATAGCTTTGCGTTGATTTAACGTTGTACCATACCTTTCACTTTGTACCATATTAGGTGTGAGCGGCAACTTTATACCTTTTTAAGCTTTTTTTTTAATGTGGTAATTTTGACCTTTTTATGCGATTTTTGTCACTTTTGGATTGGTATCTCTGTGAAAACGCTGGTTGAGGAAAATGGGTTTACTAGGGAGTAAACCCATTTTCCTCGACCATCGTTTTCTTCTTATATCAGTCCACAATATTAGGCACACCTTGATGGTCAGGTGGAGGTTAGTAGAAAGTCAATTACGTTATTTTATACTCATCATCATCATCATATCAGCCGTACGACGCCCACTGCTGGACATAGGCCTCCCCCAAGGATCTCCACAACGATCGGTCCTGTGCTGCCCGCATCCAGCGTTTTCCCGCGACCTTGACCAGATCGTCGGTCCACCTCGTACCCACTGAGCGTCGTCCGGCACGCGGTCGCCATTCGAGAACCTTTCCGCCCCAACGGCCATCGGTTCTCCTTGCTATGTGTCCTGCCCATTGCCACTTCAGCTTCGCAATTCTTTGAGCTATGTCGGCGGTTTTTGTTCTCCTACGGATCTCCTCATTTCTGATTCGATCGCGTAGGGAAACACCAAGCTTAGCTCTCTCCATTGCCCGCTGGGCGACCTTGAGCCTTCTGACAAGACCCATAGTGAACGACCACGTTTCACTGCCATAAGTCATCACTGGCAACACACACTGGTTAAAGACTTTCGTCTTAAGGCACTGAGGTATTTTGGACGCAAAAATGTATCGCAGCTTCCCGAACGCTGCCCACCCGAGTTGGATTCGACGAGAGATCTCTTTCTCGAAGTTGGACTTACCTAACTGTATTGTATGTCCTAGGTAAACATAGTGGTCAACAACTTCGAGTGTAAAGTTCCCAACATTTACTGGAGCGGGTGTAACATGGGCGTTGGACATAATTTTCGTCTTGTCCATGTTCATCTTAAGACCCACTCGTTGGGATG
The DNA here is from genome assembly GCA_927399485.1 of Calamotropha paludella. Taxonomy (NCBI): domain Eukaryota; kingdom Metazoa; phylum Arthropoda; class Insecta; order Lepidoptera; family Crambidae; genus Calamotropha; species Calamotropha paludella. The sequence continues at coordinate 30,168,309 of OV656803.1, forward strand.
CGTTACTGAGATCTTCGAGCATGGTGCTCAGGTCTTCTAAGGTCTCAGCCATTAGGACCACATCATCGGCAAACCGAAGATGCGTCAGGTACTCGCCGTTGATGTTGATGCCAAGTCCATTCCAGTCCAGAAGCTTAAAAATATCCTCCAACGCAGCAGTGAACAATTTCGGAGAGATAACGTCTCCCTGTCTCACTCCTCGCTGTAGTTGGATAGGATTAGAGCTCTGGCTCTGTACTCGGACCGACATAGTGGCGTTTTGGTACAGGCACCTTAACACTACGATATACCTGTAGTCCACTTGGCACCTCTGGAGAGACTGCAGCACCGCCCAAGTCTCGATCGAATCAAAGGCCTTCTCATAGTCCACAAACGCCAAGCAAAGTGGCCGATTATACTCTTCGGTCTTCTGTATAACCTGCCGCAGCGTATGAATGTGGTCTATGGTGCTAAAGCCTTTTTGGAAACCGGCTTGTTCGGGAGGTTGGAAGTCGTCAAACCTGCGAGCAAGACGATTCGTAATTACCCTCGAAAACAGCTTGTAGACATGGCTCAGAAGCGAGATGGGTCTGTAGTTCTTCAGTAGGGTTTTATCGCCCTTTTTGAAGAACAAAATCACCTCACTTCTGCTCCATGCCTTCGGCGTTTTGCCCTGGACGATGACAGAATTGAAGAGCTTCTGGAGGACTTTAAGTACCGGCGTGCCGCCCGCTCTCAGAAGCTCGGTTGTTATTCCGTCATCTCCCGCCGCCTTGTTGTTCTTTAGCTGTTTGAGGGCCATTCTAATCTCGTACAGGCTGACGTCCGGGATATCTTCGGTATAGTGTCGGGTAAGCTTGGCTCTAGGATCTCGAGCTCTGCTTTGGCCTGGTGTGATACTGGAATACAGCTGCTTATAGAAACTCTCAATCTCTCTCAAGATTTCAGGAGTCGATGAGATGATACTGCCCTTCTCAGTTTTCAGCCTCGTCAGTTGACTTTGCCCAATAGACAGATCTCTAGCGAACACTTTGGAGCCTTTGTTCCGCTCTATGGCCTCTTTAATACGCTCGGTATTAAATTGGCGAAGGTCGCTCGTCAGCGACTTCGAGATCTGTCTATTAAGCTGTCTATAACGTAGGGCATCCGCTGAGTCTTGCAGTCTCATTTCATGTCATGTCCATGAGTTCGAGTGTATGTGCGGAGAGTTTCTTCAATTTGGGACGGTGGGTTTTGAAGTATTTTGACCCTACCGTACGGACAGCATCCACCACCAGGTCGTTCAGATCGTCCTCATCTATGCTGTTATCAGGGGTCTCGAAGCGGTTCTGGAGCTCGAGCTGAAAGCGTTCGGGGTTTCGAATCTGGGTCGGCACTGGTCGGAGCGTAGATTTTATCAGTCGCGATCTTTCAAGCTTCACGTTGATATTCAATGTGCCTCTTACCAGTTCGTGATCGCTCCCTGTCTTAACAGCGTTGATCACAGAGACGTCATTGAATATTTGCTTCCTCGGTGACATGATAAAATCAATCTCATTTTTGACCTTGCCGTCGGGACTTATCCAGGTCCATTTGCGAGTTACGGGCTTTCTGAAGAAGGAGTTCATCATATAGAGGTTCTCCCTCTCCATAAAGTCCGCCAGCATCTGGCCTCTATCCTTCCGTTCTCCAAATCCAAATTGCCCCACTCTCAACTTGTTACCGCAGCGCTTCCCCAACTTTGCATTGAAGTCCCCCATCACAACCGTGTAGTAGGATTTGTGACTATGTATGGCCCTAGAAATCTCCTCATACATAGCCTCCACTTCGTCATCGTCGTGTTTCGAGGTTGGGGCGTATACTTGGATGACCGTCAATATTCTGAGTACCAAGTATGCCACTCTGCTGGAAACACTACCGATGGATAGCACGTTGTTGACGAGGGACTTGTGGACGATAAACCCGACACCACCCACGGACAGTTGGTCGCCCTCCCGGAAGTACAGCAAGTTACCGGAGTCCATAATTATCGTGTCCTCTCCCTCTCTTCGGACTTCAGACAACCCGATGACGTCCCAGTGTAACTTGCCGATAACTTCTTCCAACTCTGTAATTTTCGCGTCGGTCCTCAATGTGCGCGTGTTATATGTTGCCAGGTCCAGTCGTCGGTGTTGGTAGCCGCAACCTACCCGGAGATTCTTCGCACCCCCTGCCGCACCGTTACCGTAGCCGCTACCGTAGCTAGGAATGGTTTGGCTGCCGGGGACTAGGGGCCGTTTCTTGTTGTGCCTATCCATTTGAGGGGTTTTGCCATAATCGCCACGCTTGGCAAGCGGGTTGGCGATCGCAGTATGACCCGTGCGTATAAAGAGATGCTGCTGCCCATCTCCTTAGGTGAGGTATTTTATACTACAACAGCCAATTGCAATATTTTCAAAAGTAATTCTTACTTGGCATTTTTTTCCATTGAGACTTCAATATCCCGCTAATCGTAGTAGGAAAGCGCCTTAGAAACCAATAGACATCAGTGATATTTTGACCCAGTTGAAATATTCGCAGGGTTTAGGATATTCGCAGCTCCGTAGTTTATTGGCCATTCGTGTGAATGACGAAACGTCGTGTAACGTTAGAACAAAACGAAGAACAGTATGCTAAGACCATTACTTCTATGTAACAATAATTACTGTCTCCATAACAATACCAGCAGTATTGATAAACTAAACAGTATTGTTATTATTACATCAGCAATAAAAAATATAACATTTCTTTCATTCACACCATTTACCTGGCACTGTAAGGATAAGGTTATGAATACTGGGGTATGATACATAGATATATAATACCCATAGAAATATATATAATTACCCATGACTCACTGAAATGGTCACTTTGAAAGGCAAAATCGAATTAGTTTCAATATATTTTCATGTTAAACTGTCATTATATCTTCTGCTATATTAAAAGCAGCGTTTGAATTTTTGTCATAAATACTAAAAACTATAATGGAAATAAATTGATTTATATGTTGCCTGAATAGAATTTTTCGTGCAATTCCAAATTCAAATTTAATAAATATTTATTCAGTGGTAATCTTAATATATATTAATTACGTGTCACGTTGTTTGTCCACGATGGATTCCTAAACTACTTAACCGATTTTGATCAAACTTCGTAACTATCTGTTATTTGATCTAACTTAAAAGATAGGATAGTTATTTTAATTTATAACACAGCAACGCGTGGCTGGGTCATCTAGTAATACATATAAAATTAAAGTAAAAACGATTAATCTAGTTCTCAACTTACTCCCTATCGAAATCCCTTGGAACTTGCGGCAATTGCAATACTGAACAGCCGTGGAGCTTAGGCATAAATATAATAATTAAATAAAAATAAATACATAAAGATAAACAAAAGTAATAGTACAGTATTATGAATAAATAAGATAACGATTATGTACATTAAAATATTTTTGATGATACTAATCTTGGTTATCTTGAATTGTCTGTTTAACAAATATTTGTTTCTGATGCTGTTTATGGTATAACTCAAGTATTGCAGCGCAAGGGTTTTCTGTAGCGTTTCATATAAAATATTCCGCGATATATCTTTAGGACTATGTTCAGAGCTGCTATTTTGTAGGTTAGATGCAGCAGTTTGAATTTCAGCGCTGGTTTCATTAAGCACAGCAAAGTCATCCGTATAACCTTTCCCCTTATTCCATTTAGGTGAATCTCGACATCTAATGAAAACACGAGTCTCAGGACCAATAAAATCTCGAAAACCAAATTGAAGATTAACGACTGGGCATCTCCGTACCTCATTCACTTTTAGTTCGAAATGGACCCGTCTTCATTATCATTTGTAGAGCCTTCAACCACGTCGACTAGTTTTTTTATTGCCATATGCTTTTGTGAAGTCTGTGTGTGTTACCACACCGAAATAAAAAATCTACCAAGCTGGCTTGGTTTGGTAGCTTTTTAGCTACTGAACCTCAATGGTTATCACAGTTTTGTACTAATAGAGTCGGTAGTATCTATACAACAGCTGTCATCTATTCGTAATCAAGTAAATTTTTAGGGTTCCGTACCCTTAGGTTCGAAACATAGCTCTATTACGTCACTTAGATATCTGTCTGTCCGTCGTCTGTCTCACAAGTCTTACAGCCAAACAGTTTCAACTACAGTTTCACATTTTTCTCAGTATAACCGTCTTGTTTACCAAAAGCAGCACAAATTTTAAAAAATATAAAGTTTCTAAGGGGAGCCCCCATAAAGTGAGTAAGTTAAGAAATAGATTAATTGTTTTTACTTAATTTTATATGTATGATTACTACCGAATAAATATTTATTAAATTTGAATTTGGAATTTCACGAAAAATTCTATTCAGGCAATATATAAATTAATTTATTTCCATTATAGTTTTAATATCGCAGAAGATATAATGACAGTGTACAAAATGTAAGAAGAATCCTTGATGAAAACCAATTTCATTTATTGCCCTATTATTATGATGTTCTTTATTTGAATTACCTGGTATACATACCTGATAAATGGAGAAGTAAAAACTTATTTAAGATTAAAAGACTTTATATTTTTTCCTTGAATCATATTTAAAATGTCATCACTGAATCTTCGAATAAATAAACACGCGTATATATATAGTACCCATTCTATAATACAGCAAAGTCAGTAGCTACGTGCACTAACATTGCGTGTCATATAAGTGTGTGTTTGTAATACGTAATAATTAAAGTCGTTACACAATTCTTTTCTTTTTTTGTTTCTTGTACGCTTTACACGCGTGGCTTGGAAAAGGGTTATTTAATCCAGCATACAGTGTTTGAGTCTACTCACCCCATACTCTTCCCAATAGGGAAGAAATATGTTTTAATAGCTGTGAATGAATTTTATGAAAAGCAAAGTAAGGACCAATTCTAAGAAAAATATTTTTTGTTTTAACGCAATATACTTCAAACAAATTAAAGACCACTCCGATATTTAAGGAAATATTACTTTTCGAGACTTCCGAATGAGGGTAATATTTTTCTTGCATTGTATATAGTCTTAACGAATTGACAACACAGTGTACGATTGACGAATTTAAACACATGAGGTATCATTAGATTTGTCTTAATTGTAGGACTTAGAAAGGGTATACAATATGGCACCCACATCAAACAAATATTTGTTCTGAAATATCTATAGCTACAAACTATAAATCAATAATAACCGATCCTTTCTTTACTCTCCATGGCTCTTGTATAGTCGCACATCTATGCGATATAGCTATATCTATGAAAGTTATTAATTTAATCGTGGGCGGCAAGTTATAAGTACCGGGGTGGGTGACGAATTTAGTAGCATATACTTCGAACTATTCCGTGGTTAGCAAAGCATGAAAAATGATATGGCAGTACCGGTTATTATGTTATAATTAATGGAATATGGAACGACCCTTTTATAAACAAACCGAAAAGCTTTAGAAGTGTCACCTAAAAAACTAATAACCAGCTCAGCAATCTTTAGATATTTGTAATAGCAATATTTAGAGCCATCCAATCTTCATTACTTTTATAACTTTTACTTTTTATATATCTGTTTGGCGTACCTTGTATATAAAAATTATTAGTTTGCTTATGATAACTCGAGCGTAAAGTGGTGCGCGTATGGTAGGTGTGAGTTCTGTATGCTGATATAAAGCTGCTCTTCTAACATGTATGTATGAAAACGCTTCCAGAAGAATACTATTACATGTATCCATATCATTTACGCGCCATGTTTTCAAATACATGCCTATTGATTACCATAAATAGTATATGATGTTTATGCATGTGTTTATTATATGCAGCAACGCTACGCTTAGCGAGAAGAACACAACGTTCAACGTACTGCCTCTTTATAAAAGAAGGCTAAATTAAAACATAAAATGCTTTAGAACTTTCAAAAAGAATAATTCTGCTGTATAGGATAATGTTCAATCGTAAAAGAGTTTTTATCTTACCCTGAGAGGCATAAACTCATGTAATTGGCTTTTTATTTGCATTATCTTTCACTCAAATCTCATCAATTTATGGGCGTCACTACCTTATACACCCGCAAAACAATATCCCTATCTTTATACAATTCTATACTTTCCCTATCTTTTCGTGAAATCTTAAATGCGACAGGTTAATAAAATAAGCTTTATTTAAAAGATCATTACTTGTTTGGGTATGAAAAACATCTAAAATAAGAGAGCTAGGACGAAGCGAATCGTGTCCGCTAGTGGAAGTTCCCTAATTTTTTCACAAAACTATAGTCAGGATAAGTAATATAAAATAACATAATTTACAATAACTACGTGTTTCTAATGAGGAAAGTTCCTATCGCGTTAAACAACTTTTTTATTTGTTCAAAAAAAACGACACGCCATCAACAGAACTTGATAAAAATGAACGATAGTAAAATGTTTCATGATTTATTTTTTATGTTTTAAGTTAAGCGAGTTAAGGGCCTTCGTCACATTCAAAACTTGATTTATCTTATGGGATAAAATTATGGGATAAGCTTATGACATAAAATTAGTCGTTTTAGGCTTTTTTATTTTTTTAGTTAGCGTTAGCTTACGAACAAATTGAAATCTTGTCATTTATATGCCACAGACACTGACCTGTGTCTCGTCACAGGGTTGTCAAATACAAAAAATCGTCTTGCCAACGCTATGCGACTGAAAGGCATTGCAGGTAGTTTTTATTCAAACATCTTTATTTTTATCGTTTTCTTCTCTTTGATCCCACATTTTATTTAAATGGTACATATATCTGAAAAACATTCTAGCAACACAAAATACGACGCAATCGATAGAATAGAAAACATAGGTACCTATACTAAAAACCATTTTGGAACACAGTGACTCTTTTCTGTTTTTGTCACTTGCCTCTGAAAGCGCTGACCCAATTTCTATACAAATTGAGATTTGAAAAGCAATCGTAATATTTGTCTTTTTCATGAATTGATACAGGTAGGGTAATTTCTGGAAACAGCGTTCTTCGCGTCAAATCCGTAGCTTTTATTTGTTTACGTGTATTGTGAAAACTAAAATATGATGGCAGAAAAGGGTTCAAAATCTAGTCGACCTAACGATAATGCATTTACTTGGAAACTTTAGGTTAATTAATGATATAGCCAATTTCCGGCATATCGCGCACAAAAAGTCTCAAAATTAAATTACAAAAATTGAAAAATAAATAACGTATGGCATATATAAGGAGGTTTTTTATTTCCATTGGTTATCGTCTTCAGTACAAACGTTTCTAGCTATAAAAATTTCAAAAACAAGTAATGTAATAAAAACATTCAATTTTAACATAATACTGACATATGTCGGATTTTTATTAATAAATTAAAGCTTTTGTAAGATTATTATTCATTTAGATACCTTACTATTTTATTTTAGCTTAATGATTTTAAGCTTCGTTAAAATAAGTACATATGTTCCTAAACTTAATAAAAAAACTTTCCAGTAACAATTTTAACGAAATAAATGAAGGTCTTAAAGTCTTTAAGATAGATTATAGTTCCTAAATGCAATAATATCTGCAATCTAAATCAACAGTTTTTGAAAATATGTTATTATTTTTATGTTTTTTCTTTTCTCTAGACTCTCGACCAAACATATATCTTATTATATCCCTCGGACGAGTTGTTAGATATTTATGAGAATTATTGAAATTCCCTCTTCTTTACGTTTATTATTTCCCTTACTTTGGTTTTCATTTTCTTCATACTCACCCCACTATTTTTTCTTTTTAGCTTTTCATCCCTCTAGACTTTAGTCTTTCCATATTAAAACTTCATGAACATTAAGACTTTAAGCCTATAATGTCTATTTCTCTTAAGGTAAACGCAGAGTATCAGTAAATAAATACATATAATTTATTTTACCCCTAATGTAACATAGACTGAATTACGTTCATAACTGAAGGTACAACTATATATGCTGGCAGTTAAATTGATAAAAATAATTGAGCAAAGTAATTAATAACGAGTAAAATTTACAGTCAAATCCAAGCCTGCGTCTGTGTTTCCTAATAAATACAATTTAGGGGTCTTCAAGTCACGAGTGAATAGGTATCTTCTAGGCAGGCGAGTCACAGATCGTATCGTCGCTTACCATTAGGCAAGATAGCAGTCAAGTGCTTTCCTATTCACGATTTAAAAAAAACTTTAACTTTTAATTTAAGCCAATTACCTTTATATAAATTTCACAAAATCAAATTGAAGATACCCTACGAGCTTAACTTAAATCTATACATATAAATAAAATTGGAGTGTCTGTTTGTAATATTGAAATAACCGTTATTTATTACATGCATATGAAAATATTTACGGTACATACACCAAAATAACATTTTTTACAATGTTTGTCTGTGTGTCTGTCTGTTTGTTCCGGTTAATCTCTGAAATGGCTGGACCGATTTTGACGGGACTTTTATTGGCAAGTAGCTGATGTAATAAGGAATAACTTAGACTACTTTTATTTTATCTATACAACTATACATATAAATAAAATTGGACTGTCTGTTTGTAATATTGAAATAACCGTTTTTACTACATACATATGACTATATAATATATAGTGATATGCATGTAGTAAAAACGGTATGTATATAGTATGTACCGTATATATAGTATATATACGGTACATACACCAAAATTACATTTTTTGTCTCTCTGTTTGTTCCGGCTAATCTCTGAAATGGCTGAACTGATTTTGACTGGACTTTTATTTGCAGGTAGATGATGTAATAAGGAGTAACTAAGGCTACAACAATTTTAATATATTGCAAATTATAATAACTGAGTCACGGCAACGTGTGGCCGGGTCAGCTAGTTAAAATATAATAAAGTTATCGCAGTATTATAAGTCAGGATCCTATTACGTATGGTCGAAAAACAACGGAAAATAATCCATATGTATTTTTGTTAAATAAAAAATAAATCGTTGACTAAACGTCTCGCACAGCGGCAAGCTTATACAGGAGACTATATTTACGTAACTCTTTAGAGGGTAAGCATTATATTAATTTCACTCAATAAATCAAGGGAGCCCATTTTATTGTTAAAATAAAAATCTTGCTACAAAATAATGTTATTGCTGACATTGTATTTTTTGGGAAAGCAATTGTTATTTTGATATATTGCGACAAAGCTTACTACTAAATTTTATATAACGCAGAAATCTTTTATGAATAGCATGAGGCTATATAACAATATAATACATAGTACAGTGGGTTCCTGATTAAGGAGATATATTAAAGGGTCGTTTTGATTATATTAATTTATGCGAACGCTTTGTATAATAAAGAATTTTCACTCATTAAATCTCTATGGCCATCCGAGCAGGCACCGATGGCACAGAGCTTGCCAATTTTATCATCACAACTTATTTCTCTTGCTTTATCTAATTGATTTATAATGTATGGTGCTAATGAAAAACGTCTTTTTACTTACTAACCTAGATTTTTTCTTCATTGAAATATTGTCAAATTCTCTATTGCTTGACTTGATGGACCATTATCATTGGAGAACAAAGTCTAATGTTAACCGAACCATGATTATAAACGTCTTTTTTTGTTGTATACGGAAAAATCACCAACACAAAAGCTATGCTAAATATTTCAGGCATTAATTAAAAACGCCGTACAAAACACCGCGTTACAGACTTCCCACAACAAAGGGTAAAGCGTAAAATCTTAAAATATATAAAAAAAAGCCTTTGCGGACGGAAGTGAGGCGTGGTAGAAGAGCCCTTGTGGTGAAATGGTCTCACGATGAAATTTATTGCAATGGTATTGCGATTTCCATCTTGCTGCTATAAACTGATGAAACACGTCCGTAAAGCGGAAATTTCTAGCTTACCTACTTATTTATCGATGAATGACATGTTTTATTTATTGAGATTTAATCTATTTACATACCAAGCCACTCAGAAAGAGCCTAGCAAAATGAAACGATCAAAAAGCGCAGTAAAAATTTTGATCGCCAGTTTCTTCACTTTGACGGGGTATCTGGTGTCGATTCTATTACAAAATCAAAGCAGCATCAACTACTACTACTAACGAGCATACTTTGAAATGCCCGTCAGAAGTTTTCAGTAAATGAACAACAAGCGACCGAGCTCCACGGGTAAATTCTGTAAAATTAAAAATCAACTGTAAGAGATACAGATCATCGTCGGAAGATAACACCGTTCGAGCAGGTCGTGAAAAAGTTTCTATGGCGGACAGGATAAAGTGTATCGAAAATAGGTTCGAAATCTTGAAACTTTGTATAAGCCTTTAAAAAGATTTAATTGAAATATTTTATCCATATAAGTTGGTTTTTCAGTTTCTTAAAAATCTGAAATCTGAGTTCCCCACGTAATATATACGTAAAACATTAAAGTAAACAGAAGTTGCAATAATTCGGATAGTAGGTAGTTAATTTTAATGTATGCTCAAAACATAGTTAAATAAAAGTTACGTCAGTAGTTATTGCCGACAAAATATTGACATGCGGTTATATATGAATATCCTTCTGGCGTATATCGATTTAATGCCCAATGGCATAAGCGCAATCAATGAACATGGGAAGGAAACTGATGTCACGGAACGTTTTTAATTATTTAGGTATTAGTGATCACCCCCTAGTTTATAATCGTATCTTGTGCTATACATAACAACCATTATTTTTAATAACAATAAATTCATAGACCTTAAGGAAATATTTATAAATTCCTTTAAAAACATCTTCGTAAATGTATGTATCGAAGTTCGCCAGGAACTAGCAGTTTAAAGAAACCCCTTTAGATATGTGTAATGTATTTAGAGATAAAACATTGTCGAGTTATATTCACGCCACGACAGGGACTTCGCTTTTTTATGTGTAAATAAAAATATATTGGAAAGGGAAAAACAGGGAAAACGAAGTTCCACTATACGCATTTGTAAATTTTATCCAAAAAAACTTTATTTAAAGCCCAATATAGAACTGTTGTAAATACAAGCAAAACCAAATCCTTAAGCGATTAGTATTAAATGAAAGAGCAAGTTATGAAATAAAGATGCATTATAAAAAGCCAAGGCAGATGAAAACCTGTCATATAAAACAATGTATTTAATAATGTAAATTCTAGATTTCTAAGTTGCAATGGGTAAAACTTTCATAGTTTTATGAGAAAGGAAGTTGAGTAAAACTGATACAGACAGCTGCTTCGTCTTAACTTTTCCTCCTTTGTTAAAACCTTTTCCGTTAGAAGGTTTTATATTAAAGTGTATTTTTATATTTATATGGTATAACATCTGAACTACGCAAAGTATAAATAGAATATATATAATTATTTGAGTTTGTTTAATTGTTATTATGTTAGAATGAAAAGGTAGATATGGGTACTTAAATTTTGAATATATAAAAAATTGCTATCAGCAGCTGATACTATCGTATAACTGTTTTTTTATTATTAGAAAGGCCCTGTAGCAAAGCTTTTGATTTTTGTACTAAAAGATTACACATATTATACATTTCCCGTAAAGTTCTATAAAACCACGTGCATTCATTCCACGAAGAAAAAATCTCCTACCAGGGTGCTCGTTCAGTATCAAATTCTATTTGGGCCCACCCACGTCAGCATTCAAGTCACGCCGAATACATTTTTATTTACGAAGTTCTGATCTCGATGGCTGATTGGTCAGAGACGATGCTGTTTCACGTGTGGCCGAGATTTCCTGCATTATTTATGTTAATACATATTACATAGACTATGGTCAAATGATTTTCGTATTTATCTTTGATATAATATTAATGATAAAGTCAAATTTGGAAAAGGATGCTAAAAATAAAAATTTTAAATTTATCATTTTCTTTTTAATATTTTATTTATATTTTTAAGCTATTCATTTAAACGATAAAATAGTGGTATGAGTGGCAAAATCACGCGGATATATTTATCTTATTTCATTTAAAATGTTGTTTAATGCTTATTCCCCTGCTTCCAACGATAAATAATCATCGTTAATCAAAATTGTAAATTACTTTACAGTATACACAATCAATGTAACAAAAATCAATTTTACTTAATTAATTTACCAAAATTTATAAGGTAAATTGATGTGTTGTTATTCATACGAGCGATTCATAGGGTTGGCAAATGCTATTACCTACATTCATTTTTTTGATAAAATGATTTTTATTCAGAATTTATATCTATTAGCGATAAAGGACAAGTTATGTGGCTATTTATAAAGCCCGTGATAATCGTACAAATTTAAAGTACCTATGCTGTTTTTAAATTCGTGAATTTACTCAGAATTTACGTGGGTGACGCATGTAAAACTTGCACACGCTGTATTATGATGTTGTCGAAAGCGAAAGCTTTGTATTACTTACGAATTAATTAATATAACATTTTAAAAATCTATAAAAAGATGATATCAGCGAGTGTGCGTGAAGTACCTATAGGCTTTAAAAAAAGAGAGTGATTCTAATAACTTAATAATAATAACTTAATGCTTCTGTTTTACCAAAGACAAGGAGTATTCAGCAAATTTTCAATGTTAACATTTCATCTGAATAAGGAGGGTAGTAGTAATTTCATCTTAGAATTACTAAGAATTTTCTAAAACAAAATAAAAAAAAATAAAAATTCAAATACCACAGTATTTTGCACACACTATAGAAACCAAATGGTGGCTTGCAGACGTACCAGCCAAAACGGGCTACAAACGAAATAATAAATATAGTTAGATCGCTGACAAACTTAGTTAAAGTAAACGTATTTGCTCGTGCAAGTATCATCCCTTTTATATTACTTATAAAATGTACCGTATATACCTCGAAAAAAAGAAAACTTACTGTGCGATTGTGTAACATTAATTCTTAGTGGAGATTATATATTAAAACATTAACCAGGCATACATAAGTATACAAATAGAAAAAGTCTAAAAGCACAAAAAATCATAAACATCTGTTAAACACTTGTTTAACTACTTTAACTCTCGGATTAAGCATCATTAGCATATATTCAATTTTGTCCACAAGAAGATACCGGTCCCTAACGAAGAATTTAGAACGAATAATTTTAATCACAACTCGAAGATAATGAAATTTGTTGAGAGAAAGCGTATAATATTACGATTAATGCTGTCCTGCTCTTTGGCATATTTCAAGCAATATTTGTTACAATTTTACCTCCCCATCCCCATCCCATTTCTATATATCATGTATTTTTGGCTATGGACACTGCAATATTCAACTGTTCAAGTTAGACGTTCTCTGCTTGACGAAAGCCTTCCCCGAAAAATAAGGAGTTTTGCCAGAATTTCAACTTTTGGTAGGCGGGTTGGAGAACGCATTCAATAACCTTATTCGGAAATACGATGTTGCCTATTTTTTATTCTAAAGTAGGTGAATGGTGATCACCTCCGATAACAATAGTCGCCTTAAGTGTGGTTGGTGCTAATCTACTCACACACACGGACACTACACAGCGTACTTTTACTATGGAAATCTTAAAACTTCTCTGATTTAAGCCTTTAAAGTATGAAATAAAGACAGTCTTTATTTGATAGGACTTTTTTACGCAAAACTATGAAATTTTTGTGCATACTATGTAACTGAGGGGGCATATCAAAGACATTCCATTTTCTTCTTTTCACTCTTTTAGTTTGCATTAGTAAGAATATTTTTAATAAGTTTAATAATATTCAAATTATACAATGCCATGTGGTGTGACGCCATTGCTTATGCTTTAAAACAGAATACATTTCCGTAAATCACAAAATGGGCGCCAGCTTTTCGAAATTACGTTTTATATTGCAATTTCCAACCCGCCTGCCAAGCGTGAAGATTACGGTAAAATCCTGTACCGCAAAACCTTCCCATTTATGAAGGTCTCTTTCTGCTGAGATGATGATGGTTATGAAAACTAAACCACAACTCAACCTAACACAAACTGCAATATTTTCTCAATTAATATTTTAGCAATATAAGCTATAGCGATTTCTATATAATACAGTCACCAGCACATAACCCTATTCGCTGTGTGCGCGATGACAGCGCCTCTAGTGACCACAATTATTGTGGACTTGAGTTCTGTCAAATAATGGCAACTGGATTGTTTGATAACGATTTCCGGATTGTTTTTCAGCGAAATTAAATAAAAATATCTAAAAAAGTTGGTGCATATTAATAACCGATTTTCCTACCTTAACAAAAAAATGGTATGTTATAATACGTACGGGATTTGAATCGCTAGAACATGATATATATTTCCAACCTCAAACTATGCAAAAAGGAAAAAATAGTATTAGAACAGCATGTGAGAAACGTTGAAGAGCTTAGAACCAACGGACAAAGCTACTTAATATAAGCTCTGATAGACAAACGTCTTTACTGTTACACATAATCCCTTCGAAACATCATTTAAAGTGAGTTCATATCTACTTATTGAAATTGTATTTTTGACATTTCAATAAAACACTTTTTTCCGGATTTTGCGCATATTTTATTTTATTTTATATTTAATCCTTAAAATAATTATTAAATTCTCACTATGATTACATTGTATACTACTCGGAAATTGGGAGAGCCCTTCCGAGAAGAACTGGCGAAAGAAACTCGGGCAGGGGGACCAACCTCCATCTTACTGTTATTATTTGCAAAAAGAGCTAACTTCATCATCAGGTCTTGCAATGTGTGTAATTTACACACATTGTTACTCAGTTACATACAATATAATCGTAGTGAGAATTTAATAACTAAATAAAATGTAAAAATAAAACAATTTGATATGCATAAAACAATTTTAACAATTAGGAACGTGCTCGATTAAAATATTGTGAACATGACAACCATTATAAAAAATATGTGCAAAATCCGTAAAAAGTGTTTTATGCAAATGCGTAATGTGCGCGGAAGTGTACGAACTAAGTATTGTATTTTTGAGTTAGTGCACCTCAACTTATATTAATTAATTTAATGTTAATTTTAATTCCAGATAAATGATGAACGTGTCGTTACGAATGTTAAGTGCGAGAGTGTTTATAATCAAAGTGGCATGTGCAAACATATTGCTGCTTTGATACATTATATCAACACAGAAGAAAGTTTATCAAAAACAAGTAGCGAACAACAATGGGAAAAACTTTTCCCGCCTGTTTCTACACTTTATAACACTGTGACCCATATCGCGAATTTTAACGTTTTTTCTCAAAAATTCTTAATAGCGTTAGTATGAAATTGTATGAAAATATTGCAATTTGATACATGACAGTCCAGAGTTATTTCACATTTCTGTCACATCGCGCGCTGCGATCGATTTGACGGTCCCCACCACCCACTTTGCACATAGCGAATACAAAACTGACAAATTTCTCCATTTGATTTTCAGCTTATATTGCTAAAATATCAATTGAAAAAATTATAATCTTATTGAAGAGCGAGGCGACAGCGTCATCTATTGGTGGCAAACCATACCGCAATGTGGCCAACAAGCGGGCAAAAAAAAACCGCTTGCACGCGTGCATCGAGTTTCGCAATTTTTACTTAAACTAGTGGCATATCCACAAAAACCCTACAACAAACTAAAGTTTTATGTTACGGTGTGCATAACTATAAGGAACAGCAAATCCCAGGGACCAGTCCCCGGCAGCCTCCAGCATTCCCTCTTCATCTTCCTCTCATATTGATGTCGACATAAATTTTGTCATACCGCAATACAGTTGAATCGCCCGCATAACCAATATAGCTGAACTCAATAATACAATAAATACCTTGTTGGAAGACAATGTAAACCTATTAACTGATGTGGTAGGAGACATAATGAAAATATAACAATTTTACTGAGGTGGTTGCATGGTAGACATTTACTTTAACACTGACGTGGTAGTCTCGTCGACACTTACTTTTCGACACACACTATTGCACTCGCTATGACCACTCCTCACCCACTGATCAACGTGCTTATTCACTACAGTAAGGTCACAAGAACTCTGGCGCTCAAATTTTAAAATTAACGGTAATAAACCGAATTTATATTTCGCGGTGTCTGTTGGATTACCACGTTAGTTGCAGAGGGTTAATTATCCATTTAACTTTAAGTTGAGCTCAGTTGATAAAAAAACAGTTATTTTATAACACCACGACTATTCAATAACAACTATACCACGGAGGCAGTTTAAGGTCTTTTAAAGGTGGAAACAAAAATAAAATTCAAATTGCAAATTATGACCGCATTTTGCATTACTGATTCAATACTTTCAGAGATCGATTTCAGCAAATAATGAAATGAAAACTTAGGCTATCGCGCAGTTTTTAAAGTTAGTCAGAAAACTTTCACACACACAAAAAATTCCATTCAGTCCTGCTTGTTCCCAATCTTTTTAATATTGATCAAATTTGCGTTTTGTATCAAAGTTAGGAAGGAGGTTATTTTACTCATAAAACTACAAGCAATAGACATTGCATTAAAAAGTACTAACAAAAGCTTACTCAAGAAAAGTTATAATTTTTTAAAGCCATTCAGTAATTAATTCATAATAAATGATGAATAAAATTATAACTCAAAAACTACAATAAATCGCGGAACATACATGGGAGTTAAATCGATAGGTATGATACTCAGCTCTCACTCAGCACCGGCTTACCATACTAATTTGCTGCCTTAATGCCTGTGAGACCTTTCCACCTTATTCACTGAATTGCGACATAAAATATTGTATTTTGAAACTGAGTTTCCGAGACGGAAATATTTATTTTATTTTCATACAACCCCTATACGAGAAAAGACATTTAATTCTTCTTTCAAAACTGTTTTCTAAGTTTGGTTTCTAATACACGTTTCATGTAAGAATGAAAGGGAAAGAAAGATTAAGCAATATGATTATCTGTAAAAAATCAAATATCATTTGATGAAACAATAATACCGGCTACAGCAATATATGCCAATTGGCACATACATTTTGCTATAGAATATTAACTTAGAAGATTTTTGAATATCATTTGAAAGGGACACTCAACAATAATTGGACTGGTTTTTATACGAGCTGAATAATAAATACCGATCGGAAATTCAAAAGATTGACGTTGTGCGCTGATTTAATGGTATCTTGACTAACGAATAGTTGTGCCAATTCTGAATATAACGGTCACAGCGTAACGGGCTTAATTATTCAAACTGTCCTCACTTCCATGTTGCTGGAAACAATGTTGTATTCTTTGACCTCGTTTGAATGCAGTTTTTCTATTAAAATAACCTAACCTATGTTTTGAATAGTGGAAGTTAGCTTGTCCTCGGGCCAAGCCATTATGTAACGTCAAAATCATGAATTACAATAAACTATTAACCCGGCGAGATTGATCACCAGTCCATGTAAAAATGAAATTTCTTTTAAATTGCAATCTTTGATTCCCTCAATCCCAATATTACTGGAAATATTGCTCTGAAACATAGTAGCTTTTACGCCGTACTTTACAGACATTTCAATTTACTTTATAAAACGCGCTCAGTTACACGCCGTTCTAGATAAATAGTACTTACGGTAGATTACTATTACTAACACTATTTCATTACTCTTTTAATAAGTTTATTATAATGTCTATAGGAATTATTTCAAGCCTATCTTCTTGTACGTTTATAAATCATAACAAATTAATGAGTAATTTAACTTTCATTGTTATACAATCAATTCGTATTCGAGATTGTTTCAGTATCGTAGCTTACTTTTAAATGATACAAATCTGACTCTTTTTTTAAATATATCATCTATTTCAAAATCTGCAAATATGTAAATCTATAAATATCCTGATTCATCCCAAGTCCTGGGTTCTAGTAAGCTGGAAATTTGCAGAGTAATATCTATGGTGATATAGGCAAGGGATAAGAAAGTATATCAAAAAACTCGAGCTCTAAGAGGCTGAACAGAGCAAAAAGCTTTTGTATGGAAGCACAGTGCTTTTTATAGTGATCTATTTTCAAAATAAACACAATGAATAAACGTTTCCTTAAGGGCTAGTAGATATTTAAATAATTTCTGTAAAAAAATTAAAGAAATAAAAAGGGCCTTAACCATCCTTAACTTTTAGCCTTAGTCATAACTTCTTGATGTTAAGGTTAACACACAAATTGATAATATATGAATAAAAGTTACATTTCATGTAGATTAAAATTGTCTTTACTTGATGCTGGAATGTTTTCATTCCTTTGACAAGTAATTTAAATTGGTTATTATTTGTATCACCACACCATACAAGATTATATCTATTTGTGATTAGACCACATAAGTGTGAGGAATGAAGTAATATAGCACTCACTCTTATGGTTATGGCGACATGATATTGAAGATAATCACCACACTCCCTGTTGACCACGAACAAGTCAGTTACATTTTCCGAATTCTTTTAACAAGTGATCACCAAACCGCCTGCCGAGCGCGGAGACGGTTTCCAGCCATCAGTAGACGTCTTTTAGCTGATATGAAGAATACATAGGAAAGCTTTATACCTCGTTCATAAATTTCCTTCAAATCAATATTTAAGGAAGAAAAATTTCTTAACACTTCTTAAATACAAAAATACCAAAAATCTGCGCGAGCGCGCTAGTTTAAAATAATTAATATTCAATTATAATTCATGCAATCAAATCAAATCAAAAAATCACTGCACTAACAATTATATTGTTATTAGCTATAAGAGCTTTAAATTTAAATATAATTTGCTTATAAAAAAATTTAGACACTGCGATAATCTATTTAATTAAGCGTTATGCCTGCGATGTGGTTCGATCGTATCTGTAAGGAGACGATGGTCATCTGGTGTCGGTGCACCGGTCAGGAGCAGGTTTTAACCCTTTATATCACTGTGTGACATTACTGTAACAAACCAAATAATTCCTAAACATTTCCACTACAAGCATTTTATCTCCTTTTAAGTCAATGTGTCGTATCGGTAATATACCTGTATATGCATTTTAGTGCAATAGTCGTGAGTCGGTGGATCAACTATCGAAGCCTATTTTTTTCACCAATTACTGAATTAGAAGTTTTCAAAATAATAAAGTCCCTAAATAGTACTCAGGCATCAAGTATTAACTCAATTCGTACTGATATTTTTAAATCGTGTATTGACGTAGTTTTAGTTCCAATTTTGTGATACGTACCGCTAAGGAGTGGAACTCTTTGCCTGAGTCTGTGTTTCCTGACAAATTCAATTTAGGGTCTTCAAGTCACGAGTGAATAGGTATCTTCTAGGCAAGCGCGTCACATCCTAGATCGCATCGTTGCTTACCATCAGGCGAGATAGTGGTCAGATAGTGGTCTTTTTGAAGAAGTGAGTAATAGCAAACCGGATTACTCACTTCTTCAAAAAGCATAACATAATCGCAGATGAACAAAATGATTTTCAGAAGAATAAATCTACTTCTTTGGCTACTATTTCATTAATAAAGTTTAACAATAAAATACCAACAGTAACGATCTTTATTGATATAAGCAGGGCGTTTGATCTCGTCGAAAACCAGATACTCCTAGGAAAATGCGGAATAAGGGGAATAACTCTGAACTGGATCGCTATTTATTTGCTTAATCGTCAGCAATGTAGATAACTAGATTAAATGCTGACAATGAAATAACTTCATACAAATCCCCTTATATAATAAACAAAGCGTTCCTTAAGGGAGTGTAATAGGCTCACTCCTATTTCTGATTTATATAAATAATCTACCAAAACCAATTAACTATCGGAGAAACTTATTCGCTGACGACTTAGCAATTATTATTCCTAAACAAAAAGACACCGTTAATTACAAACATGACATAAACATGGGCGTTGAAAATTTTAATGAATGGCTAATTTGGACTTAGTGTCGATATTTTAAAACCACCTACATTCAATATTCAAATTATAAAGCAGATCGATTTAATCTAAATATAGAAAATGATAGGCAAAAAATACAGGAAGTATCTTAGGCATCATTGTTGACAAACATTATAACTGAAAAGATCACTTCCACAACATTTGCACAATGTTGAGCAAGTTTGTTTAGCATTAAAACGGCTTAGACATACAGCAGATGAAAAAGTAGCTATAACCACCTACCATGGTTATGTAGCATCGACGTTAATATACGGAATCATATTGTGGGAGAAATTGCCGGATAGAAATAAGTCATTCATTATGCACAAGAAATGTGTTACGGCTGTTTGTGGGATAGGGTCAATGGCAACATGCAGCCTTTTATTAAAAAAAATGAAGTTATTAACGTTAACCCCGATGTATATTTTAGAACTTGGAAAATTTTATATACGTCACCATACACTGTTTTACATAAAAGACAAAAGCAATTCCCGTTTACGTTCGAAAGATTCAACTCTGCTACTCGTAAAAAAATCCTCCTAATCACAGTGCATTACACAGTGCACGTATTTATAATAGCATACACATTGAAATTAGAGAATTATCTAGGAATGAATCTGTACCACAATTGTAACAATGCCTTATATCCTTATAATAAGATATATTATTGTAAACCATTTTCACAATTACATATTCGCAGGTACAAATATCCTTATCAAGACGTCAAAAAGCTACATTTTTGTGCAAAAGGAGTGAAAACTTCAGCCAAATCTTGGATCGTGTTGTGAAACCTCTCAGCTCTCTCACTTTTTAAAAATATACCGTGGATTTTCAGCAGGACTCTGCACGAACTAGACTCTGAAATCGGTCACAAGGCACGAATTAATCAAGCCTGGCTTGAAACCAACGTTCTGGACTTAATAGGAGCTGAAGACTGGCCCACATCTAACCCAGATCTCAACCCTTTAAACTAAAAATTATGGTCACTTTTAGAGGATATGGCCTGCTCTGAACGACACAGCTAAATCGAGTCTCTCGAAAAATCTCTGGAGCAAGCAGGGGCGAAATTTTCCATGAAAGCAGTTGGTAAATCCATACGAGTAGATTCGTAGTCAGACAGATTAAAGGCCAAAGGGGGCTATTTCGAACAGAAATTGTTTTTTTATTTTTTGCTGAGACTAATAAATATGTACATATAAGTTTTAGTAATATTACATTACTTCATAACAAAAAAAATGCATTTTCATTTGTAATAGAACTTATGGCCGTACAAGGTATATAAGCTGGTTTAGAACTTATTTATATTTTCAAAGCCTAGTTTAGTTATTGTTTCGCGTTATTTTAGCCATATATTTTATTTTACCTTCCATTCTTATTAATATATCTTAGTGTGTAGGTATACATATGTGTTTTTCTTTTTATATAAAGTCAATATAAGATAATTTTTACTTTATATAATTAAAAGTAATTTTGAAATCAGGACATACTTTTAATATGGATTGAACTTGTTATTTTAGATGAATGACATTTTATATTTTATGATTTTTCATTTTTATTTTTATTATATTTCAAACAGTTAATTGGATATCCTAAATTATGTGATTTTGCACGCCAAATTATGTCAAAACATGTTGTTTTTTATCATATGTGTCATCAATTTTAACCATGTGTAATGCAAATAAATCTCTTGATCCTTAATTCTCGGCGATCTAGTGAAGGTCGCGGGAAGCATCTGTCATTGTGAAGATCCTTGGGGGCGGTCTTTGTCCAGCAGTGGAAGTAATTTGGCTGAGACGAGACGACGAAAATATACATAGACATAGATACACAATTACTCAATAATTCGTAACTACATGTCTGATTAAGCTTTTATTTTACTTGTTTCTCAGTTTCCAGTGGCCAATAACATCGATCGTCAATTTTTATCCTTTAATTCTTTGCTATTTTTAAATAGCTTAAATGCAAGTAGACCACTGAACTCAATAATGCGTAAGAGTATTGATGAGAGTAATGACTTTAGTGATATATCTTAATTTTAAGATTAAGCGGTACTTAAATAATATTAATATATCTTACTTTCACACATTGGTGTTGAATAGGCTTATTATAGCCTATCCAAAACATGCAAGGCTTTTATTATGAATTCGCGGGTAGCGGATAGATAATAAACATTATATTGGATAATCTTAATATATATAAATTACGTGTCACGTTGTTTAAATATACATAGACATAGATACACAATTACTCAATAATTCGTAACTACATGTCTGATTAAGCTTTTATTTTACTTGTTTCTCAGTTTCCAGTGGCCAATAACATCGATCGTCAATTTTTATCCTTTAATTCTTTGCTATTTTTAAATAGCTTAAATGCAAGTAGACCACTGAACTCAATAATGCGTAAGAGTATTGATGAGAGTAATGACTTTAGTGATATATCTTAATTTTAAGATTAAGCGGTACTTAAATAATATTAATATATCTTACTTTCACACATTGGTGTTGAATAGGCTTATTATAGCCTATCCAAAACATGCAAGGCTTTTATTATGAATTCGCGGGTAGCGGATAGATAATAAACATTATATTGGATAATCTTAATATATATAAATTACGTGTCACGTTGTTTGTCCGTGACCTATCTTAATCAAATAAAAACTACTACTAAGTACTTAAACTACTAAACCTATCTTAATCAAATTTGTACACCGTGTGCAGTTTGATCCAAAGTGAAAGATAGGATAGATATCATTTAAATTTATGACACAGCAACGCGTGCCTGGTTCAGCTAATAAATTATATATATTCATAGAAATGTAGAGAAATGCCCATGACTCAGTAATGGTCGTCATACATGTGCTTAATAATGTGCGTAATAATAATATTGCATCCAATATTTTAACCGGGCACGTTCCCAACGAATCAATGTATACAACCCGGTTACAATATCTGTGGACCTGATGACGTCACGTCAACGCTTAGGTACGGTGCACAAAACAAAAGCGCGGGGAGGTGACAAGAGAACGGGGAGGGGCTTGACATTCCAGCGAAGTCCACAGATATTGTAACCGAGTTATACACTAAGTAGTTGGGAACAATGTATACATTGCATTTTATTTATGTATATTTTTTATTATCTCTACGTTACTGGTAACTACTGATTCTAGACCACCAGATCAGAAATTTGTGGGCCCTTACGAGAAGAACTGGCAAAAGAAATACTAACGGGGGGACAAATCTCCATCTTACATTGATTATTCATTACATTCTATATCTATTGCCATAGGAGCGAAAATGTAACATTTAAATAAACACACGTTAGCGAAAAAATCTTACCCAGTTTTTCAAATTATTGTTCCGAACGAATACAATTTTTATAATAATGCTTAGGTATATTGTAAAAAGGTTTTCAGCCGGTGAAAAATGATAAAACTAAAAGCTTTACTAATTTATACAGTAACTCGCTTATCCGCATAACTACGAAGGCAAAAACAATACATCAAATAAACATTCAAATCAGTTGTCCCAGTTTATACGGTAAAGGAAATTACACACAATTCGTGAATGTAATCTATCATTTTATTGTCAATAAATAACAATAACATTACAATTTCCAAAAGACCAAATTCGATCCATTTATCAATCGGGGGTGTAAACTTTGAACTGTGTTCGCCTGTAAATATAATTATTCACTTGAAAGACCGCGTCTTCGTAGTTCGTAGTTCGGTTATTATTCTAGCAGCACATTTTAAGGAGTAAACATTAATCAATGTAAATAGAATTCTCTAAGACTGTTATCAGGCTCGGTAGTCTTACGTTTATGGTACTGGTTCGCTGAAAAGAAGTAAATGCGAATACGTACGCTTTAGTAAAGTATCTTCAATGTTTGCCTTAAACACTATTAATATATAAGCTACCGTATACATCAACAATTGTTTATTTAACTAATACTTTTTACCTATTTTTGTGTTTCGAAGAGAACTCGTCAGCGTTGTACTGTAAATCTGCTACAATTACTTATTTGTACATTTAGGCACTCCCTTAATCATTTGTATTGAACTATATGAAATGACGTGTTGCAATGATTCCACAGTAGACATGAAAAAAGTAAATTGTACAAAAAAAGTCTTAATCATCACATACATTGTTCCATTATCAAATTAAATGATGAGCCCAAAAAACAACTTTTGTGCTTAATCCACCATTTCCTCGGCTTATATAGAAAAGTTGGTTATTAACAAACCTGGACTGAACCTCGAAGATGAGTGAACTATTTAAAATCAGCCATCATATTTTATCAAACCCTGAGGTACATAGGTGGCCCTTAAGGTCTGCTCCTCATAAAAAGAAATGGCTTACAGTTCAATGGCAAGCAGTTTTGAGGAGACCCAAAATTCGACCTCTACGCCTTCGACAACAATAATTTGAGGATATCTAACAATTCGATTGGTAACTTGCATCGCTAAGGGAATCTATAGCCCCGGAAGGGACTAAAAGATTCAGCAAAATGTCTTTTAATTTTGTGGCTGTTCCTACTTACGAATCTTACGATGTGAAAGTCTGCTCTCATTTTCCCTGCCTTTTTAAATAAGAATTCTTACAATAATAAACTTGATTAGAAAAGGAAAGTGTGTTGCCAATTAGTGCAGAAATTACGGGTTATATATTTACAAAATATATTTAAGAATTGAACAGAAGTAACAAAAAACAATTATATTCATTCAAAAACTTGTTTTTACCTATACCTACGCATAAATGTCAATAAATATTGTATTTCAAATTTAACTATAAACTTTACCACGTTTACAGTAGTACGTTTAACTGTAAACAAAAGATGTAGCTCAAGTCAAAGGATTTAAAAATTAAGTATTTGTGTAAATTCTGACAATAGAGAATAAGACAAACCAGATACGAATAAAAGCTTTCCATAATACAGCGATATTGGCTTTGCTATGACGAGTCTCAGGTGTCGCTGATTACGTATCATTTTCTTAACCGCGTACGTACCCTACGTAACTACTTTCATATTCCTGGATTTATAAGTACCATTATACATAGACTAGTTTGCAGTTTATTTAGTTTACAATCAAAATACAGCGTACTTTATTGCTCCTTATTGCACTTACATGGTAGTAAAACAGAGAAATTAGAATCTTAAATGGAGAAATTAAATAATATACTAATACTATACACATGGAAATTTCGGAATTTTATGAGAAATTGTCCAGATCACTTCGATGCTCCCAGGTATGGTTTTAGAATGCAATTGATACACCGCTGTACAATCACGACATATGGTTCATTTAAATGATTTTTCACTTAAATTATATTTCTTTTGTTACAGTTACGGAGAAAGAAATTCGACTCTGGTAAGTGCACGCAATGCCAATTGACAACGATAATAGCATTGTTTTATATTATGCATTTGTTTTATTAATCTCTATGTTACCCCTATTAATACACGATTATCTGGCAACGCGTTAAATAAACTGAGGAAACATCCAAATATAACAATTTTCTTCTTCGGCCGCCTCAATTAACATGAAAGGAGCCTTTCTTTCTTCAATACAACTAAGGCTAAAAATGTACCTAAGATTCAAAGATACCAAAAAATAGCAAAAACATAGTAGATTCTGAAAAAATACTTATTTATTTTGAAATACATTTGTGCCACTAAAAACAATCATTCATAAATATGCATTACTTGCAACAAATGTTTTTTTTAGCTGGCAAGCACATTTTTTTTTATTTTGAAGCGTTTTGTTTAAAGTTATGTTAACATTTTTCGATACTCAGTCTTAAATATAAAATGTATTCAAGTTTATTAGCAACATACTGCTTTATAATTTCTTTTGTTTTTATAAATACAGCAGGATCAAGATCAAAAAAAGATATTTCTTGCTATTGCGAATCATGCTAAGCGTTTAGTTATTTCATCAGCCTACGGACTTTACTAAAATACCGTGTTCCAGAGCCGTGAAAATCTTGTTAAAATCAGACTGCCTGTCACAAGTGTCACATTAAAAATAATGCCTTTTATTCATACATTCCGTATAGTATGTAATCACTTTTCGGTGTTTTGCTGTCTCTGATTTATTTCATTTTAAATTGGCTATTCTTTCTGGATTTTCGTTTCCCTTACTCTAATGACCTGGCTGTATTAACTTGGACTGATTCTGATGATTTGGCTGCTGTTAATAATTCTTGGATTCTCGACAACCTGTGCTTACCTACTGGATACTGAATCAAAAGGCTTATTTATTATAATTATGTAAGACCCATAAGATGTAGAAATCGAAATAATTGAATAAAAAAGATTAAATATGTATGGTTTTATTACAAGATCTTTATAGTTATTCAATAAGCCTATGTAAGTGTAGCTAAGAATAACAATCTACTTTTAATAGATATTTTTACTATCTATAATGTTATGGTTCAGAATAATATCACTCTAAATAATTAATGGGTACATAACCATACCAAAAATGACTAACAAAAAATATATTTCTTGATGTCAACGAAAATTACTTAAGCGTAAATAGTAAATTAAGGGACAGTTGCAATGAAAAATAGCAAATAATAATTAAAGCAAATGTCAAGGTTATGGCCGAATACTATTAAGTTCTAGGTTGCTAAAATATCATTTCTAATTTATAATAAACAAATCTATCAACAAAACGTCAATCGGCGTGACAACTGTCAGTGTTTATTTATGTCAGTCGGTCCTGTCAACGCCGCACTGATAGCGTTTCGTTCTACGCAGTTGTGATTTAGTGTATAATTTTTATTACCACGTCTTTATTAACTTGCTTTCGTTCGTGTCTGTCCTTCTGTCTGTCCGCAAAATTTTCTAATCTTTTAACTCAAAATTAGACCATTCACATGAGCATCTCCTAAAGAGCTCAAAATTTTACCACACGTAAATCATGGATGACAGTTCATTATTCAGCCATCATAAACATAATCGTTAGATAAGCCAATTTAATTCACTCGTTTTCTAACTCGTTATTTGTAAATACTAAACATCTCAGCCAAATGCCTGAAAACGAATTTACCAAGTGAATTCTGAAAACAGCGCGCCCCACGTTTTTAGTCATATTACATAATATGTAGTATGTACTTGATCTTTGAAATATTTATCATTTGGGAAAAGAATTTTCCATCACAATTCTGGGAAAAAAATATTTTATTCTTTTTAGTCCGCCGCGCTTATAAAAACTTTTTTACTTATATTTATTCTTAAGTGTTTTATTATCTTTTGAAAAATTTCAAATAATGATATATTATATATTAAAAAAGTGTTTTAGAGATTTATGGATATTTTCAAATAACTTGTACCAAGGTACATTTTTGGCCCGAAAAGAAAGGTCTCCTTTACCTCCAATAACCTTTGCAAGAATTTAATAATATACAATGTGTATTAACTTGAAAGACCAGAAAAGAAGTTGTTTCTGTAAGAATTCAAATCAAGTATGAGCGATCGAAACAAAGCAGATTCTTTGCTTACATGCCATTAATAATACCATTGAAAAAAATGCATGCGTTATTACATCATACAGAATTGATGTACATATGACGCCACCAACTTACTAGGTACTTTTTATCTCATATTCTTACATTTCAGGCACAAAGGATTTTTGAAGGACTGTCCAAACGGCCTCCTCACTGAACAGGTAAATTTAATAATTTATGAGTATGACATAGTAATGGTATAGCAAGCATACAGTCCGCCACAGCATCTATTGGTACTAAAAGAAAAAAAAAGAAAATAACATAAAAGTAGGAACCTTTCAATGCTCAGACTTAGGTCTGTGGATCAATATCAAACCATATTTGTTTCTCAGGCACTTTTTAATATCATATTGACCTGATTTGTATTAAATATTAAAAATTGTATTTCTTAGACATACCTTACATTGTAATTGCATATCGGTAACCATATATTAAATGTCTATGAAGCATAATAAGTATGTCTATCCGTTACGTGCAAGTAAGTAAGATAGTGCTTACTTTGGGTTAGGCTAATTGGTTAAAAAAACTAATAAAAATAGAAAATGTACCTTCTAGAGGTGAGAATTTTTGGCAGAGCAGAATGAAATGTTTAATATTTGTCAAAATGATCCGAAACCACTAATTTGGTTTTACAGATACTTCGTTCAGTAGTCTAAACAAGTTTTTTGTAAGAAAGTCCGTATATATTCAAATATTTAACAGATATTTGAATTCAATAATTAAGTAACATAATGCAATGAAAAGCTGCTGCTTATATTCACTATAAGTGACACAATGGTATTTTATTTTTAATAGAAAATATAGATAAATAATAAGCAATTGAAAAAAAATTATAATACAATCGATAGGGATTTTGTATTGTTTCAAATAATAAAACTATGTATATTTATAACGCTCTATATTGGCTATAGTCGATAAATATAGGTAATTGATTGTTTCGTGAGATCTTTTAGTTTTAAATTTTTGTTTAAAATCAACTTTGACAAAACACAACAGTTTTCAATTATACAAAATACTCATAATTTTAAGTAAAAACAAAATGAAATAACAGTTGAAAACAGCGTTTCAGGTATTGAAATATAATAAGAATATATTCATCGTAGAATATAATAGATTATAATACATTTGCGTTCTCTTTTAATGTTTGGTTATAACTAATAAGGTAAGTTCATTTCAGTTACAGTTCCAAACAGTAAGGTCACCAGGGCAACACAACGAATTTAGGTATACCTATTCTTACGTTAAGTTATTGATTCGCATTGAAGTTGAGCAGGGTAACCGGTGGACGGAGGGACAAAGTTTTCGAAATTGATTTAAAAAAAGGCACAGAGTAATTTTAACTGTCACTAAAGAATTTTATTTTAGCTCACCTCTCTAAATAACTTTTTAGACTTATTATGCTTTTGTTCAAAAGTCAACATTAACTTCGCCAAAATACCACCAATGTTGAATGGAAGCCGCCTTCAACAAAAAATGAGGGACCTTGCCATTATCTCCACGGTAGGCAGGCTGATTTAGATCACAGCAAAGGACATAATTCAGAAAACTTAACCACCCATTTTGTGGGCTACAGGAGGATAAATGATAAATATCTCCAGTAGTATTAGTCGCACCTTACAACACCCTTAAATGCGAAGGGTTGTTGCTGTTTTTCTCTGTCAGACACCACACTGGCAAAGTTTAGATATCTTTACAGCGTCACAAAAGTTATTGTATCGTTAAGATAGCTCTATTAACTGTAAAGGGCAATAAAAAAGCTAATTAAATGTATAAGCTTTTAAAATCATCTTTCCCGAAATTACTTCTGCGACTTTATTTTAAAATCGCTCTCGTAATTGTTATAAATTTAAATGAGAAAGCAAGTACGTATCCTTTTTTTGTTACCTACGTCAAAAAATATTAAAGAAATTTATAACTAGCAAAAAAATAGTAAAATGTCCTCTCCTAAACAATAAAATGCGATGCAAGATGTGTTTAATAAATATTCAATTGGAATTAAAAATTTTAATTATATAACATCTATAGTTCCCTGTCTTTTATGATATCTTCAATAGTTAGAAGTACTACAGCTAAGTCTCTTAAGATGAAACTATGTAACGGTTCATCGTTCCAATCGAACAAATTTTATGAAAAACTTTAACGAACGGCTCGTATGCTTACTAATCACCCATTGTAATAAATTTCATGTTGATAATATTTAATCACATACATTATCTTTGTTTTTCAGGGATTCATAAAGATTTACAAGCAATTCTTTCCTCAAGGTGATCCGAGTAAATTTGCATCACTGGTGTTTCGAGTGTTCGATGAAAACAATGTAAGGTTTAACACTACTGTTTAATTTTTGATTAAATCGTAGTAGAGCGTTTTTTATGTACTTAAAATATATAATATCTATGCTATATTTTTTTATTCACGATAGTATGAATACTAATAACTATCCGGGATCATGTGGAGCTAGAAAATTTATTCTTTATTTGCAACTAGATATCCTCATTAATGAGATTCACAAACAGTTTAACCATAGTAAGTTTTTTTTTAATCCGAACAATATTTAATAATTTAGAGTATAATTTCATCGAAAAGAAATGTACCAAACACTTATCTTATCTATAACTTGAAGCAGATGGCCGGAAATCCATAGAAAGAAACCCAGATTTGAGTCGAACGAAATATATACCAATGAGTTGTCTATTATAAACATACATATAAAACCAAAAGGGCAACTATCGGGTACGGGAGCGGAGGCAATAAAAAAAAATATAAATGAATAGTATTGTATTTTTGTTAATACCTTTGCAAAACGTATAGGAGATTCAATGTTTTTTTTCAAAATGCTCTTTCTTGAATCTACATCAGGTATAAACAATAAGATGTTTTATTGGCTTAGCTGGATTATATGAAAAAGTGGGTCAGAGAAAATCCCAAAATACGAGAATTGTTTTTATTTTGTGTTATTTCGTTATAATTACAATAAAATATTAGCTAGATGTTGTTAGTTTGTTATGGTTGTTTTATTATTAGTATACGTGTTAATTAATGTTACTTATTTCAATATTCTATTGTAGTTTATAAAGGTATTATGAAAATCTGCTATTGGTTTAAAGTAACTAAAAAAAACAAAAATTGAAAGAAATTATAATATAATTATTTACTACATTATTAATATATTCCCCCGGAAAAAAAATTAATGTGTGATCAAAACAAATATAACTCTGGTACCTTTAGAAACTTTTTTTTATTGTGAATAGGTAAGCGCTTGACCGCTATCTCGCCTGATGGTAAGTGATGATGCGATCTTGGATGTGATGCGCTTGCCTAAAAGATACCTATCCACTCGCGACTTGAAGACCCCTAAATTGTATTTATTAGGAAACACAGACTCAGGCAAAGAGTTCCACTCTTAAGCGGTACGTATTAGAAATTGGGACCAAAACGCTTAGTGCGACTCTTTGGTATATCAACCATATAGGTAGCCATAGGTGGCGCCTATTTGTAAGTCTGGTTGTCTGATGAAAAAATGGGGACTGCGGGACAAGGCTGTGCAAATTCTGCCGCACACTCTCCGAAATGTATCCTAAAAAAACGGATAGGCTATCCACCTTCCGTCTATGTTGACGGCTTTTCAGCTTGCAATTTAAAAGGTCGCCATTGCCGATGAGCTTCTTGGCCCTCTTCTCAATACACTCAATTGTCTGGAGTTTGCATTGGGCGGAATCGTCCCAGAGATTAGAACAGTACTCCAAAAACGAAAAGATTGAGCAACTGTTCAGGCGTGAACTACCTTCTCACCTTCGCCTGAATGCCAAGTTTTTTAAAGTTAATTGAGCCTTACTCTCAATGAAAGAGCCAATATTGAGAGTTCATTGTCACCAACTGTCAATATTGGTATAAACAAGTCATTTCCAGTCGCTTACCATCAAGGGAGATAGCGGTTAAGCGCTAACCTATTAACTATAAAAAATATATATTGTGTTATAATTAATCGTACTAGTAGATAGCAAGAAGATTTCACCTGACAACAAATGAATACTCTTTCACATGAATAGATAAATAATTAAACTTGTAAGTGATGGGATTTAAGTAATTAATTAAATTCGAACTGTTACGACTATTTGGTGCAACAGCAGCGATCCCGCCTTTTGCACCGACGTTCCTGGTTTGGGATCCCGGAAGTTTAGATGTTTGTATGATGAATACGAGAATTTGTTCCTAAGTCATGGGTGTTTATATATATTTCTATTAATATTCCTTTACCATAGTATCCATAACACAAGCCTTACAGTTCTTATTTTGGGCTAGGCTAATTGGGTTAAATGTAAGAAATATTTATTTATTTGCACGTAACTGTACTTTGTTTACTGCGTTTACTTTTACTCATGCAGTTTGGCGAATAAGAGAATACGTTTAGCAAATAACATCCTAGCTGTTACAGCGTCATCTAAGTTTGTCAGAAGACTAGAATTGAAATCCCTCCTATGATTTGTTTCTTTTCCTCCAGAACAATGCGATACTTTTAATTTTGATTATGTTAGTTTAATATTCTTAGATTAAAACTCTTTGCCATTTGCTTTATTATTAATCATTTATTCAATATATATATTATGACATTTAGGTAAGTAATTTAAAGCCGCACCACGAAAACCTCACAGGGTTTATCTGGGTGACGGGGAGTCGCTATTTATACTTTAATGCTTATTTGGTAAATAATACTGTTTCAACTTAACTTTAAACATTTTAACATTTTCTTTATACATTTTTTGTAATTCTGAAGGCAATTTATTTAAATAAAAAGGTATTAAGTATCTAGAAACTCTTGACCCGTACAGGTTGGTACATTTAGGAAGATGGTACTTATTTAGGTATGGAACAGATCTTAGATAACTAGGCCTACTTTTTTCTTCTACACAATCAGGATTGTAACATTCATTCAGAAATTGATATTTAATTTTATCATATATACTCATAACACGACAGTAATAAAATAAATCTTTCTCTTTATCTTCAAGTTTAAGTTGAATGTGTTTAGGCGTTATGATTTTTAACATATTTAATTGCAATCTATATATAGAATCAATGTATGTCGTGAATGTTCTACCATACGTACCCAGACCATAACTAACAATCGAGTCTGCTAGGGAGAGGTATAATAATCTTAGTGTTTTAAAGGGTAATTTATGTTTCAGTACGTAAAGCTTACTAGTGATTGATCTTAGTTTATTACATACGTTATCTATGTGGGGTCCCCAGCAAAATCGACTATCAATCACGAGACCAATATACTTATGATTATTAACTACTTCAATGGAAGAACACTGACACAAATGGTTTGAGTTGCCATAGTGCAAGCAAGCATGTTCATGGACTTTTACAGATGGTGTGATTGGTGATTTGTTGTGTGATGAGTGTATGTGTACTAATTTAGTCTTTTGAGCATTCATGACTAAGCCGTGATCATGCGCCCACATGCAAATATATGTAAAATTTTGTTGGAGCAAGTTTTGTGCTTCTAAAACATTTTTACAGGCCACTAAAAGACACGTGTCATCCGCAAATTGGTATACAGACCCCAATTCCATCATGTTGCTCATGTCATTGACGTAAAGGAGGTACTCGGTTGGACCAACTATGGAGCCTTGGGCCGTACCTTTGGTAGTCAAGGTTTTTTTACTAAGTTGATCCTCGACTTTTACAGTCGTGTACCTATTATTATGATAATTAACCAGCAATTTCAGCAGTGGACCCTGCACTCCATTTTGGGATAGTTTATCATAAAGCGTATCATAATTAAGCATTTCGAATGCCTTGCTAAAATCAATGAATAGGGCCAAAACATGCATTTTTTTATTAAGATATTCATTGACTTCGTCAGAAAATTTGTTGAGAAGATCCGTACTGATTTTTACTAATAATGTTATTTAGCTGTAAATAATTATTTATTTGATCTCCTAAAAATCTTTCTATTATTTTGTCTACGCAAGATAGGATTGTAATCGGTCGATAATTATTATATTCGTTTTTTTTGCCTTTTTTATAAATAGGTTTTTTAAGAAGGTCAGGGTATATCGAAGTTTCGATACATCGATTGATTAGGTGCGTTAATACTCGTACCATGTGTTTAGAAATTATTTTAATGTCTTTTGCCCGAATGCCGTCGTAACCAGGACTTTTTTTTTTCATTTAATCTTTTAATAATATCCGCAACAGATTTTTTACAAGCGGGTTGCAATCTGATAGATCGATCAGGAATCGTCTGATATGTTTTTTTGTCCAGCAATGGTTTATCGCAAAAGTTGCAAATATTTCTATTGTTATATTCAAACTCCGCGGCAAAACTATTTGCTAATGAGATAGGGTTGAGTTTAAAATTTTTCAAAAGTATTTCGTCGATGCAATTAGTAATTTTACCCGTGAGGCTGTTGATTATCTGCCACACTTTTTTAGTGTTATTGAAATTTTGAATTATCTTGGTCTTAGTTTGTTTATTTTTTAAATAACTAGCATATTTATTTGTTTTGTTCCTATAAACATTATATAATAATCTATTTTTCAGGTTATGCTCATCTTTTAGCCAAATCTCATACAGCTCATCACGTTTCATACACATTCTCTTTAGTTTTTCATTAGACCATGAACATACCTGTCTTTTACTATTGACATTTTTTTCTATAGTATATTTACATTTACTATACGCAGAGTTAAATTCATCATATATATATTTGACAATATCGTTCGGGTTACTGTACTGCAAAGCTATACTCCAATCGATACTATTTAATTCAATGTGCAATCTATTCTCGTCAAGTTTGTTAAACTGTTGTTTACGCGGTGACTCATTCGATCTGATGACGCCCGGTATAGCGCAACCGGTTATGCGATGATCGGCTAATGCAGTTTTAACTACTGTGGTGTAAATATCGCGCGAGTTTACGTTGCGCATAAAAACATGATCAATACACGATTTCGTAATAATGTTTCCATATTTTTCTACACGCGTATAAGAGCTTACTCCACACCGCTTACTTAC
This sequence comes from Calamotropha paludella, assembly GCA_927399485.1. Classification (NCBI taxonomy): domain Eukaryota; kingdom Metazoa; phylum Arthropoda; class Insecta; order Lepidoptera; family Crambidae; genus Calamotropha; species Calamotropha paludella. Next base: position 30,202,677 of record OV656803.1, read on the forward strand.
TTTTTTTTTTGCTTTCAGGATGGTTCGATCGAATTCGAAGAATTCATCCGAGCTCTATCGGTGACGTCCCGGGGAAATTTAGATGAAAAATTACATTGTAAGTTGCTTTTTCGTAGCATTGGTTTATAAAATCTCATAGTGTAAGAAATTAAATTTATTTTTAAAAAAGATGCCTTTGATTATTAAGTGATCAAACTATTTTAAAACACACAAAAATCATAAAGGTCGTCGATATACTACGAACGTGAACCCACTTGTAACAAACATTTTAGCTTACAAGACTTACATACTTACTTTCATTTAATTACAATTTAAAAAGACAAGATTATGCAATGTCAATCAGTATCGGCTGAAATCTTAACTAAGAATTGCGATCATAACATGGGTTTTGTAAATCCAGTTAAGTGTGAACCAAGATAAAGAAGAAATCAGAAAAGCTACAATATTAAGTTTCATCGGTCAATCGGTAAAATGCACAATTTTGAAACGGGTCTTTTAGAAGTAGAACCTTTGCATCGAAGAGTGACACTACGTGTAACTTGATGTGAACCAGGGTGTTTTTTCCGTTAAAATGCTATAAAGCCATCTAGCCGGAGGAAGATTGTCTTCCTTTACTAGGACTATGACACCAATTTGAGGCTCTGGAACCCGTTTAGACCATTTGTAACGTTGAAGAAACTGAGCCCAATACACCATGGACCACGCCAAAATTCTTGTACATTTTTTGTGTGAGCTGCCATCTTCATAAACTGTTAACATTCGACGATTTGTTATATGCATCGGGCACAAATACTAGTGGATCACCTGCTAGAAAATGGAACTCCTGGAGTGAGCGGATAATATCATCACTGAGGAGCAATTGACCTCGAATTTAGACAAGCCTCAATCTAAGCCAACACCGTTGAAAGTTCCTCAAGCGTGAGTGTCGCCGTTCCAGTAACACTTCTTAAATGATATTTCGTGGACTTTACTACAGCTTTCCATAGTGCGCCAAAATTCGGAGCGTAGGGTGAAATAAAGTGCCACTAAGTGCCGTTAGACACGAACCAATTTACTATTCCGTAACACGATGATACACCACTGCTGCTTACGCAGCAATTGACCCGTCGCAAAATCCATGAAGCTTTACACAAGTATCTTCGCGACTATTTTCCATCCACCGAGGAATACTAAACTTGGTGAATAGGTAAGCTTAAATCTGTTTGCAAGCCATTCCTGCAAGAAATAATCAGACAATTCTTCCCATTCTATTCATATCCCAGCCATCATCAACCTCTGAATAGCTGAAATTATGGACGGTGCCATCCATCCCAGGGGATTGAACAATCGTGAGATATTAGAAATATTTTTTCTTTTTGTTAAAGGTGGATCTATTTTCGGCAGCTGTACCGTATACTCAAACTCATCTGTAGTATTGTTACAAATTAGACCTAAAATCTTCTTCACTTCGCCTCCTTCCTTTCCTGAACCTATTTCTATTTTGTCTCTTTTTACTTTTTCTACACACTGTGCTTCTTGTAGCAATTCCTTATTACTAGAACCCTATTTTTGTAACTTGAAACCACATTTTTCTATTAATTCATTCATGTCTTTATATATGTTCAGACCTTCTTCCTGTGTATGGCATCCAGCCCACAAGTCATCGACGTAAAAATCTTTTAAGATTCTATCACTAGCTTCAGAAAACGCGTCACCTTCATTGTAAGCTAACTGATGTAAAATTCAGACTGCAAGGTATGGAGCACTAGCTGTACAGAAAGTAAGTCGCAATAGTCTGTAGTGTTGTGTGTCATTAAATTTAGACCACATTATTCTTTGGAAATCTACGTTTTCTTGCGATACTTTTACGTGGCGTTACATCTTATCTATGTCTGCTTTAAGAACAATGGGATGAAGTCTCCATCGCATGATAATATGCCTCAGATCTAACTGCAACGTGGGGTTTATCATTAGATCATTATCCAATGATACGCCATTGAGACCAGGTGAAGAAGCAGTATATACGACGCGGACTTGAGAAGTCATTCTGTCTTTGTCTATAACAGCATGATGAGGTAAGTAAACCGCACCAGGCAATGACTTTTGATCTTCAGGAACAATCACCATATGGTCAAGTTGAAGATATTCAGAAATTACTTGTGAGTATTGCTCTTTTAATTCTGAATGTTTTGCTAATCTTTTTTCCGGATACAAAATGTCTTCGTTGCAATGACCTGTGGGTTGTCATACTTACACATTGAGGATCAGTTAAGCGGAATGAAAGCTTTACTATGTATCGACCAGAAACACATCTAGTAGTAGTCTCTGCATACATTTGTTTCACATTCTTGCTCCTCTTGAGTAAGAATCGTATTACCTTGAATGGATGGCGGATCCGACACCAAGTTTTTAGTAAATCATCATTGTCACTCATGATGTGCATGCTGTCGATCGTATTTTTATTAAGCGACTGGACTCTGCCCGTGGGTTTTGAAACCTGGCCAAATAGAACCCATTTAAGCTTAATATTCTATGCTACCGAGGACGCTGCCTGGAGGACCCTTAATTATACCTTTAAATAAAATCTGACCGAATATTTGCACCCAGAAACAAATCGACTTTATTGGGAATATGAAAATTGAGATCTGCCAATTGTATACCTATCAACTGTGGTTACATATCAAAATTTGGTAAAACCGATGTTAATTTGTTTAACACATGAGCCTTGACGTATACAACAAAATTAGGATCACATATTGACTTAAGTGTGAAACAATCTGATGACTTACACAAGACAAAGTCACTGTGATCGCCAACGGCTGAAATAAATGCCTAAGCTGATATCTTTTGAAGACCAAGCGATTGCACAGCAGCCTCGGTGATAAATGACGCCTGAGATGCTTGATTGATTAAGGATTAGAAGGAGAGAGTACAGTGATTGCCCAACTTAGACCATACTCTAACTAACGCAGTAGCCAAAAGAACTTGATTATGAGTGTTTGAATGGCATGATACTACTTTATTGACTTGCTCACTAGCATAAAACCTCTCAGTTGAGGAAGTAGTAGCTACAACAGTAGTACCTACTCTTATCAACGGACGAATCAGTGACATTGTTTTCTGTGGTTTTTGGGACACTAGAATGAAATAAAGAATGATGTTTTTTTTTACATATGCGGCATCTAGAAGTTTGGCAGCATGTGAATGCTGAGTGATTTGGACCCATACAGTTGAAGCAAAGATTATTTGATCGGATAAAATTACGACGTGTTTCAAGGTTTTCCTTTGCAAATCTTTTGCAGTTGCAATACCTATGATTTTCTGAACAAAAATCTTCCCTTATACAAATACAAATACACACTCACTGATATTATTTGTGCATATTATATTTGTTCGCATGGAAAAGAAAGTCGCAGAGAGAAAGAGAAAAATAATATATATGTAGTGATGACGAAGAAAGCAATGACTGGTTTATATTATAAAATATATATATTCTGATAATAATTGGAGCTATAATTAATAAAATGTATAAATAAGAATATTTTAAATTCCCTTTTTTTATAATACATTAAAAAATAAAGCAAACAGAAGTAAAATATATGTTATGTTTGTTTTTATATTACTCGTACATCTAAAATCAGAGTTGTATATGTCTGCCACCTTTTTCTTATATTTACAAATACTTTACAAGACATAAAAATAATTTTCGAAAAGACGATGGAATGATATAGTAGTAATTATTGTTTTTACAGTTTAATAATTATTTTTATAAAAAACTCCCACCATTTTGACTTTTGTCATAAATCTGCTTTATTTTCACTATCTATAAAATGTATTTAATGAATATAATTCATGACAGAAACGATAATAAAATTTCTGACGGTTTTTTTTTCACAATTTTGAAATTATTTATAAAAAAAAGCAAAGCTACCTGAGCTCGCCACTTATTTCTTCGAGTTAACATAGGTCCAGACTACATTACGTGTTGGTATCAACGACGATGGAATCATATAGCTAAATTGCCACCAGCTCGCTAGCTATTATATCTTTTGCCAAATGACACTTAATATTTTTAAAACTGAAGGTAACCAAGCAACCGTGTTGCTTAGCAAGCAACAATAATAAACTAATCAGTCAATGACAACATCATGTCTATAGATTAACAATTTACAATATTTTCTGAGTGTTTAAAAAGTTGATCATTTAGAAAAATTTAGACATAGGTTACCCGCTTTTTCTTCTAAAATTTTACAAATCCAAATAGGATATCCACACCAGTTTCAAAGAAATTTCTCCCTTTCAAATAAAGTTCATAATCACAACTGGTAACTGTTGATGGCCGCCTTTACTTTACATCTGCAAGCGCCCTCTGACGTCTGGTTCAAGTTTCAGCGTCGACTCGAACCCCTGAAAATTCGCTTGACTTTACAGTAGAGCCTTTCCTCTAGAATAACCGTTATCCCGCTCGAAGGACCATGGTACAGCGCCCGAAATAGGAGAAATAAAACTTCTTTGATAGAGCTTTATGATAAGTATACTAAACAAATTATTATTTTGGTATTAATGGGAACAAGTGAATGAAAACCATAGCGCGTTTTACACAGAGCACAGTAATACTGTTTACAATTAATTATGTATGAAAATAGGTAATAAATTAAGTTAAAATTAAAAGTTTGGTTATATTCCATTTTATTCTCGTGTAATGTCTAACTTTTAATATATACAGCTGTGATATCAAAACTTAAATCTTAGTTTAAACTATATAATTTCAATTCTAGGGGCATTTCGTCTCTACGACGTAGACAACGACGGCTACATCACAAGAGAAGAGATGTACAATATAGTTGACGCAATCTACCAGATGGTGGTAAGTTAACTATGTATTACTATTCTCTATATTGTACCGGCTTAAAAGAACCTACCTACTGTTCCACATGGTTACACTGTTTTAACTTAAAGAAATAAACGGATAATAATATAGAACGTACATGGAAAGTAATGTTATTATGGGATGGTAAGCATGTTTGCAATGGACCACCTGTATCCTCATTAGCAGAGTCAAAAGTAAATATTATTTTTATATACCCGCAAATATCAGTGTCAAAACTAAGATTACTTAATAAGGAATTAAAAAGCGAGCAAATCATCAATCGAATTCTTTCAGAGAATATATGAGGAAATTTTATACCTCAAAACCTTCTTTTAAATCTATCGTCACGTGTGCAAGCGTAGTGGCCCTGCTGTACTATAAATTCCATACAAATTTTCCGTACTAGATGCTTGTTTGGTTCGATCTCTTTTTGTGTTCATGCTAAGGACTAACGTATTAAATATTTAGAATAAATAGGTAACACTAAAAAAATATTATCTTGACACCACTACCAGCGGTTGGTCGTTTTTAATTGATGAAATACAAAACGTTTGTATGTAAAATTCACTGCTGATCTTAAATGGATGAAAAGACAAATTGTGTGTTTAGACGTATACGAATTGGAAGCGATAAAGAAGAACCAGAACCAAAGAGTTTATTAAACTACACATACTTATGCGGAGTCTGAGTTACGACAGTAACGAAGATCATTATCCTTTAATAAAATCTGTGTTCGCCTTTTAGCATTTTTACTATGTAAGATAGTTTATTTGTTTAATCATGAACTAAACAGTTTTTTTACAAATTTATTTCATTTATGTTATTTTAACTCTTAAACCTTTTACAGAGTTTTATAACATTTGATACGCTGAAATAAAATTTAGGAAGTAGCAATAATATTCAAGTAATGACAGATTGCAAATAAATGTATATGCTTCGGCAACTGTGCTGAGAAGACTGCGTAATTTTTTACCTACTTTTACCAAAATTGCAGTAACGCAATCTTTGTGGCTCCCCATTCTAAACTATGCCGACGTCTGCTATCTTGATCTTACGGAGGAACAGCTAATAAACTTGAGCGATTTCAAAATTTTTATATTTGGTTCATATTTAGCCAAATATGATCACATATCTCAGTTTCATTCTCAGCTCAAGTAACTCTCTATTCGTCTTTGCTAGAATACTCACATACTTACTCTACAAAATAACATTTAATCCTTCGGGTCCTCACTATCTTAAAAAACGTTTTAAATTCCTTCATAAACGGTGTAACCGTTATATATATACGCTTCCTTCCAGTCCTATCCATCCGAAGATTGTATGGAAGAGATGGCTTTGAGCGATAAGACCGCCCATTGTGACACTATTTTAAGTTTTCTTTTGTTTAATTATGACTTCATGTGGTGTTATCAACTAGTGTTTTGTATTGTATTGTACGCTTTTAAGTTATCTAAAAGTAATTTATAATAAGTTTGTTTGACTGACTGACTGACCGACTGATTAACATAATAATAAGCGCACAGACAACTCTTGATTAACAGAAAAAAAAATAAAAAAGATTATCCATCTAAATGAAAACTCTTATAACAAACTTCAAGCCGTGGGCCAGCTTCTCTCCTCAATATCTACTACAAGCTAGAGATGTTAATTAGGAGTAAAATCACCAAGATGAATTAATCTTTGTTAATTGTTGTATCAAACCTTCTATATTTTTTACAGATTAGTGGTCGTTAATTAAACAAAATAGGCATCTTCTACCCTGGTTTTTTTGGCAACTTATAATTTTATAACTAAATATGGGAAGTACCGATTGTATTTAATATATTATCTAATTTTAATACACAAATGTGTTTTTTTTAATAATAAGGATTGAAAGAAACAAACTTTTCTATTAAAAGCACTGTCAGCGTTCTCGAGCAGACACTCAGCTACTTTAAGCCCTTTTCCTAATTTTCAACTTACCGCGATTCGTTAAATTGTCTCATTTGATTAAATTTTATATGCGATAATACCTTCATTTTACTACCTATTTTTTATACCGGGCATAAACAATTATTTTATTATCTGATGTAAACCAATAAAATAAAAAAATAGATAAAATATTTTTATTAAATCTTTTTAAAAGTTACACATCCCCAGTCCGCCGTCGCAGATATCTTTTCTACGGCCATCCCGAACGATGTTAGCGCCTCTTCCGGCGGTGAAAACTGTATCCCTTTCAGTAGATTTTTTATTTGGGGCATAAAAAGAAAGTAACGTGGTGCCAGAAAATCAGAACTATAAGTCTCTAGCGTTGTAGTAGTAAATCAATAACAGAAACAGCAAAACTGCTATTTTTTTGTTTCTGAGTGGTATTGATAAATCCAGGGTTAGTCAACTATTACAATGTCAAATCTATTAGTCAAGGATATCTTTTTTACGCGAAGGTACTCGTGATAGAATATTATGATCGCTTCCCAATCCAATCTGCAATATATATTGAATCGCTTCGTAAGTAATTTGTCTTTTTAATTGAATAATGTTTTTCATCACGAGAACGGTTCTTCGATAACAACCGTCGAATGATGACTGCCAATCCCTTCGTCATCCCCCAAAGTTAGACGACCGTCTTTAATTCGTTTTTGCCAAAGGTAAACGATTGTTTTAAAATTACCTAAATCCATAAATGCTATTTGAAGTCGATTGAACGACTCGTCTGGTTGTAGGCCACATTTGAAATCATAAGAATCATCAACGAAAATAGACCCAATATTCAAGTGGCTTGGTATAGAAATTGTGTTATCTAACTCTAGAAGCTATTGAATAATGGGTTATATAAATTAATTGCGATGCATTTCAATTGGTTAATATTTGTTTACAGACCATCACGAAACCTGTAAGAAATTACAACCAATCGTTAATCTGGATCTGATTCCAGGGTCAAACGCCGCAGCCGGAGGATGAGAACACCCCACAGAAGCGTGTTGACAAGATCTTCGACCAAATGGACAAGAATCATGACGACAGGTTGACCTTGGAAGAGTTTCGTGAGGGCAGCAAGGCGGATCCTCGCATCGTTCAAGCACTCTCTTTAGGGGGCGATTAATCAACAGTTATCCTCTCGCCGGATTTCACATTTACTTAGAGAGAGCCACGAATGGAACTACGCCGCGTATCGATAGTTTAACTCCACAATAGATTTCTCATTTTAAAGGATGCGGTTATTGAAAAGAATATTAGCAATGATGACAAAAATGTTTTATATTAATTAACTGCATGACAAAGGGACCTGATGCTTAGACTATAAAGAGTCAGCGTATTGTTTACTGAAAATTAACATTCCATCTTATTAATTGTACCTACATTAAAATAAAAATCCATTTATCAGATCCGCGACGCCTTTATTCCTTATTTTTATGGTCAATCCTGACATTTCGATTCCTTTACAGGATCCGTAATCAGGGGATCCCTAAGGTAATGGTCGTCATACATAATAAAATCGTCCTAGAATATTCTCGCCGCGGATCCGATAAAAGTGGTTTTATTTAAATAAGCGATATGCGTGTAAATGTAACAAATAAATATTACCGATTGTAGTTCGGTCATACCTTGAGTGATACTGAAATTTCTTAAATTTCTGGATATTTAAAAACTACTAATAAAAGTGGCAAAATCGATATTTCATTTTCCGAATGAAAAAAATATTATTTTGTGACGTTTTATTGTCATAAGCTTTCGTACAAAACTGAAATAACAGATGACACTATCCTTTATGAAAAGTCAACGAACCCATTATTACGTTCATGGGAAAGGAAAACGATTGCGTTAAGAGTAATTAAGAGTAGTCATGAATCGAACTTCCAATAATATTTTGCTTCGACAAATAAATATAAAAAAGAGTTTCGGTTTTTAATTTTGTTTTAGAGCTACAGGAAAAAAGATTGTCCTTTGATTCAATAAAAGTACTTATAAACAAAAATACTGTGTGATCTAGCTTAAAAAATATTTTAGCTTGTGTGTTAAGAACCTTATAACATAGATTTAAATTATGACTTTAATATTTCTTAGATACGCGGCGCATGTTAGATAGCATTTTAACAAGTATGTATTTGCCAATATGAACAACGGAAAATGCGCGAGGCTTTCAGTTTCCACATGACATTATAAATAGTATTACAAAACAGTCGCTTAGTTATTGTATGCTTTTGTAATCTATGTACATCTGCCGTTTACCTTTATTTCCAAATATGTTCGTATAGGCGATACCTTTTATATTAAAAAGAATAATGTAACGTTCAACAAAAGTCGGAGTATTCATGGACCTATTGATCTGGAGAGTCAAGGCTGCGGCAGCAAATTGTGTCGGCATGATGGGCAGTGTGCCAATAGGTTCTTCTGCAAATGTAGACATAAAAAAATATAGCTGTTATTAGTTATAATCATATGTTTTTAATGGTTACAGATGATCGACTGCAAAATGAAACATCTTTCACTGATAGCTTAAATACTTGAAAATTCACTCTTTTATACAGACCTAAATTTTTATTTTGAATAGTTAGTTTTCTGCTGATAAAACAAATTATTTACACTTGCCAGCAATAAAAAACTGAGTTAGTGCCTATAAATTTACATATAATTATCGATGTTCGGAGCCGCGGTCAAGATTTTCCATCACCTTGAATTTTTCATAAGTACATTGTGGTTGTTATTGTAAATATTATTTATAATTTAATGTAATGGTGTGTTTGTCGAGTGCCTGACGGATTGGGAATGTTGTACCTCGCCCTTACGGGTTGGCAAATTTAATCTTGCTCGAATTAAAGTAAATGTTGAACACAGCTGTCGCTACAAAAAGTTCTGTTTCCTTTTTTAATGTAAGAAATATAAGATTTGTAAGACGGCGTTAGAAATGCGGTTGTTATTCAGAATGTCGATTTTAAGTAAGGCATTCTTAACACGTTGGGCGCCAACGGTTACAAATCTATTCACTTGTCATTTAAAGGCTTAAATGTCTAACCAGTATATATATATTAAAGCTGTGACTAAACGTCTCGCAGTTCTTTTGTGCTGCTCACGACAAATTGCAAACAACTGGTACCTAATAACTTTAAATAACAAGTTTTCAGTCATCTCCTATGGATATATTCAACTCATTTCCATACCATTATAATGAAATAAGAAAACGACACTTTCATCTAATACCTTTCGAGTTTTTGCGAGACTTACGAAAGACAAATAAGTATATTTTATATATTAGCTATCAGTGTACGGCAGAAAAAGAGGTGATCTACTTTTCTTGCTGTTTTATGTTGGAATACCTTGAGACGGGACAAGAAAAAAACAGGGAATAATAAACAGGATTTAACAGGAATACAAAACACTTTGCTTCAGAGGAATGCTAACAGAAATGACAATATCTGATGTTTTCTTATACATTGTGTTTCGTGCCAAGTGAAACAATAACAATTACTAATGAGTATAACACAAATATATTATATCTGATATGATAAACAGAAAAACGCCTTATTTTTCACTTAAGACTGTGCGGATCCATATTGTAAAATTCGCACGAGCCATGGGAGGAAAGTAAAATTTATAAAACGGTTAATTACTTTACGTAGTGTGGCAAGTGATAATTTTAGTACAGCATTAAATAATAAATATGAGCTGATATGAAGAACTGATTTAAACAAACAGACGATATTTGACCTTTGCTTATTTCATCTGCTAATTATATGCTGTTAGGTTAATTTATTTGCATACGAACCTGATTGCATATATTCATAACTGTTTAAATCAATGACTTTATTTATTAAGGCCGAGAATTTATTAACGATTCCGAGACTTTTTAAACCGCAACGACATAGGTACCTACAATATTTTTATAATTTTTTATGGAAATAGGGCCGCCATTTTGACATTAGGATGGTGTTTCTTATCTGTTGTACAGCTGTAGAAGAAGTTGATCAGATGTCAGACAAGCGACGAAAAGAATTTTACTCATCTGAGCCATCTGGCTTATTTGAAAACCCTTTTTTTAACATTTGCAACAGTTTTCGCAATCCTTTCTGAAATCACATCCTAAAAGTCGTAGTTCACATGAGTAACGCAGTTGTTAACTTAACATCTTTAACATCTAACGTTTAGATGGTTATTAATTGTTTTAACTAGAAACAATAATTATAGTTGTAGAGCAACTTTGTATTGTCCTAACGCCGTCTTAAATTGTGAAGAATTCTGTTAAATTATGCAGTGAAGATAATCCGAGCGAGAGATAATAATGGCTTTCAAGCCTTTATTCAAGCTTCTATATAAGCACTGCAGTAACGTTTTGTACTTTCACGTCATCGTAGATTTTTTCATCCAATGTCGGTTGGTCACAAAACACCTCTTATTGTATTTATCAATCTTATAGGATATAAGTAGATATTCGTAACCACATCTGAAACTTTGAACATAATTTTTCATAACGCGGGTACGTACCGACGTGCATTTAGCATACGTAGTAGATTCGTCTTAAATTATTTTCGCATACGTCCTTTAGAACTGCTAAACTTAATGACAAAACTGTGGCTAAACAGTAACAGTAGGAGAATCAACAAAAAAATTGTCTAACTTTTAATGAAAAAAACCTTCACATCGTCTTTGCTATTTTCTGAAATTAATCGTTATAATCAATATAATGTTATTGTTGAAACATTATTAGGTTATTAAGAGTTACGCCCCATTAAAGTTAAATTGTATTTAAGACAATATCATATATTGATATAAATATATTTTGGGTTTTTACTGCCCTCCCCATCCCCCCTAGTTGTTATAAAATGTTCCAAAAAAATTAATGCCGCATCACATGACCACAATTAGACGAAGTCGACATGTTTTCTTTTTATCAATAGATACAACATAGGAAGTCTACATTTTTGAATTACTAATGTAATTACTTAAATTAAGAATAAATTATGTTGGCTAAGTAGCGATCGTATGCAATTTGTTAGAGGCATATTATTACGTTGATTTTGATATTTAAGTATGATCGAAGATTGAAGTATCTACATTATATAGAACCTACAGACGTGTAACACGTAAAATTGTAAGAGGTAATTACGAACGAGACGGGAAGGTATGGTCCACGGAGTCCTGCCTCGTCCAGTTTTAAAAATGTGACAAATAAATAACTTTAAAAGTGTACTATGTTCATGACAAGTTATTAATGTACCCATTAGAGTTGTAGTGAGGTGTAGATTGCATAATTCGATAACGCGAAGTCTTTAATGGCATAAACTTCATATTTCCTGACGGTTCTCACGGCGGATAGCAGCCGACTTGCGTACTGTCAGAGAGCACTGTTATATTATTTCTATTTCCTAGTGTCTTTGCCAAATTTATTGTACAAATGGACTTCTTCGAGAAACCGGTAGGTTCTATATCTCTCCATCCTTCTTGGCGAATTCTGATAACATATATTTTGGAGGACTTTTGGATATTTCCGTTAGCGACTCAACATATTGTAGTTTTAACTTAAGAATCTACTTATCTCATAAGAAACCTAACAACAGCTTTATACAATTGTTATCTTTTGCTTAAAACTAAACATTCTTATGATACTTATAACGTATTTTCTATAAAACTATGATCTATTCGCTATTTGTAAAATGTTTCAGCTATTTGTTGCTTACAATGGCGTCGAAAGTTTGCTCGAAGTTTTAAGAGTGTAGATAAAAAAATATGGTAGTTTTGAATCGCGAGTCAATTTGTCATTCGACATTGTTTGTAGAAGTTAAGATGCGTTTCTTAAACGAACTAGAGTAGGAAAATTGTCGCGGGCTGTGCATTTGACTAGATTTAAGTAGCAGACCGTACGCCACCATGCCATGAGTTAATTTGACACGTGGTATTAACATTCAATCACTGCTTTCATAAAGTATACATATTTCATATTTACTCGCTGCTGATTTTTTTTTTTGTTTTAAATGGAAACAGCTCTGCTAATTTTCTTATTTATATTTTTATTTCTTCTCTTCACTTGTTTAAGACAGTTAGACTATGTGTATTCATAATCATATCCGTATAAACAAATATACAAATATATAATAGTAGCTGATAAATAAAATTAATAAGTACATACCCAATACGTAATTAGATCTTACGTATTATGACATCCTTTAGTGTTTATTTTTACCTACCTTCCTATTTAACTTAGTATTACTTGTAAGTAGCAAGTACAACAGATCCTTGAAAAATCAAATGTGACTTATTTAACAAATTTCGTTAATAATTTGATAAATTATAGTTATTTCATGGCGTCTTGCGGAAACAAATTCTTGTATTAATCTGAGTGCACGTATATTTGTTGAATTTCTGTCACTCACAGGGAATATTTTAAATACCTAGAATTCGAACTGCTTTTATTCAAAAATATGTATTTGAAGGCCATAGTTGATTGTTATCAACTTAGAACTACTGGAATATTGACAATGTTATATCTTTTGGAAATTCGTTAAGCCATGTTTTGTAACACATCATTCTTCATGGTCAAAAAGGCTTCTAAAAATTAAAGCTACGTAATGGTAATTACATCAACAAATCAGCAAACTGATTGAACTAGCGTGCGATGGACAATAAGAACTGTTCTAGTCGTGCGCTTAGCGATACATCTGACAGATTAACTTTTTATAATTTATTTCGAAAGCTTACTACATCGGCTACCATGCCGAGTGGTTATTTTTTATGTTGAATGAGTTTGTTCTTGATCCCACTTAAACCCAAGACAGGATCACGATGGAGCGAGCTAACCCAGAAAGTGCCTATTAACCCTGGCTCTGAAGCTGGATGAGTAATAGTACTCGGAAATATCTACTGAACAAGGAGGGTGTTCCACTCCTTTGCTGTGCGCATTATAAAAGATCTTGAGTAGCGCTAAGTGCGGCAGTTGGGAATAGCAACCAAAGGGTGGTAACCTGCAGTGGTAGCCCGTAGCTCCTGAGCACACAGCAGTAATTCTTTTCTGAGAGCCATCCCATGGGACTTCATCACCGGAATTAAGTACTGCCGGCAAAACGTGTAGGAGTATTTTTATAAAATCCAAAATGGCAAACAATATATTCATGCCCTACTATAACATACAATTAATACATACATAAAATAATTTTGCGTTCACATACTTACTGATGAACCATTAACTCATATAGAACTATCATATACTTTATTATATTTCATATAATACCTAGTTACTGGTTTAAAAAAAATCCACTAAGAGTACAGTTTTGTATAAATCTGTTGGCGAGGCAATTATCACTTAAGAAGCGTGCGGTCAGGTTATACCACTTTAAATGAAATTTCAGTTGCCTTCATGCACATTGCCTTTGAGAATATTATTCATTTATTATTATCTATTTAACCTAAGTCTAGAATTGAATAAATATCGGTTACTGACATTTTACTCTTAATAATAAATGTTAAAAGATTTACCTACTTAAATGTTCACATTTAAACATATTTAGATATATAAAAGTTAAGGAAATTAATTTTAAGATTATTTTTTTATATCTGAAATATAATGGTAGCGGGCTGATTATGAACGATAATTGTTACTTTTATAAATTTACATAATCGTTAATTGTTATCTTTTTAAATTTCTTGTATTTAAAAACAGCGAGTTAATGATTTATTGTCTTCAATGTCGAAACCAGAAGGAAATTTTAGTTCGCTACCAACCACTTCTGCATTTATATATACTTAACTACGTATGAACATAATTGGATTAATTTCACTTCATTTAAATTATTGTTCTTAGCTATCTCTCCTATGTGTAAATAGTAACGATTATTCGCCTACTTTACTACTTAGACATTATTATACTATTCACTTTTAATTATAAATGATGATTAATAATAAACGAAGTTGAAAGTAAATATATTGCTGGTTTAATTGTCCGAATGTTTTACAAAATCGTCAGATTTCGTCTACTTATCTAGTAGTGTCACATTTTTACAGCCACTGCTACGCATAGAGCTCCTTAATGCGTAAAACACTACCGGTAGACCAGACTACCACCACACCCAAGGATTGGTGAGTGGAAACTAGCGTTAACGACTGTCCATGCAACCGGATATGACAGATTAACGTGCCCTCCGAAATACGGAGAACCCCACCACCCATCGGATAACCGGTTTTGGCGAAGGATCACAGTTTTTACACTTAGGTGGCATAAAAACCTTTTTTTCATTTTATTGTGAAATAAATACGGCAACCAGCCTCGGTTGCTTAGCAGCTAGTTTTCCATCATGGTTTGCAGTTGCTGACAATAGATATATGCCGTAATCGTTTGGCCAGATTTTAAAAAGCTATAGATATATAGTCCACCAAATTCTCACACGTAACTTTTTCTGAGTCAATTTTCGCTTGGGGCAAGATTTGGCCTGATTCTACAGGATTCAGCCATTACGACGAGCGCTTCCTATTAATGTACAGGATCCACTTTTCATCACATGTAATAATCCGATTTAAAATTCCTTTCGTCATTGTATCGGTTGAGCACTGTAACGCAGTAGTCAATGCGTGTTTGCTAGTTTGATTCGCTCAATTCATGAGGCAACCACCTTTCAAGCTTTTTTACAGCTGCAGCTAACTCTGAAGTGGTTTGGTTCCGCTTCCACAATAGCCTTTAATTTTTAATTATCCACTTTGGTCCCCGGCCGTCCACGGGGCTCACGGGGGTCGAAATTTCCAGAACAAAAACGTTGGAACCAAAAACGTATCGTGTTTTCTTTTGCGACACCACTGCCATACACGTCTTCAATTCTTCGAGCTATTTCTGCAGCACTAGGTCACGGTAGAACTCTTACTCGAAAATAAGCAATATTTCACGTTTTCCTTTGTGCGATATAAGCGACGCACAATAATAAACTAATCAGTAAAAAACCAGCTAAATGGATTTATAAAGTTGCATTTGGAATTCTTAACCAAAGAGATATTTCAGATCAAAGTGGGCAGTACGACATAACGCCAATATCATAGGTAAGGACCTAATATATTAAATATATAATGTGTCATAGATGTACATACGTCTACTCGTTGCTCTCATAACCATAACTCAAGCATTACGGAAGTACTTTGGGCTAGGCTTAGGTGAGAATGTAAGAAATATTACTACACTCGAGAGCAATGAATCCGGGTCACTTAAAGAATCCTAAAAATCTCGGAAACTAAAAATGCTAGGGTAATGCAAAAAATTGTATTTAATAGACAATGTAATACTCCTTAAATGAAGGTATTAAAACTTCTTAGTTATTGTAAAGTTATATCATAAAAAAATCAAATTTGAAAAAGGGCCACTTTCGAAGATGGAACTACGAAATTACAGCATTTGGTTTTGCTTTTGTTTGTAATCTGTCATTTATGTGGGTACATAAACCATGTTGATAGTGCTCTATATTCATTATTCAAGCTGAAATTATGTCGCTTACGCCTGAAGAATGCACCAGAATACTTACAATGCTGGAAACCGGCCGGAGTCAGCGCGATACAGCCAGGACTGTCGGTGTGTCGCTGTCAACAGTACAAAGAGTTCTCCGACGTTACGAAGAAACTGGTTCTAACCTACGCAGACCAGGAACGGGCAGAACCAGGTGTACCACAGCACGAGAAGACCGATACTTGGTGAACACCATGCTTCGAAATCGCTTTCTCACAGGAACTGAACTCACCAATCAGTTTCGACGCCTCGGAGGAAGTAACCCAAGTACATGGACAGTAAGACGTCGGCTTGCTGAATCTAACTTAAAACCCCTTAGACCTGCAAACGGCCCTAAACTGGAGCGTGGGCATCGTATTTCAAGACTAAGATATGCCCAGAGCCACGTAAATTGGAGTATTGAAGATTGGTCAAAAGTTATGTTCTCCGACGAATCAAAATTTATGCTCTACAAGCACGATGGAAGACACAGAGTGTATCGAAGACCAGGGGAAAGATTCAAGCAAGCATGCATCGAAGAAAAAGTAGCCTACGGTGGTGGGTCTGTACTTGTGTGGGCCGGAATTTCTTCTGAAAGTCGCACAGAGCTGGTGATCATAGAAAACGGCTCTTTAACTAGCGTAAGATATGTGGAAGAAATCCTCAATGATCACGTTGGTCCATTTATGGTCAATTTAGGTGAGGATGCTATATTTATGCATGACAATGCCCGACCTCATACAGGTAGGATTGTGAATGACTACCTTCAAGAGATGAACATTACTCGTATGGAGTGGCCAGCGCGCAGCCCGAATATCAACCCGATCGAGCATGCTTGGGACGAGCTAGGCAGATGCGTAAAACAACGAAACCCTCCCCCAATCACGCTTCGTGAGCTCAAAATTGCTCTCACAGAGGAATGGGAGAATATTCCCCAAAATCGTATAAGGAACTTGGTGTACAGCATGCCAAACCGCGTAAACGCAGTAATGGAAGCACGAGGAGGCAATACGAAGTATTAAAATTCAAGAAAATCGTAATAAAGTTCAAACATTTCATGTTTCCTATTTTTGTTTTAAGGAGAGATCAGCAGTTTTTTTCTTTATGTAATTTTGTGTTAATAAAATGTATGGTGACTCATATTTTTTTTACTTTCATTTAAGGAGTATTACATTGTCTATTAAATACAATTTATTGCATTAACCTATCATTTTTAGTTTCCGAGATTTTTAACATTCTTTAAGTGACCCGGATTCATTGCTCTCGAGTGTATTTAAATTATTATTATTTGGTATAGATTTGACGAAAGACATTGTAAATTGGATCATCTTGCGAGATCTTGTTGAATAAAACCTAACTAATGAAAAAAATAATATGAAGAATATCTTTATTCATAGATAAATTTGAATATTTCGAAATCGAGGCTATTAGCATTTAGCTGGAAGATGGCGCTAATATTCAACCTATTAAACACGAGATTATTTCATTGTAAGGGAACTCGCCATTCTAGCGAGAGGTTATGGATTCGAGTACCGTCTGACGTCTGAAACAAATTTTTCAATTTCAAGTTCTTTTAGATGTAGTGAGATATTAAGCTCATTGTGATTTAGCAATATTATTTGTGAACGTACTTAAATAGACTAACATATATTATTAGTTTGTAATCTAATCTTTTTGTTATTAAAAATAGTTATAAAACCAATGAGACAATATTTTACAAACAATCATTTAACGAGCTTATGTTATGGTAATATTTATTAGAATAATAGTATAATACCTGTAATAAAGTGGGTACAACGACACGACCCGGGTTTGAATCCTGATAGAGGCACATACTTGTGTAATGAGCATTAATATTTCCTTCCTAAATCATGTATGTTTATATAATTATTAATTTGTTTGTTATTTCGTTACTAAATTATAATAACTAAGTACTTTATTTGGCACTTAAGTATTATAGGACTAAGCTGTGAAAAATCCATAATTTTTATTTACAGTCGATAATCTATTTGTCATCTAATACAAATAAGCAGTGAAAACATTCTAAAGATGTTTGAAAAGCAGATACTTTGTTGTTTCTGATGCTTCAGTCGAGTTTAATCGCAATGACATCTATATTCGAACATTTACTTCTACTTTCCAAGCCTTTTTAACGCCAATAAATGGTACTGCACAGTTTTCAAACGACTTTCGATAATTTACTGCCATTTTCCTTACCATACTCCCGTTTTGTCTACGAGTATATTTAAATTGGGTACCTATTATTTTTCTCTAAATGAAAAAACAGTTAACTAAAACCGTGTATTATAATCAACATCAACTTTGTATTTACAAATAATCCCAATACAGTCGAACCTCTATAAGTCGAACATCAAGGGAGACGCCAAAAATTTCGAGTTATAGAGTTTTCAACTTATGGAGGATTTCGACTTAAGCGGATTTTGATACGACATAAAGAGTTTGAGGTTTATTCTTATAAATTTTGAGTTAGAGAGGTAAAATAAATAAAAATTCAACTTGCAGAGGTGACAAACATACATATTTTTATTTATTATTTTACTCGGACTTTCTCGTACTTAGATTGAAAGCATTAAGGAATTGAGCTTTAAGACAAGGCATTAATAGACATTTTGGTATACATATTTGTTAACGCCATTTTGACACTGCTTTCTTTCATTGGCAAAAGTACATACCTACTAAATGAATAATGTAAACAAACGGTTCGCGACAAAATTGTAATATTTGTTTGCTGAGCGTTTTGATTTGTTTTAAGAATAGTTTATTGAGATAATCAAAATTGAACACCTGACACCAAGCAAGCAAACACGTGTGCGTGAGTCATAAATTTATTATCGTATACTCCTAAAATGTTTTCAAGTGTACACAATAGTGTACACTCACATTGTCGGCAAGTTCTTAAAGTCGGTAACTTATTTTTGTTCGAACAATAGAGGTAATAAATTCCAAATGATCAAGTTGTAAAGGTTGTAAAATAAAACGTTGCTATGTTCGAGATACAGAGGTCAAATTTAATTTTTCGAGTTATAGAGTGAAAATATGTACCAAAATGGCTTGGAGGGACTCGGTGATTATTTCGACTAACAAAGGGTCAAGATTTCAAGTAATGGAGGTTTTGGTGTTTGAAGGGAAGGGAACAAAACATTTTTTCGAGATTTGGAGGTTTTTGACTTATCGAGGTTCGACTTATAGAGGTTCGACTGTATTATCATATTACAATAACATTATTTCATATTAATTTATTAATACTAGACAAATAGACGTTTTAATAGCATTTCAGAATTGAAGCGCTGAACCCTAAACAACCAATTTATTATTATAATATAAAATAAAATACATAAAAAGCAAATCCATTCAAATCAATTCAAGGCACTATTATTTTGTAATATGTTTCCTTCATATGACTCTTTGTCCATCCCAAAGCCAAGCTTGATGAATTATACATACATGAACAAAGATTTTAAATATATTTTTATGTTTGGATACCGTAGCATATACTTCGTGAATTAAGATAAATTATTTTTAGTCTACGGCCGAAAGAGATAATTATATGTTTTAGATATGCCAAATGTGAATTACAAAGCATACTTTAAAATATTTCATTTTTACACTATCGCAACTCGCAAAAATTTAAATAAAACCACTATTCAATCATGAAGTTTCACGGGATGCCTTAGGTAACGGTCGTCACAACTGTACTGCTGATACTTTGATGACTTATGATTTTGATGTTCATTAAATTAATCAAATATAGTTTTTATATTAAGTTTTATTTAAAATTTAAATATTAAATATATTTAGAAAGCTTGAGCATCCAATGGATACGCTTCTAGTTTACACGTCTGATATAATTATTGGCCTAATGTCCCCTCGAATGCTCAGGGTATACTGAAAAAAAATCATAACAATATTATAAAAGGGCAAGGAAATCAAATAGTATCAAAATTTTTTGTGTTGTTGAAACCCTGTCATTCGAAATGACTATAGTAACTGGGAGACTAATGAGAGTTTATGTAAACTATTGTGCATAGGTACATGCATAAAAAACATAAAAAAACAGTTGTGTGTACTTATGTATGCACGTAAGAAGTTATACTTCTTTATCGTTACTAAAAAAGATAACTAAAAATTTCCTCTCGTGCCCGTGAAAAACGAATTCAGATCTGATGAGATATCAAGTTTTTCAGATCGGATCAGATCTGTATTATGAGACTGTTCGTATCTGAATTTCTCGGTGATTTTAGATATGCAACTATCTGTTCATATCTAAAAAACAAAATTGAAAAAATTACTTCAAAACTAACGCAAAATTTTGTCAACGGAAAAATAAAATAAACAGTATGCAAAAAAAACCCTAACCTCCAACAGGTGTCGAACCTGCGAAGGAAGATTTGGATTGGATTTCAAGTCCAACTGCTTAACCACGGGTAGATTTGAATTTCAAGTCCATTTCCTTAACCATTCGGCCAACTGAGCTACAAGAACAGTGGGAAATTCACGGTACACTATGGAATAACACATAGTAATTGACTCTATTTGATCGGTTTAAAAATCAGATATAATCAAATCTGATCAGAACTGTTTCCTTTGACTAATAAAAATTGTTAAAATAATTTTCAGATATGATCAGATCGGTAATGTAGGAGTATTTTAATCTGGATCTATCCGGATATATCTGTTCAATCTGATTATATCTGGGCAGTCTCACAATACAGATCTGATAAAATATGAGCATATCTGAACTTGTTTTTCACGGGTGTGCTCGTACTCTTTGTATGTTATTATATAGTGCTCAGTAAGAATATCAAAAGATTAACAGATTTTCTATGTATCTGTATACAGAATCAAGTTATATATCAATAAACCATTAAAATAAACTGTTTAACCAATAGTTATGTAAAAATAATAATAATTCATATTATAAACAAATTAAAAGAAACATACCGACAATTAACCTCAAATCAATAAACGCACTTTAAAAAGTTTATAATAAAAACCACTTTTAAATAAAATTGTTATATTGGTATTATATAATTTAAAATTGTTATTATAATCTTATATAAATTTTATTTTTTATTACCATATATAATTCAAAATCACACACACACACACATTCATAATTAGCGGCCAACTTCATCCTGCTGGTTTACTCTATGTCGCTTTTGCGGCCAACTTCAACATGATAATTTTGTGCCATAGTGATGCGCGCGCATTTTAAAATTTCACTCTCATCATTTTTACATAACGCGCCTAAAGAAGTATAACTTCAAAATTTAATAAATTAACAACAGAACTGCACGTGTCGTGTTTCTTTGGAGAAAACTATCACTTCATTACTTCATCTGCACGTGTCGTGTTTCTTTGGAGAAAACTATCACTTCATTACTTCATTAGGTAACCATTAATTAGCTAAATTTCCGTTAGTTTTCGATATCGAAAAAAGTTTACATTTTATAAGTACTAGGTTCACCCACATTCTACGAAATAGCACATTCAACATCGCGCTAGATTGCAAAAAGACATTAATATTTTAGGAGAATTCCCTTTTCATTTAAGACGTTTGGTCTCGAATTGGGGGGTTGGGGTCATCGTACTGCGCACAGACGGTATAATTTTTTCATACTATTGATACATCGAATACGTGGTCGGTCCGAAGTGAGTGTCCCTTTTGTGTGCAGGCTTCGCACTACATTTTCATTGCGCCAAATGTATGGACAAATTATACCGTCCGTGCCTAGTACGGTAACCGCCCAGCAGCAGTTACCATCTGCTGTCATTAACAGCCAACAATCTGCAGAAAGCCCACGTAGTGAGTTATAGGTTATTGCCTTTATGTATTTTCACCTATAAGGATTTCCTAAGAAGTAAGCTGGTGGCAATAATGGAGCTAATCTGCTTTTAGGATGTAGGCGGTGGCAGTAAAATACACAAATCAACAACGTCTAGGGATTTTTTGTATAAAATTCTAAAACTCAAAAAATACTAGCCGGTTTATAAATCTTTTAATGAAAACTTGGTTTTTTGTAGACCTTATTGAATGATTCCAAAGGACAATGCCGATTTTTGTATGGACTTGTGACCGAAAATGTAGACAGACGATACAAAGAAATATAAGCGAAAGCCTTCTAGATTATGAATTCGTAGGTTTCGGTTTCATTTCTGAAAACATAACCTCACACTGCAATACCTATTTAATAATACTTGAATTAGTATTATCCCTATTATTTCGCTTAATTTCTCATACTAATCATGTAAAGGAATCGAATAAAACAATATTGTGACTTTCATCGAATTCTTTTCATGACTCATGACTGGTTTAGAGACTTATATTTACGAAGATACCTATCCTACTTTTTTATGCATTATAAAACTAATAATAATTCATCGTGTAATATAATGGTCTTCCGTAAGTACATAGTTGAAAGTAAGAAACATGTATACATACAGCTCACACCGGTCCTGTAGGAGGGCTAGGCAGAGACTGGAGTCTTCTTATCAATTCAAAAACATACCTGTTTTAATATTAAACAAAGCTAAGTTTATAAAAATCAGATGTTTTTACATACCTATGCAGTTCTCATATTTTCTTCTATATATATAGTACTCTTATATTGTTGTTAAGTTTCCAGTATTCCATTTAGGTAATAAATGGTTCAATACTCTACATATAATCAAATAAGGCAGTTATTAAAATATAACACCTGCGCTAAATAAAACAACTTTTTCATAGTTTTTAGCGCATAATTTATATTCAATCATGACATTTCGACTTCTTTACAGGAGCCGTGATTATTCAACTTCTTTACAGGAGTCATGATGACAGGATACTATCCTTACCCGTCGAAGAGGAAGTGTATTATTTCATTACTCCCTAAGGCGTAATACGCTTTTTATAATTTTTCTACTTAAAAAGTAAAGCCCCAGTTTTCAGGAAATATCCATATTATTTTAACATATGGTAAGTACACAAAATAACTCAACATACTCCGATCTATGGTTATTACCTGTGAACATTTAAATAATCATATACGTGTGCCCGTGACGCTCTTATTGCTCAGGAATGCTCAATTAACGCTTCCCGTCGCCGTCGTCACCGTATTCGCCGTTCATACAACATTGTTGCTGTGAGTCTGGTCTTTGTTCTGTTACTTAACACTTATTTCTTTGTTCCATAATGTACTAATTATTTTACTGTGTCGTTGCCTATTCTATTATATGATTTCCAAATCGCTAGAAGTAGTAGACATTGAGCTACCCCCTGACACTGAGGACGAGAGAGGCCTAAGCCCCTGTTCGAGTCAGAAAAAAACTCGTTCTAAAATCAGAAAGCATCACCTGTCATGTCACCTCCTACACCAAGCTTAGACTTAAATATTCTTCTAAAATTCATAAAGTCATATGATGGCAGTAGAGACACATTGCATTCTTTTATAATTAATTGCAATAACGCTTATGACCTCGCGAATAATTCTCAAAAGCAAATCCTTTTTAAATACATATTGTGCCAACTCAAAGGGAAAGCTGAGGTGGCTTGCTCCATAAAAGACTTCAATAGTTGGGACCAATTAAAGGACTTCCTCAAAACCCAAATTTGTGAAAGGAAACACTACTCGCACTTGCTTACGGAGCTACAGGAAAGAAGACAGTTAACAAGCGAAAATGTAAATCAAATATGCTCTCCGAATCTAAACTTACTTATCCCAACTTCTTACGAAAATAGCTTTAAATAATACTAAATTAAAAGAACTCCCAGGCGGTACTGCGGCCATGGAGAAATTAGCTATGCACCACTTCTTTATGGGTTTGCACCCAAGAATTTCAAACATTGTTAGATGTAAATCTCCCAAGTCGATTAACGATGCAATAAACTTTGCCATATTTGGAGAACGTATTCAACAATATAAGAGAAACAACGTTACTGAAACCAAACTCATGAATAGGAAGACGCGAAACCCTAGTTCTTCCAGTCCTCAATATCGACATCAACCTATAACGCCAAATTCAACAACTAGACAGACAAACTACTACCAACCACAGACTCCCTCCGTCACTTGCAGATACTGCAAATTTCTAGGCCATAGCATTGAAAACTGCCGGAAACGAGGGTATAATTCCGTTACCAACAACCTTCAAACCCTGGCTCCAACTTCAACCCAGTCAGAAGGGTTAATTTCCGTGGTCCTCGGTTCTACTAAATCCAATAACAAATCTTCTATATCCACTGTATCCAAATCCGCGGCCGTCGGTTCTACAGTGAAAGGCTATCTTCTAAAGTAAAAGGCTTCAGTTCCCGCGAGGACACTGTTCCAACTCTAGGTTCTTTTGACATAAAAATGTAGCCTAATGACAATTCCAACACTTACTTAAAGCACAAATTCCATGTAGTTCAAGATGTTGACTTGCCTTACAACGGTATCGTAGGAAACGACTTACTTACTAAATTTTATGGCACAATCAACTTCACTCGCGAAGTCTTGAGTCAACTCTGATTTAAAAATATTGTTTACTAACCCATACTTCATTATTCCAGGACGCACCGAAAAGTTGGTAGAATGCTCAGTTTCGAACCCTGACCTCGCAGAAGGTTTAATTCTTGACCAAAACCCTTCGAAAGATATCCATAGCTATGGCACAGTAAAAAAATATTACAAGGAAGTTAAACTTTTTTATTGGTTTTCAAATTCATAATCTGCTTTTAGATAACTTCTAAACGTTAAAAATTGTATTATTAAATCGAATTATTAAAAATTTCATTCTTGTACATGTTCGGCCACAAATCGGCATTGTCCTTTGAATAAAATAAATTAAAATATAAGGATTTAAATTTATCTGTCCTAGTTATTTGTATTTTTATACCAAATTAAAGATTTTTTTATATTGGTTATTCAATCAGAAAATCCCTAGACGGTGTTGATGTGTTCATATAATAGACTTGTGTATCGAAGGAAAACCAAATAAGATATTAATTCACATCAAATCGCATGTCCAAGTCTCCCTAAGAAGAGTCCCAATCTCTATAACCCTGATTGAGATAAATTTTTCGATGGACAAGACAATATCAGGGCTATTAACTAAGCCAAACAAAAACTGAGCCGAATTGGCTTGCACATTGCTTTTCTACGAAGAACTACGTACTCGTACTATACAAGTTGAACGTAATAGTACAGTAGAGCTAGAAATAAAGATAGTCAAATAAAGTTTTAATAATGTTATATCTCTCTTCTATTTTGACTTACGCTGATAATATGCAAATAGATTAATAGTTTCACTTTAGCACTGATTTAGTTAACAGAAGATATTAGGTCGGGGGGGAAAAGCCTTTTCGCATATGGTATGTATAAACTTATAATAAAACATCTTTTAACTTGTACTAAACGATTTTTATCTGGCCGGTTTTCTTGACATTAAAAAGGTGACATTTCAAAAAAATAATCAAATTAGGGAAAATTTTGTTTCCAACTATTTTTCGTTTGTTTCTCTTTCTATCAAAATGAGCGAGCTGCCTAATGAAGAAATTAGATATTTTCTTTAACTAGGCGAAGCATTCGCTAAGCATAAAGCTACGCTAGCACCATATATTGGAGCGGAGCGTAATACCTAAAAAAAGAAAAAAAAAATTAATGGGAATTTTTGCGAATTTCAAAATTCGGGCTCCGTCACGATTTGGTCCTAAACCTGTTGATTCAATTCTACACAAAAAATACTAGGCGATGCAGACGCTAAGCATTTAGCTACGCTAGCACCATATATTGGAGCGGAGCGTAATACCTAAAAAAAGAAAAAAAAATCTTTTTCGATGGGATTTTTAGCGAATTTCAAAAGTCTGGCTCCGTCACAATCTGGTCCTAAACCTATTGATTCGATTCCACACAAAAAATATTAAAATCGGTTAAGAACTCTGGAAGTTATGGCGTAACAGACATTGCGCCATTGAAGCTGATCCATGGGAGCTTCGCTCACTTCGTTCGCTCCGCTCCAATTATTTATACAAAAAAGAAAAAAATGCAACGCAAGCCGCGAAAAAAATTTGTGATGTTTATGGATCTAATCCAGTATCAGTAAGAGTAACACAAAGCGTTTCCAATCCGGAAATTTTGATGTCAATGATGCACCTCACTCTGGTCGCCCTGTTACGAATAAAATGGACGCTATTTTTGAATAAGTGGAGCATCATAGGCATATCATCAGTCATATCACGACATAGCTAAAAAACTGGGAATTGACCACATAACAGTATTGACCCATTTGAAAAAAAGCTGGGCACACAAAAAAGCTGGATATTTGGGTGCCACACCAGCTCACTGAAAGAAACCTAATGAACCGTTTACTTATTTACGATTCTTATTAAGACGTAATGACACCAAACCGTTTTTGAAGAGATTGATACCTGGTGTTGAAAAGTGGATCACATATGACAAGAAAGTGCGATAGAGGTCGTGGTCAAAGGTCGGTCAGGCTTCACAGACTGTGGCAAATCCTGGGTTAACTCGCAATAAGGTGTTGCTGTGTCTGTGGGATTGGAAGGGCATTGTTTATTATGAGCTTCGCCGGGCAGAACCTTCGATTCGGATCTCTACTGCCAACGACTGATGAGATTAAAGCAAGAAGTTGAAAGAAAGCGGCCGGAATTGATTAATAGAAAGGATGTTGTCTTTCATCACGATAATGCTAGACCACATACATCTTTAGCCACTCAGTAAAAATTAAGAAAGTTTGGCTGGGAGGTGTTAATGCATCCGCCATATAGCCCTGACCTTGCACCTTCAGATTTCCAACTGTTTCAGTCTCTTCAGAATTCTTTAGGCAGTGTTAGGTTAATATCAAGAGAGGACTGCCAAAACTACTTTATTGCGTTTTTTTTTTATCAGAAGTTTTTTATCAAAATTTCTACAGCAACGGGATCATGTCTCTACCTACAAGATGACAGAAAGTCTACGCACAAAATGGCACATTATAAACTGTAGTTAAATTTAAATTAACTTTGAAAAAAAAATGTCTTGAATTTTCATATAAAATGCGAAGAAACTTTTCCCAACCTATTATACATAACATTATTATATACGAAAGATCTCTGATTATAAAGATTTATAATGTCTCTTTTCGCTTCAGTCATATATTTTAAACATGCTCGCTTAATAACTTACTTTTATATAACCATATATATCATATCTGACAGTATCCACAGTACGCCGTTTCTAAATATTATTCTGTAGTGTTACATCAGAACATTTTTGATGTAACACTAAAGTTTTATCGTTATTGCACGAATGAATAGTCCCGTACATGTTGCCATAATTAATAACGACGCTAAGTCTTGATTTGAGAATATTAGTAGTAAGGAACATATTTGGTTACGCTTACTATAACTGAATTATAAATTAACAACAAAACTTTCATTCACAATTTCCCTCTATATTTTGGAGATTTTACTCTGCCGCGCTGAAGCACCAACCGCTCCCGTGGACTTGAGTAGATTTTACATAACATAGGAACTCAAAATCAACTTCATCACAAAATTTTGTACGCTCCGTACATTATGAATACACTGCGAACCATATATGAATTATGAAAATTTTACAAAAAAATGAAGCACAAGAAAATATTTACCGATGTATAATGGTTTGCCAATAAGAAAGCCATATATTTAAGTGAATACTCTAGTTAGTAAGTACATCACTGCATGTTTTAAAAACTTTACGACGGACATTGTGTTAAGAACTCAGAATCAAAATAAACTACAGTTACAGTCATATCGTCTCTAAACATTCGGCTCACATCCGGTGACAAGCCAAGTAGGTGGGCCAATCTGGAATGATCTACACCATACTCTGTACCTCCAATAGCGTGCCGTATCAAATGCGTCGCAGCGTTTCGATCTTTGGGTTTACTCTTTAAACTCTCTTTTCTGTGCAATAGTAAATCATTAATATCACCTAGCTGAATGTTCTTGCGTGGCAACTTAAGGGGGTTAAAAAATACCTTCCCTTTCATATGTTCACCTATTAACTTTACTGATTGCAATGCGGTCATCATATCCCATAAGCCATCTGATGCTATTATTAAGAATTTATCTTTTGATGATAATCTGTGATAATAAATGTCAGGTTTTGATGTCAAATATGGAGGTGTATGATAGTTCGGAGGGATAGCTTTCTGGCCAACTAACGGAACTGCCACGTTGTTTAATGTCTCCATGGGCCACTTATACCGATAATCTCCCAGACTTCGTAAAGGAGCCAATTCTCCTAACAGCCTGTCACGCCTTATTACGGTTTTCTTTTCCTCGTCAGGATGCTCACTCCATATTCTTTTTAACTCGTCATAATTTTCGGAATTATGTTCCTTAGTGATCTTTTTCGCCATCCATTCATTTTCATCTGTCAGTGTACCTAAAACAGCGTTGCAATCGCCGACGTTGGCGACATACAAATGAGGGCCATCGATATGTGTAACACAAGCCACTGCACCAGACAAAGCCACTGATAAAGTTTTGGGATTAATAATACCACTTAGTTCGAAAGGTTCTACTACTTCTCTAGATATGTCGCTATCTAATTTCAGTATTGCTTTTTCTAACGAAGTACGCACATCTTTTGCATCTCTAGGTTCTTCAAGAAGCTGTAGTAAATAATTTTTAAAACTTTTTTCATATATTAATTTTAAATCTTCTACAATTTCTACCTGAAAACCGAAAATAACAAATGATTATATGAGATTTGTGATTTTAGACATACTACATTAAAACGATATCCCAAAAGGTAAATACATCTCGACAGACATTTTTGAAATTAACTTACTTTATCATTGAAAGTCTCTAGCAGACTCCCTTGCGGGTCTTCGTTGACATATTTCTTCAAATTCTCCTTAGGAAGCAGAGCTGCTGCTATATAATTTAGAAGCCGCTTAGATATCACCTGTGCGCAAGCAGGGCCTCCGTGACCATCGTATACACCCATCAGAATACCTACAAAAATTAGAACCTTTGTTTTTATATCGAAGGAATATCGCCTGTTACAATGAGTTGTTTGTCTAGAATGTATTTTTAAGAACAAAAACTAGAAGTGATTTATTTATTGTATCTATGTTAAACTTAAAAATGTAGGTGTCGCTATCGTCAAGAATACTTTGTATAAAGCTCAATTAATCCTGCTAAAGGCGCCGAAAAAAAAGACTTGCAACAGTTGTAACAGAATACCTCCAATAACATATTTCTTATACCTAAAACAACAAAATGCAATATAGACGTTCTATGTCACAAAGACGGGTATAGACTGCACAAAAAAAGTTTAATCTTTGCATGCCTTGCAGGTAGCAGGTGTGCAGTCACGAGAGCGTAATGGATCTGAGACGGTAATAAAAATTATTTAAAAACATACGATGTATTTCACAGGTTGTTGAAATAAAAATAGTGTTATAAAAAATATACACTAAAATTTTTATTACAGCGAAAGGCGAAGCATAACGAAAATAAATTATTTTACTTATCATATTTCAGTTGACATTATTTAGTTTTATTCACAACAATGTGTTCTATATTTTGAAATACAAAACCTCTATCATGTTTTAAAAAAATACTATAATAGGGCGAATAGCGAAATTACAACAATACTTGTTTTTAATAAGTTGTTAGCGGTAATAATAGCTGTGTTGTTGCTGTATAGTTTATAAGCAAGTCTGATAAAACATATTGTGACCAACTCCCGAACTCCCGATCTTACAAACAAAATGTCTATATATAGGGTCGTTTAATTTGTTAGCGAATAACAGCATACAGTTAAACCAAACTTAGTTTACCATAAGATACCATACCAAATAACCGGACATTTAAGATGTATCAGGTATTTACCTCCTCATAGAGTTCCGTTTGACCCTTTGAAATAAATTCAGGGGGAATGAACCAAATTACGATAATAACAGAAAATGGCTGCATCATATTTTTTTAGAGCAACTTTAATTCATTTTTGGAGGCAGTAGTCATAAACTCTCGTGTTAAGCCAAGTGCAGCCGGCGCGGCGCTGCCTTTAATTCACGCCTGTCCGTAAGAATGTTAAGAACTCATTTAAAACTCACATTTGCCTGCTTTTTTTTTTTGCTTGTTTTAATTTTTTTATTTTATTTTTCATTTTCTCATTTCTTTTTTAGGAGAAGGGGAATGTCAGGATAAATAAGACCGGCCAAATGTGAGTCCGACTAGCGCACGAAGGGTTCCGTAAGGGCCAGGCCACAACACTACGTTGCGGCGTCGTATCGTAAAAACAACATCGCACAGCAATGCGATGCGATGTCGCAACGCAAAAATTTCATCGGATACGATATCGTACGACAAGACGCTAACCAACGGTTTAGTTTCTAGTGAGACATGGACCGCACTGCGCGTGTTCTACTTTTGCTTGCATTAAGACGCAGTTTACAGGTGATGAAACTAAATAAAACTGAATCGGGTATACATAATAGGTAACTCAGAAAGTTATACGAAAAAAGGTTTTAATTATGAGCCCCTTGCTGGGACTATGGTAAATGGTTTAAAATTATTTTAAAACATTAGATAGTTGGCAAATAAAAGAAAAATTACAACAATTTCGAATTCACCTCACCATTTCTTTGAGAGCAAAATTTAACTATCGTGTCGCATTGAAAAAGGATATGCAGCAGGAACGTTTTTTCGTGGATATATATCTTATGATTTCAAATGTAGCCTAAAACCGGCCGAGTCGTTTTATCAACTCCAAATGGCATTCCTGGATCAATTACTGACAATGTATGTGGAGAAAAACTAACTATATATCAAACCCTAACTGAATAAGGCTATATTACTGTACTAAAATTAAAAGCTACTATGAGGCACGAAATTACTTAATGACTTTTTACTGCTTTGGATACCATGTGTTGAATCTCTTTTGGATTGATTTTATCATTTAAAAGTTGTATGTACGTAATACATACATATCACATTAAAATTAATTACAAACAAAAATAAACTCAAACATTACTCATTAAAATAATTAAATTCTAATACATACATCTGAAGATACATTGTAGAGTTACAGTTTTTAAATGTGATAAGTATATCAAATTTATTTGGAATTAAATATTGAAAATCAGATATATTTAAATTAAATATTGATTAAACTAAATGTTTAAATTTATTCACCATACCTCTGTTGAGAGGACTATTATTGAATAGTTACACTTACACAGATTGCTAAAAAATAACATCTATTCATTACCTGGTGTCATCTTACATATCCCTTCACATCTAGTGTCTTCAATAGGATCATTTGATGCCAGCTGATTTGAGTCATAAGATTTGACTGTGCCTGAAGTAAACTCTTTATTGAACTCATTCTTTCTTAGTATTACAGTAACCTGAAAACAAATGAGAACCATTTTCAGTGAGTAGCTATAATTCTTTGATATAATGTCAACATAACAAATTGTCAAGTCCTGCCATTGCAGGACAACATAATAAGGACTTCATAATAACATTGTAGATCATTATCTACAATGTTATTATGAAGTGTGTAGTTGTGACAATATAACATTCCTATTTTAAACCGGACCTAAATAAAAAGTTAAATAGATT
Organism: Calamotropha paludella; assembly: GCA_927399485.1. Lineage (NCBI taxonomy): Eukaryota > Metazoa > Arthropoda > Insecta > Lepidoptera > Crambidae > Calamotropha > Calamotropha paludella. Next base: position 30,234,558 of record OV656803.1, read on the forward strand.
TTAGAAGTATTAAATAAATACAAAGATACTGCAGACCAAATAATTATTACTTTGAGATAAACATTTTTTTGTTTATCTCAAAGTAATAAATATTTACTCCGCAGAATTTAGATATTAATGTATTATGTTAGAACAGTGCTAGTTTAATAAACAGGTGTGTGTACTATTTATTTAAACAAATAATTATAAAAATATAGATGTAGTATTTTCTTAGGTGTTTGTATGTTTGTTTTGTAAATAAATACAAATCAATTGCTGCAAGTAACAACAGACAGAGACAGACTACAGAATGCAACTGAAATAGGTGGCATAAGAATATTTAGCTTCGCTTCAAGCAATGTTAGACCAATTTAATGGGTAAGTGGCAAAGGTTCCCTTCAAAAAATTTTAATGTAAACTTAGACGAAGATTCTATCCAGTTTTTGATAAAAAATTGATACCACCCTAAGCTGATATTATGAAGACAGAATGTATACTCTTTTTAGTTATATTTGACTCTTTTAATTTTTTTTAGGTTTATCTACAAAAGAAGCAGTAGTAATATTTTAAATTTCAGAATCAGTTCATTCATTATTTGACTGATTCATTGCTACATACAATTACCAGAAACTCGATTTACATAAAAAATGTAGGTAGTTTTATTCTAGGTAGATTTCCCTAAAACTTAATTTGAAAGAGTTATCATCGATTTAAAAATGACGCGGCTCCAGTGGCTAGCGCCACATCCAAAAGAAAGTGATGGCACGCCAGATCCACAACGAATCGGTTAAACACACTCTTGTGCCTTAAAGTTAAAGAAAACAAAACAGTTTATACATGTATAATGAAAATAATGAAATTCAAGAACTAAAAACAAATGCCTCAAATGTAATAAATGTATTAAAAATCACCATAGAGATTTCGAATTTTAGATCTGTAGTTTGGTGACCAATCAGGATTTACTACAATAATTTTTTGGCTATCTCTATGAATATATTTCTGGCAGAGAAAGATTGAACTCAAATTGAGCAATCTTTAAGCATTGTTTTATTACAATTGGATGACATTGAAAAGATCAGTATCATATAAACATACACACATACATCAGGAAACTACAGAAGGGAAAGCATGAACCAGGCACTATTATATCATTGATTAACCAGTAATGTAAGAAAAAAATATTTCAATTTGTTTATATAGTTAAATACAAAGCTATAAATTTCAGATAATAAGGTGAAATCTAAACACAAGCTATTTTTTTATTTGTTGATTTCTAATGCCATACACATGCATTATCTCTTATGGGATTGCTTACTTTGATCTGCTCAATTTTATACTGAAATCTTTGAGCTTCATGCTTTGTTGCCAAAGGCTAAAGGAATATGAGGCTATCTTAGAATTATTCCCCTTTTTTGGGTTTATGGTTATAAAGAATTGTGTCTTAATTCTCAAGAGATTTATTTATACACTTACTTTTGTAAGCTTTAATTTTTTAGTCGATAATCAATCACTTCAACTGAAAAATATGCACTTTAAATTTAACTTATACTTACTTCTTGAGGTGTTAGAGTATTAGACAAGGTATCTTTCTGTGCCTGTACTAGTCTTAGAGAGGAATAGAAGGAACGCGTAGAAGTCGAGGCGCAGCCAAAGATTAAATCCTGACACCAGTTACCTAATAACTTCTGTCTTAGCCTGGGATCTAATTTTAGACAAGAATTTACTATTAAATTTATATTTGAAAAACTCATATTTATGGATTAATAACTCGCACACAGTCAGGTTTTTGAGACATGATAAATAAAAGCTGATATAAACGCAAAAGTCACTAACACATCGTAAAAAATCCCGACTCTTTTCTAATTTTTTATTTATTTTACGCACAGATTACACCACCCGCTAAATCAAAGTCACAGACTTAAAAATCGTTACAGACTCCTGGGATTAATTGTACTCTGTGGTTATACGACTGAACTCTGTAAAACAAGAGTACTGTGTGTGTGTCACTGGGTTAATTAATACGTTAAATGAAATGAATATACATGACATGGCTAAAGTACTGATATAGGCAACGATTAGCAAACTGCTAGAGGTGTGTAAGTACTGTGAGTAATGTATTACGCGATATATAACGCGAGCGCGTACTGAAACAGTACGTATTACCTGGCAAAATTTTGCATGACACGTCATGTCACAGTACCTGAGAGTCTAGCGCCTGTCGAACAGTGTCGCGTTCTGTGGTCGCGTTATACTATGACATGACATGCTCTCTGCATGGCTAGTCGTTCGGCCGGACGGTTTGTCTCTGTCATGCCATGTTATTTGGAAAAAAAATATTTGGAACAGTATTGCGTTCGCGGTAAGGATCATATTTCTGTTGCACCGCCCCCTGTCGTGTAGAACGTAGGTCATAAACCTTGCGAGCTTTTTTCGTATAATTGTTTTTGATTTGTAAAAGTGCATGCATAGTTTTCACTCAATTTAGTAATTACACGGTCAAGGTTTATTGTATGCAATACAGATAAAAAAAGGTTAATAGTAAATTATGTGTAAAATTGTTATGTGTAAACTGTAAATAAATAGAAACAGTAGTGCTAGTGTGTGTAAGTAAATAACTTTATTTGTTTAAATTCGGCATGGCGATGATCGGACACAATGTTCTTCCTTCATCATGTCACGTCGCAAATTGTGATGCGATGTAATCACATGTGTTATGAAGAACGTAATATGATCTGTATTAATAAAGAATCTAGCTAACAATAACAACCTATCGCTTTTCCATTACACTCAGTACAAACAATACCACGTACATTGATATATATTCTACCAATAGAAAAAATGTGTGCAAATACTTTTGAATTTAGAACACAAATCAGGTGAACTGCGATGACAGACTTAAGTGTACTGTATAGCGTGCAATGAAACATAGAGACTGTTCGGAAGGGCATATCTAGTACAGTAAGTAATAGCGGGCCGTTCGTATAGCGCGTCATTCGAAGTTATATGGAGTACTGCGTACTGTTCTAATGTCATATTACGCGATACGAAATGTCATGTCATATGGCAGTACGTTCTAACGTACTGTTTGGCGCATGTCTACAAACTGCATGCAGCATCTGCACAACTCTGTCTGGTCTAGTAGAAGTATTAATTAGACTGAATATTGACCATAGAGTAAATAAGCATTAGTTATTAAATAAATAAATATTTCCTACATTCACACCAATTAACCTAGCCCAAAGTAAGCACTGTTAAGCTTATTGAAAAAGTATCGATATATCGATGTATCGATATTTTTATTCATTACATCGATATTTTTGGGCGATATATTTTATTCTGATATATCGATACATCGATACAAAATATCCAATATCGAAAATTGTATCAAAAACGATATTTTTTTTAGCAAAACATCTTTACGCAAGCTTGACTTGGGTAGTTACCTGGTGAATACGTGACGAGAGCGTTACGAAAATTGTGATAGTTCGAAGCGAACGAAAGTTAAGAGGAACACATAGATATACATACATACACATAGATGGAGCTAAAGAAATTTTACTCCGGTGATGTGGTCCAAAGTACACTGGTTTTATTTTATTTATGTAACCAAAATCACTAGAATTCAAAACTATATAGTAACGAAAAGAAAATAGTAACTGTAGTGGGTCATGACATCTGGCGGTTGAAATTTAATAGTCTTCTATTGTCTTTGCATTAGTATTTCTGATCACTAATAATATCTCATATGTGCAGGTACATACATAGATATGTATGATATTTTCCGCCATTTTTTTTGCCGAAATTTATTGCTTAAAATCAATCTGAAAAAACTTCATGTAATAAAATATAAACAAAAATAATAAATACTCTTATGTTAATTTTTCATAGATTCTATCAAATCGATTTAAGTTTGTTCCTAACATTAATCCGAATCGATGTAGTTCAGTATCGCCTTCACATGTAACGTCACTAGTTCTCTCTCGTATATATACTAGAGATTTATCTCGACTATACTAGAGATTTATCTCTGTATAGTAGAGATAAATCTCTAGTATATCTGTATGGCGCAGAACACAGGCGACGAGGACAGCTTTCGCCTAATCTGAATGCTGCCACAATTTCTGAAACACAAGATTCCGTGACGTCAGAATCAGGGTCATTATGGTCTCGACACGAAAAGCTGCTAGTTGCTGCAGCTAGCAATAATGCAGCTAATCTAGCATCTCGAACTAACAGAATGCCGGACGAGTTGAAGCAATTCGTAGATGCTCCAAATCTATCTCGTAAGGAAAACCCGATAAAGTATTGGTTAGACACGAGACATTTTACACCCACGGCTTCCTCTGTACCTTCAAAGAGAGTGGCTTCTGCAGTGAATTTAATGGTTCCTAACAATAGGAGCCGGCTGACAGCGGAGCATGTAAAGAGCAGAGTTTTTCTTCTTTCGCTACCGGACAAATACTGGTTCGCCTGATTATATTTTTGTAATTATTGCCTAATGGAATATTAATTAAAATAGTTTCATTTTTATTGAGATTATTAATAAGTATAATAATTGCTATTGATAATATTGAGCTAAATACACCATTAATTAAAAAACGCAGAATCTTTTGAAAATGTGACCGATATATCGATACTTTTTGTCGAAATATTGATGGCGATATTCATATTTTTATAAATATCGATATATTGATATATCGATATATTTTTTCACTTGTGACATCCCTAAGCATTGTAAGGCTTGTGTTATGGATACTAGGGTAACGGATAGACATACATATATGATACATAGATATGTGATATTCATAGAAATATATATAAACAACCATGACTCAGGTACAAATGCGCGTATTCATCCAACATCTGCCCCTACCGGGATTTGAACCCAGGACCGTCGGTACGAAAGGCAGGATCGCTACCGTTGCACCAAACAGTCGTCAAAGATAAGTATTACTTATCTTTGGTCAACATTAGTATTCCTTTGTAGAATAAGCAAATGTTTCTACCTTTTTTACAAAGGTAGAAACATTAGTTTATTTACAAAGAAACCAAAAAATATTGAAAATAATGAAATGAGTTTTAGTTTACCAAACAAACTGCCGCTACCGGCTCCGAAGACCGGTAATACGGAAATAGTTTCGCTCGGTCTATAGGGCTAAAAAAAAAGTGATCTCAGAATAGGCCGCATGCTTCAGATACTTCAAAAAAATGGTTTTCGAATACGATATAAATTATTTTAATAGAAAAATACCATAAAGAACCGACTCGGCTCACAAATGAATTCTCAGGCTGAAATATTTGGAAGTCCGGTCCAATGCTCTCCCAATTTAGCTACCGAGCCTTGTGAACACCCGTCGAAATTTTCTAGTACCTTTCTAATTTTACGCTGTAGGCCAGCGTTATCTCATCAATTAGAGGAACATTCTCTCGTATTCGAAAGAACACTGTTACTGTCGTGTAATCATATTTATATTATAGAGAGGTAAAAGTAAGCGAGAACAGTGACCACTAACGCGCGAAGGCGAGCGAGCGAAGCGAGCTTATTCATTACAGAAATAAGGCTAAAATTGAGTAAATATGAAAATTATATCAACTCCTTCCGCCCTCCCCCCGCCTCCATTCTTAACAATGTTATGTAGTTGTGTGAAGCGGTGTATAGAATATCGGCGCCACTGCTATACAATATAACACATTTTATAAAATACTAATTAATCTTTTATACAAGTTGAAGTATAAAATTTTACACAGGTAGACATAGTTGAATACATGTGATCGCCCCTAATGTGAAGAAAGGCTGCCGAAGCCCATTGGTTGAGACGTCAGATTTAAGCTAGTACGGACGTAGATCCACTCTTAAGAAAAGCATTTAACAGGAATATTAATAATGTGTTTAACGCATAATTAAAAATATGTATAGTTAATTGTAAATTTTAATAGAAAATGTGGTTTTTAGCTATCCGAGCCACACGAAACTGTAGTATCTGCTAGTTCCCTAATTTTAGATTCAGATTTGTAGGTCTGGTGGCCCTGGGTCAACGGAAGCCACTAATCATTTGACGATTTTCAAAATCAAAATCGTTTATTATGAATATGGGTTATACAGTTGTTATAACAATGTTAAAAACTTCTATATTCTACCATCTAAAAACACTAAAAAAATCTGTTTAGATAAAATGATAATCGCTGACCAGTTGAAATTCGTTTTTTTTATCTGTATTGTGGAGGCCCCAGGGCAGTAGCCCCGCCTGCCCTCCCCTTAATCTGGCCCTGCTTACACTTATTGGCTTAATTTTCACTTTTAAATCCCATTTAAATTAAATTTTTATAACGTTTTACACACCACCCATAACAATTATCATTGAAATATGATATCGAATCAAAAAGTATTCGATTAGTTTACAGATTTAATTTTACACATTCAATTAATCGATGTTATCGAATATTTGTAGCGCATGCGCATTGCGCATGTCGGATTCGTCATTTCATCGTTCGCTTCGGCCGACATCGCGATACCATCATTTTTCTGAGTCTGGTAATTTTGCCAACGACATTGTGAAATTATAACATTTCAAAATGCCTAATCAAGTGTTGATTATAGAACCGCAAAATGAGCTTAAGTTTAAAGGTGAGTACCAAATATTATTGTACGTAAGCATCATCCGCCGCATTGGAAACTTTGGTATTGTAGGTAGCATACTTATGTCGCTAGCTGCTGACAAATGGAGTTTCTATTTCCAGGTATCGGCGTTTTATCAGGGTGCGGTGTTTCGTATTCATGATTAATATTGATATTATTGCTTAAAATTCGAGTTGATTTAAATTAGATTCATGACCTAAAATATCCAGTCATTTAAACGATAGGTACAGAAATAAGATGACTTACGATTTCTTTCAGTTTGTAACACGGCAAAAATACTAGCACCTATGCTTTTACACGTCTTTCTCAAACCTCACTACTATACAATAATAAATTGTATTAAAGATAAGCTGTGTCTAGGTAAGCAACATCAACTTAATACAACATTTCAGATGAAGTCAAAGTATAAGAAGAATACTCTTAGTAGGAACACAATATTTAGAATGCCATCTTAATAGTAAATCTTTTATTAACTAAAGTCTGGAAAGTTCTGTTCTGTTTCATTTGCCATCATAAATAGTTTGATATAATTTATCATAAGCAGGTACCTTAAATATATTTTATTCCAATAATAATCTGTTATTGATTATATACTCATATGGAGGGTAAAATAATGATTGTAGGCTTTGTAAAGAAAATCCTATGTTAAAGTAATAAATTAATATTATATAATGTCAAAATTTTACTAGGTAGTCCAGTCTACCTAAGCTGACAAATGTACAACTACTTCTGTTTTGTAGTAGAGTGTCCTTATTTAATAAGCATAAATTTCCAGTGTATTATTTGACTGGGTAGGATGGAATGGTATAGAGTAAAATAATAAATATATTGTGGCTTTTCTTTCCCTTTGTATGTGTTGATAATTTTTTACTTTTTTTATATCATTGTACAACAGCATGTCTGATGGTTGGGATATGTTGAAGTTGAAGAAGATTTTATTGTTGAAGGCAGAAGCTGTTCTGTATGCACCAATGATAGTCAACCATCATGTGTGCGTTCCAGTAGTCCTGCTATCATTGCTCCATCACCAAGGTGTTGGTGAAATTGCTTGCCCTGTTCTTCACTAAGTTACAAAACATAGGAAAATAGTCCAAGTGTAATTTGATGCTCATATCACTTCCAATCCTTTGAAAGTGGCTCATCGGTTGGTCGATGTGTTGATAATAATCAGGACATTTTTTATTTCCCAAAAAAATTTGTACAAGACACAGAAACTCATCCCATGCATTTTTCTCAATTTTCTTTCTTAGCCTATAAGCAAAAATTTCTGAAGCAGACTTTGACAATCCCAGATCTTTGAGAAGGTTTTTTAAATCATTTTTTGGTTTTTGTGTTTCCAAGTCATTATAACGACTCAGTTTTTGTCTCAACATGCATAGTCTCCTCTTTTAAAGCACCAGTTTGAGGTTCAAGTGACATTTTATGCCTCAAAACACGTCAATCGTATATGAGGATATTCCTCACCATACAGTCATTGTGGGTAGTTCACGGGTTCATACCAGATTATGGCAGTTTCGTATCTAAATGTGTTTTTTTTTTGCCACAAACATAGAAACTCGATGCACGTTTTGTATACCTTTTGTGGAATACAAGAATTATCTTTCATGTCCAAGGGGTGACCAAAGTTATTTTTGTAAGCCTCGATTACAAACGCTGTCCCATTTTAACAGTTACCTTTTATTATATACTCTCAAACTCTTGCTAAAACAGATAATTCTATTGATTATTTGCAAATAAAGCCTGTAATACAGCGATTTTTAAATGAAAGCTATAACTCGTATACAAGAGCTGTTACCATTAAAATGAGGTTATATTTAGAATCTGCAACGTCAAATTAACGTCACTTACAAAACTTATTGATCAGAAAAAAAGTTGCTATTTTATTGTGCAGTGTAATTTATGTGCCTATAGGGCACAGCATTATTTTCAACCTAAAAGTAACAATCATCTTAGGTATGCTCCATAAACGGTTAATTTTTTTAACTATTGTTCCATTTTTTTAGAATTCATAATTTATAATACAAGCTTAAAATATTGATTAAAACTTGGTTTTTGTTTTAAAAGCAACTTTTCAAAAGTAAGTAGATGAATATATGCTTCTTCCTAATTTCGTTTCGGCTTGCACATTTTGCCTATGACAGACTTCTGTTAGTTACATTTTTAGAAACAAGAAACAGCTGAGACAGTGTTTACACTATGATCATGACAATGTGATGATAATATTTCAGAGTAAATAAAGCCAAAAAAGATTACAATCTACAGCAATTGGAAAAGATCTGAAACTGTGAAAACAACTGAATCATGGTAACCTATTTAATTAAGCGATTCATATACATGTTCATAATTTGTTTGTGTGATGACCCTTGAGCAGTTATAAATATGAACACTATATGCAGTCTGCTTTTATCTATAGAGAAATTTACATAGTTACTGCTACTACCTACTACTTATACTAAATAGTCAAAACTCTTTGTTGAAGAGATACTTTAACGTTAGTTGAAATGTTGTATTTTATTAAAGACCATAGTCTTTAAAAAAAGGAGTCAGAAAAGATACTGGATTCTGGGTATGATTTGTCCAGAAGCGCTTGGCACATGATCCGTAAGCCTCCAAATAAAAGATCAAATCTATTTAGACAATGTGAGCATAGGAGACCTTTCTTTTCGGGCCAAAAATGTACCTTGGTACAAGTTATTTGAAAATATTCATAATAATGTACAAACACTTATTTCATATATAATATACCCATAAATTACATTTTTATAAACTTAATAAAACACAATAAATTATACACTAAATCACAACTGCGTAGAACGAAACGCTAATGGGGCACTTGTGTGTGACAGTCGGTTAGATTTAAACAAGTTTTTCGTGGCTCTGGAACACGGTATTTTAGTTAAGTCCGTAGGCTGATGAAATAACTAAACGCTTAGCATGATTGAAACATAAAAGTTTAAGACTGAATATCGAAAAATGTTTATATAACTTTAAGCTACAAAACGCTTCAAAATCAAAACAAGTGTGCTTGCCAGCTAAAAAAAAACATTTGTTGCAAGTAATGTATATTTTTGAATGATTTTTTTAGTGGTACAAATGTATTTAAAAATAAATAAGTATTTTTTTCGGAATATACAAATTTTTTGCTATTTTTTGGTATCTTTGAATCTTAGGTACATGTTAGCCTTAGTTATATGGAAGAAAGAAAGGCTCCTTCCATAGGTTTAAGTGGTTTAAGAGATGGATTCCTAATACACTAAATTCAAGCCTCCCATACAAATTTTTATCTTACTAAATACTTCACCATCACAGGTTAGCTTTATGCTTGTCATAAAGCCAGTCTCAGTTAAAAGGAGGTAAAAGTAATAAGAGTTGCTCATTTCGGGCTAATATTTATTTGGAATGTGTAAGATGAATATTAAAACTGTAGTAGTACAAAATAATTAGGGTTTAATTGAATGTGTTGAAATTTACTATAATACCATGTTTCTTGCGGTGGTGATACCTTACAATTAATAATGTTACAATTTATCTATTTTCCCAAGGTTATAGTCATTATTATTGATGATTTTAGTTGATTTCTCAGGACTATTCGAGCAAGGATATACCACTTACATGCAACTGATAAATCCCAGTACTGATACAGTGCTCTTCAAGATAAAAACAACTGCACCAAAGAAATACTGTGTACGTCCAAATTCTGGAGTGCTTGATCCAAATTCAAAAGTTGAAATTGCAAGTAAGTAAAGAATCTTGAAGTGGAAACCTCGTGTGCAAGATTATTTTTATGTTTGCAAGATTATTTTATGAGTTGTAACAATTTGCTTTCAGTAACACCACAACCTGTATATGTTGACCCCAATGAAAAGCATAAACACAAGTTTATGGTACAGAGTGTTGTAGCACCCGAGGGAAAAACTAACATAGATCAAGTGGTATGTTTGAATTAGCATTGTGATGTTGTTGATTACTGTTAGCTTTGTATATTTATATTGTTTTTGCAATTTCAGTGGAAAGAAATCAGTCCAGATCAACTTATGGATTATAAGCTAAAGTGCGTGTTTGAGACTCCACGTGGTACTAATCTCAATGTAAGTAGTTTAGTCATTTTTATTTTTAGTATTATTTTTGAACAGACTTTTATTTTAATCTTGTTAATAATTTTAAGGATTCTGGTGATAATGCTGCTCAGAATGAAGTCACAAAGAAACGGGTGGGTCTTGCAGATGAGGCAAAATCGTCAATAAAGGTATTTGTTTAAGTTATTTCCACTAAATGTCTGTATGCCCCTAATTGTTACTCGGTGTAAAATAAATCAGCCAGTTCTATTGTGCCAAAACTTTCACGTAGTTAAAGCTTTTTATTTTTTGTTGCACCTTGTAAAAATATTTGTATAATATGTAGAAATATTATTTGTTTTAATTAACTACTATTTTGCATTTTATTGTTGTTTGTGACTTCATGATTGGAATCACAAAAGGAGTTCTAGTTTTAGGTACATTTTAGTGTGGCATGTTATTTCAATTATCTTACAGGATGCTGTGGAAGGTCTCGTCCAGAATGAAGCTAAGAGGAAGTATGATGACTATGTTACTGGAGCTTCAAATGCAAAAGTGGTACAGATTACAAAAACAATTATCATTAATTGCTTTAATGACCGATGCTTCCTGATGATTTGCTGAAGTGGTTATCAGTCGCAATCTTGGCAACAGTTATTTCTGAAACTTTAGTTGCTTTTTTGTGGTGTTAACAATTTTTATGTTCAAGTTATTTAGTTTGTGAGAAGTAGAGCTTTAAAAAGATAAAATAAAATCTGTTTTATTAATTTTAATGCATGTTATATTTTTATTTGCAACTCAAACCTATATTTCTTTATTTTTATTTTAATAGGCCAAAACTACATTTTTTTTATCCTTTTTTTTTATTTTTACAGGTTTTTCCTAAATCGGAAAATACGGAAGGTGATTTGAAAAGGGCAACTTTAGAAATCATAACTTTGAGGGAAGAAGAACACAGATTAAGGCAGGAAAATTTGCAGTTAAAAGTAAGTTCTATTTTTTTACATAGTAATTATTACAAAGTTGCATAAACCTTGAAAAGAAGTAATTTTCTCAAAGTAATTTCAGAAGATTACTAGGTACAACAATTTTTGGAAAATCCAATTGCAAATTTTACAACATTTGGTTTTGCTAAGCTAGATGGATACAATTTATGTAAATAATTTTTTTTTTTTTCAAAAACGCTTTCGTGTTTGATATTTTCATGTTGGTACATATATACATTTTAATACTTTGTGAATTGAGATATCTTTACACCCATTTATACTATATTATAGTAACAGATGATGTTTTTGAAAGAATATAGTTATTGCTACAACTGTGTTTGGTCTGCGTTAAGTTCCGATATACGTTTAATCGCAACACACAATTTATATTCAACCATTTTCAATAAAGCTAGCTAGACCTTATTTGAAATATGATTGGGTTATATTCGAAGTCTGATTTTTACAATATTTCTGAGTAAATCACTGAGGTCTTTTTTTCTATTTGTATCGTTCGTTTTTATACTAACATGAATTTCTTTAAATACAATTTTACTAAAATATTGATTTCTGACTGTGTTTATTAAATATACCTCAACGTTATTTGTACTACCGTGCAATAATCGACCACAAAATATAAAATTTCGACAATCTTGATGTTCACGTGTTGTTTTTAAAGACTATCCCCGATAACCTATGGTCAATAAATCACAGTCAGCTTTTTCTTTTTTATTCAACTCAAATTTTACGAAATTATTAATCCAATAAAACCGTAGTAACCTTATCTGTGACCAGGCATGGGTTATTGGATGGATTTCAATTTACGATCGCATAGCCGTAAGCTGAAAATTATACTAATTTATCATATTTGGGTTGGTACTCACTGTACTTTGTATGTCATAAATAGGTAAGAATTTAAATTAATTAGCACATCCCTTTCAAAAGTTCGTTCAGATTTTACAAGGATCTGTGGGCAATGCTATGGTATGCCCCAAATATTCCCTTATAAATTCGTCGCAAAAAACATTATTATTATCTTTAAAGCCTGCTATAAAACGACTCGATAATATTATTCGATTGACTAGGTAACCTCAATCGAAATAAGATATAGAATGCGGCAGAAAGAAGTTGGGAAATTAGTTGTACCTACGCATTTATGACATCCAATCAAGCTATACACTAAAAATAAAACTTTCTTATTACAAACGGAATATTGCAAACACCAAAATTTATGCCTTGGTGCGCTGTTAACTGCACAACCCTATGCATTGAAAGGAATCAATTTAGTTTAGATATATATTTTTTTTATTATACTAGTTCTCATCTTTAGAGATCAATCATAACTTAATGAATTAAGTTATTTTATGTCGTCCATAAGATACGAAACTCTCAATATTTTTAGACTGTTGAATTTATAAATTAGAAAACCCTTCTCACAACTGACCTCAAAACTTTTAAATTCTATTAAATAATCTTTGCATAAGGCTTAGCGATTTTTTTATTTATAGTGTGTGACAAAGTTCTACTACTTAACTATTCGCTGGATTTATCTGACAGATAAAGTTGACTTCTTCAGTTTGCTTTGCGTCTGATGTTTGCACTATTTGTGTCCTGGTCTATCGCGGCACAAAAAAATATATATATATATAAATAAAGAAATTGTATAATGAAATAGAGCTAGGGCCCATTATTACATCTTTTTAGCCAAATTTAGAAACTTTTCCTGTTAACCGATTCGTTGTTCCGTCCGTCCGTCCGTTCGGAGCCGTGTCATTTTTAAATTGATGATAACTCCTTCAAATTAAGTTTTAGGGAAATCTACGAAGAATAAAACTATCTTCATTTTTTACGTACATCAAGCTCGTAGCCTTCGTTTCTGTTAATTGTATGTAGCAACGAATTGGTTAACAAGATGCAAGCAAAGTGTAAAAATGTTAATATTCTCACCAGCATCGAGCTGAGCGACTTTACACTGACTACTAATTTTAAGCATGGTATGCAATTGCGAAAGTGTTAATACTGCGAACGAGAAGTTTTACAAATCTCTCTATGAATTCTGTTACTGACCACCTAATTTCACTTTCTTAAAGCCCTAATTGCAAAAGCGCTGACCGCAACATCGAATCCTACAAATGTTGATATATATGATTATTTGACGACAAGCGAGATAGGATAATCAAGAGCGATATTCCTAATTATAAATAGTGATATAAGAGTTGTGTTTGCAGGAGGAGTTGCTTCGCTTGAACCAATCAGCGGGAGGAGATGGACGCGCAGTACGCCCGCACTCTTACGGGCCTGAGAAGAGTCCACAAGTGGCTTCCATGCCGTGGGTAGCCACTGCCTTACTCATGGCGTTCATCGGCATCATCATTGGCAAGTTCCTCATGTGAATCACCATTCGCATGAGGCAACCTATAAAACCCTAGATCTCTAGGGATTTGCGGTGACCCAACACCACTTCAGACACCGCTTTAACACCACTCCCAACGCCACCTTCTCGCACAAGGCAGCTTAGGTTCGACGTCACTCAAAGCCCAGGCGAGAAGGGGAATGTGCGCGGTTCCGTCACTATCCACCTAATTCACATGCTAATCATTGTACGAGTGGTAAACAATATATTCAACCATAGAAATGTCTTTGGTACTTACCCTACGCCTAAATATTTCTTTATAAACATTTTAAATACATATTTCACCGACAAAACGAATATATTTGATGAAAAATTAACCAAAGCCATAAAGACAACTGCCTCTCATTGAAATTAAATAATTCACATTGTCACCCGTAGTTATAAATAACCCGTAGTTAAACAAGTGGTTACTTGTTGCAAGGTAACTTGGATGAGGAATGTAGCATATGACGGCCCCATATTTATAATTTTTCAAATATTTAATGAAAATAGCTAGTTAAGTTTTTATTTTTACTCTTATACAAGTAAAAGTGCGTACTTTAGCTTGATACGGGTGTTAGATTTAAAATTGGTACAGATTAGTTACAGTATATGGCTAACCATATCAAATACACAGCTGAGATACAAATCTATATGGAGTGTCTTCATTCAGAGTATTGAGCATTCATGAGTCTTGCTTTGAATGAGACGACATTCTGACACCCTAGTTTTCTGACAATGATTTCATTGTCAGAAAATTAAGACACCAGAATGCAATCTCATTCACGTTATTAAAATGAGAGCATAGTTAGTTTTATGCTGTTTTTGTTTTAATGAGAGATTACTATCCTAATGTTATTTTATCAACTCACTTAAAAAAACATTTTAAATATCCTTATATTTTCACCAAATTTTAAATATATTTATTATTATTATATTTATTATACAGTAAATGACGAATCTAAACTGTATACATTATGTTATTGTTAATGAAATGTACTAAAATATTAGCATTTTACAATACTAGACGAAAACACAACTCACATTTATATTCGAAGTATTATATCGCTGTCGCAGAGATTTGCAAATAGCTATGTATTCAATATGTATTCTGATATTCATTCTCACAACTAAAATACAACGTTTTATAGAAATATTTATAGTAAATATATAGTTATTTGTTGTGAATCTAGGTGCATATAAAGGTGTCAGAATTCCATATAGTTCAAAATCAGATTTGATTGGTACAGTTTTATGTGTAGGCTTTGCTTAACATGACATAAACCCTCTGTTCCCATTAGTCTCATTAATGCAACTATGATCTGTCCAGAAATATAATAATATACCTTTTAAATATAAATTATTTTTAAAAAGTTTTACTGAAGATATGTATGAGCTCTATAATAGGGAAAGTGCATGATTTTTCATTTCTTAAATTAATAATTTACATCTTTATAACATAAAAAAATATAAATAGGCTTGAACATAGTCAAACTATCTTTCAAAGTTACATTCAAACCATTGAGCCGTTCAAACACCACCATTTAGCGCCCGCTTTTAATGACGTCATTGATTGTGTCCCGTCTTTGTTTGTTATAGCGTTTCAATTATAACACTTCTTATTTTAAATTTTATTTGCAATATAAATCATGGAAGAAGTTACGAAAAACCTTTTTACAAGAAACACTACCAACATAGTATGAATATCGACGCAGATAAATCACATGACGTGACCATTGACTTCACATTTCGTTTCGACTAAAGGTGACGCGTTTTGCTAGTTTCAATTTCTCTCCCTTATCTTTCACTTTCACTTTTTATAAAATATTTATTGTGTTTAAATAGTAACAAAATAAAATAAAAAATTAAGCAAAATGTAATGACAATAAATCTTTAATCTAAAATCGCAGTTGTCTGTGTGTTTGTCTGTCCGCTCTTTTTCCGGCTCTTTTTCCCGCTCTTTTTCCATTGTATCAATAACGTTACCATAGCAACGCGTTAACCGCAAGTAGTTCGTCCACCGGACGCTAGATGGCGTTAACGGAAAAATAGTTAATAATAGAAAAAAAATTAAAGAATTTTGTCCACCCGTGCGAAGCCGGGCCGGGCCGCTAGTATCTATAAAGAAATAATTGAGACATTTAAAATTTATGCATTTTCCCCATTACTGACAACACGCAAAAAATCATTCAACTTTATGAAAACGACTTTAAACGTTAAAATTGGTTGAGGAATATACAATTTTATGAAGTAGGTTATTGATAGAATATAATCATAGATAAGTTTTAATATTCAATAGAATGTAGTAATGACCTGCCAAAACTCAAGAAACTTTCTGCATTATGTAATACAAAAATGACTGCTTTTTTGCAACTCTTTGTAGGAAACTTATATTAATAATTATATTAAAAAATGGTAAATATTCATTTACTTTTAATAGTTTTGATAAAGCAGAAACTTAGATTCAATTACGGACCCATTTTGAAAAGTTATTTGGAACAAATTACTGCGTCTAGTTGCAGAAACTTTAAAATTAAAAAGTAGCCGGTGGGAAGTGAGGGTTTGGAATATTAATTTAAAATAAGATTAAAGAATTGAGAATTAAATACTATACGTGTGAACACGCATTAAACTGAAGTTACCCTATCAATCTGGAGCTATTAATCTGTAATTGAACAATTTTTAATACGAGTTATCAGAAATGTTTTAACTGTGATGAGTCAAAAATATTAAGTAGAGAAGTTATATATTATAATTCTGGGACATGAAGCTTATTTTTATTTTCATGAAACACATATAAATGACGCGTATGTATTTCTTCTGTTATTTTTAATAGGAGAGTGGCTGTGAAGTTCCACGTAAAGGGCATCGACTCAAGTGTCAATTGATTTATTTGTAGTAGGTGACATTGCTGCCCTCTTACAAGGAGCATGGAGTACGCTTTATAATGATTTAATGTGTTATGTTCATGAAAAATATATTTGTCAAAGGACGCCTACCTAAACTCGATTACATACTAAGCTTTTTATAGCATTGAATATAAAACCTATGCCTAAGGGCTCGGGTGGTGGGCAGTGGGTCTTTATTGTTTCTGGACCTTTTTATATTAACCATTTGGTTTGAATTCTAGAACTAAAGTCCGCGTGATGACGCGTGGTTAGGTGTAACGGTTAATGACTGAGAGCGAAATCCACGGCTGCAGGATAGAGAACTGATTGTTTGATGAACGTAAGGCTTTTGTTCCCGAATTATAGCTCTTTACGCTTATTGAGTCTAATCGTATATGTACCTTCTTATCTATATAGTATATACCTTACTGAACAGATATTTATAGTACAAACTATTATTGTACGTGACAGTCAGATGTCGTTA
The DNA here is from genome assembly GCA_927399485.1 of Calamotropha paludella. Classification (NCBI taxonomy): domain Eukaryota; kingdom Metazoa; phylum Arthropoda; class Insecta; order Lepidoptera; family Crambidae; genus Calamotropha; species Calamotropha paludella. The sequence continues at coordinate 30,251,976 of OV656803.1, forward strand.
AAATGCATACAGATTATGACCGACCATAATTCTTGAAATAGAGACGACGAAAGAAAGTTTCCTCAGCCAAAAAGTCGCCTTGTGCATTATAGATGACATCTGGGTGATAGGTACAAATTTTCCACCTGACCACGGTAACAATTTTTTAACTTGTTGGTGTTGGGTGCAGTTTAGTGAAATTGTCGGTAAGCCTCACATTGGCTTAACGTCGATATCTTAAGTTAGAAAACTTGCGCTGGGTGCCCTGGGCTCGTGCCATAAGCTTTTAAATTACAAATATTTCAGACGTGTGCTTTTCGTTACACAGCTGCTATTATTTCAATATTTTTTAACAGCTCATGGTTCGGTCCTTTATGCTATTGGCACAGTTAGGGTATCAGTGACGGGACCCTGCACACTCATCTCACGTCGACTTTGTCAGAAGTCGACCTCGATGGCGAACTAAAGCTGCGAGTGAACTATCCGGTTTTCCGTTAAAACCACACTATAAGTGGACTGCGATTATGTGTATTCCATTATAATTGCGCAGGCGAAGCATAATTTCTGGCAATTCAAAGGAATTATAGTTCTAACGTCTAAATTATACAAATAAAATGTATTTGAGTTGAGAAGCACACCGAAGATCATGAAATCGTACTTACATGAAGAGAGTACCTTAAAACTGTGATTATGAATTATGGGAGACCGGTCCATTCTTTCATTTATATCATCGACGGTTCTTGCGATACAAGTTTTAGTTTGAGGCGTACAAATTCTAATACATTCAAAATTGACACCAATATGAAAAGCATAAAATAATAATTACATTAGGCTAAGTTATTTATTACTCTCGTCAAATTATTTCATCGGAAATGATTCTGCGTTTTAGTCGCCTTTATCATTCTCTATGATCATATAACTCTTCAATGCGAGTAATATAATAGCCATACGTACTCTACTGAGCAATGGACTAATTCCAGAAACGGATAAATTGCGGTTTTACTCAAGTCTGAAAGTTTGTTTCCTCTGATGTTTTACGTGAAGATTTTCAGCCACGTCACTACTACGCATAGATCATCTAATATTATTGTCTATATTTTTGTCTCCAGATATAATACAACATGTCGTAAGTTCCTTGTTACTTTATTAAAAAGGTGATCGGGCATTTTTATCATTATTTTACTCACAGCATATCAAGTAGGGCAGGCATTTTCTCTTATATGGTGGCACTGCATACAAATACAAATAGCTTTATTGATTATAAGGTATGAAAACACAATTTGCATAATAGTACTTGAAAACCATGTGAGCAAGAAATAATAAATATTATTGAGAAAAATTAAATTGAATAATAGTTTAACGCTCACATGGTCTTCAAGTACTATTTATTAGTTGTTAGATATATAAGAATTATTATTTTATCAAACTGTTTTAAATAATACATCTCAATCGCATTGTATGTATTGTGGGTGAAACATAGATATTTAATGAATTAAGATTAGAGAAATTACGAGAACGAATAAGTAATTAATATACTTATTCGTTCTCGTAATTTCTCGGAGAATTCTCCTATCTAAGCAGTTACTATTATTAAAAGAACGATTTTACCCATTTTTTTACAATTGACAATAAAAAGTAATATATTTATTTATTAAGTTGTTTAATATTATAAAAAATGCCCGATGACAATTCATATTCTCAAAGGATTGTTTTGATCCATTTTTAGTGCATTATTTGTGTTGTTACATTGTTTGTGTGTTTGAATCATGAACCGGGTTTCGTAAAGTCACTTTATCTTTTTTCAAATAGATAGGACACTATACCTGGCAAATAACTGAGAGGTCTGTACGCTTAGCCATTAAATATTATGCCTAAACAAAAGATTTTTATTTTTAAATACTAAATGAAGTTTCTGGCTCAATGATTAATTACTGATGTTCGATTAGTAAACCAGTGTCCATTTTACCCTAATTTTAAAAGTGAAAGAATGAGATTAACTCTCCAAAACTAACATCATAAATTGAGTATCTAAATATCAAACGATTCCAGTATCTTCACAATATGTGCCTGTGCCTTCACTTCTATCAATCTGCAAAATGGAAACTATGTCTTTTTAATTAAAAATTCAATTTGGTGTCAAAGAACTTTTTCTGGACATTTAGCTTTTAGAAATAACATTGTCCTACACGAAGTCTAAATCTTCGCTGTGGATGCCTTTTAATATAGCCATAGTTTCTAGATCAGTTCAATTATCGTATGCTCCGGCAGAATGATTAGGTATTTTGTGTGAAGATATCACTTATAACGATGTTGTAAGCTTTAAATCAAAATGTTCCCAGCTGTGCAAATAATACTAGTAATTGTTTTGTCTATGGTTATATTGTTTCTCGTAAAGTAACGAGTACATTTCTTATTGACAAACTGAAAAAAAATCATTCCCATTTTCCTAATTAAATAGAGTGAACAGTACTTTTAATTATTATAATTAGGTTAATTTAATAGAATTTAACGTGTTCTATAAATGTTGCAAAGAATTGATTTGTTGATGCCTCGGTAAGTCATTTAAAAAACAATAACTTAACCAAATAAATACTAGTATTTTTTAGACAGCGGCAGTGACAGAAAGCCGGTGGGCGAGTATTCCTAAAATTTCTGTGTTGAGTAGATATGGTGCGTAAATAAATTTGTTTGCACCATTTCATTGGGTAATGCACAAATTGAACCATTGTTTTCATTTTCTGCTAGTACCTTTATCATAAAACCCGTTAAAACCACAATAGTATAGAAAAAAAATACTGATTTGATAAATAGTTTCTATATGGGCATTGCCTAATCGCTCCGAGGATCTTTTGGGAAATGTATTTCTCATAAGTACGATTGAATTTTAACAAATCTGTTTCTGAACTTTTAAAAACAAACATTAGAGAGGTCGTTGCTTATAAATTGTAAGGGTTTAATTTGGGTGATCTGGCTAAGCCGAGCTTCTGCGGTGAATAAATAAGATTATAAATATTGGACAGAATTTATATACCATTTTAAATTATAACAAAACTACATACTTTCATCAAAGCTGGGACCCTTTACCATTCAACTTTTAATTCGAAACCTATTTATTTTATCTAACAACAAATATACTCAAATTTGATCCTGTTTACTACTTTAGACATATTGATATTGTTATCTTTTTTTTTTCTAATAAAGTCGTACATGTGGATTATTAAAGGTTTTGTCTGTAGCCAATAAAAATGTATGAACATCACCGTAATGAATAAATAAGGGTTTCTAAGTAAATTTAGATGTATTGTAATTTCTATTGGGTCTTGCACAGCTCAACTATCAGTGGCGGTTCGTTTGATGTAACAAACACCATGACTTATAGTCGTAGTAGGTAATATGTCAATATTATGTTTTCACATTCATGTTATTTTGTTTGTCATTACAGTATTATTTGTAGAAAATGAAAATAATTACAAAATTAACTTACCCATTTAAGTTTACCTTTATTTAATTAAAAACAAAATGTTTTCTAAATTGATATTATCACCATGATGTCCTTGTGTATTATCCATATTTGTCATTTTACTAATAATGCACTTTTTTTATTACAAAATATCTGGTTAAATAGGTAGGAATAGTAAATTTATGTTTTGATTTAAATGTACGAGCAAATATTTATTTAATGTAAACGAATTGTTTATAATAAAGCATATAAATTATTATTTGAACCGATAACATGTTTGATAGACGCATCCTTAATTGTAAAAAGTGTAGATGTTTACAATCCACTGTACGGATAATGGGTTTTCAAATTGTACATTAAGGGGAAGGTGTCTATGGTTTTAGTATTATAACGTGTATGTATTAAATATCATTATTATATAGTTCATAATATATAGCATTGAGTTACCCTAACACTGCCACTCGTTGGCCCGCGGCATTTAGCGTTTAACATATTGTGATGGCGGTAAGTTGTAATGTCGACAATATACCTACTTCTACTCAATAACAACCTTGAAATCACCAGCGACATAAAACCGTAATGCTTCGTAAATTTATAAAATGTATTCCACTTTGCTGCTTTCATTAGTCATGTAAACATTTCTTTTTATTGAAAAAAAAATGATGTATTGAATTAAATGTATTCAAGCATCCATTCTTAGTTTATTTATCAATAGAAAATACTTTAAATTTTGTGCATGGTATTGTTGTTAAATTAAACTTTTATGCTATATTGTATCGTTTTCTGAAATAAAAGACTTAATTTATGACGCCTTTTTGTACTTTTTTATATATTATTGCATCATGTTGCGTAAAAAAATTTTTAACTTAAATACAATCAACACCGTTTAAGAATATTTCAAAGGGTCTGTGCCTAAACGTGAAAAATACTCTTTATAAGTAAGTCTAAGTAAAGACGTATTCTATCTTATTTTGTGTAGGTACTGCACTGAATATGTAAATATTTGCAAAATGGTTAGGGAGGTTATTATAATGTTGTGAATGCATATCTAAGTTTACGTTGAAGCTTATTATTTATACCTAATCACGCTTCTCAAAGTAATGATCTTGGTTTGACAAGAGCATTTGTATAGTGAGTAATTATACTTTCATACTTTAGCAGTGCCTCTTAGCGCCTTAACTTCGCCACGTGATATAGCACATAACGTAATAAAAAGGGATGATAGATCATTTTAACAGTGATAAATGCATATCGTGCGGTAAATCGTCTTAAACTGGATTTTCTGTATACTCTTGATAAAAGTACTCTGTAATTGTTACTCAAACCAATTCTTAAGTTATAAGGTTACTGCCTTGACATGAGTATACGGCAATTAAGTTGGTTTGGGTACAGATGCTACATTGCGAAACACTACAGAAACGCATCTTTAGTGTAGCTGAAATATTTAAGAAATATGAGATAGTAGCTTATGAAATGCGAGTGTTTAAAACATTTTAGGCAAAGGAATTATAATCACCATCCGCGAATACATGACAAGTGAAAAATGAAATGATGAAATAAATTAAATAGGTACTTATGTCCTACGAAAATATTTTATTTTCTGAATTAACTTGCGACTGTAATAATCCAATACATATATAAAAATATTTGGTGTAACCTAATTACCTATGTGCCTTCGATGCCAGATTATTTAAATGGTCCATTTCATGTGCTTTTCATGCGTTTTCTATTTCTGAATCTGACCATAATTATGGACCATATTTATAACGTAAATAAATTAAAATTAATTTTCAAATTTATTTTGTTTGTGTTTCCTTTTGTTGTGAAAAGGTACTCTTTTTGCATTATCAAACCGTTTCAGCTCACCCAATCTTTGTGGTAATAAAAGACAATTTGTTTTGTATTCTTAGAAATCTTTTGGAAGTAAAATAAAAAATGCACCAGATACTTACCCATAATTTTATTTTTAAATCTATTACATGTAACACATATTAAATATACATCAACAATATTAATAACCAAATAAAGATGCTCTTAACTAGAGAAAAATAGATATAGATAAAACTATCGCTAAAGTGCAAAAAGCAAGGACATTTCAATTGCGTAAGCATGGTAGATTTGATATTACTTTTCTTTTACATCAAAATATAAAAATAAAACATACCCTTATAATTAAATAGGTATCTTATAGCAATGGCAGATGCAAACCTAAATATTAAATACAGTGCATCATCGAGATCATTGAAAATTAACACTAATTATTAAAATGAGATTTTGTGATACCTTCTTCACGTCCTTCCAATAAAGTATTCAACTATCGAATAGATCAAAGTAAGAGATAGGTAAAATCATTAAAGGATACTATAAAAACTGAACACACGGAGAAACATTGACAAATCTTCATTGCAGAAAAACTTCATTCCTTTATTTATTCGAATGACCGAATCTGATATTCCACGGCCTGCGTTAGCATGACGTGTTGTACTACTAAGAGGCATCTGCACTCAAGACTATTTTGCGGGCGCTCTTAGCCTACCTAAGCAGGTAGGTACCAATAGGCTAAATCGTAAATATACAATCAAAATCAGATCGGCAATATCACACTTTTAAGGCCAGGGTAACCATTAATCCGAATGTAAATTTATGTAAGTACAAACGTTACTATCGCGTTCCCACTGATATTTTTATGATGGACATTACCGTTACGGAAATAAGGTCTAAATTTAAAATGTTAAATGAGATAGTTAAGTTTGCATATTTAAAAACTTGCACTCAGGACTCGAGACACAATTACTTCACTCTATCTGTCTCTAATATTTGTTTTTTTGACATCGTATATAATTTAAGTGCGATTGGTAAATTTTATTTTGTTGCGAAGTCATGTTTATTTTTTCGGCTTCATAGCTTCAAAACTTCAAAGACTTACTATATCAACCAAGCAGGTAAAAACCAGGAGTACTACCGGTGGGTGGCAAAACTGGTCGCCAAAATGATTTCATGCAGATATGGAAGCACACACTCCGACGCAAAAACCTATATAACTTCACTTCGGTGGACAAGCCAGTGAAGCTTGATATGCACAAATTAAAGGAATAAAGCAGATTAAATGAGATAAGGTAATCGGTCGTGAATATACGACCCTGGCGAAACGGATACAAAAATATTTGTCGGATTAATCCGACGGAAGTGGTCAAAGTGTTAATAATATATTATGAAAAGCAATGCAACAAGAATATTGACATAAATACACGATTATGTCTAATAAGATATTTTATGTAAATGAGGGCCCGTTCGATAAAACTTTTCGTAAATGTGTTTAGGCCTTAATGAATACCGGATAAACTGGGCAATATTGCAAAATTTCAACCAAAATCTAAGCCAATACGCTATCCCACTTTTTATATCTTCGTTCAAAATAGGCCCCCAAAGGCTGTAGAACCAATGAAAATTCAGCCAGTTTAAATTAAGTTACAATCGATTATGTCCAAAAACAGGCTAAAAGTGGTCGCAGATAGTAGATTTTACGGTACGTACAATTATTAAGTGTATTTTTTAAGTAAATGAATGTGGATAATGTGTATTTTTGAGTTCAAGAGTTTGATCAAATAATTAGGTACAAATAAAAGAAAACATTTCTGTTAAATTATTTATTTATGGACACCCTTTAAAACGTTTTGTAAGGAAATTATGAAAAAGTGAATATCTTGTTAAATATTTTTAAGTTAAGCTAAGTTTTTTATAGGTCAGGACTGTATGTACATTTAGTAGGATTTTCTACTTGTGTTTTCTAATTGTTTTCAATTTTAAATATCGTTATAAATTTAAGCAAATTGTTTACCGAAGCATCTCGACTGAGGTGCCAGTTAAAGTGTGCCATATCTCTAAATTCACTCATTTTTAATTACTAAATAGTGGCCTAAAATACACATACTACAAAAGGATACAGAAATTGCGCACTGATTGTACTATCGCTTTGGCTATTTGAGGGGTCATATTAAAAAGTATTGTAACTTTTGTAATTTTTACACTACTGAGCTCAGATTTTGTCTACTAACTATTCTGGAATACTAAGAAATCATATTAAATTTTGATAAAAATTCATCCATAAAATTCCCAGTTCTGAGGTGGCACCTCAACCCAAACATTTAGATTGAGGTGCCACCTGGATATACATACAACTTTTGATGTATTCCAGTACAAAATCCAAGATCCGTTATACAATTTTTCCAAACTATTACTGAATAACTGTTTTTGCCACTTTACGATGCGAAAAGTGGCACCTCAATCTAAACGTACATCAATAACGATTAACGATCCGTACAAACTCTAAGCAGATATAGTCCTTATCCATCTATAAAAAAATTAGAACTAAAATCAAATAATGACGTCATTATTGTTGATTGCCGAAAAATGTGGCTATTTTTACAGTGCCATGTTTACAAAACGATGAGTCAACAGTGATTCCAATTGAAAGATTTACCACTTAAAAAATATATCCATCTTATCTGATTTGGGTTCAAGTGCTTAGAAGGAGCAAATTGTTTTGAAGAAACATTTAAGCCTTGTTTTACTGGTGGTGCTAATGCTTTTGAACGGTTCTGCTGAATATTGCCTGCAACAAATACGGCTGTACCAAAAAAATTCAAGGTGTACGAAGGTGTAATGAACATTATGTGATTTCAAACAGAAGCCGTAGGTTAATGTTCTTTATTTTTAGTTTTTCTCAATTAACTTTTATGTGTAAGAGGATTGAGGGCCCATTTTTAACGAAGATATAAAAAGCGGGATAGCGTTTTGCGGTGGTGATATCTTAATTTTTTGGGATTGGCTTAGATTTTAATGTAGACTTTTTCTGGTACAGGTGGGCCTTCAATTCTCACATAGAGGATTAAGGTGCCCAATTTTATCGTCCATAACTGGCTTATTTGACTTTCACAAAATCATATTCCAACTTTCACATTTCTATTAGAGTATTCACTAAATCCTAAACACATTTTCCAACGGACTCTCACAACTAACGTACATGATATTTTTATGTTATATTTTCTATTAAAATATTAAGAACTCTGAAACAGATTTCACGCTTCACTTTACTTAACTGAAGCCGCGCTCGGCTATCTACGACAGTCACCGCAGACTTGACCCGAACAGTGAAATGGCGGCGCGGTCGGCTCCTCACTTTGATATATGAATACTGCTCAAACGGGCGATCATAATTCAGAACCAGTACTCCTATTATAACACAGTCCGCCTTTTATTGAGCGAAGCTCTCTAGGCAACTCACAAATTTCGCTTGTCTCCCTCCTGCTATTTAACGGTTCTACCGATTCGAACGAATTTTGGCATGAACAATGATTATAACCTGACGGACATAGGCTATGTAAAAAATATAGACTACCATGGAGTAATAATCACCAAAAGAAAAATTCAAAAGGTGATCACAGCCAAACCGCTGATACTACATTGATGAAATTTGGCGCCAAAACTCACATCGTGGTCGTGACTAATGTGCAAAAAAAAAAGGTTTTCAACACGGGTGGTAAAATTAATGTATCTTTAAGGTTAATGCGAGAGCAAAAGAGAGCTCACGGCAGAGGACATTGAAGAGCATCTCCGTCCCAAGATTTTATTTTCCCAGTACTTACTGTTAACGACAAAAAGATATTACATTACGCACATATTAAATGGACATGTAAACACTAACAACAGCATGTTTCATACCCATATGCAAAATCGCAGACCATCGGAATATAGACTTCATTGTAGGAAAATCCCAAACTAAGGTACCTACGTAAGGTTCAGCTAGTCTTAAAATGCGAAAAAAACCAACAACGATAACATTAAGATAAAATCACCTCGGTTCCTTTATATTATATAAACACCTTTATAATATTGACTATGAGTTAACAATAAACCTTAAATTACATAAGTATATTATTCGCCACATACAACAGGTATAGACACACAATAGGTACAGACTACAGGCAACAGCACACCAACATAGTAAATATTGATAATTTTCTCAATGTGATTGCAAAGTTAAACTTAGTTCAGTATCAATTGACAAATTTTACATTCTGTAATTCTGTTCTCTAAAATATTACCCATACTATTTGGCCAAAATTGTGGCCACACATGTGTTTCATTATAATCAATAAGTAATAAATGTGAACTTGAAAGCTTAATTGGAAAATACGGAGTCATTTTATTACCACCATCCAAATTTTTTCTAGGCATTAGATATCATTCAAACACTTATATAGATATGAAAAAAATAGGTAGGTAAAAATTTCACAAAAAAAAAATCGAGCGAATTATGACAATAGCTAGTTACTGGTCAAATGTACAGGTCAACTATCGCCCGAAATGTTTTGAATGAAACAGCGCCCCACCTCGCTGCGCGGGCATGGTGCGCGTGCAGTTGGGCTATGAAATCAGTCACCCGGACGGAAACCTCCCGCTACGTATAACCTTGAGCTCCCGCATTTACATCCAAATTTATGTATTATATTCTTTAAAGAAAGTAAAGCAACAAGTATTTTTTTCTTTCAATATCACCCAGTACTAAAATTAAGTTAAGGCTATACAAAGTTATCCAAGAAAAACTACGCTTGTTATCACAATCACGCCATGCACGATGTTGTAGCAGATGATTACACAACCCCAACTCGCCCTCCTGTATTTCATTTCATAAAAATAAAAATGATTTTAAAGTTCCCTTCATATTTAAACGGCTTAGGATCATCATATTGCAGAAGGGATGAGTTGTTTTGTTCTTTGATTAGAACGTTATTAATCGATAATACTTTTAATAATAGAGAAAAAATGGACTTTAAAAAAAAATGAGAAAAAATTGAAGTTAAACCATACCCTTTGTAATAAGGCGCATTTAAAAAAATTAAATCAATTTATGTACAATAATCGGTTGGAGTCTAGCAAAGGGTGTTTTAACGGGACAATATTTGATCCTGTAAAAACTAATCGATCTTTTGTACATGAGAAATAAATAATGTACATATTTTATAGCTTCGACAATACAAACGTACTATTCTCACTCTTGCGGGAGTGAGAAAAGTTTGGTTGCCGTAAAGCCCTCGGCATTACCGCCCCGCGAACCCCACCCCACTGTTTCATGAGTTAACAATAAACCATTTTGGGCGATATTTTTATATTGACAACCAGCTGTTGTCATAATTCGCTCGGATAAAATATTTTTTTGGCGAAAATTTTACGAACCTATTTAATTTTTAAAAATTAAGTGTTTTAAAGACATCTAATGAGATAAAATTTGGATGGTGTTTATAAAATGACACTGTATATTAAGTGAGTGTTATGTTATCAAACGCGAAAAGTTAAATTCATAAAACACTTGTCACAAAATAAATAATCACAGAGGGCAGACTTAAGCAGACTTTGTTTTGATCTGACTGATCCGCTACTCTATGGAGGGATATCCTACGGAGTGCAAAAGTTATATTTGAGAAACCAACACATTTCCCTACCTATAGAGAATGATAGCTAGCAAAAAATCTCATTTATCAATATACTGCCGTTTGGCTGTAAAAACTGTATGATAAACAATACATACGGACACGTGAGAGACAGTAATAGGCCTCCGTTTGGACCCTTCGGAAACGAAACCCTAAAAATCCAATACAACGATAGTAAATATAATTTAAAACAATAAATATATTGTAAAATAATGCATTTACCAACACAGAAAACTACAGTGAAATATTGTCAATTAAGAAAAGGCTTTCTGGCTCGTTTAGGATGATCCTTAATATAAAGTACGGTGACATTTTTTGTCACCGTACTGTATACACAGCCCTCCAAAAGTCGTAATTATTTTGTGTAGGTATTCGTTCGTGGAAAGCAAAAACCCATCGTTTAAATATGGCGCTTCAGTTAATCATGGGTTAAAAACACCGAAAACTTACGTTTGTGTAAAGTTTTTTTTTACTCAGGTTAATGAAAAAACTTTTTGAAGCCTTTGAACAAAAATAAATCATTTTTTAAAGCTGTCTAAAAGCTTAAAGTCTAGATCGCCGTACGAGCGCATCCTTGTGCGTATACCTATTAGCACTCGTCTTATGTTGTCGGCCTTCTGTCCAATAATTTATTTTGTGCTTGTGGCGAATATTTATACTTTATTATTCCATATTTATACTGACTCAGATCCAATTATACCTATATTAGAGTATGGTCATTATAAACTAAACATAACCTTAAATAATTAACTTATACAAAAAATAAATAATACATTTTAAGTTATTTTCTTAAGAGTAAACATTGATATAAAAATATATCAGAATGTTATAAATGAGAACATTTAATAATATTGTATAAAATAAAGATAATTTCTTTAAGGACCCCTGCACTTTGTAAATTGATCCGTTATCTTAATAAAACGTGTCACTGGTTAGTATTCTGTGACACTGGTACTTAGTAAAAAGACGTTAAAAAGTGCTTTTAAAAGTAGACCGACAAATCTGGGGTTTTTGAATTCGTAAAATAAATTAAATTCATTATATATAATAATCAATTTTGGACAACTCACAACAACTATTTAGTCTCAAACTAAACAAAGCTTGTACTATGTGTAAATAATAACTAATAACGAATAGAATACATAAATAAGCATATAAACGACCACGATTCGAGAAGAAATACTTATGTTCGTCACTCAAACATAAGCCCCTACCGGGATTCGAACCTGGAACCTTTGCCGCAGAAGGCAGGATCACTACCGTTGCACCGAGTGGCCGTCTATATACATATATATAATATAAAGCATTAGCTTGTAAAAATAATTAATAAATATCCATAAATAGCCAACACAAAATTTCAAATGCCATGTAAATCTACATTAGCCAATACTGGTTTAAAACCGCTACAAAATTGCACAGATTTTCTTTCGAAATCAACATATACTATAGCAAATCATACTGGCAGCTATTTTAATTATGCCTTTTTAAATACTACATATGTATATTCACTAGAACCAGCCGTCTCACAAATACGTGAAAGTACAAACCCGATACCGTAGACAAAAAAATTAAGTTATTTCCATCGTTACAATTAAGTAGTATATAAGTTAAAACTGCGTGCCTCTGACATATCTTTCGCTTTATAATGCGATATTATTATACATCAAAAATGACTTAATTTTCTTGTGTACTAGTATTTATCTACACTAATATTATAGTAAAAAAATATACATAATATTAGTATACACAGTCCAACGCTACGATCGCATAGCTAAAAGTGATAAGTATTAAGTACAACTTTAATGTGTACATTTATTACAGAAGGAAAACTCCTGCTCATATCATTACATTTAACTATACCATTTATATGATATTAAACAAGAAATTTGTCCATTATATTCTAATGATTAGTCTAAGTCAATATTAGTAGTTTTATCGCCAAAGGTGGGTTCATCTTTTAGGAATGTGCCCGATCGCTCCATGATGGGTATACTTTCTACTGGTGGATCGTTTTCTCCGTGGCGTTGTGAACGCTTTGTTGAGTTTTTGGTATTTTTCGGAGGGACTTTAGCACGGGTGGTTTCTTTTACAACTTTAGTAACCATTTTAGCTGAACTGGATTTAGTGGCGTTCATCAAAGAGCACGACAAATTCTTTTCAAACGCTTTGGTACGGGTTTGCAACGATATCGATGTGTTACTTGTGGTCGTTGCAGACGTAGACGTTCTAGGGCTAAAGTTGGCTTTCTTTTGAGAATCCAGACTTTTCCCCAACTGAATATTGACTTTAGAAATCTGATTTAGGTAAACTGGTATTTTTGTTCGCACCTTACCGTTGGTTACAGTTTGCTGCGTAGGTGCAGCCGGACCTCTGCCCGACTTTTCTGCTGTAATAAGAAAACAAGATTCAATATACACATTTTTATGAAGGTATAGCTTTACCTTGAAACAATTTTAACTAACAATTTATTTAATTTTACTAAGGTGATAAATGGACAAGTAAAATAATTATGTTCGTTGGAAACAGTCATCCGATACCTATCTATCGGAATAAAATATTGCGGATAGAACTGTTTCATTATGCTACAGTTATTTAGTTAGAATAAATAGTAATATAAAAAAAATAACTTACTATCAATAGAGCCCTTGGATGTATGCTTGGTCTTAGTGTAGGTGGCATATTTGTTGCTAGTCTGTGACTCACTATGTGAATCTGTGGAAGGTTCAGCTGTGCGTGGGCGAGAACCAGTCGTCAGGCTGTCTTGAGATAGTACTTTTCCCTTCACATCGTTCTCCTGCCGCATTTTCATTCGACTTGTCCTTAAATTACGGGCCTGTATCGGACTGGAATTGCGAGAAGATTCACTAGATGAAATAATTTTTGGAGCCAACTTTTTTCCTGTGTACAACTTGTTATATTCGGAGCAGTTTCTAGGTTCCAGGTAACGGGGCTTTGTATTCTCAAATGTTGTTTTTGCTGAAGATCTTGTGTTCAAGCGCTCCTGCGACAAAGTAGTTTTGGTCAAATTAAATTTTGCTCGTTCTTCCTGAGCTTTCGTAGTTCGCACTTTAGGCGGCACAGTTCGACATGCTTTTATAGGATCGTGCAAGCTTATATTGCTTTTTAATACGTTTGCCTTAACATGTGTCGTGGGTTTAGGTGCGTAAGGGACAAAAGACGCACGCATTTGGTCAATATCCAAACTTTTTGATGTGGAGGAATTTTGAGTTTTGCTAGATTTGTTATGATGTGTGCTTCGGCTTCGTCTATTATTAAGAGCTGGCGATTGTCCAGGCAACGCTGGCTGTCCGCCATACATAATGCAACCGAGTTCCCGTAGTCTTCTACGCAAATCAGATGGAAGTTCGATAAACGCTTGCGTGCAACAAACGCGAGGGGCGGCTCGGACAAGTGCACCTTCGCATTGTAGAATCCAACTGGGTGCATGTACGTATAGGAGATTGTCTTGACCTGGAACGTTGTTGGAATTGCCGTTGGTGATGAGGTCCGGTTTGGCGAAGCGGTAGTTGCGTAGATCGCGGACCACGGACGCGAGAAGGGCATAGGCCCGGCAACATTCATCAGGAGGTGCCCATTCGATGGCGGCAGCGATGCATTCGTGAAGTGCTTGCATGGCGCAGCCGGGCGGATCGGAAGGCAGGGTGCCAATGTCACGAAGCACCGTCACCAGCTTGGGTGCTACGAAATGCGCAGCTGCGTGTACTAAACGCCGGCACATGCGGGCCACTACCTCCGCCCACCTACTGTTCTGCAATGCTTCCACTGTAAACAGAGCAGTTTTTTACGGCTAAGACATTAAAGGTTATTCGCTTTCGTGGAAAATATATACCCCCTTCTATCGGTTACATTCAAAATCCATATTCATAATAATATGATATATCTTGTCTGGGTCTATTGTTATGATACTTTTGACAATATGTTTACGACATCGAATCCCATATACAACCCCAAAAATTAAGAAAACTTAAACTTTACCTCCAAAAATAAAATAGATATACGTAATCAACAGTATTCACGAAGAAATTTGTGTTTGAGCAATGATATTCAATACATCACCTCGTTCATATTCCCTGAATATCTTTGAATTGAAGACCTTTTAATAGGGAATATTGTTATTTATCATAGAAACATTCATAGAAATGCATAGAAACACAATTCTGGAGAAGAGGTTTATTCATTCATCACTTTCAGTTTGCTATGGCTATACATAACAATATAATTATGGTCGCTGATAAGCAATAATGTATCAACCCACAAATAATACGTCACGTATTTAACATATGCATATGAGTTGCAAATTACTTTAAGCAACTAAATACGGAATTAATTAATGCATGTCTTGTGTCAGAAAAAAACACGCATACATAATTTGTGATAATGATAAAATAACTCCTTAACACGACCGACATTTAAAGTAAAGCCATCTGTCATCACAATAAAAACATTATGAAACTTATTTATTTTAAATACACATATATATATATATATATATATAATATATATATTTTTTAAACAAATTAATCACGAGGTGGTCATTTTGAGGAATAGAAGCATCTTCATATGTCATTTTCTCAGAATGAAGTACGTGTGGCTTGACATTATATTGCTTATAAGTGTCTATGGATAACATCGTAAATATGTACATCCTTTTAAAAATGAGCAGAGGCCTTACCATGATCTCTGCGCGATGCACGTTCTATTGTCAAAGTGTTATAACGCTATACGTAGCCTCTCTTCAACAGTAGAACTAGAATCGCGAAAGCAGGAGATAATAGGACCTCAGATCGGAATTGTATACTCTTATCAGTTTAGCTATGGCAAAACTCGGCAATTCAAGTCATATATTGAAATGACGTTGAAGGTAAATTTTCACACACACACACTTTCACACAGAACAATTTTAAATACATTTTTAGAATTGTTTTGTGTAAAAGTGTGCTTTGACACGATAAGCAATTGCTGATAAAGTTTGTAAAGATGTAGATAGACATAGAAAATATTTAAGATTATGATAAATAAATTCATGCATCTTTCAAAACATACGCACCTGTGAATCCACATCCATAAGCAGTGTCTACAATGGTTTCGAGATTAAAATTTATGACTATTTGTTGATAGCATTTTTCCAACAATTCAGAAGGCAGCGTGGCAAAAGCTTTTGTTGGCCACACTAACGAGAAATATTTAGCTATCCATTTTAAACATTTTCTATAAAGGTCGTCTAGGCCGTAAACGGAAGACAAAGGAAAGCATTCCAGTACTCCGGCCGTGCACACAGCGCAAGGCTGGAACAATATTTTAGACATCTAAGTATTACATTTTCCCTATCACAGTATAAATACTAAAGCAATATTTTTTGCAATTCGTTATGTTGTCACGTCTATGTTACAGAATCAAGAAATGACTCTTCTTTCTAGTCACTCGGGTCTGACCGTAAGCGTAATCTGCAGATTATGGCAAAACCCTTCTGATTTTAAGAGAGGCTTTCGTCCAGCGGTGAAGAGCTTTTGCCTGAGATATTGATGTATTTTAACATGGCTTTAAACACGCATAACGTTGATCGTTACCTCGGTGTTATGATCGATCTACCTCAAGAATTGATACCGATAAATAATCGCAATAAGGTATATTAATGCTGTGTGATAATTTTTATTGGCATTTATGTTATGTCATTTTAATGAAAATATACTTACTCTATGGAAGTGGTGGCAATATTTGGCTTTTAATGTAAACATAATTGCTTCCTTAAGTCCTTCTAGACCAAGCATGTCAGCTAAAGTTGCCAACTCCACAATACTGATGGAATCCGGGATCGTGGATACACCGGAATATATATGACACAGAGCAAAATGCACCACATTGAACGAAAATCTGAAACATAACAAGACGAAAAAATAGGACTATGAGGTGGTAACAAAAAGACTTCGCACTTCTTGTTAGTGTAAGTACTATTTAAGATAAGATAGCTCGGAAACACAGAGTACATGTTTCAACTATAGTAACGAGATTTAGCAATTACTATGTCCGAAATATTACTTAAAAACTTCTTTATATATGCCTGACTTAAACATTTTTTCAATTGTCGGAGCAGTGACATTTTCTTCATGTTAATTTAAATGATTGACATAAATGCAGTGCCGGATTTACCATAGAAGCTGAAAAAACTGAAGCTCAGGGCGGCAAAATTGGCCCAGAAAATTGGTACAATAAAAAGTAATTAATAGTACAGTAAAAACAAAGCTTTCTTAGCTTAAAAATATACCCAAAAAGTTGTAAAAATAATCTTGAAACTAGATTATTCCCTAAAAAAGGAATTAACGTTATTGTGATCAGTGAATCTAATTTTAGAGGTCAGAAGGGGCGGCAAAATTTTTATAGCTTTGGGGCGGCAAATGTGTAAATTCAGCACTGCATAAATGTCAATTTAATAAACAAAATTAATGATGAAGTAGTGTAATTTTAAATGTTTGCGTAAAAAAATCTAAGTTGTATATTCTTCATCATCATTATTATTGTTATTAACAAATTAATATCATAGATCTTACGGCGGCAATGCGATGACATTTCCAGCACTCTCTACCCAGCCACCACTCAAAATCCCAGCGAAATATTGACACCTGTTTAAATGTAAAATAATGTTTAAAATTAACGTTCAATTAATGTAATCATACATCTAAAAATTTGTATTTTAATATTTTACATTTTACCTTGAAGATAAAATGCATTTATGCGCTTTTATACGCCTTCCTGATACTTCTACAATTACATCTGGAGCTATCTCCTCCAAAAACATACGCAATAAGTCTTGGCCAAGGCGTGATTGACAATTGCCGATGAGACTGGAAGCTTGGCTCGTTTCTTCAGTAGTACTATTTTCTGTAAAATCCAAATATTTTAAAACTATAAAAGCCATAGTTTTCATACGCTGTCTCTATATGGGTCGTTCTTCTTGTTTACCGACAGTGAAACGACGTTTTTCTGTTTTTTTGATTTTTTAATGTGGAATTTAAAAGAAATTGCATCTGTGTTGTCATAAAGACTAATTAAAGTTTCCTTTGCAGCAATTATTAATTCTTTTTTAAAGTTGATTTTTAAAAAAAATATGTGACAGAGTGGCCTTTTTCTGTGGAGACCACATTTCGGTTTACCACTCTGTCACGGCATTTTACGGAAATCAAACGAAAAAATATGATGGTTGGAGAAAATGAAAAATTACATAATATTAATAGATAAGAAAAATATGGACGTTTATTCGAACCGAATTAAAAAACCGTAAATATCCATACTCCAACGAGATGCCATAATAAGACGAAGGACAGACCATTGTCGGTAAAAAGTAGAACGACCCATATACTTGTATATCTTACCAATTATTGAACGACAGAAACTGCTTTGTACGCTACTCATTTCCGATGCATCCGAAATTTGGTCATCGACATCGCCAGGGCTAGAAGAAGTCCCCAATCGCAGGGGTGACCGCGTTCTGCTCGATAAAGAGCCAGGCATGCTTCTGCTAAACTCATTTCTTAAATGAGGGAAAAGCCTATTAAGGCTTAACGCATTTTCAGAATGAAAAGAGCTGATAACTTCATTTGAACGTGATGGACCAGTTTGATTTTGATCACTCCAATTGTTTTCTGGTATCGATCGAGTCATTCGTTCATCTAACGGTCTATCAACATTCTTCATAATAGGAGCCTCGTTTTTTGGCACTGGTTTATCAAGATCAGATAGCTTAACGAAGAGTTCACTTACAGGGTCATTGATTCGTTCTTCGTGTATGACAGATTGTCGTTCAAAAGTTCTTTCATTACATACACTTTTTGATTGACTGTCATAAATCTTTTTTGATTCGTTTTTACTCTTTTTCGTTTCGTTAAGTTTGATTATTTCGGAAATGCTGATATTGGGGTCGTTACATAAGGATTCATATTTTTCAAAAACCACAGTAGAGTATGGTTCATTACTTTTAGAGAGCACACCGGCCGTAGAAGAGTCAACAGCACATGCTAATTTCTGGGTTTTTGATGTATTTTTTACCTCTATGTTGCTTTTTTTTGTATTCAATGCAGATAACCTGGGTGGCATTTCTTTTAAAGTAGATTTCGCACTAAAATCTATATACATAGAAAATATTTTATTTTTTTCGCTAGGATTTTCTGAATCATTTTGTGGTTTGAGCTTAGCTGGAACTGGTATACTAGAGAAATCTATATAAAATTTGTGGCTAGATCGATCACTGCCATCAGAATCAACAGAGCTCCCACTTTTACTACAATTTTCATTACTGCTGGAATGTCTCGAATAGTTTCTTAAAGCGTCACAAGTTTTATCACTGGGTTTCTTTTGATTACCGCTAGCTACTGTATCAGTGTCAGATTTTGGTGTGGAAGACATATCAACTACCCAAGCTGGTGCACTTGGTGGTCGCGTAGATTTTGTTAGCTTTTCAGTTTCCTGAAGAGGGACATAAGCTCCTGACACTATAGGAACATTTTCCATTTTTCTGCGAGTTGATGGACTACTTGTATAGCTTCCAACGGTAGGTAGGTGATCTTCTACAGAAGCGCCACCTGATATAATAGGAGAAGCTTCATGATACTTTTTTAAATTCTTTATTGATATTTGTCCCTCACGACTACCTAGTGGTAAATCACTTTCGCTTTCCTCAGATTCAATTTGCTTTAGTGTAGATGCTTTTAGCGACATTATTGAATTATGCGGTGTACTAGACATAAAAACATCATTTGAAGAAGTGAAATTTTCTTTGGAAATTGGTTCATCTGGTACAATAATTTGACCGGATTCATCTTTTTCTCCCGGATCAAATGTATTCGCGCACAACGAATCTTCTGTGATAGGAGTCATTTCGAAAATTGTTGGTGACACATCTTTTTGTATTGAGTCTGGATCCTTATTGTCTAACTGTTCTAAAGAATCTTCATTATCATTTTCAGACCAGTCATTTGGGCTTAAGTCAGATTTATTTGTTGAACATGCGACTGGTTGACTTGGAGCTGTCAAACTTGCATCCAATTGAACCAGTTTGAGAATATCCTTTCTGTCACTTACTACCTTGATTGTTTCATCTTCTTCATCTACCAAACTTGCTGCATCTATAAAGCAAGATGTTGATTTAAAGGGTGACTTTTGAACAAGACTTGGACACACATCAGAAAAATTTGAAATAATTTCCTTTTCTGTGCTGGCATTATTCTGACGTTCGTTCTTTATAAAATTTTCACAAACGTCTTTCAAAGCACATTTAGGAGGAAAAACCGATTCCCATGATCCTGTCTCTGAAGATAATGACGATGATTCAAGTATCACTATTTCCTCATTTTGTCTCTGTTTTTCCTCTTTAGTAGAATTACAATTTGTTATCTCTTTCTGTTGATGAGGGTTATCAAAAGTATGCACGTTGTTTTCCGATAGCATTGTATTTCCTATCACAGATGAACCATTTTCTAGGTGTGTTGTTGACGTAGTAGGTTTTTTTTCTATCCTCAGACTTAAATCAGTATCTTGACAGTTAACAGCGTCTTCAATAGGAAAGTCATGCAAAGTGCTTTCTGTTAAAGACATATCTGTTAAGGTGACGTCTTTATGACTCGTGAGACTTTCAAACAAACCAGTGTTTTCCAACCCCGAGTCTGATGATGTAATATTTTCCATTTTAGTGATATTATCTTCAACATTTAATTTTGCAATACCCACAGAACTTGCTCCTGGTGAAATTGTGAATGCTGCTGATAAATAATCTGAAGCAGAGCTTGGTTCATCAGCGATTAAGCTATCTGGTGAATATGCTGTTTCAATGTTTTTATCTACTAACTCACAAATGTTAAGTTCAATAGTTTTATTAGATTTTAGATTTGAGTTTATATTATTATTTTGTTCACTTATTGTATGTGACTGTAATATATCTTTTTTATCATTTTTGAAATGGTTTTTACTTAAAATATCACAACTAATGGAATTTCCAGCTACAACGGTATGACTAGACGCAAGAGGCAAAGAAGTGGGCTTATTAAAATGTATACTTTTAGTATGAAATTCACCGTTCTGCGAACTTATTATTGACTGAAAAGCATTTGAAAGTGCGTCTTGCTCGATGAGTTCTTTATCCAGCAGGTTGCCTTCTATTGGTACTAAGGCATAGTATTCCTTTGTGAGTTCAGTACTAGGACTAGAAGTAATGTTCTTTTTGAAGGCTTTTTCCACGAAAGGGCTTATACACTTTGGTGTTAAAAACACTTCAAGTTCGTCTGATTCCTCTTTTTTCTTCGATAAATTTAAGGGTACAGATTTTAAATAGTTCAGAATTTCCTTTTCTTGATTTTTAATATTGCATTCAGTATAAGTGTCACTGAAAATATAATTGATTTTATTTATTTTTATCTTTTTGTCAGCACACAGTAAACCATAACAAACAAACTAGAGCAAAAAAATTTTTACAGAAGTTTTTTAGGGAAACTTAAGAATAAACATTGAAAGATATTGAGCCACATACAAAGCTAATATCAATATAATATCATTTTAGAAATAACAAGCACCTGACAAAGATTCTCGAAAGGATCCATTCTTTAAATGACTAGTGTTAAAAATTACTTATTCCTTCACTGATTGGAAGTCGAATTCTATTCTATAAAGGTCTTATTCCACTAATGACTAACAAGATAGAATGTTTATTAGGCCAATGACAATCGTGAACGACCCTTTTAATTTTTTTGACATATACATGAGCAGCGACAAGACAAGGCAGTAATTCTCTCTATAAAATATCCTATTTCTTAATGTTAGTTTCGTTTTTGTTTATATAAACTTATTGTAATTGTTTACTTTTTGGTAGCTTTGCATTTCAATAATATCCGTTTAGGGGCACATTTTTCAATACTTAGATACATTTTATTAAACCGTAAATTAGTATGTTCTTATTGTATAGTATACAAATATTGAATATTTGTATGGATTGTCAGTGAAACATAATACAAACTTTCTAGATCGTCTAAATAAAATTGTCCTAGGATTGAAAAGTCCGTCCTCATCCGTATTAAATTAATATAAATAGTGTATTTCAATTACGTTAATTTCTTTTAACTTTATATTACAGAACTGATTACTGTTGTATATATTGCGTATCCGTGGTAAACTGTGTTATATACCAAAAATCATGTTTTACTGGACATTTCTAAGCACCTACTTATTCCTTAATATATATAAAAAATTAAATTACAGAAGAAATCCCATTTTTTTTTTTAAAATAAGTCATTGTTAATCATCATCATAAGTCAATGAAACTGAATTTTCCGACTCTCTATAAGAATATAAAGTGTAAATCATTGTCTTTTAAACATAATATATATTAGCAGTTCATGGGTGTTTAATGGTATTCCATTCAGCAAGAGAGTGTCAAGATAATGTTTTAATGATTTAAGCTAAGCACCTTACGGACGTCATAACTAACAAAGAGATAGCTTTTAGAGCCTTATCTGCAAAAGTACACTACTGTGTCAACTTTAATTTCAAGAAAAATAAATTAAAATTCCTTTTTTAGGAATTTCCACGTTTTATCAATTTAATACCAAAATCTAACTATTTGAAAGTCGCATGAAAATTTGTAGCTTATTGGTACAAACATCACGACAGTGTGTCTTTTGTGCCAAGTGACAATATGCTTTTTTAGCATAAAGACATTGGCTTATCTATTTTGAATATGTGAGTAGAAGTCCCAGATTTCCCAGATTTTTATAAACTCAAAATAAATCTTCTACCCAATAACGAGGTTCTTTTTTTAGAAGCCTGAGTCTTGAAACTGTTACTTTTATTTATTGTTTGAACATTACTTCTTTTTTTATAGAAGTGATATAATATTATTTTCATAGAGATTAATGTTTAATATTTTAATTTGTTTATTTAGTGATTACAATTAGCTATTATTTTTATGATTTGAAGCGTAAAAATAATGATTTTATAAAATTATTATCATATAAACAAAGTTGTTCTTAATTCTGATCCAACTTTTTCTATAATTGAGATTGAGAAGTTGATCTGTGTTTAACTTAACAAAGTTAAGCTTTAAAGTAAATAGTTTAACAATTCCCATAAGGGACAAAAGAAATGACAATAATTTAATACTCCCTATATTATATTAACCGGTATATTATATTAACCGGCGGATACAGTCAAACCTAACGCATATTATCCCTTTTTATTTATCGAAAAACTATAACCGTTTCCATGACTCCAAAGAATTTAATGGTTTAAGTTTTTAATTTATTTCTAGACTAAAGTAGAATTTCTGACCAATACATAAAGTTATTTCTGCTTAGGTGTATCATCCATAAATTCTTGGATGCAAACTCTTCGGAGGTTTTTAAGTAATATCCGAGGTCAACAAAAAAATTAGGGTTGTTACAAAAATAACATATAATGCAATTAATAAGGTAATATTTAATTAATAAGATAAAATAAAAAAGGTAATTTAGTATCGATAACGAACTATAAGAAAATGTTTAAACTGCTCTTCGAATTATCGGCAAAAAAATTATTCAATCTTTAATGGAATAGGTGATCCCTTAATAGACCATTTTGCTAGTTGAGTATGATAGCGTAACCGATGTTATATAATTTGGGCCCCTTTCTTGCTGTATACGGTTAAACAGATTAGAGATTCAATGGCAGCATTTGGCGTTATGTTATCGATTGTATCACAAGCGCAAGCATGCACGTGTAATAAGACCACAAATCGTGTTATTGTTATAGTCCGAACATTTGTCTAACTTAAAAAGCAAAGGTATGCGGGCAATATTTAGAATGAGAATTCGTACATGGGCAATCAAAATAACCTGTCGGCTAAATAGCTATTTGATACTTTGAATGGAATACAAGAAAATGTCTAAAAATATAACTACTTATTTATACGAGGAAAGGTCAAAAAGTTTGTGGAATGGAGGGGTTCAAGGGTTGAGGTTATTTATCCAAGTAGTCACTCATTGATTGATTCATTATAACTGCATATACCAAGTTTCAGCCTTAATGGGTCCCACCATGGGAAAAATTGAAAAAATAATAGTCATAAAGTTCCTCACTAAGCAAGGAAAAACACCACATATCATTTTTCAACAGATGTTAACTGTTTACGGGGACTCCATTCCTGGTAAAACCATGATTCACAAAGAGCACAGCCTTTTCAAGCAAGGCAGAGAGAACATTGAACGAGAGGAGAGCCAAAGGAAGAAGTGATGGCTCGGATTGTAACTGGTGATGAAACTTGCGATCACCATTATGAACCTAAGTCACAGCAAGAGTCGATGTAGTGGCACAAAAAAAGGATAAAAAACTTCTTAAAAATTTATAGTTATTGTCTCAATTGACCAAAAAGATCATAGCGTCGATAATTTGGAATTACGCTACGCTACGCTTCCTTACTTGCTTACTAAGATCAAATAAAAGTAACAATTAAAGCAAAAAGCAGAAGAAATCTGACAAAAGATCCTTTCTTCTCAGGGCCTTGCACGACGCAAAAGGACTCCCCGTGCACACAAGTCATGTTGCGACGACTGTCATTCATCGATGCATCTTTTGAACTACTACACCACCCACCCTACAGTCCGAACCTAGCCCCTATTATTATTTATTTCATCCCTAACGACTATTATTTATTTTCAAAGAAATTTAACGACGATGATGAAGTCAAGTCGGTAATTATGGCCTATTTTGACGCTCAAGACATTTTTTTACGGCATCAATAAGTTATATGATGGATCTAACAAATGTTTAGAGTTAAGGGAGAATATACTGAAAAACCACAATAATTTTATGTTATTATTACATCCACATTCCCTAACATTCTGTCAACTTATTGACCGTCCACGTATGTTGATACATTTGTGATCACAATGTAGAAAAATCATAAAGGAATTGCAACGAAAAAAAATATTTACTTAATAGTGTTCATAGCATCTACATTTACTTAAAAATATTTGATAGTTGCCTACTTAATAGCATTTTCTTACCTTATGAATGAGTATATTTCATCAAAAGTACTGCGAGAGATATTAACGTGCAATATAGTTTCAAGTTTATTATAAAATTTATTTGTACGAGCTCTAAGTATACATGAATGCGTTAGTATTTTTAGTTTACCACACACCACTTCGATATCTGAGTAAATAGATTCATCAAATATTCTGTAACAAATAATGGAATTAAGCCTTTTGGCTTATTTATAAAATTTTGCAAATGCGGTAGCTAGAAACGAAAGCGATGGTTATTGACCCGACCACGACACTGAAAGGCAGGTGCTAAAATGCACTATTATGTATACTGTTACAAATATGAATATTGCACAAATTCTTTTTACTACATTTTATTCAATAATGGTATTAACTCAAGAATCTGTACCATGAGAAAAAAAATATAAGTAATTGTACGTAAAGTACCACAAATGTGAATTAGATATTTTCAAGGGGAGGCTCCTATCAAACCCACACACCCAAAAGCGCTCGATTGACCTTTAAGTTGCCACACTACCAACTGAAGCAATCAGAAGACGCACACATAGAGTTTTAGGAGAATCCATATCATTATGCCGTTGGGCGGAGGATGATCCCACATATAACAACGACGAAAAATACATTTCGCATTTCCCAATGATTCTCAATAAAATGTGTTCAAAGCATAAAATGGAAGATTGTAGAACCTAAATTAAAGCGGTCGAACAATCGTATTGACCCGTATTAAGATAACACTGAAATGTGCTATTTTATAATGTAAACTGAGTTTTCTACATTCTTCTGTGTGGAAATTGAATCGACCGCAGTGATGATGACACTATGATACCACTAGCACGGTGCAAACCACACCACGAAAGTAGACTCTGTCGCCATAATAGGTTAAACTATAAATGTACCCGTTTATGCGAAAAACGAGGATGACACGCTGTCTGCTTTAAGCACATTATATATAGACATATTACTCTTTCGTTTGTGGACAAAATAGCCGCTGTGAGCGAATTATTCGGAAGAAACGTGCGTAGGTACTAGGGGAGGTCCAAAAATTCGCGGAATGGAGGGGTTGTAAAATAAATAAAAATATAAAGTTATTTTTCTTTTTCAATATAATTCCCCATTTAATACATTTATTAGATCTCAAAATTAACTTCTCAATACCATCAAAAAATATTTTTTGTCTTTGCCCTCAAAATGGGCCGAAATAGATTCTTTGACTTCATTATCGTTGGAACATTTTCGCCCCCTGAGCTCCTTTTTCAAATTTGGGAACGCTAGGAGCCAAGTCTGGACTGTAAGGTGGATGAACTAGAGATTCGAATCTGTTAGTACAGGATATCTAGAATAAATCGTTCAGGATTTCTAAAAAAATTACATCAGTCTAGATTTTTTGCTCTTCAAAAATTGGCATAAATATTCAATACTAGCGGCCCGTCCCGGTCGAACCTTCGCACCGGTGGACAAAATTCTTTAAATTATTTCTAGCATTCAATATAGCCTATGACACTCAGCAATAATGTACCTTTCCATTGGTGAAAGAATTTTTAAAATCGGTTCAGTAGGTCCCGAGATTACCCCTTACAATTTAACAAATATACAAACACACAAACTTTACTTCTTTATAATATTATAGTATAGATATATGCATATTCATAGTAGAGTGTCCGAATCATCACCATTAGAATTTAACAAATATTTTATTCTTTATACTAAAATGAACAATTACTACCAAAAACAAGTAACAAGATGAAAAACGAAAATAATGAATTAATTTCTTCATTTATTACTTAAAAAATGTCATTTTAATGCTATGCACCTTTGTGCATTATAATACATTTTCCACAACTCTGCCAGCTATAACACAAAAACGGTAAGTCCGCCAAAAAAATTGTTTACATCAATTTTGTAGGTTTTTTCAAGAGGAACAACTTTCACATTAACACTTTCATCGTAAAATAATTTTTTACATATAAAAAACGGCAAAGACACATTTTCATCTACTTTCGCACCACCTACCGTCCAAATTTTAAGTCGCACCAATGAGATAATTTGTAGAGGAGAACGTCCCCAACATTTTTTGCTTTATAAACCTTACCCTAAACCCCTTAGTTTCCGAGATAAACGCAATCCAAATTTTTTTCGAGTTTCTAAGCCAGGCCCACGGGTGGGGCGGTCGATGTACTCTCAAGTTAAGTTTTTTAAGGTATTTTCTACCGCTGTGCAAAAAATCATGACTGATGTAATTTTTTTCACGGTAAAAACTAGATTTCCTGTACTATGTGTAGAGAAGCCATAGCATGTCTGCACTTGTAAACTGGCGCATTGTCCTGCAAGAGCAACACACCTTTGGTCAATTTTCCTCTTCTTTTTTCTTTGATGGCATCTTTTAACTTTTCCAGTATTGAAGCATAGAAGTCTCCAGCAATTGTAGTACCTTTTTCGTTGTAATCTACCAGCAAAATTCCTTCACAGTCTTAAAAAAACTATATCCATTAACTTTCCAGCCGATTCTGACACCCTAAACTCCTTAGGGGGTGGTGTACCCTTTTTGTGCCATTGCATCGACTCCTGTTTGAACTCAGGTTCGAAGTGATGAACCCTGGTTTCATCACCGGTAACAATCTTCTCTAAAATAGGGCTAGGTTCGTCGCCACACAGTACCAAAAAATGCTTACACGCGTCCACTCGCTGTTGCTTTTGAAGCGGCGCCGGGGCGTAAGCATTCTTGGTACCCATCTTGCACTGACTTTAATCATGCCAAGATGATCTGACAATCCAACTAATGCAGATAACTGTTTGTTTTTCAGACGGGCATCTTCTAATATTAATTTTTCGACTTTTTCAATGTTTGATGTGGTGGCCTCATAAGACCATGTTATTTGTAAATCATAGTTTTGCTAGGACAGTGATCACTATAAAAGGCTTCCATTTCGCTCATTATAGTCTGAGCTGACTTTCCTTGGTTTGTCAGGAACTTTATCACAGCGCGGAGTGCAATTTTTTCCATTGTTGTGATTTTTCCGATTTGACTTGTTTGATGGAATAACTCGTAAACGAATGACGTCATAGATTTAGAATTTCACTTATATACCAATGATTAATCCCTTAATGGCGAGGTGTCCAGTGAGAGTTTTATACTCCGCTCCTTCCCCTTCATTCCGCGAACTTTTGGACCTCCCCTCGTATAAATGAGTAACGGAAGAAAGATATCGCGAACGTAGATTGTGATTAGGGCATGCTCCCGGGATTTCCCGTTTCTAAATTTTCTCGAGATTCCCAGTACTGAGAGAAATTATCCCGTAACGGTTCCATAATATAGGATAACCGATATACCTGGTTCTCCATAATTTTTGTTATACTCAAGTTATCGTATTAGTTAGTCGTTTGTAATCCAGTACCTTAAAAGTGAAACGCATTTGACTGCGTGCACGCTCTGCGCGCAGAAGTTACTAGTCATAGGTTGTCAATTTCAAGCATAACAGCTGTCCGTCACTCGTCTTGTTTGTAAACTGAATAAAACAACGTTTTACTCAAAAACTCATTACAGTCTCTATTTACGCGTGTTTTTAGCCGTAATTGCAGTTATCAATACAGGTAGGTATTTATTTTAATCAGAATTTAGGTAAAAAAAATAGAAATAAATATAATGTTTTTATTTTGACTATCCCATACCAACAGCACGTAAGATTTTGTTGTCAGAAGCGGCATCATCATGCCTCTGCCTCCAAGAAAAATGAGTGTTATATGTGCTTTGGAAGTAAATGCAGTACGAAGGAGAGACGAAAACCTCGACTTGATCCCGTGTGCTACGGTGAGAAGGGTCACTTGAATTTTTCTAGTCCGACGAAAGTGGTAGGAAATATGACAGTATCTTTTCATAGTGCATTTAAAGCAACAGCAGATGTACGTTCTCAAGAACATGGAAACATATACTTACAAAGACACGATTTCATTACGAGACGTATCATTTTTCTACAATGCAACGAAAACGTAACCAATGAGAATAAATTGTTCGGGAGAAACGTTCGTAGGTATAAACGAGTAGCATATGGAAGGACAGGCGAGTGATTGAGACAGATCGCAAACGTTGATCGAGATTTAAGTGGACTCGAGTCGGCGAAACTGGAAAGTTCGCGACTACATGGTCTTAGCTCCCATGCATACATATCGGAGCGAACCGCATAAACTCATAGTTATAATTATGGAAAAAGCGAATTGATTTGGACGTAGTCTTCGGAGCAAAATGAAAATTGATTGGCAACGAGCGAGTTATTGGATTACTGTGGCCGTGGTTTACGAACGCGATTGGGATAACTACGGCAAGTTTATAAGACGACTGAGTTAATTTGAGAATTTGGTTGGGAACTGTGTTTGAAAGATCATTTTCTATGTGTAAGTAATTAATCTTGGAATAAATTTATTATTTTTACTACCTAAAGCACGTAACAGTATACTGGCTAATTAACGCATGCGAACATGCTCCTCGCGTTGTGGTGTTAAAACACAGAATTAATGTGTTGAAGTTGTGCAACATTGAAACTTCCCATTACGTACCTTGGTCGGGTCAGTAAAATGTAAGATGCGAGTTTATATCAAGATATATTATTAATTAATTATTATTAAAACTAATTACCTTGCGACATCCTCTTCAAGCTGTCTCTGCAGGTGCAGTTCCAACTGAATACCTTCGTCCAAAGCCAAGGAATCGCTCGCCGAAGGCGGATTACGCCTCAAATCAGCGCCCGGCATTAAGCATTTCTTACATCTGTGAAATTATCAAACTAAATAAATATTTGACTAAAATTAAATGTATGTGTTAAAATACGTGCGTACGTTAAAATTAAATATTTTTTCGTTACATATAATTTGTAAAACTAATCATTCGGATAAGAGGATCAAAATGATTAGCATTACCTGTTTATAGGTAACCAAGAAAAGTCTTCTTATTAGTTCGATAATTACATAAACTACAAATAATGAGGTGTCTATGGTGAAAACATTGAATATAAAAAACAACTCCAAAAAAATATTCTAAAACAAGGTTTACACTTAAAATTAAATAAATATTTACGTATTCTTATGTCTACAACTTACAATAAATTTATTTTTTCGACTCAAGGTACGGTCTATGCGTTTTCCAGGCAAGAATAAAGGTAAATTTCTCATCTGACTCAACACATACCAATGACTAACAAAAAAATATCAAAATATTTGTTTAGAGTTATATGTGTAGACTGTTTAAAATAAAAGATAATAAAATTGTTACTACAATATAATGTACAATTTATTGTTATTTTTGGAGTCATTGTCAGCCAAGGAAATACGACAACATACCTAGCAATACAACGACTCCGTTAATTGTGAGTTGACACAAGAATACGTGATTATTATTTTTTCTTGCATTTTTTGTTTTATTTTTCCTAAGTCCATTTTGATGTTTTTTTTTTGTTGTTTCTTAGTGAATAGGTCGTTTGTCAACTAATTTTATTTGTGTAAATATGGGTAGACCAACTAAAAGCGCTGCTAATATGTACCTACATATATGAAATATCTTTTTAATTATCCCAAATTCCCTAGATAATTATAGTGTACGGCGGCATTAATTATATGATTTTTTTTATTAAAATTTAACACTCCTCATTTGTAGTCTCCTTCTATTAGTTTAGTTCGTCTAACTAGTATGATTCTGCTATCTTGCAATTTGTCAAAGAATCCAAAACCTAGTGGAGATTTTACAACTCTGGTAAATTTGGTAAGTTATCGAATTCCCGTCTGCCGATATTTTTTGAATAAAGGCAGTTTGAATATAAAAGCAGCAATGCTATTTTGTCTTAATCAAGTCAAAGTAAAATTATATCGTCCCTAATAGTGTGTGGTTTCCCTGTTTTAGCAATCAACAATAAGATATTGCATGAAACTCGAAGTCCATCATCGTCTTGCTTGGACGTTGATGAAGAAAGTATTGATATAGTTTGATGAGTTTCGTCCTCCTTTGTTTATTTATTGAATTTAATCGTATTTAATATAATCCCCACAATACTGCCACCACTTCTTTTTTGTTTCGCTAAAGCATTGTGTTATGGACATCAGAAACATCAAGGGTACCATTATACCCATACCCGAGTCAATGTAGAGAAGTTCGTTTTCCACATTGATCCGGCCGGGATTGATTCCAGAATCCTGGAGCGGTGTTACCATCAAAACCGGTATGTGAGCTTTAATTGTGCTGCTAAAAGACAGGAATAATATAGACATGCAGTCACTCGTGAACAACACCAGAGGCGAAAGGAAAATCTGGCTGGCACCGTAGACAATGGCGACATCGGAGCAGAGTTCGAGCACAGACCTCACAAGTAGCACAGTCAAACCGTATAACGGCTGGTTAACCACTCTCTAATAACGTTTTAGAATGTGTTTGGCCCAATATTGGTTTTATAAATGTCCATGCGGCTACGGTAATGCTAAATTGGGAACAAATTACGTAGCTTAAAAGTTTTTAAAAGAGATTTAACGGTTTTAGACGAGTATTATACAAGCATTATTTTGGTCTATCGGGCATTATAGAAGCATTACACTGCCACTATTATTGTCAAAGAAATCGTAATCGCATTACAAAAGCACTATTGTTATTAATGTACTGATGAAAACGCTACTTTAGCGATCCTTAAGCAAATCGGAAATCTATTTCCTTTTCTTACCACAGTCAAGTACAATCATGATAAAAATTAACATGTCACAATAATAAAAAGTTTTGAGAACTGTAGCACATTACATTGGTAACGCTGTTCAATTGACACGATAAATTTAACTTGTTTTACCTTTTTGAAAAATTTGGGTTTTACATTTAATTATTACACTTAACTGTTGTAAGGATTGGTGTGAATCTGAGATATTTTGTTGTTAGTTATAATATTATATTTCTTTTTTGTATGTGTAAAATTATATATATTTAATTTTAGGGCATACGATTAATATTATTATTGATGATGAAAGCAAATCATTTTATCTCTCTTTTGTGGTAATTTATAGACACTTCTATTAATTTATTCTGGTAACACGACTTTTCCACGTGACGCCCTTGTGATGTGTAGGTTGACCTGAAATCACGTATATGATGTGTTTTGTTTTGATATTCTAAATAAGCATGAAAGCATAATGATTGGTAATAAATGATTGTCATTTATACAAAAATATGTAATATTAATAGATATATATTAATATCCATGACTCAGGTACAAATGCTCGTATTCATCACACAAGCATCTGCCCCTTTCGGGATTCGATCAATAATGTACAATGATTAATACATACTAATTTAAATTGTACATCTCTAGGATCTAAAAAAAATATCTAAACGGGTATCATTGTAAATTTTCACTTTGTAAATATTCAATGTTTCATTTTATTGGATACATCTTTTTTGTTACTTATTGATAAGGCATTAAGGATGGTTAATATTCTTTTCATAAACCCAACTTCTTATTTTTTCACGAAACGAACGGAACACAACTTTTTTACGGATTTTGCGCATAATTTATTTTATGTTTAATCCTGACGTTTCGACGCCTTTATGATCGTGATCCGTGATGCCGTGATCACAGGATGACCAAGGTAAGGTAATGGCCGTCATATATTTTCTACTACCTTCACAATATTTAAATCGGGCCCATTCTCAATTGTTATATATATAGGACACACACACGCACTAAATTCATATATATACAAATACGGGGTAGCTCAGTGTAATATTCGCATGAATTGCAAGAGCTCATGGCTTCAGTTTAACCCAGCTTAACTCTGTAATTAAATATTTTCGACGTCATTTACTATAGTTTTTCTAATTTTTCTAAAAGCGGAATATTCGTGTGCTTTGTTTAGGTCTTTAATTAAATTACTAGTACGATTCGTCTGACTGAAAATTATGATCAATCTACTATAGATGCATCGTTTCAATACGAAAAGTCTGTTGATAATAGCTTAGCAATACTTGTATTTCAAAAAAAAAGAAAACGATAACGTCGTCTTTTTAGCTTGTTTATTATTTTCCGTTACAAAAGCAATTACTAAATGTAATATTAATATAAAAAGTGAAAAAACAATTACTAAGGCACAATTCCTTCCAAGTCAAGATTTTCCTTTGATTTGTAACTTTGATTACTATTTATGTTCTTCACATTATGGGCAATCTGTAACTGTTAAGCAGTGGAAATCAACCTAGTTTTTAACAAAACTAGTACACCCGGCAGAAGTCTGTCGGGCCCGTTAGCATGTTCGATTGCAGCACCACCTACCGAGACCAAATGTGAGTTTAAACCATCAAAGGTCCCAAACAAACACACACCAAATATTTCATCAAAATTAGTCCCTCTGTTTCGGAATTCAGTGACATACACATGTGTATTTAGAATATTACAGATAATATTACAGAAGAATTATATATATAAAGAAAATAAGATGTTTATATAATTTAATAGATAATAGTTTAAATAAAAAGTAAGTACATAAAGTAATATGAGTTTTCTGGAGTATTATTATTAATTCAGTCATATGAAAGATTATACATAAATTTACCCACCCTAGATATCTTAGTATTTTTGTGTAAGAGAATCATTGAAAATTAATCTTACATGTCATTATTGATGAACCTACACTTAGAAACTGATACACTAATAAAAAATACGAGGCTATATATTTCACCATATATAAGTGTGTTTGGAATTTTTTATATGGAAATCTTAATAGTTTCAAATAATTACATGCACAGTATATACTGTACATATAACAAATATTTGTTTGCTGGTCCCAAAAAAAATAGCGACGATACTAAATTAACAATGATAATAATATACATCCTCATATTTATATTCAAATCACGACTCTTATTTTGCATTACTTATGATGACATCATTAAGCAGTCAGTTTATATGTGGTGGTGAATAATACCTTGCAAATGACCCGTAATAAAACACACGCCATAACAAAAGAGATATCAGTTCACTGCTAATTAAATATTTTTCCAATAATAGTTCAGGGACTCCACAGCTAATATTGCAGCAGGCATTACCAAATATCATTTCAAAAGAACATCAACAAAACCATTATCATGAGATAGGTAATAATAATAAATTATACTTATTGCATGCCAAATTAGGAAACACCTAGATCTTCCAGTGGTATTTGGGAGAGTGAAATTGAAGAAAGAAGTGTGTATATGTCTCCTAAAAACTGTTACAAAAATAACAACTAAAGATGCACAGAGCTCCAAGTCAATGATTAGCACAGCGAACAATTTTACCTGTTATTAACTTATGTGCAAAAAAAATATAATAACTGCCTTAATGAGTTACAAGGAATAAATAATTTATCAAGACAAAAATTAAAACTCAATTACTAAATACTATTATATATTACTAAATATCCAGTGGCTCCAAAACTAATGAGTTCTGTATAAATTAAGTCAGATTTTTAAGTGAAACAACTATTTTTTCATATAAAAAAGTAAAATTATATTTGCAAACTGTAATTATTGAACAAATTATCAGCCACAAGATGTCAACTATCAGCAAAAATATAATTTTATATTATTTTCTACTATATGGCCAATAAATACATATAATAGAAAATAACATATGCCATTAGGTCTGCCACTTTGGGTAGGGCAGTGATTCTAAAATAAATCTTTAGTTTTCATTAGAGCAGTAGTATTGACTCTAGCAGGAATGGAATATTCAAAAGCAGTATCCGAACAAAAATCACACCGGCAGCTTTGTTTTCTTTTCCTTCTCTGGCACTACAACGTGATTAGAGCTACCCAATAACAACAAAGACAGATAAAGCTTAAGCACAAGCATGACATTACATCATGAGATAGATAATAGTAAGCAACTATCAGTATATGAAGCATTTGTAAGCTCTAAAGTGTTTCAAAGAATATATAAAATTGGAATGTTCTTTATAAATACTAAATGCATTCATTTTTATTTCATAATAATGTTTTTAATTAAATAGATAACTAAATAAATATAGACAATAGTAAGATTTTGATATAAGAACAATGTTCTATTTAAAGGTAAATCAAAACTAATGCAGTGGTTTGATAAACCACAAACTCTTCTAGAGAACAAAGATTTATTCCTAGAATGCTATGCTTTTGAAATCTAGAAACATACTAATTTCAATAGAGGTTAAGGTTGGAGGATTCCTCCTGTTTGGAACCCATATTTAATAAAATGATAACTGCAATAACACATTGCAAGACCTAGTGATGTAGTTAGCTCTTTGTGTAAATAATAAATGTAAGATGGAGGTCGGTCCCCCTGTCCAAACTGGTGGCAGACCCAGTAGTTTACAGTAAACATAGATATAATTCAAAGACTAAATAAAATGCAAAATAAAACAATTTTATTTGTATAATTTTAACAGTTATTGCCCAGGATCACCGTACCCATTTTTTAAATTTGTTATTATCAAGGTAATCTTTTGTACGTAGTTTTCATTCATGAGACACCCAATTTTGTCTCTTACCTCAATTCTCCATTTGGTAGCTGACAGAGATGTCAGGGATTAAATAAGTCTATTTGACAATTCTCAAAAATTTATATATATTATTATATTATTGATAAAAATATTTGTCCTACCAAATGTATGGTTTCATCAAAGAGTCCCCTCCTTTCAACATGTATCAATAACAAGGTCATCGAAAATGTTTACCTACTAGATATATTTTTTAACTGTTGTTAAGTTAATATTTATGTAATTTAACAGCCGCATTGTCCTTCAAATTGTGTGGTATGTTACCCTCGTCCTACACGCAGAAATTGTAGTAGAAATCCCTGCTGTAAAAAAAATTACTATCAAGCTGAATCTTCGTGAATAGCTTCGTTTCCATGAGACACCCAACAATTTCCAATATGAACAGTTTTGATTGAGGTAGCTAATGAAGGTAGCCGAGTATGCTAGAGATTTAATAAATCTTATGGAAATAAATTACATTACTATGTCTAAGGTATCCCACGTTAGTGTCGACCATATCCGTGTAAAAGTTTGTTTGGTGAGAGTCCTATTCTCCCAACATGTATACATGCGCAAAGCATTGTTTACTGAGTGTGAGGTCATAGTGTCTATATATATAGTTATAGTGTCGGCCATAAGCATATATTCAGTCACCACATGTTTGTTTTGAGAAAAAAATTCGAGATATTTTTTGTACTTCCAAATAATCATGGAGGGTTTTTTCGAAAGCTTACTTTTTAAGAGAAAAGATAAGAAGTCAAGAAATTTAATCCAATCATCTAAATTTAATCATCAGCTCAAAAGCATCATGAACAAAAATATTGAGATGTTGTATTATTAATAGGTTATCATTCCTCTTGCTAGAAGGAATTTTGAATGAAATCTATTTTTTTTTTTATGAAAGGATTTGATGGCAAATATGAATATTACTGGTTTGAATGTCCCCATAGTCCATTCTTTGAAGAATTGTCTCCTAACTTGCAAGGTATCCTTTTAATACTATCCTTATTTATTGATTGATTATTTGTCAATTTATTTAATGTTCTTATGATATTACAGAGTCAGATATCACAAATGAGAAAAATTAAGGAGCTGAAGATGAAAGTGATGGATTTATCAGAGGAATCTGATGGAGATCAATTTTTTAATATATGTAAAAACACTATTTTTTGTACCGAGGTTACAAAACATAAAGCTATGAAAATTTCAAAAAAGATTTCACTATGTCATACATAGAAAAATAAAAATGACAATTCTTGTTGGCCTAGCGATACACACGTGTTTTCTTGTAGGACATTGTTTCATTTGGATAGAGAATACACTTACCTAATTATGTCATATTTTGTCCTACAGTTAGTAATAAGAAAAATAGTCTAGTAGTATAAACAATTTACATACCAATTTGTAAGGCAATGTGCCTGTTAAATTATATAAATATTAACTAAGCAACAGTAAAAAAACCAGCTAGGTAGTAAACATTTTCAATGACCTATCCACACATGTTGAAAGGCAGGGACTCTTTGATGGAACCATACATTATGTAGGACAAATATTTATATCTATAATGTATTTTTTTTTTAAGAAATAATAGATAAACCCATGGTATTTAATAAAATTTTGAGAATTGTCAAATCAATTTATTCAATCCCTGCTATCTCTGTGAGCTACCACAATGAAGAGTTGATGTGAGAGACAAAATTGGGCATATCATCAAAATAAAGCTACTTACAAAAAATTTGATTGAGAGTAATAAATGTTAAAAATGAGTATTGGGATTGTGGACTATTAGGAATGTGCCCGATTAAAATATTATGTACATGTATAACAATCATTACCTTAGTCATCCTGTGATCACGGCTCCTGTAAAGGAGTCAGATCGTAAGGATTGAATATAAATAAATTAAATTAAACGCTCAAATAATCCCGTTAAAGTCGTTTTATTCAAATGTGTGATAGGCGCGGAAGTGTAAGAACTAAATATCCCTTAAAAAGTCATGTACCTGACGAAACTTAAAAATCAATAACATTTATTTGCGACTTACAATATAAACCACGTCCCACTCACTGATTCAATTTAATACTTATTAAATTAGCGATAGTTCAACTAATAAATAATAGAGAGCCTTGTTGTTTATTTTTCACATACCCAAAATTAACTACAACTTGCCATTAAGTCCTGTAGATGGTTTTGGAGTTTTATACTTGTAAAATGTTTACACTGCACTATGTCCCGAGTTTTATTATTTTAACAAGATGTTACAACCTTATGATTTCTTTAATAATACACATTAACAACGTCAGAAGTTTTAAGTGATTAATTTATTATTACATCAAGTAAGTACACATACAAATTGTACCTACGTACGTAAAATTGTAGGTGTGATGTGAAGTTGATGATGAAAAAGGATTCGATTCGATCAATAACTAGATATAATTTGACATTGACATTGACAGAACCTACCAACTCATTCCGTGTGTTTGGCAGAAAAAAGCGCTGAAAAACAAATTAGACAGTTTTCGGCCAGGACACGTTTACTAACTACAGTTGCGCTGACTGACACAATCCGCCATTTTGCTTATTATCGCTTAGCGATCCCCATTTTGCTTACAAGTGCTTTTTTCTGCCAAACACACGGATTAAACCTGCGATGTAGTGCGATCTCAAAACCCTTACTGACCCTTACTGATAATGGCAAACCATGTGAAATTGGCAGAATTGTACGAAAAGTTCAACTGAGCCATTGTAAAAAAAAGAAGAAGAAGATTTTAAATTTTTTGCCATGTTTTTCCCTTAAGGACAAAGGGTACACAGCCCATACAGCCATATTTACGGTAATTTCTTTACCTACTTAGAAGATAGCGAGCGTTTTCCATTTAGAAAAAAAAGTCGACACTGTGTTGCACTGTGTCAACTTTTTGTTTATGTGTGTGTGTGTACCAATAGGTTTTTGCTATAGTATGGTCGACACAGTGCAACACAGTGTCGACAATTTTGTCTAAATGGAAAACGCTCAGCGTCTGAGAATGTGAGTTGATTTAATATTTTTTTTATTTATTAAAACAATTTACTTGCTAACTTACAGTTTGCCCAAACCACCAGCAAGTTAATATTATTAAATAAAAGAACAGGCATTATAATATAAAAAGCACTAGGTACTAAAAATTTACACATAAGACATAAAATAAAATAAAAAATAGTAATACAATGCAAAATTGTATTAAAGGTTATTAGCTATAATATCATATATACACTGCTGCTTCAGGAGTACGCTAAACGACACACTGCAAAACGGACGGCCGCAAAACTAGCTACTATTGGAATTTCCTCGACATCCACTACTCCCCGGACCTTGCTCCAACAGATTACTATTTTTGCCGGAATTTGGATAACTTCTTAGAAGAAAAAAAATTCAGCTCTGTTGCGGCAGTCCAAACCGCCTTCAGAGAGTTTATAGAGTCTCGCCCCCATGATTTTTTTAGTAAAGGGATCAATGAACTACCTATGCGATGGCAAAAGTGAATAGATAACAATGGTGCATATTTTGATTAATGAAATATATTTAACAAAAAAAAATCGACATTATATTTCTCCTATACAAAATGTCAATTTCATGCGTAAGGACCTAATATAAATAAAAGTTAATTTTTCATCATTTCAGTAACATTTAGTGCATACCTAAATCATTAGTAATGGAAGTTGTTGAAAGAATGTTTAATTAAAAAAAACTTTTTAACAACAAGCTTTATTATGACTTGTTATTAAAACGAACTAAGAATTAAACCAGCTCCAGAATCAGACCCTGATTACCATATAGAATCAAAGTAACTCGAAGGGATTGTCGTTTTATTGCCGAGTTCCTAAGGCCACCTTCTAGCTCCAGCATCAGAGCAGCTCCCAGTCATCATAATATTGCATTTACATATGCATACAAAATTTAAGCTCAATTAAAACCACGAAGTGGGTCAAATTTAACTTACAAGATTTCACTACAGATACTGGGACATGTGAAAGTAAAGATAAGCTTGTAATATTCTTGTAATGTTCTAAATCCAAAATAATAAGTAACAATAAGCCTCTGAAAATCCTAATGGAAACCTGCGTTTTTTCATATTTATTTTTTAATTTAGTATACATAATATACGTAATAACGGAAAATAACCCTGAGGTAACACACAAGGCTCTCATGATAGTCACTGACGAATCTCTACATAACACTGTCTTCCAAGCAGAGTGCATGGGCATCATAATGGCACCGAAGTCGATATCAGCACGGTAAAGGACTGTAATATCAGAATCTTCTTTGACAGCAAGTCTTTTCTACAGGCACTGCGTAGCTATTGAATCACATCCAGCTTACTCCATAAATGCCACCTTAACCTGAATGCAGTATTGGCATACAATGAGGTAACTATCTAATTGATCAAAGGCCATAGTTGGTCACGAGGTAACGAGGCAGCTGACCAGTCAGCACGGAGGGCATCTGACACGGTGACAATTGCTAAAACCCATCATCCCCATTCCGATCAGCTGGCTCAATAATAAAATTCGTGAGCATACAATAAAACTGCACCAGCAACAATGGAACTCTCTGGAGACTTGTAGACAAGCTAAACTCCTACTGCCGCGGGTGGATGCTCGAGTCTCCAGATCCCTTCTACAGCTAAGTAGACCAGAACAAAGCCTGGTAAGAGACGCCATTACCGGTCATGGCAATTTTAATAGACACTTCTTTTATTTAGGTATCATCGAGAGCCCTCTATGCAGAGGATTCATGGAAGCGGAGAAACAGTCACCCATGTCATAATGGAATGTGAAGGAGTGGCCCACTACCGGACGAAGCATCTCGGCTCGCTGGGCAGTATTTTATTACTCGCTGCTTATGAAAGAGTGACTCCATCTGGCACAGGTGTACTAGGTGTACACTTAATAGAGGGAGTCAATCATCATGCTGTTACAATTTTTGGTACTGCAATAAATATTTTTCATTTTCATTTTCTTGCACTGAAGTTGGATACAAAGAGAAGGTAATCGCTACGTTTTAGTTACATAGACGATAAAAATGAATATTGATTTAAAGAACAGATTTATTCAAAGCCGTGGTAGTTTAGTAGCACTACAAAACCATTGTTTTGTTTTACTAAATAAAAATATAATAAAAATTAAGTTAATTTAGGAAATTGTAGTTAATCTTAAATTAGAACATATTTACAGGATGTAAAAACAAGAATATGTTCTAATTTAAGACCGTGAATTTTTACGTTAGAACGGTTTTAGTCAGTCAGATATCGATACTACCACAATTCTCATTTGATTCGATTCATCATGCATGCGCGTCCCTAAGTGCCACAAAAATCTGTAACGTAGTGATTATATACCTACTCTTTGCAAAAATCATTAATTTCTCCACCGACAGTTCACTCCACAGCTGCTCCACCTCTTGACAATTTTGACCAACTATTATCACGTTTTAACGACGATACATAAATATTGGTTGGTAGTTATTACTGCTTATTTAAGCACTCAATCTAAACGTAATCAATTAACGTTGGTGAAAACTTAAGGATTAGTAATTATTTAATTGTTGTATTTCCTACCAGATTAGCGGCTTGCTCTCTCTGAAATGTCGAAACATAGAAATTTCATTTCACCTTCCGAGATGGCGAAGGTTTACGTGTAAAAAAATCCTACTGGAAAAATTCAAGCTATTCATTCAGATGGAGTTTTATTAATTACATCCTAAAAAAGTCTTGGTGAAATTGTCATTATTAATTTATGTATTACAAAACATGACTCCAATTTCAAACATGCAATTTCTGGTAAGATCAAAGCGAGATTCCTTAAAACTTGTATAGAATCGCTTATTATTTTAAGCGAAGTTAGTGATTAATACAATGATTTGATGTTGTTAGTACTCAATAATGGATGCTCCTACAGAAAGTTGGGACCCAGGTATGTTACTTCTTTATGTAATCTTCTTCTTTTCGCTTAATAGTATATGAATAATTACTTTACAATGGGTACCTGTAAATTCAATGAATTTTGTTTTTTAGCCTTAACACGTCTTTTGACTTCCTTGAAGGAAGTTCAATCTGGAGGTGAAGACTTAGTCTTTCTCAGTGAACTTCTTCAGTCGAAACAACTTAATGCTCTAGTTCAAGTACACAATAAAATTGTAGCTAAAGGAAAAGATGACAAATTCTATCCATTGCTATCAAATGCTATGCAAGTCACATTGGAGGTCTTAGATTTACTCAGTGACATAGTATCTGGTTCTCAAGAATATCAGGAGCTCCTAAGCTTGCTACAGAAGCCTCACTTTCAAGTTAGTACACACATTTATTTTAAACATTTTAGACTTTTCAATTTTATGAGATTAGATGAAATATCTTCCATACACTTATTTTTAATAATCTTTTTTCACCAGGCTATTTTATGTACACACGATGCTGTAGCTCAAAAAGATTACTATCCACATCTTCCTGATATCCCACCTGAAGCTGATGAGGAAGAGGAAACAGTCAAAATTGTGCAACTTGTCAAAAGTGATGAACCATTGGTATGTTTTAAATCTCTTTCATTTAATTTTGATCCATTTATGTGTAATATTAATACCCTAAATTTATAAAGATTCTTTTATTCATAATAAGCTGATTTCATATTAATTACAATTTCGATCTAAATATATCATTGTTTCTTTTTGTTATCTATTTTATTCTTCTTTTTATTATGGGAATATAACAAACTAAAATATTGAAAATAGTTATAGCTAAGCTTGAACTTGTTTCATTATTTTGCTAATTTTTGTTACTACTGCTTGTGTTTCCTATAAAAATTCTTCCTTCTAAAAATTGTCTGCTTAACTAGCAAACAGATTACAACAAGATATTCTATTAAATATTTTTATTAAATTTAAAGAAATAAATGTATGTTATATTATTTAAGACATCTGATGTTTGATGTATTTTATTTAATTGTTGCCTTACATTATTGGATATATATGAATTGTATGGAAATATCATTTAGAAATAGCAGCTATTTAAAATTAAATTTGTAGAGAAATAAACGGGGTGTAACCCTAAAATGCTTTAAAAAAAGTTCGTATATTTTTAATTTTATCATGAATTCTTATACTGTCAATGTATGTGTGTGAGTGAGATGGACTGCATGTTGGACTCAAATACTAGCATTTCATGACAAGACTTTATCTCTTCATTCTATACTAGGATTAGTTTCAAAATCAATATGCTTTTTCAACCCTACTCTCTAAAAGCAGATGGATATTTTGTCGCTTTTAGTGTAATCCAAGCTAGTGGAATAAATATTTTATTTGACTATTGTCATCTTCTATAAATATGTTTTGACTTATTGCTATAGTTTATTATTTGTCCATCAGTTATAACATTCCATGC
This sequence comes from Calamotropha paludella, assembly GCA_927399485.1. NCBI lineage: Eukaryota > Metazoa > Arthropoda > Insecta > Lepidoptera > Crambidae > Calamotropha > Calamotropha paludella. The sequence goes on from OV656803.1 coordinate 30,294,860, forward strand.
CAATATTAGAATATTAGTTTGTTTGCAACAATTGTTATACTATATTGTAATTTTTAACATATCCAGTAGAGCCTTAAGCATCTTTGAAACAAAAGTTTAAAACTTAATTGATTGTCAATTACACTTAATTGTTTATTAAGCAATCCAGCAAAAATATTGAAGAATTCAATTGTATCTTACAAGGTGGTCATAGGGTATTTTCAAATTTTGTTTATTTTGAAAGGGTGGTGCTCAGAGTGCAGAGCCAATAGTGGTAAGTATAAATAAACAGGATTGTCATAATTATTTAATGCAATACCTCTAATGCTTGATTGTTTCCTGTCGTCACATATGTTTTGTCCATGATATTTTCTTTACAACACCTTTCACATTGTTATTTTTTTTTCTTTACCTGATATTTCAGAATTTATTAGCTGCTATCTCTTGATGATCATGCAATTTGTATTGTATGCCTCTTAGGCATGAAGATGCCTTTATAAATCAAATGTGATTTGATTTTACTCCTTAGTTAATAAATGCACACAATACACATTGCTTTTACGAGTAATATTTTTTGCTACATGCCTTTTAAGTTATGTCAGTAACACTACCTATTTTTAACCTCTCTTATTTACCTAATATGCCCTAATATATAAAAAAGACATGTTATTATTGCAATATAGTTCATTTCTGGCTATTATTAAATCATTATATTCTTATGTTACTTGACTGGGATCTTTATATTATAGCCACCCATTTTTTAAAATATATGAATAAATAAGTATTAAGGTATTATTCAAGGACACAAAAAAATTCAATTAAACTCTTAATACATTCGAGTTTTATTAGGAAAACTCAACCGACAGTAGGAAGAATTCGGAAGTAGGAAGTTATGGTTTTAATTTATTTTTTTATTTTTAGCATTAAGACTCTCGTCGTAGAATGGCTTAGTTTAAGTGCTTATAATTAGCTTAGAAAGTAACTGCTGTCTGACGATATTAATTTTCTGAAAATGTGTCCTACATCTAACTGGGCGTAACGGCGCTGCGACGACGACTTCACGTGACCTGACTAGCTTAATGAATAGAATATCAAAAGCTCGCGGCGTTTGTTGTGTACAACGCTCTGTGCCTCGATCCTGCTGTTAACGTTACAATCTTTTCTTCATGGTGATTCTATGGTTTTTTGACACAATTTTAGTCACTAAAACACAAAATAACACATGCATTTACATTTCTACTATACTTCTTCATTAAGTAACAAGATAATAACAACAAATGAAAAAGAAAATATATTTGATATTTTTGTTTTAGTAACAAGAACCTTGTCAATAAGCAATATACCCTTGAGACACGTTTAATACAGTAACAGAAATAGAAGCCATGTTTTCCTGATGTCGTCACGTTGCCCCGTCCCATCCCATTAGCTATGTGTTGTCAAACAGCAAGAATGTATTATAGAGAACTTACATTAATTATTTTTTTATATATTAAATAATTGTATTTTTGTTATTTAAGCAGCAGTTGAATATTGCTAGGTTTTTATATCTTAAGAAATTATTACAAAAAAGTACTACTTGTCTTAGGTGTAAGGCAGTCAATCTACAAAAAATATACTAATAACATTGATGTTTCTACTTTATCGACTATTCGATACTTGTAAAAGTATTAAACTCGATATTATAGATATGTAGAACATAAAGAGACTCGTAGTATTAGTAATAAATTGTTTATTTCCATTTAGTTTACAAACCTTACATAACATAACTAAATCACACTCTAGGCTCTGCCTTTCGTATGGGAGAAATATAAAATTAATACAATATGATTTGAAGCCAAACAAACGGATTGTGTTCAGAAAAAGATGGTGCAAGCGTCAGTTTAAAACTCGACGGGCCTGTTATGGTCTCGGTAGTTCAATTAAAAGAGTACTGGCTCGGATAGCAAGGGGATTGGAATTCGTGTCACGCTTTACACCTGTAACAAGTTGAATTTTCACATGTAATAATTTCTTAATAAATTAAATAAGAGCTTAACTTAAAATCAATAAGTCACCCAAAGCGCCTAAACCAACACTTCTTTGTTTATCTTGGCTTTTTATATCGCTGCAACGTTTGGTATAAAATCCCTTAGATTGGATTGGTGGTGTGCTCAGACTTGGCTATAAAAAACCAATATAAAAAGCGTTATAATGTATATCAAGCTCCACAACTTAGGGCCAGGAAGGATAACAACTCTACAATCATTAAGATAGGTTACATGCGTGGATCTGCTGGTGTCACAAACTCCCATAAATAATGATAATTATTAGGCGTACAAATATTTTATTAATTCGAAGTGGTAAAAAGTAAACTAGTATTCATTTTTATCGGTTTAAATTTTATACATTTTAACAGTAAAAGTTATTAAAAAGAGATTAGGGATGAGTATGATCGTCGTGTAGGTATGGTTTTTTAAAAGAATTATTTTATGCTTTTGAATCGGTTTTTAATTTTATCACTTCTACTTGTAAATGCACTCTTCAAAAAGACACTTTGAGTATTATTCAGTGTATATAAGATATTATGATGATGGTGGACTTTAAAACAGGGGGCGACGATAAAAACTGACGAAGAAACTGGAAAGATTGTCATAGCTCGGGTGATGCATGGAGGTGCTGCAGACAGGTCGGGTTTGATTCATGCCGGTGATGAAGTTATCGAAGTTAATGGAATCAGTGTTGAAAGCAAAACACCAGCGGATGTTCTAGCAATACTGGTAAGTAGGATTAGTCTTAGTGTATTTTTTATTTAATTAGCTATATCGAGTTCTTTGCAAGTTACTTTTGTTTTAAATAATATTCCAAACTTCAATTTTTAAATTACCATTCCCTTTTCTTATTGAACCGTTTAAAAATGTTAGTCTTTTGTTCTTCTTTTACGTGTTTAATTATTTATCAAACATTTTCAAATCACTAGGCACAATTTTTTGTTCCTTTGTCTCGGTCAGAAAAACTTCATTTCGACATGCAATTTTAACTGGCAGACCTTTTTTCTTTTTTACTTTCCTGCCAAAGACCAAGGCAAATAAATAATCCAATGAAAACAAAAATAGTCAAATAGTGACCGATAGTCACTTTATTTCTAATTTATATTAAAATTAATTATATAAAAATTAGGGGTTTGAAAAATTAAGTGTTGACAACTGATATAATTTTCGTTAGACTATCAAATATTTAACATGCGAAGAACACTTAAAATAAAATTATGTTTACAAATATTTAAAAAGAAGTATGGTTAAAACTAAAAGAGCAAATATCGCATATTTAGCAGTTATTTTCATTAGAATTCAAACGTAGATCATAAAGTTCAAAAAGCTGTTGCGTCTATTTTATAAACGATAAAAAATCTTTTCTTTCAGCAAAGTTCCGAAGGCACAATTACTTTTAAATTAGTTCCGTCTTTTGGCAAGGGTGGTTCAAGGGAAAGCAAAGTAAGAGTCCGTGCACTTTTCAATTACGATTCGTCGGAAGATCCTTACATACCTTGTAAGGAAGCAGGATTGAACTTTAAAAAGGGTGATGTTCTTCATATTGTTTCGCAAGATGATGCCTATTGGTAATTATATAAAACCTTCCTTAATATTACCTATATTATTAATTTTGTGTATGACTTATTATGCTGTTTTTAGGTGGCAAGCTCGACGTGAAGGCGATAGAGTGATGAGAGCGGGATTAATACCATCCAGAGCTTTGCAAGAAGGACGTATTATACATGAGCGACAAATTGACCCGCAAACGATGGATGGTTAGTTAAACTTATTCATATTATTGTTTAAGTAAAAGCAATCCTTTTTTAATTAATAAAATAACATCCAGGTAAGCCAGCACTTTGCAGTCCTTCCACTGCTAATTCTGACTGCGCGCCGAAGACTCCATGTTCTCCTACGCCCACGGCCACTGCATTACTACCGTGCAAGTCAACGCCGAAAGTCAAGAAAATAATGTACGATTATAGAGAGAACGACGATTATGATCGTGAAATGATACCTACCTATGAAGAAGTCGCCCGATTATATCCCCGCCCTGGTCTTGTTCGGCCTATCGTCTTGGTCGGTGCACCAGGAGTCGGCAGAAACGAGTTGCGTAGACGACTAATAGCTACAGACCCTGAGAAATATGTCACGCCTGTACCATGTAAGTTACACATATTTCTATAACCACAATTCAAGTACTCTAACAAAACACGTGGTGATGTGTATACTAACTTAATTTATGTACTGTAAAACTGTAACTTTAATTTATTTTTCCTTGTTCCAGTTACATCTCGACCATTGAAACCTAGTGAGCAGAATGGCAAAGAATATATATTCGTAAGTCGTGAAAAAATGGAAGAGGATATAGCCAGTGGCAAATTTATAGAACATGGAGAATACAAAGGTAATCTTTATGGAACATCTGCTGAGAGCGTCGAATGTATTATTAATTCAGGTGAGTATTGAATAAGAGCGCATTCAAGTTACTAAAAAATTAAGATTTAAAGCTATTGTTTAGTCTTGTTGTTTATAATCATAAATAAAATCACCAATCAACAAGGCTACTTTAGCTTTATTTCCAAAAGCTAAATAAAATATATCAAGACTTTTTTAAATTTATATTATTCAAATGATATTAATAAAATTTAGTGTATTCTTTTCAATCGTATTTCAGGTCGCGTTTGCGTTATAAGCCCTCACTGGCAAGCTCTCAAAATGCTTCGGACGCCTCGTTTACGTCCCTATATAATTTTTATTAAACCACCTCCACTAGAAAAACTCATTGAAACGCGAACAGTGGCGAATGCAAGATCTACTTTCGATAAGGAGAGTTCCAGAGCATTTACGGTAAAATATGTTGCTTCTCTTTTGTATTCCGGTATTTTTTATTTGAAGCAAATGATATGAAATGACAGTGAGAAATTATTGTTTCTGGCTAAAGTCCTGTTTTGGTAAAAACACAGTATTCGTTTCTTCTTAACAGCAGTAACATCTAATTAAATTCTTTTGCTGCGAATGATTTGAAATGTATTAGCGTGAGCTATGCAAAAGCGAATTATATCTGCAAATTCATTTTGTATTAAAATTTTCCATGAATGCCTTGTCTGACCGAATTCAATTAAAAGCTCTTCTTGTATGTAATATAAACTATTTAGTGCAAGATAATAAATTGGATACGAAAGAACATATGTAAGCTTTGTATTAAAAATACCTTAAATTATATGACATATAAATGTCAGTGTGTTTATCATTTTTAAATGTTTTTTTTTCTGGCGTATCTGCGATATTGCTAAGTCTTTTATTTCACATTGCGAACGTGCAAAAGTCGAATGTCGCAAAGCGATTTTGTTTTATATTGCAAATGAGATTATAGTGTAGTGAACATAACTATTGTACCGCATAAAAAGCCATTCCTATTAATTTTTTTCAGGAAGAAGAGTTTACAGACATTATACGATCATCAAACCGCATTAACTTCCTTTACGGTTATATGTTTGACGAAGAGATTGTTAACGAGGACTTGGCAAGTGCTTTGACACAGCTTCTCAAAGCATGGTGGAGAGTCCAGTCGGAGCCCCTTTGGGTACCCGCTTCCTGGGTACAGTAAAGTAAAATCTTTGTAGGTACATAAACTTTTTTTTCACTTGATTATTAATACGACGGTCCGAACGAACAAAGCAGTAATGTTAAAAGTACTACTTTACAGGAATGCAAAAAACTATAATATGTCTGTTATGTCTATAATTTTTAACTGTTAACCGGGCACGATGCATAAATGCGTCAGGCGTAAACAATATCGGGTACGGGTAGGACATAGGTATTTTATTTTATACGTCCTCGAAAATTATGTTGCGCCCTGGAACGGACGGAAATAAAAATATAGTTATATGAAATGACGCTCTCCGGGCGTGACGTATTGATATGTCCTAGTGAAAGACTACGCACCCGTCACATCTTGCATATTTAGAAAATTAACTCCCCGGTTAACAGTTTAAGTCAATATTTATGGATTGCACAGGGATCGATAGTAAAAAAGCAGTCTTTTTTGTGACTGATTGATTAAAAACTTCTTTACTTTTCTATTCGTCAAACACTCTGCTAAAGTCTTTTTGTATGATTTTATACGGCTTTACTCGTCTACAATCACCAACAATTTTATTTTGCAAAAAACTTTTAACAACAAAAGAAACAAATGAGTATAAATCCTAAAAACATTGAAATTAAACATTCAAAATTCAGTTGAACTAAAAAAAAACTGTGTAGAAAATAAGAATCAAACAATTTGTTTATGGCTTATTGAGTCTAGTTTCCCGTAAAATATTTGCAATTAGTTTTAGTAAATATATTAATTTATCTCGTTGCCCTGTTTCATACTGGTCCAGATGAGATGATTAGTCTCTATTGGGCTGAGTATGAGGTTCTTCCAGCTTCCTGTATAACTCCTGGTATTGAACCGAAATTGCCCTACCAAAAACGTAGACTGATTAAGTAGTGGTTCAAATGCTGTTATGTCCAGGAATCAGTGCTGTATATGCTGGTTGCTGACATTGGCGTTTATTTCGAATTTGCATTAATATTGAAAGTCATGTATACATTTTTACAGCTTTATTTGTTTGGTCCGTCGAATTTATTTAGCTATTTAAGCTTTCATCGTTAGCAAACATCTTTAATGATCTGTAATTTCTTAAAAATTATTATTCCGATTTGTTTTAAATGGAAAAGAGCCTATGCATTTTATTTGTCTACCTCTGAATTACATTATTAACATAACCAGCTTGGCTTAGCTTTAGTTAGACAGAATACTAGATATTATGAGAGCAGAAACGGTTAAACATTCGTTAGTAACATTACTAATTCTATAACAAAAAAGATTGCTTGTTTTTAATTATGTCATCAAAACTATATAAAATATTTAAACAATTTGTTAACCAATGTATTAAAACGTCACTATAATTCTATATAAAACATGTTTAATGTATACGTTCTAAAGTGTGAAGTTGCTATTATATCAATGGAAATAATAATATCTATTTCACAACATGAAACAGGCTTCAAACTATTATAAGACTAAGTGACTTTAAACCAGCAACCACGGAAAGAGTTGTACTCGTATTACAACCATAACAACATCATAATTAAGTTTACTATTTATAATTAGAAATATAAGAAGTGCATGTGCGAATCCATTCATATATGACGCAGCCAACTTAGCCTTTCAATGAACAGCCTAGTCTCTATACGTAATGATGGCCAGAATGATATTCTGACATTTAATTAAACAACTTGGGCCATCAATTTTTACCGCCTTGCCTAGCCGTGACATTTAAATTTCTGTCAAGGTTTTAAAATCCAAACTGTTAACATTGCATCGACAAGCAGCAATATTTTGTCGAAAGTCATTGTCGATAAAGTTACTGATTTCTATGAAGATTCGTAGTCCCTGACGGTTACTGCTGGAGGCGCTATTACTAAAATCCATAGTAATATTTTATGCAGACGATATCGAGTATCGACGCGTAAACTCACACTGAAGTCTCTGGTATCTATCACACTTATATGTGTTTACTCGAGATAGTATATTTGTATACTAGGTCGATGCAGTCGCTAACCATAAAGCTTCGCTAGCACCATATATTGGAGCGGAGCGTAATACAAAAAAAAAAGATTTAATAAAGTTTAGTAAATTTAAAATAACATAAGAATGAAAACTTTCAAAAAGCGTGCGCTTTTTGTTTCAAAGGGAAATCCCATAGAGCCAATGTTTTTTTTTGTCATAACTTTTTATATTTGCGAATTTCTAAATTCGGGCTCCGTCACGATCTAGTCCTAAACCCGTTGGTTCGATTCATTACAAAGAATACGAAAATTTGCTAAGAACTCATAAGAGTTATGACGCAACATACATTTCGTCATTGAAGCAAATCCATGGGAGCTTCGCTCCAATAATAGTAAATAATAAAATAGTGACGATAAAAATAAAAAATAAAATTTTATAAAGACATATAATGTACAGTTAACATTTTAAGTAAGAGCAATTTTCGATGATACTATTATTGAAAGCAGACCCATCTCCTCAGGTATCATCCGCTTTTAGGGAAGGAACTATACTCTGATTTTTAATTAGATGGACTAAAGTGACAGCCGCCGGGGCACTATATTTTTTTTAAATGTTGCCAACTGAAGAGCATAATGTTGTAATGCGAGTAATTTTACCAATTGAATTGAATAATCGTGTCATCGACATGATTATTAATAGGTATAACAAAATGTGTTTGTTGTATTTTTCCTTGTGCTCTTATTTTTATTTCATATTTAGTAGGTTTTCGATGTATTGTTTTTATTTGAAAATATCGTTAAGTAGTGATGAATTAATTAATTTTTATTTATTTTCTCACAAATATGTTATAAAACGTCGTATGACATAAAAAAAAACAACAAACAGGAACAACAACACTTAAAAGCAACGTAACAAAGAAAGATGTAACAAAAACTTATAGTCCAAAAATATTTTAAGTCACATGATGGTTTTAGAGTTTACAGGAAAACCACTTTATCGTAAAAATTATTTAAGCTGGGGTGGGGTCACTGCATCATTCGATGAATTTTCAATTACTAGTATTTTGGTACATACATATTTTAACAGACAAAACCGATTAAAACAATATTAAGTTAATTTAAATCAGTTTTTGTAAATGATTTTTCTAAAATGAATAGTCGAAAGATAACTGGGTTTTATTTTGTGTTCTAATTAAGTAGTTTTTTACAAAGAAAATAAAAACACAGTTCGAGTGTTTTGCATTTAACAATGTGCGAAATTGAACAAATAATTGAATTTCAATTGGATAAGGGGACAACAATATTTTTTATTTTCCGTTATGTGGTATCATTACTAATGTCACTTTAGTCCATCTAATTAAAAATCAGAGTATACTTCATACCACTCAAAAGATGTTTTAAGACGGCATTCCATTCTCCAACTACCAACAATAATTAAGATTTAAAATTAACGAATAGTAATGACTTTATGACACGGCTTGTAATAATTAGTGTTATACTCCGCCAACTGCCAGGAGGAATTCTCCCCAAAAAATAGGGGATTTGGCCACAATCTCCTAAATCAAAGACCATAATTCGAAAATACCGCTGCCTATTCTGTGGTCTACTACAAATAATAATAATTGAAAAGCTACTGAAGCTGTCTTATAGATATGACTTTGCAGGCTGTTTCATGGTTCCATTTAAGCCTGAGGGTCCGGTCAAATCTAAGGTTTTGTAGATGTTTACTCCATTTGATTGTATTGATATCTGTTGGTACGGTCCAGGCTGCTGAGCGCCGCATTATGTTTACACACGATGTAGAATTGTTTTGCATTGATTGGACCGTAAGAAATAAACCAGCCGGTGTTACAAATCCTTAAAAACCGTTACGCCATATACAAAACTTGACTACTTTCATTAAGTAGATAATACCTTCAAATATAACGTGTTCTTGCAAACGTTCATACTACATTAAAAAGGACTTTATGATAGCTGCACAAGTTTGTAGAACCTCCTTAAATTAAAATGTGTTCATTTATATGTAATAATTTCTTGAATGGTGACTATAAGTGATAATTTTTATTGGATAAGTTAGTGTGCCTCATAGAGATAATGCATTTTTTCGCTTAGTAATGTGAAAGATTGTTTAATTGGAATGTGTTGGAGTATATACTAACTCGAAGAATGTCTACAGCCAGTGCCTCAGATATACAAACTTATTTGCTGTTCTAAACGATGCGAGTAATATTTCTGTTTTATAATGGTCTTGGTAATTAATTTTGTGTTAGTTCCCTAAGTTCTAATTCAGTACAATATTTTATATTGCTTTAAAAATTACTTTTAACCATTCATTAACGCTGCTGCAGGTAGGTACACCCAGTGCTTATTTTTGCCCTAGTGTATGTTAATTTATTATTCAATATAACAAAAAATGTTGTCTGTGCGTTATAATGTTATATACAATGTTTGTGTAATTTATCCTTAAGTTTACTATTTAAATAATAGTCTAGTCAATTTAGGAACAGAATGTCTAATTCTTTAAATGGCTATCTATGGTTTATATAATGCTTGCTAGTCCATATTAACTTGAAGTTGCTTTTAATATTCGAGATTCACTTAAAAAAAATAAAAAATTGACAACGTTTTCCTTGTTGGTGTCACAGATGTGAGATTTTTTTTATGAAAACTCTTCGTTTCACACATATGTAAACATGAAGTGCATATTGTGGTAAAATCAATTCAGTTGATAATAAAGATCATTGTGTTATCAAAGCACTACATTTTTATTACTGCGGTGTGGTATTATATGGTACGCTTATTTATAAAAACAGGTAATTTGGAGAATTATTTTTTAAACATTTCAAGTCGTAAATAGAATTAAGCCTTCTGCGCCTAAATAATACAACCGATATTGTATAGTGATCAAACAAATCAGTATTAATTAAATCTATTACTACAAAATACAATGAGATACTAAAATGACCAACATTATTTTTAATGACGGATTGTGACCACTTCGCGTGAGAGCTCTGATAACATTTTTTACATGTCGTAGCGAGGTCTTAGAATTTATCACTTCATAATGTAAAAGGCCATTTAATGAAATGGTCGTATTTCGTTATATTGTAGAGATTTGGGGTTGTTAGGAATAAGACAACCAACTAGGTTAACGTACTCATTTATTCTGCCTCCTGGGATACACTTTCGATGGTTATATATATGAAGATGAACTTACATAATATGAACTTATATCTATACTACAGAATAACGACCTAAATATATCATAAAACCGATTATATCGTTAAAACGTCATCGTTTAATGATATTATCAATCCACGTTGGGCCATATCATTAATGTACGGTCACGGTCAAAAAATGTTTACCACCTTAAGGATCACAATTGGGTGCACACATTTAGGTCAAAAGTTCTTAATGTCTATTGCATAATAATTTCATTGACCATAGATTACCTCTTTTCTAATGATAATATGACGATCAATCGCTCTAAGAGATGGACTGACTACAACTAAGGTCCGATCAGATTCGCACCACTCTCAGTCTCAGTAGTTCAGTATACGACGCGCTGCACGTCGCTAGTGACAGGGGAAGTTGAAGGAAGGTCGTCAGAGACTCCTAGGAGGTGGTGGTGTTGACGACTCTTAGGAATAATAAAGAGCGGACCCATTAGAAAATACGACGCGAGGAGGAGGAACATTTACTAACGAATAAGGAATAAGGAAGGAAGAACTTCCAAGAAGTAAAGATGTCATATTCGGTAAAGCTAGGTTAAAACTGTGACAAAAAAGTGCGAACCGAGCGAGCGAAGTGGGCGTAACGCGTGAGCGGCCGGATAAGTGTTATTTCAAATATTTTGTCTACAACCTGAAAATAAAAACGCTGAGTACCTCATTGATCTGGATACAAGATATTACGATGTGGTCAAAGGGTAGTGTTCTACGCCATTAAATAAGTGCATTTTTTAAAATGGTGTCACACATCATGAAGTGGTCAATTCTAAGACTTGCTACGACATACAAGAATGTCGTAGCCAGATCTTAGAATTTGTAATGCAGGATTACAACATACAAAATATTACTCGAATTCCACTGATGATGTTTTTAACATTTGCACTATTCTCCAGTGCAACAATAAAAAATTATAGCTATCATAGATCCGCTCAGTGATTTGACACTTAGCGTACAAGTTCATGTTTGTCTAAAGCACTTTGATAGGTAATAGGATTGATTTATATCAGCGCGTTTTAACGACCGGCTGATAGAGAATCTAGTGCTTACGCGATATAAGCAAATATGGTTCGTAAGTCAAAAAGGCAATAAGTAAGTATTCTAAATTTGCTGTTTGTTAAAATTTTCGATAATCTTATAATCGTTTAACTATAGCCATTTTGATTGTTAAATTCATTTGGATTTTATTAGCATAGATACACCAAATTTTATTATGTTAAATGGTTATATGTATACTAATTGGAATGTTTTATTGTAATAGTTCATTAAAGTGCAGAACACTTGAAAACACCATACGTACTTAATATTAATCAGTATGTGACGATTATATTTTCAATTTATTTTATATCAAAATAAGTATTATGAGTTAATATTATGTAAATACAGAAATATGTTCGCGACTATGAATTAAGCTTAGAGTCACAAATGCTATATGACACGCTAATAATAACTGATATTATTGGTTTGTACTATTAAACTATTTAAGTAAACAAAAAAGAATATGAAAGGCTTTCCTGATGGATTTCTTCACAAATATTGGTTCACATAATATTAATGTGAATGAGCAACTTTAGCACTAATTATTATGATAATTAACAGTAGCTTTGTAGATTTGTGCGACACATCAATCCCACCGTAATTTCAAACATAACCACCAAAATAGCACGGTTATGTTGTTGTGATAGAACGGTTATACGAACACCACGTTTTTTAATAGTGAATTTATGTAGTTTTGTCTTTTTAAAGGTTTTAGTTGTGGTTGCTTAACATTAGATTCTACATATTACCAATGTGACCTGAGTAGTTATACATTAAAATGTAAATATAATCAATCCTTGCATAAATGTTTATAATGTGACAATTGCGACTTTTTTTGGCTTTCTGTCTGTACATGTATAAAAATGCCAAATTGGAATTTTCAATTCCCACATTTGAAACACAAAAATATCTGTACATGTTTCTTTAGTAGTAAAAATATATCCAGAATAACTTAATCTTTTCATAACAATGTTGTTGTTTATCAATATAATTAGCGTATAATTAAATTTAGTATATAATAGTCCCAATAAAAAGACATTATTTCAAAAGTCTGAATATACACAATGGGATAAAAATGTCCTATATTAGTATTTATGTTTGAATTTAGTATAGTATTAATACAATATAATAAACATATGCGTGGCTTTATTAATTTTCGCATGCTTTAAAAGCATAACACAGTAACCTGTGTGTTTTAATAAAAAAGATATCATAATTTTTGTCTGTAATATAACCTGGGTAATGTACTTTATACACAGTTTATTTTCCAATCATGATCATGTTCATTATTTCTATATCTAACAAAATTATTAATTAATTCTGGCCTAATGTTATTTTTTCTCTTATTATTTATTGTTAATTATTTCCTTTTTTATTTCTAGTCAAATTAGATCGGATATTGCGCTTGGCGTACAATACACTATTTATTGTAATATTAGGGGTTAAAGTATGAAATTGCCGATTTGTACTGAAAATCTATATTGTTTATTTTTTAAATTTTTAACAAATTTATTTAATCAAAATAGTTGCCATTATTATCTATACATTGCTGCCATCTAATGGGAAGGTCATTAATGCCTTTGCGATAGAATTCCGACGATCTAGACTGCACAAACTGTGTGAAAGCATTTTGTACTGCCTCCTGGGAAGAAAACTTCTTGTCACGTAGATAATTGTCCAAATCACGAAAAAAATGGTAGTCCGTTGGAGCAAGGTCTGGTGAATACGGAGGATGACGAATGGTTTCTAACTGCAGTTCCTGAAGGGTCAAAATGGTTTCTCGTGCTGTGTGAGGTCTCGCGTTGTCGTGGAGCAATAATGGTGAAGATCGATTCATGAGTCGGGGCTGTTTTACTGCTAGTTTTGTCAACATGGTTCGGAGTTCGGCACAATAGACATCTGCCGTTATTGCTTGACCAGATCGGAGAAAACTATAGTGAATAACACCATGCTGAGACCACCAAACAGTTACCATTACCTTTTTATTGGTAAGTTTTGCTTTAGGACACTGTTGTGGCATTTGACCTGGGGTCAGCCATTGCATTTTTCTTTTCCGGTTATCATAAAGAATCCACTTTTCATCACATGTTACAATTCGATCCAATATTCCTTCATTTCTGTACCGGTTCAACAAGGCAACACAAGTTTCAACACGCGTTTCTTTCTGCAGATCAGTCAAATCATGAGGCACCCATTTTTCGTATTTTTTTATTTTATTGATTTGACGCAAGTGAGTCAATATTGTGGGTAAGGTAACGTTAAACCATGCCGCTAATTCCTGGGTACTTTGACTAGGATCGGCTTCCACTATCTCTCTTAATTCATCGTTATTTACCTGTGTGGGCGGTCTTCCTCGTGGCTCGTTCTTTAAGTCGAAATTTCCATCACGAAAGCGTTTAAACCAAAATCGCACGGTGCGTTCATTAGTAGACCCCTCTCCAAACGCAGCATTGATATTGCGGGCTGTTTCTGCCGCGTTAGTTCCGCGTCGGAACTCGTATTCAAAAATAACTCGAATTTTCGCAGTATCCATCTTTCTTGTCTAAATTGAATAACAAAAACAATTGAAAGTCGATATTCAAATGTTTTACATTTTTTAAAAAAAGAACATCATAGAAACCATTTAAAAAAAGTTTCATTCGAAAACCTCAAACCATGAAGATTCTATGTCAATTCAAAGAACCTATTGCAATAAAACGGCAATTTCATACTTTAACCCCTATTATTTACTATTTAGTTAAGACGAAAAAATATTTTAATTTTATCATTACCAGTATTTTCCCTAACGCTAAAAGCTCACATTAAGTATGCTATCGATGCATAAAACATGGACACGAATGAAAACGACTACTTTACGAATTACAATGATAAGCAACATTATATATTAAGTTTCCAGGACCGCTGGATGTTATTGATTTTCTTATCAATAAAATATACGGCATAAATTTGCGTTTGTACTGTGATAATTCACAGTGTATAACTGCTAACTTGAGGTCATAGTTAATCTACACATACCATACCAGGTGCTAAAGGTACGCGAAGAAACTATTCACGTTTCTGAAGTTCTCATTCTCATGACGCTTCAAAGCTATTAGAAATTAGATTAAGTCTAGATGATCCCTAGAATTGAACTGGCTGCGTACAGGAAACATGAAATAGTTCCCTGAATACTATTTATAAGAATCAAGTGTAAGAGTTGATTTTAAATTTTAATTGTTTTTCGAAAAAACATTAAAGCGTGTGGCTAACGTTATCGCTGGCGGAAAGTGTCTAGCAGTATTGTTTACTCCTTTATTACAAAATTGTTTAACTAAAAGATACATAACCGATTCTTATGATCTTTTAGTTGTGTATAAGTATAAACCATAAGTATTTAAGCGGTAATGTTCTACTACTGCTTTTTCCCGTATATTTTACTTACGTAAAAAGAAGTAACGTCTGGCGGCCCTGGGATCTCTAATTATTACTTCTATATATTACGCGTGGATTTTTTTTTCCAAAATTTATATTTTAGTTTCATGTACATTATGCATCGACAGTATTTGTGTCTCAACGTCATCATAATGATTTTAGTAACATCGAATACATATTAAATCAATATCTATTTTTTTTTTATCTATAGATCTATTAAATAAATACATTGTTATTATAACCGATTAATCTTTTAAACATTTAAGTCTAGGAAAAGTAAAAAGAACACTCAAAAACTTTTTTATATTTTAAATGATTCAAAAAATCTCATTATTTTGGCAATCTGATTTATTGTAGCCTTTTCATTGGTTTGAGAAGAGTGCGTGTTATCTGTGAACTTTTGAAACCTTTAGACGAAAGATATCCGCCGCACGCCATTGAAGAATGGTGTAATAGTTTGACTAGGCGTTTCGAAATTCAATATATTCGAATTTTACAAATGCCCAGTCTATATTTTAATTAAATTAGTCTACGGGCTATGCGCACTGCTCTGAAACCATTCATTTTATTTTGATGATGTCTTACAATATAAGTCACTACACCCAGATTTATGTAATTGTAATGGTATCACACTCGACTACTATGTGTAATAACAGTACGAAAAGAAAGTAAACGTCATCATCTTAAGGTGGGTATTCTTAGCGGGCGGCTGAGTTTTGTAACCACTTTAATCGGCGCACAAATTACGGACGTTATGAACTGTAAACGATGCAGTTGTTTTGACAATACCATGATTATGTATGTAACACGTAGTATGCATTGTAATGCTCGATAACATACCATATTATATTACATTGCAATTCACGAAATTGTATTATATTAGGGGTTAAAGTATGAAATTGCCGATTTGTACTGAAAATCTATATTGTTTATTTTTTAAATTTTTAACAAATTTATTTAATCAAAATAGTTGCCATTATTATCTATACATTGCTGCCATCTAATGGGAAGGTCATTAATGCCTTTGCGATAGAATTCCGACGATCTAGACTGCACAAACTGTGTGAAAGCATTTTGTACTGCCTCCTGGGAAGAAAACTTCTTGTCACGTAGATAATTGTCCAAATCACGAAAAAAATGGTAGTCCGTTGGAGCAAGGTCTGGTGAATACGGAGGATGACGAATGGTTTCTAACTGCAGTTCCTGAAGGGTCAAAATGGTTTCTCGTGCTGTGTGAGGTCTCGCGTTGTCGTGGAGCAATAATGGTGAAGATCGATTCATGAGTCGGGGCTGTTTTACTGCTAGTTTTGTCAACATGGTTCGGAGTTCGGCACAATAGACATCTGCCGTTATTGCTTGACCAGATCGGAGAAAACTATAGTGAATAACACCATGCTGAGACCACCAAACAGTTACCATTACCTTTTTATTGGTAAGTTTTGCTTTAGGACACTGTTGTGGCATTTGACCTGGGGTCAGCCATTGCATTTTTCTTTTCCGGTTATCATAAAGAATCCACTTTTCATCACATGTTACAATTCGATCCAATATTCCTTCATTTCTGTACCGGTTCAACAAGGCAACACAAGTTTCAACACGCGTTTCTTTCTGCAGATCAGTCAAATCATGAGGCACCCATTTTTCGTATTTTTTTATTTTATTGATTTGACGCAAGTGAGTCAATATTGTGGGTAAGGTAACGTTAAACCATGCCGCTAATTCCTGGGTACTTTGACTAGGATCGGCTTCCACTATCTCTCTTAATTCATCGTTATTTACCTGTGTGGGCGGTCTTCCTCGTGGCTCGTTCTTTAAGTCGAAATTTCCATCACGAAAGCGTTTAAACCAAAATCGCACGGTGCGTTCATTAGTAGACCCCTCTCCAAACGCAGCATTGATATTGCGGGCTGTTTCTGCCGCGTTAGTTCCGCGTCGGAACTCGTATTCAAAAATAACTCGAATTTTCGCAGTATCCATCTTTCTTGTCTAAATTGAATAACAAAAACAATTGAAAGTCGATATTCAAATGTTTTACATTTTTTAAAAAAAGAACATCATAGAAACCATTTAAAAAAAGTTTCATTCGAAAACCTCAAACCATGAAGATTCTATGTCAATTCAAAGAACCTATTGCAATAAAACGGCAATTTCATACTTTAACCCCTATTAATTAATATACACGTATTCATTGACTGAACTGTAATGTAATGTCATACGAGAATATTCCCGGTGAATACTCACTTTTAGTTCGCTTGTCCCAAAGGCAGCGATATCAACGACGATTTTAAATTGTATGGCTGTTTATTAAATGACTTTGAAATCTTCTTTGTGTAATTATTTGACATTGTTATGTAAACCTTTGAACTTCCCACTGACAGAATGACTTGAAAAAAATCAATATAATACTTGCGACACTTAGAAAGTTATAAAAAAATAAAAACCAACTTTTATCAATAAAACATTATTAAATCTTTTCAAAAAACTATAATTATAAACACTATACAAAGTTTCAGGCTCCTGAACCCATTTTTGAGACCCTTTTTCCAGTCCGCCTGAAACACTTCTTCCACAAGAGCAGTTAGCTCGTCTCTGGATATGAAAACTGTATCCCTTTAAGTATATTATATTTATCTTAGGAAATAAAAATAAGTCACGATGCCAGATCAGGAGTTTAAGAATGGTGACTCAAAACGATATGGTAAGTCCCTCGTTTTGAGCAAATACGCGTTGTGGTAAAGCAGCAATTCACAGAGTCCGGTGTTCTGTCACTTGTTGCTCACTGCAGTAAAAACTGCTGGCAGGCATTCTGTACATACGCCATTAATGCAGCTTTGATTTTCATAGAAAATAGCGATCAAAATTCTACCTATACTTCTCGGACGCTTCACTTTGGTAGGCATTGGATTATTTTAAAACAGCCAAACTGTCGACTAACTCACTGTTAACAGGATTCGTTACCTCTCATAGTGTAGTAAACAGCAAGTCACGTTGGCTGCTTCAAATTAGTCTGTTTCTGAGCTTCTGTTAGGTTGTGTGGCGGCCAGCGCGAAACTCTTTCTCACGCGAAGGTACTCGTGAAGAATATTATGAACGCTTGTCGATACAATCTGCAGTATAAGCTGAATAACTTCGTAAGTAATTTGCCTGTTTTCTTAAATTGTGTTTTTCACTACTAGCACGTTTTCTTTGGTAACGACCGTCAACTGACGACGACCACTACATTCCCCTCCGGGTCATGTGATCTTAATACAAAAACACATGATTGTCAAAATGAGAAGTTCTCAGAAACACCTAATCCCAAAATGCCTGACACTCAAAATGATTACTGTAATGCGTGAAAAATAAAAATGGCGAATTATGTAGGTACAGTTGCGCACAATGACCTAACCTTAATCAATAGGTGCATACTTATTGTTATGTATATGGGGGTAGGTGTGTTTAACTTACTGGAAATACTCCAGTGTGCTCTAAACCGGTTGTTTCACTCGCTTCCTTGGCTATCAAACATTGGTGATGAGTAGATACCCACTTATTGCATTAACGATCATAATGTCTTCACAGTTCGGTATTTTAAATGCGTTTGACCATAGTACGCAGAATTGGAAAGTATATAAAAGCAGATTACTGCAGTGGTTCATCGCGAATGATAAGGAACTACAACAAGCGATATTATATTTAGACAAGAACTATAACAAGAAATTACTGCACGTTATACGGGTACGGCATGTTCATTAGTCATATGTTGATGGGCTTTACAAGGTTTCACAATATGTAGAAATTTTAATAAAACACTTTTTGGAGCTGTGATTACAAGAGCACGGCTCCGGTAAGGGAGTCGAAACGTCAGGATTAAACATAAAATAAAATATGCGCAAAATCCGTAAAAAAGTGTTTTATTCAAATGTGTAATGTGCGTGGAAGTGTAAGAACTAAAAATATGTAGAAATGTTTTGGGCACTGCTTGTCTATTGATATGTGACGTAGAAAATGTGTATTATATTGTAATGACTGTTTGTGCCAAAATAAAAATTGCCTCGTAAATAGATCACATTATTGTCTTTTTTACCTGGGAGTAATTAGTTTAATTGATCTGGAAGCCTAGAAAACTTCATCAGTTCATTGGAATATGTTTTTTTATAAATAATCTTCTATTGCCCCTCGTTCAATTCTCAAACGCCCTTAAAGGGCTTTATCGACGGTCTTGAAAACCCTTGCTCTGAGTGAAAACCTATGTCACAGACTAAATAATAACTAACGTACTCTTTTTCGAATTTTCGTCATTTGAAGATGTCAATCATGTCAGTAATTTAATTGATAAGTATTTGAAGTTTCAGTATGATTTGTGATTATAAAGTATCATTATTTTTTCTGTATTTTCAAATAAAAATTTTGGCACAGGATATCAAATCCGAGAGGAAAGAAGGAAAGTTAGTGTTGGATCCAGTAGATTTAGTAGATCTTATTATTGAAGAAAAACAGAAAACAGAAGTACCTTCAGACGTTCTTTGGTCAAGTGAATTCTCTGATAAAAATTTCAACGATTTGTATGGAATTGTTGAGATGACGACAGGTTTGTACAAAAGTCGGTATAGATTTTTAAAAAGAATTAGTACGACCGAAAATGCAAATTATCTTATGTCTAAAAGTCAGGTGGTCTAATTTGCAACCGATATTTTAATGTTACCTGTTTATGAAGCAACTCGTTATAAATTATTTGAACAGATTAACAGTCTGTCCGAAAAGGAAACGGCCGCCAAAGCTGATCGCGGTTATTCCCGTCTGACCGTTTTCTTTGGATAAACAGGAACAAATTGAATTATTGATATCTTTACAAGAAGTCATACATACTTTTTCCTAATGTTGTCAATTTGATATTATTGTATGAATTGTCATAGACGGGTACAAAGACTAGCTGCAATTTAGGTGACATGATTTTTAGGCGAGTTGATGCTTAAGGGCCTATGCACACTGCGTTATGTTTTGGATTGACGCTTTGGCACCGGCATTTCACAGCAATTTTTTGCATGTCTCACGTCTGTACCGAATTAAGCGCTAGACTGAATTTATGCAGATATTTAAAAGGTAGAACTTTTAACACGTACATAAATTCTTAGTCAAGCTGCGTTTGACATGCGTGAGTATCGCGTTTGTATTGATATAAGCACGTGGCAAACGGCGCGTTTAAAAAACGTGGTGTCCGCAGGCGTTGTCTAAAACTAGTTGAATTTTCGGGTGGATTGTAGAAGTAGTAGTAAAATTTTGGTTTTTCATCAGCAAGCATATTAAGAAAACAAACTCATCACAACTTAAATCACGTAAAAATATAACGTAAATTAAAATAAAAAAATAGCTTACTTTTTAACAAGTGGAGCGATGGAAAAAATGTTGACTATTATTATTGCGAATTATTTATCGATTCCTGTCGAATCCCAATCTTTCTTCCTATAAATATCTTTTCTTTTCTTAAAGAACAAGAGTGTCTTGATGAAGAGTCTTTGAAAACACGTAAAGTATGGAGCCGTTGGAGCAAATGGGGTCAGTGTTCCGTGACATGTGGCGGAGGTTCTATAGTCAGAAGTAGAATGTGTGTCGGTGGCCGCTGTGCGCCTGGCGAACTTGAAGAACAGCGCAGGCCCTGTGCTCGTGCACCATGTACTCAGTTGCAGTTTGACTCCTTGATAGAAGATGTACATGAAGCAGAATAAAGGAGTTATAAATATTATATTCTAGTATTTCTTTCAGACTAAACTCATTACATCATACATTGTCATTGCTTTTATCTATATAAAAAACAAGTTATATGGTCGTTATATGTCGTGGTTATCGGTCACATTATAAAAGCATTAGTTTTGATGTTCCTCAGGGTTCACATCTGGGGCCGTTATTATTTAATTTATTCATTAATCTTATCCATAGTTTCACTCCGTCATCGAATTTCTTGCTCTATGCAGACAACACTAAAATCTTTAATACGTAGTGTTCAGGACTGTAATCTCTTACAGTAATTTCGAGAAATATTGCATGGAAAATAAATTATATTTAAACTTCGACAAATAGCAAGTGATTAGTTACCTATAGCAGAAAATTGAATACTCGTAAACATAATTACAACCTGAGTGGGAAGGCATAATATTTTAGTCATAAATTGTACGGTAGGCCATCTTAGGATTAGCAAAACTTAATCTAACTACAAAACAATAATGTTTAAATTAAATCAATAAAGAACACTTTTGTGCCGTTATTCTAACAATAACTTTTTGTAAAAACAAGATATGTCAACATATAAAAAAAAGTCTTCACGATTTTGGTGGGTCCTTTCAGAAGTATGAAATAAAATCGGAAAATCTAGGTACTTATTAAATAAATTTAATATACTTTAAAAACATCAACTTCAATTTTTAAGATCCGAAAAAGAATCAATTTTGTTCATTTAGTACCACGTTAAGTAGTAAAGTTTATCAAAGAAGATTACAATGGTAAATACGTGTATAAGCTTTTATTTTACCACACTAAAGTAGATACGTATTTCGAAGTTTCGTATAGGTTTTAGATTGTGCAAATTTCTGCAGCTTTAGGTAACCTTATTAAAAGAATAAAATAGAATGTCGTTAGCACAAAAAATACTATTTTTGTTCATTTACTGCCCAACACACAAAGTTTTCCTAAAACAAAAAACTATAAGCAATTCATGACTAATAAACTTTTCTGCCGTTCGTTTAGCTAAAAGGTCACTGCCTCAGGGAATCTTTATGTGTAATTTAGAGTTTTAAATGCCAGCGTATTATGGAAAAAAATTTTTGATCATCCTAGGAATCATATTGCTATTACTTAATTAATATTTTCCGCGTTTGTCGTACATACCTCAAAAATATTTCTTGGCTTAGCGATGTTTTAGCTAAAGGTCAGAAATTTTATAAACACTTTGTATACTTCTTTATGTATCATGTAATAGCATTACGAATCCAACATTTTACTTTATATTAGTCTTGTTGAATTCTAAATACTCTTACAAAGAATGACAGTCTTATAGTATCATAGTATTATATGAGATATTCGACGATAAACTCATGATCATGACTCTAATATGGCGACGACACTTTTGTTAAACTAAGTTTAAATGCAGTACGTTTCCTACAACATAGAGTAAGTAAATACATACTTCAATTTTACTTTACACGACATAATTTGCTCAAACTGGCAGGCTGGAAATCTAAACATTCACTGGATGACAGAAACAAAGCTTAATTACTACAGTCTGTCAAGTTGTATAACTTGATTGATTTTAGCACAACATAAGCTATTTTAACCTTATCTTACCACGAATAATATAATTGCTCACTAGACGCCAACGCCAACTGACACTTGACGCATTGTAAGTGCTATTCATTTTTAATGCGCAGGATGACGTACTCCCGCACATCACGTTCGACACCTCTGCAAGCGGCGGCAGCAAAGAAGTTAATCTTTATCACAAATTTTACTACCTACTATTTGATGATGTTGCCTCTCAATATATGATTATAAACTACTTTATTATCTAACAAAGCCATTCCATTTGTGGCTCTTTCTAAGTAAATGTGAAAACCGGCGAAAGGATAACTGTTGACGAATCGCCCTAAAGGGAGCGCTTGAACGATGCGAGGATCCGCCTTGCTGCACTCGCTCACGAAACTCCTCCAAGGTTAACCTGTCGTCATGATTCTTGTCCATTTGGTCGTCGATCTTGTCAACACGCTTCTCTGGGATCCGGAAGTGGCTTTATTTAAGCTAGATATTTTAGTTTTTATAAATACAATGCTCCAGAACTGGGCTTAACGTTATACTAATTGATTCTGGAGTCAACAATCTAAGCAATGAAAAAAAGGGTAAACCGACACCAAAGAAAGCGAAGACAATTGTGTTGGATGACAAGGTGATGGCGTCAGTTTTTTGGGATGTTAAGGGTGTCATTACGGTAAAAAACATTGCTAAAGGCCAACTTAAATTCGGAGTCTTATTGCACCCTTTTACAAAAGAACTAAGGCTAATCTCAGAATTATTCAGAAAGAAAGTGTTTTTCATCATGATATGCTCGCGTTCACAAAAGAAAATTAATAAAAAGGTCGAAAACTGAAGGGATTTTTTAAGAAAAGCTTTGTTTTTGAAATCCGATAAAAAACTGAAATAGTTTTTTATATGTACAGCTCCTTTTAAAATATAGTAAAATCCATTATAACAGGTTTGCTTAAAATAAAGTTAAATGAATACTATATGGTAGCGATGAGTAATATTTTGGTTTTGAATGCGAGTTGACTTAATCAGTACCTAAAATCGTGTTGTGTAGTTGTGTAGTTGTGTGGGCAGCTACTCTATACCTATTGTGTTATTACAAATATATTACATCAATGGAATAGTATTCATCATATGTTTCTTGTTATGAAATCACAAATAGTACTCACACATGATCTAGCAATCAAAACAAGTTTTTATTCTCTTTGTCTAACATTCTATCGGTAACTCGCAAAAAAAGGTAGTATAATCGCGTTTGTCCTTTACACCACTGTATATGACAAAAATGATTATTGAAGTGTGTTTGGTTCTAAAGATTGTACTCAATGAACATCAACTGTTTTCCTTGGAACAGATCACTGTGTTACCTTGTAAAGGTAAATGTTTGTTTTCCACGTATAATGCGTTTGTTTGAATTTTTAACTGTCTTGAAATTGGAGATTCTCATTTCTAATATTATCAGCTTGGTTACTGAAGGCTGCGGCCTCGCTACACTGAAAAAATGTTTTTTTTTTCAGTATTAACCAGTGCTAGCTTAATTATTATAATTCCATCAGAAAGTCAGTGCACGTTTTCGTCTAGAATTTATTTGCTAATGCAGTCAAAATAATAAACTTATGACAGATTAAGAGGGATAAATAACACGACTAATTGTGTTTTACCCTTTGCAGGCACAGAAGAGTCAATAAGTCATATAAATAAGGTTCATCCAGATATTCTTCAAACTTTACAAAAACTGCAACCATATCCAAATTATTTTATATCTAACCCTCGCATTAATTTAACCTTGGAACACGACTCCGGAGGTCATAAAATGAACGTGAGTTATTTCTTTTAATAATATTCTGGAATGCTTTCGTAGTTAAGTGCACAGAATAAGGTGTTGTTTTTAATTGTAATTTTTTTGTACCTAATCTGGTTGTTACATTCAAAAGCTCCTTTTTTATTTTAATCATAATCATGATTTTTACAGATCTATGCGATTTTTTTTCCTCGAAATAGACATAATAATGGACAGACGAATTATGGCGGTTTCGTGATTCATTTCTTCTTTAGGTCATTTATACAATCAGTTTACTTGTTGTTCCACACAAGCTCACTGAACCAATACGTATTAGTAATACAAGAAGTAAATGATTCAATGTTTTATAACTACGTAATTAATAACGTAGCAAAAGAGAGAAAAAAAACCCTTGCCGAGTTTCTTGCGGCTTTTTCTAGGTATAATGTCTCCCTAAAATTTACGAAGTCATGACGTAGGTACGAGGGGAGGTCCAAAAGTTCGCGGAATGGAGGGGTTGTAAAATAAATAAAAACATAGTTATTTTACTTTTTCATATAACCCCATAAGGTCAATACATTTATTAGATCTCGAAATTAAGTTACCGATACCATCAATAAAATATTTTTTGTCTGTGCCCTCTTTTTTCCAGTATTGAAGCATAGTAGTCTCCAGTAATTGTAGTACCTTTTTCTTTGTAATCTACCAGCAAAATTCCTTCACAGTCGCAAAAAAATTGTAGCCATCAACTTTCCAGCCGACTCTGACTCCTTAAACTTCCTAGGACCTGTTTAGACTAAGGTTCGAAGTGATGAACCCAGGTTTCATCTCCGGTAACAATCTTCTCCAAAATTGGGCTAGGTTCGTCGCCACACAGTTCCAAAAAATGCTTACACGCGTCGACTCGCCGTTGCTTTTGAAGCGGCGTAAACATTCCCGGTCTTGCACCGACTTTAGTCATGCCAAGACGATCATGTAAAATTCTCAAAATTTTGGTATCGGACACTCCAACTAATGCAGATAACTGTTTCTTTTTCAGACGAGCATCTTCTAATATAAATTTTTCGACTTTTTCGATGATGTTTCACGTGGTGGCCTTAATCGGCAGTCCAGGGCGGAGATCGTCTTCAATCGACTCACGACTATGTTTAACAGACCATGCCATTTGTAAATCATAGTTTTGCTAGGACAGTGATCACTACAAAAGGATTCTATTTCGCTCATTATAGTCTGAGCTGACTTTCCTTGTATGAAATTTATCACAGCGTGAAGTTCATTTTTTTTATTGTTGCGATTTATTCCGATTTGACTTGTTTGAAGGGTGATAACTCGTTAACGAACGACGTCACAGACTTGAAATTCCACTTAGGTATATACCAATGATGAATACCTAACTACCGAGGTATACAGTGAGGATTTTTGACTCCGCCCCTTCCCTTTCATTCCGCGAACATTTGGACCTCCCCTCGTAGCTGTTGGTTGACATTTAGTACACGCATTGTAAATTGTTAAATTAAATATAAAACCTTTCATCTATTTATCCTTTTTAGTCGGTCAAAGCTGCTATTTGACCAACTTTAGATAAACTGATTGTAGCAACAATGAAGGTTGAATGAAGTACGTTGGATGTTCTATTTTATTTTAATTGATGCCCATAACATAACGATAACAAATGCAAAGTTATCATGTTTTTTATAATACTCATAGTAAGTATTAATTATAGCATAGAGTTAATAAATAGTACGTATTGTGGTAAAAAATAAAATGTAAACTATTATTTATGATATATCGATAGGAGATGGCACTGCGGTGCCCACTACATAAACATTAGGTCTTGGTTGTTTTAACCTTTAAAAATATTTAATAACTCAATGTGTATCGTATCAGCGTAAAAACAAAGTATTCTTGAACGTGTGAAAGTGATGAGTTTTAAAACAATAAATTGACTGTGCATAAAAAATCATTAAGTAACAGTGTTAATAATAAATATTATAAACAAACATGACTACTATTTTTTTTTCAAAACTCAATGAAATATAATAATATAAAGTTGATTCTTCCACAAGTAACACACTATAA
This sequence comes from Calamotropha paludella, assembly GCA_927399485.1. NCBI lineage: Eukaryota > Metazoa > Arthropoda > Insecta > Lepidoptera > Crambidae > Calamotropha > Calamotropha paludella. The sequence continues at coordinate 30,321,211 of OV656803.1, forward strand.
CCAAAGAACAGTAAAACAACGGGTTGCACTCCGAGAGTGCCGGCAGAAGTGAAAACATGAACATTAATGCATTTTTGATATTCTGGTTAGGGAATAATTTCGCACGATTTTATTTAATTATCAGTATAAAAGTACTATCATTTATGTGGTAAAATACAATATTCATTAATCGCACACAAACATGACAACAAACACACACGCACACTCGCGCAAGCGCCCTGCGTCACGTCGTACCTTTTATACTATAGGGGCACAATTCGAAAAAGATGATTGTTGGAAAAACACCTTTAAAGATTTTTAAGCCCCTGTATTATCACAAAATCGATCATAAGTAAATTAGTAAAATAAACTAGTACTGGGATAAATTTAATGTGCGATAAATATTTCATGCTTAGTGAACATGTTCTTATGATGTTTTATGATTTTGCTTTCAATAGTTTAATTTACTTATGACCGATTTTATGACAATACAGGGGCTCAAAAGTCTTTAAAGGTGTTTTTCCAACAATCATCTTTTTCGAATTGTGCCCCTATAGTATTAGAGGTGCGACGTGTCCTGACGCGAGTTTAAGATTTTTCACCCATTCCAAAAAATGCACAACGCCGCTAAAGAAGTTTTCACTTCAAAAGAGTAGAAATCGCAAGACGCGATCTTTTCCTTGAAAGGAAACCAACGTAAGCTTACTTACACATCTTTAAATCGCGATAATATTCCGATTGATTAGAAAAACTGAAAACGCTAGAGCATATATCACAAAATGAATTATATCATATTCTTGCTTTTTTATATATACTTATGATCCATAATAAATATAATATATATATATATATATATATCCACTATATATACATATACATTTTATATATATATGTATATATATATATACACACATGTATTTACATTGCTTAAAACAAAAAATGCGGACATTTCTTAAATATATGTATGCAGGAAGTATGTAGACTGAAGCTTTGACCCGTCATAGCCAGTCCGCATACAGTGGCTGCCATGTTGGAGAGAGCAGGAGTGGGGATTGGTGAGCAGTAAAGCTATCTTTTGAAAAAAATAGCTGTGCCACCAATGTAAGATTACCTGCGGTTTTGGTCCACTGGGATGCCCTTTCCGTACTGACGGTTTGAGCCATGTTTCCTGAAGAGGGACGAGATCAGGGTCCTTTTGGCGCAGGAAGTCCTTTAACTCGGGGATGTGTTTGCGCAGGGAGCGTGTATTAAAGGAAATAAATTTTGGGCCCTTCTAGTTTTGATGCAAGGGTCGATATTTCGTTGATATCGATTCCTTGCATCGTATTGAAGATGATTGAGAAGTCATCTATAAGAGATGACTTCGGGGCTTGGGGAGCGGGAGCCACCTTCGGCGGCGCCGCCTTGGGGGTTGGTCCCCGGGCCGGCTTGGGAGCCGGCGCTGGGGGCGCTGGTACAAGAGGGGCCGGATGCCTCTCCCCTTTTGAAATGGGCGGGAAGTTTGCCATCGAGGGCTTGGGTACCTGAGGGCCGGAAGGCCCCTTCTTTTTGGAAGGTGCCTTAAGTCCCCGCTTCCTGTCTTTGGCTGGGTAGCCGGATTCGCCTCACAGGACGCAGGCTGGGGGAGTTGGGAAGTCTCTAGGTCTATGACGCGGAAGATTGGCTTCGCCTTTTCGGTTTTGGTCATTATGACCAAGGCAAAAGGCCAGAGCTTACCGGTGTTGGAGTACAGGAGACCGAGTAGCCCTGTTGGATGAGGTCATCGAGTATGTCCTCGTTGAGGAGTTGCTCAGCGATACCTCTGAGGACCGCACGAACTTTGCGCTCCTCTGGGAGCACAAAGGTGTGGTAGGGAATGGACTTCAGGGACAGGAGCCAAGTAAGGCTCCTGAAGTCCTGAATGTTTGGGGTGTCGACCTGGATGGTCATTCCCTTGTTTACTGCCGTTGTGAACAGGATCTTCTCCAGATTACACAAAGGACACCTCGGCCTGCCTGGTCTGGCGTCGCTGGAAGGCGCTGTTAGAGCGATGGGAGGCGACTGCTACGCACTACGGCTCGAAGCGGAATGTCGTTGATGGGAATGGCGATGATGAGAGGGAAGGCGATATTTATGCTAAAGTCATCGGAAAATACTCTCGCGCCGGTCGTCGATTTGTTTTTAGATCATATCAATAATGTGAATATTATGAGAGCCTTGTACTTTTCAATGAATATTTCAGGATTTTATTTATACTTAAATATAACTAAAATTCATGTTTTCATGGTAGCAATGACCATAGCAGAATAGAGAAATTCTCCGGTGAGGAAGCTACTTTTTTAACGATCTTATCGATTATAAAGGTTTAGTTGTGGCAATATCTATTACACAACTGTTGAATCCACGCGCCAAGTGCTATAAATTATAATGATTTATTTTACCGTAGATTCGACTTAAGCGTAACGTAATTGTACCGTCTTTTATTGGAAAATTTTTGTGAAATATGATTTAAAATGTATAATAAAAAAGATACTATTTTGATATTATTAAATTTTGGATTACTATCAAACTTCATCGTTCCCAACCCAATCCAATCCAATAATATGTGAATAGGACAGAGTGATATTTAAGTCCTAAGTAGTCAAGTAAACTAAGGTTGTAGCGGCGATGTAGCCTGATGAATAATCAGGAAACTGTTATAAATTATCCTAGATTCTAGACTTTTCAAACAATTATGGTATTCTACAGTAATAAACCCTAATGAATATAATTTTTATAAATATTAACGACTTTACAGAATTCGCACAAATCAAGAGTAACAGACGCGAAACCCCCACAATCTTTGACAAGACTGTCTAATCCAATGTCAGTGCCTTCACAGCCTTTCTTCCACAAGGTGTGTTACATTTAATTAGTTGAGTACTAACTAGCAAACGAAACTATATCCGTATTCCTCTGGTTGAATGTAGAAATTATTTATAGTATATTTTTCACAGTAGAAGCTTATTAACAGCTTGACTGCCCATAAAAATATATAACATCAACCGGAGGTCAACTTTTAATTTCGTTTTATTTAGCTATAATATATGCATCTATTCAAGAAAAAAATATTATCTTTATTAGTAATTTGAAATGGGGGTTAAAAAAGGGGGAGAAAGAATTTACGCCTAAAGGCGTGACGGGCACCGATGAAAGGATTCCAAGCTCAGGTACACGCCTGAGGGCGCTGTATGAATTCATCACGCGCTGCGGCGTGACGGGCGTCCGCCCCCACCCCGTTTCACGCCCCGCGGCGTAACGGGCAGTCAAGTTGTTAAGCTAAGCTTTTTCTTTGATTGTTTACCATTTAGAATAAAATGTAATCCTTCAGCGTTGACCTGGTTTGTAAATGCTATTTAATTCCCTTGATAACAGTCTACCAGAACAGGGTCACTGCTTGCACGCTGGCTTTATGGCTCTTTTAAACATATTATAAACATACTATAGAGTCAACTTAACAACCACTTAATATTACAGCATGGATATATTGTTTTATATTACTTAAATATTTTATTTACTGACTTATCATTTTACTTTTATAGAAACTTTGTGTTAAAATAATTTGGAAATACCGATGAATATTGTTTCAAAGTAATTATCGAACCAGATTATATTGAGAGATTATTAAACACCTTAAGCCGGGAGGATAACTTTGCGTTCGCATTTTTATAGGAAATCCTGGTTATTGTAAAATTTGCCACAAAGTAATCTCACCACGAAAGAAGTATGTGTTCCTATATTAGCCACAATTCTATATTTTATTTTCTCTATTTTAATTCGGATTATTGTAAACTCGTCAAACTGTTTTTTTTTCGTACAGACAGCAAAAAGCCTAGCAAGAAAACATAATTCATTTATTTATCATACTAATTTAACCTTGTGTAAAACACACAAAAATTAAAAGTTATATTACAACTACAATAAACGCTGAAATTGTGTGGTTCGCTATGCGCGTGATAGCGTGTGAAATAGCGCCGAAAAAAAGAAAGACAGAGAGAGCATTCCCTTAGGTATTTTGTATTGTATGATTTCTGTTAATTCAGATTATTTTTTACAGGTTCACAATTCATGTGACTTTACTTTAAATACCTATATGGAGTGTATAAAAATGTGGCGAACTTACTTTGTGGCAAATGTACAATAACACAAAGATCCTCAATGATATAGATTGTAAATAACAATCTGCGAATCAAAAAAAAGTAGTTTTAAGAAAAGTTGTATATGTATAACCTTTTTTAAAAATTCTTGTCTTTACAAGTATTTAAAAATAAAATTTTATAATTAGGATGTTGAACTCACCGTTCACTATGCTGTACGCTTCAGTCTTGTCCTTATCATAAAAATTATTGGAAATCGCATAGAGCTGTATAAATCAGGGTATCTATCCTAGAATTCTTATTCACAGTCCAGCGTCTCGGTAGATCAGCGGTCAGTACACTCGCCCGGATAGTGAAAAGTGGTGGGTTCGAATCCCATCTGATCCCACCATTTTATATCTTATATTATGTCCATTTTATCAGGGTATTTTTCTTTTATCTCTACTATTGCTAAAGTCAGTATGTTTCGCAGCCTTTTAAACAATTATTATCACAGTAATAAAATCTTTTTATTTCAGAGTTTCTTCGAACCTTTTGAGAGGCGTCGAAAACCAGTCACGATTTTGGCATTTCGGAAAAATAATAATATACCAGTTGCTAAACTAAAGGTAAGTAAACTGTAATACTTATTAGTAATTATAGTCGTATGCGTAATTTGCATGACCACTAGTAACGGGTCCTTCGTTAGTTAAGACTGTTTCCATCTTGCACATTAGAATTTAGTCGACTTTTTTATAATTGCAGTGAGTCAGATAACGAGTCCAGATATTAGATTTTAGTATAAGTTCATGTAAACAATGTTCACTATCGGATACCATTAACCTTTCAGGCTATAGATGATATCTGTAAGTATGCAATTGTAGATTTTTTGCCACATTTATTATGCTTTATTAAGAGGGACCTTTGTAATAATGTCCACCGTTCGCAGCCTGATTGGAGGTTACAGTAAAAATCATTATTCTGAAAATGCTGATGCTCTTTTAGTTGGATACGGGAATTAGGTATATGGTGATTACTTCCAGTATCATTAATCGCCTTCACTTAAGTTTGGGGGGTTGATGCTATTCTACTCTGTCGGACACTAAAAGGTTAAACTATATGTACGATAATAATAGTTGAAAAAGCCCATAGTACCTATTAATATGCTTTAGTGTATATTGACAAAATGGCTTACTCCAGGTCTGAATTACCTCATTGTACTTAGTGACAAAAAATGCCTTAGTTCCAAATTTACACATTGTTTCTTTAATTAGAATTCAACGAAAATGATAATGGTTAGTCATACTATTATAATAGTTAAGAACCAGAACATTAAAATATATAAGAACATATAAACTCGAGTTTGTTTTGTAATCATTCAATGCGCTAGAAAAATAATCATTTTGCAATGGCCAATAAATAAAAAATGTTTCTCCACTTATAAAAACACATAGAAAATTTACCTACACCGCTGAAATACTCGTAATTAATTCAACTGGATTGCGACACACATCTGACCACATCGATGCTGGCCTACAGCTTAAAACACCGGAAAGGTATTAGGAAATTTAGACGGGTGTTCACATGGCTCTGTAGCTTAATAAGGTGAGCATTTTATTGGACTTCCAAAGGTTGCGGGTTCGATTCCCGTCCGAGAATTCACTTGTGAGCCGAGTCGATTTTTCTAGTATTTTTAAAATAATTAATTTATGATGTTATATATTCATCGGTTTCTTTACCGCATGCTATGTGCAAGGTAAGAAAAACGCGGTTGATTGAAAGAAGACCGGCGAAAACCGCCCTTTATTTAACAAAATCAATAATGTTAAATTCCTATAATTTTCTTTTACAAACACGTGATATTTTTTGGAGACCGGAATAAAAGGATAGTTTATTTTCAAAACGCAAATAATTGGCGAGACATTGTAAAAATAAACGTTGAAACTCAAGATTAAATACGTTTCAATAACGTAGATTACGTAAAAGTGGTATCATAAGTAGGTACCTACTAAATATTGAGAAACTTTTAGGATCACAGAATGTAATTATCTAATGCAAATCTGAGAATTGTAATGCTTCTGGAGATTTGTTTGTATAGACATAAACTTCTTTACTTTCCTTACCATTGACTATATTATATTATTTTTACTATAATATTATTACTATATTATACTATATTAATATCACTGACTGTAGGTACTCCATATTTGAGATCGGATAAATGAGTGTAAAGTGTCGGTGTCATAGACAATAAATATTTACATTAAAATAACGACATATGGTGATTTTTGTGTGAAACTGACAAAGCAACTGAGTTCGTAAAAAAAAGAGTATTAAAACTTACTGTAACCCTTTGAGTATATAGAGTCCATCTTTGATAATGAACAGGTATTTTTTTTCTTAATGCTTAATATTATAGTCAAGTCGCTTTAAACTATTAAGACTTATGAACCTATTCATTTATTTAGTCATTCTTCGTTGCCAGGTACCTATTTACCTTTTTTAAATAACAGGGTTTATAAACCAATGATTTAAATTCTAACCTCAATATTTGAGATTATTTAGCATTACATATCTCTAGGCCCTGATTTGGTCGTGTGGAGGCCTTAGGCAACAGACAATCTAACTATATTCTAATAAAATTACAAACTCATATTCGCTTCGCTTCGTTAAAAGATATTCTATATTGAAAAAAAAAAATTGGCAAAACTTGATAGTCGAAAGTAACCCGTCGTAATTTGTATTTTTTTATCTCTGTTGTGGGGGCCCCTCTCTTGTGGAGGCCCCAGGGCAGTAGCCCCGCCTGCCCTTCCCCAAATCCGGCTCTGCTTATCTCTGTAATCCCATCTTTGAAAAAGTAAAAACAATTAACATTTTTGTTAGTTCAGCGGAGCTTTTCAAGTATCATTCGATTTCTTTCATAAACATGTTTATTAAATAGAGGTTTGAAAATACATAGAAGTTCGCCAGTCTTTATTGTCAATATTATAATTACCAGGGCGGGCTTTATAACAACAGCGCTATGAAGCAAGGATCATTCGGCTTTAAGTCCAAAAGATATAGTCCAAAATAATATAATGAATTACAGTTTATAGAGATGAAAATAGATACCTAAAAACTAAGATCTTCAATACTGAGTTAAATCCTACAACATTGGCGCTACTATGGAATTGTGTCGAAAAAAATTTCGCGTTAAAATATGAGCAAAATTATTGTGATTGTTTACTTAAAAAAAAAACTTTACTTCATCACTAGATATAACATTCTATATTAACCGATCCTACTTTTAACTGAAGCGGATATTGCAAACTTTTCATTTTTCTAATCCCCTATTTCCATTGTTGATTTGAAATTATAGGAGAAATATTGGTTACGTCATTTTTCTCAATTTTTAAATGAGTTAATAACAGTTGAAAGGAAAAATTAAATCTTATATATTGGGTAAAAAATAAATAAAATAAAAAAGATTTAAATTGGTCATGTTAAATAACAATTGTCTTTTTTATCTTATTTTTAGTGTACATTATTGTTTCAGCCATTAGAAGGCAAGCCGGTGGAGGTAGCAGAGCTCCAATCATCTTTCAACGATATTAGTGATTTTTGGCTAGAAGACTCATAAAATAATTATAGTAGTACAATACCTATAGGAAATAAATTATATTGATTATATATAAAGTAATAATACTAAGTAAGATTACTAAAAATAATTGTAACAGTCCCAACTAGCGAAGTAATGTCATATACTTTGTGGAAAAACTTTGTTTAACTTTCAGTCAAATGAAATAGCTAATAAAAAGTTGTGTAACTGCATTAAAGACAATTACATTAAGGTTAAAAAAATAGAAAAGGATCCTGTATAGTAACAACATTTATCTATATTGGGTAATGCGAATCGAGCACATTAAAAGTTTTTTTTTCTTAATAAGGTTCATCCAAATTAAGTAAAATCCTATAATTTTATCAATTTAATTTAGAGATGACCTTTTATGGTACACGGGTTGTTCTTTAAACAAAGGACGAAACCGAGTCTAAATTCGACCCGACATTTTTCTTACATTCTGGTTTCGAAATTTAATCTATTATCAAGAATAGAACGTCTTGTAACCTATGTTAGGTGGAACAGTCAAAATATTTCAAAATTTTAGAGTTATGACCGTTTCAAGGATATCAAGCAGCAGGAAACTGAGTGTGACCAGGAAAACACGAAAATTAAAAAAATGTATACATTAATTTCTTATTTTATTACAATTAAAATATATGCTTCTATTTATTAATTTGTAATATTTTAAGTAGCTGCAACAATAAAGATAATTAGGTCTGTTTTTGAATTATTTAGTATTTATTTTGTACCTAAACCAGTCTTGAACAGGATTTTTTTTCATTATATTTATCTTTGAGCTTTAAGTAATAATTCTAAGAAATATTTATTGTAATATATAAAATCTCTTATTATATAATACGTTACTAAAATAATTGTTAATAAACTGAATTTCAACAATACTTAAATCTAGTATACTGGAAATAGATAAATTTGACATTTTGAAGTGAAAACTTCTTTAGCATCGTTGTGATTTGAAAGTCGATGAAACGAAAAAGCGACAGTAAAAAGAGACAGTCACATAAATTCATAAGATTTAACGTAGGAGAAAATGAGATGGGAAGCATTATGTACAAACAGCAACACTCTTAACTGCCCCTGTCACGTGACTACCGACTTTTTTAAAGAAAGTGAGAATAGATGTATGACGTCTTCAAAAAATATGTCATTTTTATTGTTGATGTGTGTGTAACGTTACAAAGTTTTAAATTGAATCATAATAACTGAAACTAATATTTTTTTCTAAGACCCTAATGAGATCTCACTAACATAATCAGAAAAGATTTTGAGGTCGAGTCTCGGTAAGGACAAATGTTTGTGTTATAAAAAATCACAATATTTATGCGCTGTTTTGATCGTTTTTTTTGTTTATTTGTTAAGTTAGTATCCAGACATGATAATGTTTAATTTGAGTGTTCAATTTTAATAATAAATTTTTATAATGCAAGTGTATAAAATATTTATTATTATTTGCTTGCTGCATCTATACCTTTCTAAGTCTAAGGATGCAGGATAAGTAAAATTAAATTTTATCATTATTTAATCCAAAAGCATGCGACGTTGCCGTTGCTCTTTGTTTTGGAAGAGCGGCAACAACAGAAAGTACGTCATCAGGCATGTCAAGACTCTGCGCCAAGCAGTGACAGGTCTCTGGCGCCAAGAGACACACACCACACACACACATAGATATTATGTCATAAAAACTTTAGTTTTTGTTATGAAGTTGTCATGAGAAAAATAATTTCATCTCTTTCTACCTTTCTGTCTGTTGCGTCTCGAACGGGCAGTTAAGAGTGTTGCTGTTTATATGTGTGTTCATGCGCACCAGTTTGTGTGCGCATGCGTAGTACAAAGCTTGAGAAGGCATCGCTACAACCGTGGTTTGATGTTTTCTTAATTTTTTAATTTATATAGAATCTACAATAACACTTAAGTTATTCTTGAACATTAATTATTATTCTAAGACTCATTATATAAAATCTCTTGTACCTAATGATAAGTAACAAAACGAATGTACGAAATATATTGAAACCGATCTTAACATTAAACTTTTGGCAGTCTAGATATATTGCTTTTTAAGCAATTTATTTTAATCACAGTCAGCTGAGCAGTCAGGGCATATAAATAATATAGATTCACCTTTAATGCAGCCAGCCTGCGCCCAATTATAACATACAAGACACTGAACACAGTTACTTCCTGTCGTACCTTCGCTATAGAGAACACCAAAAATAAAGCACTCACAATCACTGGATTCGTAGTTATTTTTCTTTGATATTTTTTGATTTATTTTCTTTGAATTTAATTTACTTTTCTGACATGGGTTTTGTTTTGCATATTTTACCTTTTTTTAACTTTTTCTTTTCTTGATATCATTTCTTTTTTTGTTTTGTTTGCATATTAATAGTATCTTCAACTTTTCTTTTTAATAGCTGAATCTAATCTAATCTAATACTAATGAATAATCATTAGTAAATCAGCTGCAGCAGCCAAAACTTCTGCGTTTTCCAAATTTAATGTAAGTTCCCTAGCAATCCTGATGTCATCAGGCTGATACCTTAATTCCCGATTGGTTTTTTGATAAAACTTGGACTTCTATTTTCTGCTCTGATTTATCATCACTTTCGAAAGTGATTGACACTTTTCCTTGATTTTACAGGGTATTTTAGTGTCAATGTGAACAAAAGTCGTACATGATTATGAATATAAATAATGAATAAGTGATACTGGATTGGCGATTAGGTTTCACCGTTACTAGACTTTGTTTTAATCACTTCTTTATAAAATCCTTATATAAAAAATCAAGTTGTGCCAGAGTTAATTCATTGATTAACTGTCGTTTTGTCTGCATCTTCTGGAGAGTCCGTGAAAACTCATTGTTCACTAAAGGAGTCTACACACCAAACCCGCCGACCCGCCGACACAGCCCGGCGGCTTGGTGTCGGCGACCCAAACCCGCCAACCCGCCAACATGTGTCATGGGGCTGTGTCGGTGAGTTAGTCGGCGGCAAGAAATCAGTACAACTTTTTTAGTTAGTGATTGCAGTGTGTACGAACGTGACGTGTTGTTTTTCTCGAATATTGCAGCCTACAATAAACATGGATATTGATGCTGATCTAATAATAGCAGCATGTGGAATAATTTTAGCTGGGTCCCTGAAGAGAAAACGACAGTGTTGGGTTAGACCAAGCTTAATGAGTCGCAGTCGTTACAATAACAGTGATAGAATAAAAGATTTAAGAACAGACGATTTGATTGTAAAAAGACCCTTACATTTTAAGACATTTATGTTTATTGATTTATGTTTATTTTTATTGAGCAAGAAATTCAAAGATTTAAAGGCAAACCACTTGCTCTCATGAACAGAATCTGCGCTGGTTCCAGACTTTTTTGATTCAATCGTCTTTTTTCTTTCTCTATAATATTGGCTCGTCAAATTTTTTATCTTCCGTTCTATTTCTGTGACATTTGTATTTAATTCGTTTGCCATCTCATTTAGTGCATCAAAACGTTTAGGTCTACATTTGTGATCCAAGTGTTTTGGATTCCATAATAATTCCTTTATATGATACAAATTTATTAACTTTAGAGTGGTTTCTTCGTCCCATTCCATTATTGCAGAAAATCGCAAAAAAAACACAAGCACGTCACTATCGCTGGAGTGTCGGCGGGCAACTGAGCGTGCGCGTACGCAAGTCGCCGGCCATGCCGCCGACTTGCACGCGCGGGTACGAGTCGCCGACATGATTCTTGAAGCAAAGTCGCCGACACCAAGCCGCCGGGCTGTGTCGGCGGGTCGGCGGGTTTGGTGTGTAGACTCCTTTAGACCACGGAGTTTAGGTTTAGTAAAGACGTAATAAGAAAAAAGTATTACGGAGATAATCATAATCTGAAATTTTACTTAAGTGTATATATATACTGAGCGTTGTGTAGGAACACAACAGGTATATAAACTTATAGGAATAAGTTGTTATACCAGACCTCTCAGGGTAAATTGAAAATATGCAAAAGTTGCTATCGCGCTTGAGTAAGGATTTTAAATTAAGAACTGCATACTGTTAAGATCTATTGTACAAAAATTTACTTGACGCGATAGTAACATTAGCTATTAAAACTTTCACTCAGACCTCAAGTAGTTGATCGGAACCGCACAATAACTAGGTTCAGATAGGTATAGGTAGCAATTGCAATCCCAAATCAAATGAAAACTTTTTAGAAATTATAATAATTTTTCTTTTATGACACATTGGCAATAAAAATATAGTGGCTATAAACATTTAACTGTATCAAAATAATGGTGTTCTCGTGATGGTTTTATGTACAAAAGTGGCGGTCTTTTTTATTTTAATAACAAACCTATGTTGTTTGACATTTTCAAATGGCTACGAGTCAGGTGATTCAGATGATGATCGTTTGCACCAAGCTCTAGTCCTGGTTAATATACTTAAATCAGGTAAGTGAATAATAAAATATCGATAGAATCGTTGGCATTTACCAATATGAATAAATGCAAATTATATATTTTTCCAATAGGAACTCTTTGTTCTGTCTACATGATTCGTAAAGTGTTTACGCTACAAAGAGAATAGATTTATATTACACAAGCAGCAGGGGCATCGGAGGCAGAAGAATGTTTACATATTGCGTCATTACTTACTTCTTCGAGTGATGCTCCTACAAACTGTTTGAAGTTTTATAAAACACATTATTTTGTCGAAGCTCCATTCTTTCACCTCCAATTTGCGTTTACCTTATATACTCGTTTGCAAAAAAGCCAGTGTCTCTTTCAGGTACTACTCCCCCAAAAAGTAGAGGTGAATTTTGTAATCTATGCTAAATTTTTGTGAAAAATTAGCCTTAAGTTTTGCAGAAGGCAGGTGGGGTGTTCATAACAGTTTCATTCAAAAAGGCTTCACGAAAGGATGGAAAATTACAGAAGCATGAGCATTCATCAACTCATACTATAATTGTAGAAATGAAAAATCTCAGAAGGCAGGTCATGAAAAAACCCATTTATTCTCAAATTATTCAACTAAGTGATAGTGAAAAAGAGATGATTAGGAGGGGCTTAAAAATACTTTTGAGAGGTTTGTATTTTTTTATAAAAGAAAAAAACTACTTATTACGATTATTTGATTGAAAGTATTCTTGACAAAATGAATGGCGAATGTAAACATGGAGACATCCGCTAAGTCAGCGGTTTAATTATAGTAGTAAGGAAACAGCTTGTGAACCACTAGAATTTTTGGGTGAAGTTTGGGATATAAGTTGAAGGAAACATTAAAAAACAAGAAGTTCTCTATTTTAGCTGATGAACGTACTTCTTGAGGAACGAAATGGAGCTAAGTATGATGTTCAGAGTAATATAAGATAAAGTCCCTGTGGAAAAGTTCTTGCCAATTGTCGCAGTAACTATTGCAAATACTATTGATAAGGAACTCACTGCTCTTAATTTATATTATAACGATATTATTGCTTTTGGATTGATTAAAATGTTGGTGGCGTAAAAAGAAAGCTATCGGAAAAGGCAAAAAAAGAAGTTATTTACATACACAATAGTAAGAAGTTTAGGGATATAGACATTTTTATTCACAGTAAGGCATCAGTGAAAACAAAGGCGATTGAAATACTTATTGGTTAAAATATTTATATATTTAAATTTTTGTGTTTATATCATCTAAATAGTCATATATTAAATATTACTATTATATAATTCCTTCTTTTTTTGTGGTTTGATTTTTTTAAGCTTATTTTTATGTCAAATTGTTAGTTTATTTTAAATAAGTCACATTTTTTTAAATGCGCATTTTTGGGATTATCTATGTAACTTAATCGACGTTTATTCTGTTAAGGTTCATGACTGTCTTTATTTGTTTTTTTTTAATTATTTGTGACACGTCCAAAAATATTATGGATGATTTTGGGGGAAACCTGTAATTAGCTTTACCATAGACTTATTACTAATTAGGTTAAATAAATTTGTTACGCTGTTGGTTTTTCAAAAATAAATAAAATACAAATTAAAAAATACACTGTAATGTACATATATTGGCAGCGGCAGCGGCTTCCTGCAGAAATAAAAATAAAAAGGTTAAAAGGTTTTTTCATGTTTTAATAGATATATACAAACTTTTTACAAAGGCCCCCAAAATATTCTACATGAAATTCAAGCAGTGATAAACGATCCCACTCTTAAGATTCCAGAATGTATTGAAGTAAAATGGTTATCACACTACAGGATAGTAAATGCTGTTTTTAAACCCTTAAGACAGTTATAATGGCTTGTGAATATATCCACAAAGAAGGCCTTGCATCAGTGGCATCTTACTGTAAATTAGAAATGAGAGTTTCATCGTCATCTGTCACGTAACGAATGAACTCCTCAGTGCACTTTCTTACCTGTCTAATGCTTTGAAAAAGAAAGACTTGTGTCTCGCCAAAGCAATTCCTCTCATTACCACCACAAAATTACACTTGCAGGATATTACAAAGCAGTGCGAAAACGTCAATAACCCTCTGCAAAAAAGTCCGCTCGAAATAGAGAAATTTCTTAAGTGTACCTAGTTGTTGAAACAAATGCAACTGAAACATTTAAAGGGATACAGATGTATTGTGAAAACGTAATTAATGAAATAGAAGACAGATTCAATGACAAAACAATTGATATTATGACATTTTCAAGTAGTTTTAAGACCTTTCAATCATTAATAGCTTTACAAGACACAGCAGTAAGAATGTTTTGTGACATATTTCCTACGCTTAATGCGGGAAATGTAATAGCAGACCTTAAATCATTTAAATTTTATATCAATTCCATGCTAAAAAGCGGAATGTACATGGAGAAAGTTAAAAATCCAATAGCATTTTTGCTGCTTAGAAGCAGACGTAGGGTACTGCGAGTTACAAAAGCTTTGTAAACCTTCTTGTCAATCCTGTAACCACTGCCTCCGTCGAAAGATCGTTGAGTACGATGAATAGAATACTGAATAAGGCAAGAAACAGAATACTACCTGAAACTTTGATACAATGTATGAGAATAAGCATCGAGTGACCAGACTCCAAAAAATAAAAATATGTTAGACAATTTTGGTTCAGCTTAGTTTTTATCTTTTCGTTATTGTGTAATCTGATAGCATCTTTCCTTCATTTAAATATTAATAATAACTGGAATTAATTTTAAATATTACTTTTTATCATTATTTACCCCCCTGGAGAATTTTGCCTGAAAGAAACACTGAGAAGTACTCCTAATGCTTACCTACATTAAACGAACCTTAATTTGTTTAGCATATATTAAAGCGCTACATGAAAATGCTATCTTGAGAGAAGGCCTAAACAATCCCACTGAAGAGCTGGCTACTTGTGCTGCGACAAAAGAAGGAAACTTAAGCTCGCCTTATTCCAGCGATGATCATAATTTAACTGTAACGAGTGAGTATAAGCACTTCTGGATACAATGGAATAAAGTTGATATTGCTTGCTTAAATTGAATTTATTGCTTTTGTAGTCTTAGCTCACAATTTTGTAGTATTTACTGGATAGAAATATTACAGGAAAAATCACCATAATTTATAGAAACATTTGACTTATAGAGAATCTTAGTCAAAAATCGTGGTTTGAACTTTAGAGTTAAAACATAGTGATTACCTATGTAAGACCACCTATGTACTCTTTGATTACGTCTCGTAGGCAATTATATTTAGCAACGATAATATCAAGTCGTATTGAATTCATCACAGTGATTTAATCAATATACGGACGGGTGGTTTCAAAATTGAAATGTTGTCGATTGGCTATTTTCTTTCATATTAAGGCCAAGACTTGGCAAATGATGTTTACTCGTATATAATATAAATTTGTTTTACTGCCATAATGTTGACAGCAGATAATGCATCAGTAATCACGTCGCCGTTACCGCCTCTCATCATTAAATCTTCAAAGCCCCAGCCATCTGCTTCAGCTGAATCACAGCCACAACCAGGTACATAATAAAAGCCTTGAGATTACTTATCTAAATGTACTAGCAATTATTATCCGTAAAACGTATATTAAAATATGCTTCACTTCATTTATAGACATTGAGTGACTCCAATGACATCGATTCGATCAAATGATGATGATTTGGAGAGATTTTTTAGTCTATTAGTAAAGCAGACTCACTTTTATAATAAAGCTAGATAAAAATATTAATTATGGTCATGTTTGGTCTTTTTTTGAGATCTTCAGTGTCTAAATAAACATCTTTTAGAAATAATACAAATCGAAATTTCAAAGTGTATTTTCAAAATTTCTTTACACCGCCTAATTCATATTTTGTTTCTGAAGTTCAAAACTCGTTTAAAGCAAGGATAAATACATTTTTTTTTCTCCCGCACTCTACAGTCATTAAATTAAGGGAAAGACCACTGAGGGCCAGGCCACAACACTGCGTTGCGGCGTCGTATCGCAAAAACAACATCGCACAGCAATGCGATGCGACGCCGCAACGCAGTGTTGTGGCGTGGCCCTATCTTGTTACTCCGCTCTAGATATTATGGCGATAGTATTTCTTTATAAGTATTCTATTAGGTACCAGAGGTCTAAAAGTGGTATTATTAATGTGTAGGTAAATGTGTTACTGTCTTATAGTTATTCTTATTCTTATAGTTACCATTAGACGGCATTGTCGTTAGAAACGTGAGCACAGCGCAGCTTCACTACAATACCCTGTTCTTTGGTTCGTTGTTTGATAACAGATATTATTGCTCAGAAGCAGTTTTAGTTTTATCCAATTTTGAAAAGAGACTCTCGTCAAAGTTCTCGTCAGCTCATCCCTATCGCTGCTATTGTGTAGTACCTACCTAAGTGAAATTACATGACTGACGCTTGAACTTCGGGTACGTGTATTCATATAGCAACTTATCAATTGTTTACTTTACACTTCACCGTAATACAAATGTTTGAAATCCAGAATATTTTAACTCGAACCAAAGAAACTCAGTAAACTTTTTATTGAGTTATCAATTTTACTTGATATTAGATTCAAACCAAGTATACTTTTTGCAGGCAATTCAAATATCAGCAATATTCCACTTTTCTATAGAAGAATGGAAAACAAAGGTATAAAACTTTACTATTTATTTTTAAACGACATTACTTTTTTGTACTCAGTATAATATTCACCTGTTCGCCTCCACAATATAATTAAAAAAATCTTATGCTTATATAATGTTTCAAACTTACATGTCTCCCATTATGGATATCGAAGCACAAAAATTGAGCTAATTGTATTCGTATTTTTTTATCCTCACCCGATAATATGTTTGCAACAGTATCTTAGGCGTCACTTTAGTTCATCGAATGCCTTAATATTTATGTACTATCCAAAACTCTCTGCTTATACTCTTTACAGCTGAAGAGGAAAATAAAATTGTAGCTACAACTTTGGTTCCTACACGACATACTTCTTCTTCTTTAGCTAATGAGTCAGGATTAAAAGTTACTGAAATCAAAAAGACTCGTAAGTATGCTTAATTTATGTGCGCTTTCTTTAATTATTTAGAAAATGCCAACTTTCCTACAATTAAGTGTACCTTTCTTCTTTTGCATTAAGCGCTAGGCACGGCGTGGCATCACTAGTGATGTCATGGACGATTTTTCTTTCCCATGAATAACTCATTAGCTGACTAGGCTTTGTATGAAAATGGTCCTTAGACTATAGCATCACCCATGACATTACTATCGTTTTATTCCCGAGACCCTTACCTCGTAGTGTCAAGGGAGGTTTAGCTTATCAATATATACAATATGACTGTCGTTATAATAATTTCTAAAGCCCAAGGTACCATTGTACTTCTTTATTTTTAATTGTCATGGTTTGCCTGACACCGGAATACTGGCGAACCGAATTGGATGCTAACGGCTTATCGTGCCGTTCGAAACACGGAAGAAATGATAATACATTACAACTCAGTAACAGTAGCTTACCTTCTGCACTCACGAGTTAGTGCGTTCGTTCCTGCTGGCATTGCAAACCACATCCAGCTGTTAAGTGTACCCTATAATAGTCATATCCCATTAATAAGTTCCACCATTAGTGAAATGTTCATTGTTCATAGTCATTGTTCAACTGTGATTTTAGTCTGCTTTAACCTATTTTTGTTGTTATTTCTGTTTTATAACAGAACTGATGCATTTTTCAGAAAGGTTCTACCAGCAGTCATAGGTTAATAATATCTCTTGCGACATTACTCGTAGTGTTACGCTTTACATTTGGCATAAAATATTAAGTCTAGCTAAGAGCTTTTAATTTTTTTGTTCTTTATTTACATTTCAGAAGTATATAAAAAGGAACAAAAAAAAGTAATAACCATCAACAAACCCCGAAGACGTAATCCAATCTTAGATCAAGTTGCAGAAGAATTAATAAATGAGATAGGTGTCGCCAAACCGAGTAACAAAAATAAGTTATACATGAAAAGTAATCACCATTATAAAAAGTCACATTTACGATCAAAAGAAGAGAAAAAAAAACTGAATAAAATTAACCAACCGAACTTCGGCAAAACTACAATAAGAATTCATATGGAAGGAAGCACCAAACTAAAATTTCCGCTATCAGAAAATAATGCTTATTGTTTCTTTAGTCCAAAAAGTGCTCTTTGTAGGTCAATGATGTAAGATGAATCTGTGCACTGAGTGACCGCACAGTAATTCAGGAAATGATCTATTTAAAGTTTAGCAGTAAACGCACAACAATTGAAGTATTGATGCTGAATTTTGCGAAAAATACCCCAGTAAAGATAATGCAAAGTATCTAAAATATTTGATTAAAAATACTAAGGATAAAATAATTAAATAATTAAATGTTTCCCCAGTACAAAAAAAAACATATATGTTATTAAAATATACTGTTACCAATTGTTACCAATAATTCTCAGTTTGTTCCAGTACTTCCAGTTAGTCGAATAAGTCAAAGTTCATAATCCACAGCAAAAAAATATGTAACACGAAAACATACAGGCAATGATTTTAAAAGCTCCCTGTTTCCGGAATTCCTCATTTGATCTCCTTAAGGCGTTGGTACAAATTCTGTACATAATTTTGTCGCGGTCATGTGTTTCTCTCACATGTTCAAATTCATGAAGTCGGCTCTCAACTGCGATTACCGATGACATGATACTACTATTAGCCGACTAATTGGAGAAAACCAGCGTATACTCGATATTTAAGGAGTTTTGGGGATGTAGAAATTCGTGAAGTCGGCTCTCGAATTGCAATCACCGAGAACAACGATGCCACTGTTACGCGAGTAATTGAAGAAAACCAGCATATATTTGATATTTAAGGAGTTTTGGGGATTGGTATGATCCAAATTCAATTCCGTGTGGGTGCTCGAAGTCGACTACAAACCAACAAGGGAGGCTAAAAGCGTGGACAAAAAGTATTGTCTTTTCCCCAATATGGGCAATGTCTGCCCTATTCTACCTGAGTAACAAAAGACAGTTAACAATATATGACAACCCTATTTCATGAAAGTTGACCTTTATCTAAATTCTATCATAACTTCTTAAAACCGCAAAAGTGGGACTTGATTTTTTATTGGTGATAGAACTTGGCTTATAAAACCTTACCATACTAATTCCAGGTTCCACTTTTTCCGATTTTTGGAGAAAAGAAATAAAAAAAAAAAAGAATTCTCAGAAAGTAGTTTAAATAAAATAAAATTGTGAAATTATGCTTTCAATAATTCCTTATCAAGTGGCAAATATCTCATGGACAGAGATGGAACCGTCTTTTGAGGAAATTAAATTGTTCATTTCATGCGCAAATTTTAATAACTTTACTACTTCATATTTTTTTTACTGAAAATAGTGATCTGGGAATTGAACTCTTGCCTTTATTAGGGTATAAATAATAGGTTTATGCAAAAACCTTTAGGTTCCTTTTCCTTTTTTGGTTCCATAAAACACTGTGGTAGTTATGGAGAAGGGGATGAGATTACTAAATTCAGCGAACATACCCAAGTGGAGTATCATTGGTGGCGCGAGTCCTACTCGCACTTAGGCGATATTTTACTAATATTTCGGACACATTAAACATAATACTAGGTAGTGCATCTGCGGAGCGGTTTTGTTTTATAAGACACAAGTTTCATCCTTGCTAATACGTAAAGATATTAGAATCATTTATTTTTCGATAATGTAAAAAAACTAATAATAACATTGTAGGTACTTTACATTACTACTAACAGTTACGAAAATATGTACCTATAGACTGTCTGTAAAAAATCCCTAACAATATTATGGTAAAACACGATTTGTACTTATATTTCCTTGTGAACAAAAAAATGCCTCCTACCTTAATATAAGTATAAAGAGCGTTTGCAAAAATAAATCAAAAATTTAATAACCGGTGGTTTATTAAATTTTTGATAAAAATAAAAAAATAATAAACGAAATAAAACTCTCAATAGATAAAAAGTAAAAAAAACATAAAATAAAACTTATTTCTAATAAAACAGTTATATGAATATTATTAATGTCAATCAAAAATAATTATAAATCAGCTCGACGAACCTTGATCCCTATGACACTGACAGTTATTCCCTCGACACAACCTTGTAGTAGCGTCACCGTTACATTATAATCGAATCGGCGGAGTCTAAAAATGATATTTATTAATTTTAGGCAGATATATGCCATTAAAATAATATTCCGTCGGAATAATAATAATTATTAACATTTACAAGAAATTATCTCAATCAGACTTTACGTTGACGTCCTGCAAAAGTTACTTCGTTTGGAAGATATCGACTAGCGCGGAAAGTATCGATAAACAAATATCGAAAATGGCAACGAGTGTACAAAATACATTAACATAGTACCTACGCTCTTAGTGTCAGATTTATAATCATTTAAGTTGTCTGCGATAATAAAATAAAGGAGATTTAATTAATTTATTATATATACCTACTATATGACAAAACCAAATAAAACAAAAACGGTTCAGCAATGATTTTTAATATATATTAATCGGAATCTGACAATGACATCACGGCTTGCGTCTCAGACTCGGAATCTGAACTGCAGCTGCTTTCTCCTACGTTTATTAAAAACGGCTGGTCTAAAACGTTGTCGTATCGCACGTCTCGATCCCAATCATCTAAGCACAGTTTTTTGGTCTTCTCAACCACTTTCCTCCAATTGTCCGGAGTCACTAGACTACATGCCTCTTCTAGTAACGTCAGCATTTTATTAGCTGTGAATGGCGGAGTGGTGTTCAGCCTGGCTGCACAACCTGAAACAATAATGGTTTAGATTGAATATGATGCAAAGTCAAAGAGCGAGATCGGAGTAAGTACATTATAAGTACATAATTAGGTATGTTAAAAGTGTGTAATTTATATCAGAAATTACGTACATGGTTAAAAATAAAAATGCTATAGCTATTTAGTAAAATAAAATAGCTTTAAATAGTGCTAGCTCTCTAGTCACCAGTCACCTAAATAAAAACATGTTAAAATAAATACAAATCAACCCACCTTTGATCTGCGCCCATATCATCTCGATTGCATTATATTGGCAGTGGTAGGGCGGTAGCCGAATCACGGTGTGCCCTTTTGATTTTGCCATCTCATCCAAAACATACTTCTTCTTTGTTTGCAGTTTATGCAGGTTCATCAGTCTGACTAATTCCTTTTTCAGCATTTGACTATTAGCTGCCACACCATTGTGTTGCAGCCACTCTATGATTTCGCCTTTATTATTATTCGCGGTAGGTGCTTTATTAACTTGCACAGAGTGGTATGGGGCGTTGTCCATTAAAATATAGTGGGGCTCATTTAAATTGTCCAATAGTTTTGTGAACCATTTCTCGAAATTCTCAAAATTCATCTCTTCGTGATAATCTGATGTTTTCACGGATTTGAAGGCCCACAAGCAGTTAGGTACAAAACCTTTGGCTGTGCCAGCGTGGCAGATAATCAAACGCTGGCCCTTGCCTTCTGGAGCTTTGGTACAGGATTTCTCTGTGTCGTCTGTCCATGTTTTGGACACTGAGTGATTGGCGTTGAGCCACGTTTCGTCCAGATAAACCACCTTGTCCCAGTTCTCGATGTTTTTTATTTGTCTTAGAAAATCACACCTCATCAATCCAATGTCCTTCCGCTCCATTATTACTTTTCTTTTGTCACACTTCCCATAACGAAATCCACATTTTTTTATAACCACTCTGAGAGAAGTGAGCCCACCTTTAAATAAATCAGCCGATTTCAGCGACGCCAATAATTTTTTGCAAGTTGGCAATTCACCTCGAAAATAGTAGCCGTAAATGTGGTTTCGTATTGCTGCCATGTCGAAATCATCGGGGTTAGTTACGGAATGTGCCCTATTATGTTTTTTCTTCTTTGGAGTTGATAGCTTGTTCTCCTCCATCGACGATTCACCGAACTTCTCCTTTGTAATTCGGGAAACGGTAGCTTTGCCAATTCCCAGAGCATCAGCAACACGGTCGCGTACGTTGTCAAGTGGCAACAAAGGTCCGCCATTTTGTTGTTCGCGAGCAAAATAATCACGCAAGCGTACAACAAACTCCCGCGTTTCACTGTTGAGTACAGTTTTTCTCAGTCTTTTCGGCATTTTGAAACACCAACAATAACAAAAACAGAAAACAAAAATAACAAAAACAGAAAACAACAGTAGTAACAAACAAAGGACTCCGATGACACAAAAAACACGTGGCGCATACAAGGCGTTAGCACTCGTACTGGTGTAGCGAATAAGCGATCACGGCGTACCTAGTGACAGATCAGATAGTGTTACTATACTAAAAATTTAATTTACATGGATTTTCAAAACTAAAATTATAGAGTTCGACCATGTTAACTCTGCATCGGAATTTTGGCAACCCCGCATACAAATACACGGATATTCGTATGACTAAGATGAATGAACATCTTAGTCATCCTGTGATCACGACTCCTGTAAAGGAGTCGAAACGTCAGGATTAAATATAAAATAAAATAAAACATGCGCAAAAATCCGTAAAAAAGTGTTTTATTCTGATATTCATATTATATATTAGTTTTTAGTTTTATTTTATGACTTTTTTACTTTTTACCTATTCAAATTTTTATTTTTTATCTTATTGTCCTTTTTCGAATCCGTCATCCATTATTAATTCACTTCATACAACTGGAATGGATGAAACAAAACAAAACACTGCGCGAGTTAACTACTGCTACTACAGAATTAACTTTGAATGTATCTAACATCATAACTACTAGGTATTTTTAAATAAAACAAAAACTTGTGTATCTGTATATCTAGCTTTACTGTAACAAAGTTTCAAGTGATTTCACATGCCTGTTAACATTTCTAAAAGTACAAACCCTTCACACTTGTGACGTAATAGGCAACTATTGATACTGGACGTAATCACCGTACAGCTCCTATAGACATGGTCTTTTATGGCAACCCCTTAGCCGGCTGCCAAGCGTAGAGATTATGGCAATACCCCCCTTTTTTGTGGTACGATTCCGACCAACATTTGATATAGGTACTTCAACTGATAGGAATTATATCTTTACATAAAATAAAGAAATAAAAAGATATTACAGACTAACAAAAATTTAGGTATTCTCGAAGTAATAACCAGTGCCTCCTTTTAAGCTATAGGTATATGTATAGCCTGTGTCAGGAGTACTGCTCTGCCTTAAAATAGATAGCAGTTGTACTATTAAATTAAAATAATCATACATTTAAATAAACTATGTACTATAGTTTATTGTTTTGTGTATATGGTAGTATATAAGTGTCAATGCTGCGTGTGTTAACACATGATTATTGAAGTACAAAAAGACAACATAATAGAATAAAAAAGAAATCATATTTACTTGTGTTAGTATCAGTAGTTCGAATACTCAAGTTGTTTTATACCTAAAAACAACTCTTCATTCAATTGGTTTCTGTCAACTGCTTCAACAAATTATCCTTAAAGCAATTTGTCTAAAATTCATAGGTCGCCTATGAAGCGGCTAGTCTATGCTAAAATTTGTCTACTATAGTCTGACCGCAACCGAAGTAAAGCTATAGAAGCCGTGCTAAAATAAAAACTGTATAACAGCTCTCGTATTCACTTAAAGTAATCTAACGTAGGTACATGGTAAGAGCTAAATAGACAACAAATGCAAGATTTTATTTTTTCGTCATTGTCACGAACTCTCAAAGTACAAATGTCAAATGGTTTTAATATGGTTGTAATTTAATACTACCAAATAAAAAATACGTGTTTGATGAACGATGTTTCTGAAGTAAGACCAAATTCAATGCGGTCGTATTATAGTGGCCGAAGAGCCTTGTTAGCGGCTAGCGTGAAATTATATTATTTTACAAGGAATTTGGTGAAAAAACAACAGAAAAGTGTGCATACAGACGCTTTAGACATTTTGGAGTCCGCGTCCAGGATGGCTTGTGTTGTTCCACATCTAATATATCACGGAAAGAAAATACGGATGAGGTGTTATCATTTCATCGGTGAGTTTTGTTTGAAAATTCTCATATTTTTGACAATATAACAACGGTATTTTCAGAAAATTGTAGTAAATTATTATTTCAAATAGATTTCTCCATGAATTTGGGTTTAAATTGTCTTATTTTCATGCCTTATGTTTTGTATATGATAGTGATGTGTTTTTTGTTATCGATGTCAACCTTTATGGTTTTTATTTTTTGCTTTAGATTTCCCAAAGATGAAACTATTAAAAATGAATGGATACATCGTATATCAAGGATCTATTGGAAACCGCAAACGCACAGTCATATTTGTTCGAAACGTTTTAGACTACAGTCATTTGAGTCACATAAAAACCTTAAATTTCGGCGGCTGAAAGCAAATGCTATACCCACAGTACATAACAGTTACAGAACATGAAATTGCTCCTTTTTTATTCCAAACATTATCTTAGTCTTGCTTTGTCATATAATTTTTTCAAACCTACCAATAATCATTCAGATTTTTAATTAACATTTTGGCACCGTGTATCCCAAATAATAATGATAGCTTATTTACAATAATATTTTTGTGTTTCAGAAACCACTATCGGATTCAGAAGGAAATTATGAACCACCAAGTAAACGCCCCAAATCTATGACCACAGTTGAAACAAATACTGATTCCGATATCTCTGAACTGATATCTTATTTACAGAAAATTGTAGCAGATTATAAAAACCAAATTGGAATATTAAAAAAAAGAGGAAGGGTTAAAAAGATCAGCAAGTGACGTCTTCGTAAAATAAACACTTTAACAAAGAGAACATTAAGGAGCAACGCGAAGAAATCTCAACTCTTTAACATATTGATAGAAAAATTTAAACAAGAATATGTTCTATCCGAACACCTAGCACTTTTAGAGTGTGTAAACAAAAATGACAAGAATTCGCGGCGAGAACTGAACTCAATTCCGGAAACAGGGTTTAAAAATGTTTTGATGATTGGATTATTCGTTGGCGTTAGTGTATCGTTTCTGAAAGAGCATTCTTTGTAGGTGATAAAATAAATTTTGATGAATAACAAACATTTTGTATATTATTGATCTTTTCCCGGTACTTTCTTGACAGAGTAGTATATAAAAATATGTAAATAATAAGTAAATATGTATAAAATGATAGTTGCTTAATTTAATTTAATAATCGATTAATTTTCATTTAAAATTTTTCCTCTTTTTTAATCTAAAAAAAAATATATAATGTTGAATGCAGTGTTCACCAATAACTAAAGGTCTAACTTAAAATAGAAACAAGGTGCAATTTTTTAACCGTACCTACCTGGTTTCTCTAGATACTGAAGACAGCAAATCTAATAAATAAATTGGTTCGGGTCCAATAATCTACCCATGAATACTGCATTATAAAATGTTCATATTGCAGATTCTATACGTGTTTATTATGACACATTACCGTCCGTTCTAGTGTCATTGACATAGCAACAGCATAAAAAAAGTGTTAAATGTTTTTAATTTTATTTTTATCGATAGTAATATCGATGCCGTTACATCACTGACGTAAGGGAAACAAGTGACAACCTTAGAAATTACAAAACAAAATCCTTATACTTATTTCTTTCTTACACATTTCCAACTGTCAACTCGTCAAAATAGTACGAACTAACGTATTGTGTTGTTATTTTATCACGGCTTCAGTTATTGTTCCTGAGCGTCTTCCTACCCCGCCCCGCGGATACCTAAGGTGCAGTACAGCGTTTGCGGTCAGACTATAACGAACCTCTTTTGTCTATTACTAAGAGTGTTGTGTTGCGAATTTGTTCAGATCAAGTTATTTTTTGCACAAACTAATAATTTGTGCAAATTATTAATATCCAGATTTTACGCATACTTTATATTCAATCATGACGTTTTGACTTCTTCATCCTCCATTACCGTAACTCCATTACCTCACTCACCTCGTTACTTACTCAGTTATCCTGTGATCATGGCTCCTCAAAAGGAACCCCAAAGGTCAGGATTTTATATAAAGTATACACAAAAATCAGTTAAAAAGTATTATGACGAGTTGTTTCATTGACGGATTAAGTTAAAAAACTAGTGGCAAATGAAACAAGCTGACACATAAGTAAACTTGCGTTTTGTCCAACTGATACTAACCGGAAATGACATATGCGTTCACTGCATGGTAATTAAGAAAGACACCATATAAATAAACACCATATAAATAATATACGTGTAGTAAGAAGGTAGGCTATACGATTTTTATGAAAATGTATCTCGTTAAGATGCACCTTTTTCATCATATGCCCCTGGTAATTTTAAACACCTATACAATGACACACCATCTTGACTATATCATCCCTGCCTTACATATAAAGGAGGTACAGTTTCTTGTTTAAGATTCTATTTCACATACTTACGTAATTAGCGAAACTATAAGGGTTAAATATGTAATATCTAATGCTTTTATAGTATTTTACGAGTATGTCCAGCAGTGGACGTTTTTCAACTGACATAAGGGTTTACATTTATTTACATTTGAGTTCTTATTATCCACTTGGTTTATTAGGCTGTCCTAGGGTGTAACGCAAAGACAGATAGGATGCATCTAACGAGGTTTTTTAAAGCGCGCTTAGTTCTCTTACCTTGAATAAATTTTAAATTGTAATTGTCGGTTGTTGCGTTAACCGCTTAGTGTTTCTAAGAGTGTTTGTTAGTGTGTGTTTCAACTCAGTGTGAGGATTAACTGCATGAAACATAAGTCATGTAAATAAAAAGGTTAGTTATTTTTTTACGTAGAAAGCGTTTGTTAAAATGAATAGACGAAAGTGTGAAAGTAAATAAGAAATGTTTATTGTTATTGCTGACTTTCGAATAGGCCTATTACAAGCCTCTTTTTTATATTTGAGGATGCTAGAGATTTTTTGAATGCATACAACGACACATGAGACCTTGTCGTTTCGGTCGTTTGCCGCAAAGTCTCCTTTGGAAATTTATTACCATCTGTAAGTAGGATTATAAATTTAGCTTTTTTAGAAGAAGAAATATGATTTACCCTTTCATTCCTTTGGTTGCAACTAGTGATGGGACTCGAATCGAAAATGAATATTCGAATCAATTCGAATGACCCGGCGAAACTCGAACCATGATTCGAATAAACCCTTGTATCGAATTGATTGATACATTCGAATCAATTCGATACCATAAAATCACATTTTTTATTGATATTAAAAATTGTGACGTTAGGTTGTAAATCAATTACCGAATGACAGTTTTGGGCACGTTGATGTGCCTTGTCCGATAGCACTCACGCTTTCAATTTCACTCTAACTATGACAATCCTAAGTTCCTGAACAACAAGGACGGCACGACAAAAAATAGGATCTGAAAAACGGGGATAAAATAATTAGATATTGTACATTTTTAATAACGTTGTATATCTTGGGTGAGGATCCTATGGTTACCCTCTCTCTTTCGGTCCGTCATGCTCGGCCATACTACGCCTGCTAAGCGCTAATACGATCAGTATTGATTGTTAAATGAATCAGTAATAAAATATAGACAAATGTTTTTAACTAAAGAACTGTCACGTGTGGCTTAAGTGATGTTTTGCTATTGTCTCTTAGAATATAATTTTTAAGTGAAGTTTTACTTATTTAAAAAAGAAATAAAGGCATTTAATTGATATGTATTTCATTATTTTATTAATATCGCTTATTCTTGCCCACATAAAGTCAGCGTTTTCCTAATGATGAGTAATTACACAAACTACTCGATTTCATTTTGCAGATTTTATTAGACTTGTTCAACTGTCTAACTAGCTCTTTGTCTCCACAAGATTTTTTTTGAAAAGAAAGCCACTGGCTGTCCGTTGAGTAGATCTTTTGCATGTTCAATGGGGTATAAAAAAGTAAAAGTAAAGTTGTCAAAACATTATGGGTATTTACACTACCCTCATTTAAAATAAAGTTTAAATACAATTTTTGGGTTTCGTTTTTAGGATGAAGACACGCAGTTTTCCTGTCCAGCAGAAATTCTAAAGCGCAAAAAACATTCAGGTAAATAAAAAAACTATTATTGTGTTATTACGGATACTACTATTTTATTACCGTTTGTACTTTATAAGCTGAACATTGGTAATTGGCGACTTTCGTTGCTACGTCTTCAACATATCATTAATCGTTACCTACATATTTTTCAATCTATGTGGTTTGAAGAATTTTTCTTTTTATGTATTTCATGTCGTGCTGCTAACTGTACATTGTGTGTTTATACATTTTAAAATGAAAGTAAAGAAAATGAGAAATTTAATGTAGATATTTAAATAATAGCATACAAATTCTTATCAAAATATTAAATGCACACTAAATATTTTTATGTTTGGATATTATAATATCCAATATAATTATTATTATGTTTGGAAACTCAGTTGGTTATTTTATACATCGTAATCTAAGTGTGTAAAAATAAGATATACAATCCTACAATACCCTTCAACATGTAATATACCTACATAAAGAAATTATATTTTTTACATTCACACCAACTAGCTTTCTAGTTAGTCATATACAATGTGTCACGTCACCAGTGTCGGAGGCTTTAATGGTGTGAAATATGGCATTTTTATCGACTAATTGCCCCTCAAATTTTGTTTTTCTCTTACGGCCGCCATTTTGTTTTCTTAGTAACCAAGACCTGGGCTCTCATACTAATTCGACCACCACTACTCATATAAGTGTCTTATCAACATTAAAAAGGTGTCATTTGATAGCTATACCCAAGTAACAAACAAATGTCTAAAAAGGAATTGTAGATATCTTGAAGGCAAGTAGACGAATTCCAGCTGTTGTCTTGGTTAAAACTAATGTCCTTCAAGATATCTTAAAGATACACTCCAAGGGCTAGTTAAGTAAAAATGGGCACTGCATTTAAGGACATGTTAAGAAAGAGTTAATACTACTATTAAGATAAACTTTAACCATATTTAAGAAATGTGGTTTTGCAGAACTCTGAACATTGACTTCAAGATATCTTGTAGGTTGATTTCAGATCAACGAAAAGACTTGAAGATATCTACTATACCTAATTAAAACCTTCAATATTCAATTGCAGATATTCGATTTAATCTTAGCGAAGTAAAATCAAAGACTTATTTTGCTACATTTTCTATAAACAAACTAATTATTAATGTAGTTAGAATTACTATAACAAAATTAATAATGTTCAATCTACTCTAGCTTTTGATGAAGTGTTGTCGGAAAATGTATAATTATTTTTTCATACAAAGTGCAAAATGGCGTTAAATCATAAGTTTCCTTACGAAGTAAGACTTTAGAAAATATTGATTTTGTAAAGCTAGTTAAGACAAAGTAATGACAATTCTAAAAACCGTATTGGCGAAGTACTATTTAATACATTTTGGTTTTTAGAATAAGTTAAGTATAATATTCGATTTATACTTAACTTATTCTAAAAACCGTTTAATTAGAGATTTAAACTTACTAATTTTAGTGAAAAAGGAATGAAAATATACTTCAGAAATTCAATATCCAGAACTTGCTACTAAAATCATCTTAAATTGATCTAGAAAATCATTTTTTTTTTCTTAGTAAGTTTAAAAAATACTTCAATTATTCAAATTTTTTGTGATTTTTTTAATTATTGGCTTTTTGAGAAAAAGCAATTTGAGGGGCAATTTGTCGATCAAAAATGCCATATTTCACACCATTAAAGGCTCCGACACTGTTGACGGGACAAATTGTATATGTTACCTAGCCCAAAGTAAGTACTGTAAGGCTTGTTTTATGGATATTAGTGAAAGTGTGATAGATAGGAATATATGCTGTTGATCTGAAAATATAGTTTGATTCATGATTATGTGTGTGTGTGTGTGTGTGTGTGTGTGTGTATTTTGGATTTTCACTTCTCTATTAGCCTGACAATTACTTGAAAGGCGAGTTGTTTTTCCTAGTATAGTTTAATAAAATAATTCTAATACAGTTTGTTTTGGCTTTGTTATAAATTAGGTTATATAAGTAGAGAGGCCACGAGATACAACTGCCGGTCGCCCTCTGCCGTCTCGACCGATTCTCTGGTACAGGTATGAGTAAAATGATATTTTTGTATTTTTCTATATTTATATTAAATGTATTTATCGGTTTTCTGAGTAAAGACGTTATAAAACATGGATTGTATGGACGGGGTAGAAAGTACTTTTTTATTATGCGGGACTTGTTCCAGCTTAGGACATAGGATAGGTTCCATTTAATTAATAAAACAGCAACGCGTGGCCAGGTCAGTTAGTATCTTATAAAACAAAGATATTTAATATTTAAAAAAATACTTTTATACTCAATAATTTTTGATGCCAAAAAGGAGATTGTCCTCTCTCTATAGACTCCTTGGCAACTCATGTACAGAAATTTAGCTAATCATGTATGATAGATTGAATAGTTTACATCATTAAAAGACAATATATAAGCCTAGTTTTGTATCAAAAATTATATTTAGATGTTTTTCTATGCATTAAAATGCTGAAAACAAAGCAAAAAACGTCTCACATTTTAACACGACCTTTTTGTCATTTTTTGTTTTTTATTGCCAAGGCGAAAAAAAAATTGATTGATCATCAAATCATTTAAATATTTGTATAATCTATCAATAACATTCACTGAATCCAAAATCTTGCGGAAAAATATTGAACATTGTGTAATAGTGTAATACAATGTGTAGTAATACCTACAACAGAGGCATCAACTACTATCGAATTGCGATTTTTGATGTTTTATGTTAGCAACACTGGAACCAAATTGCCAAAGCAGATTATTGCAAAATTCAAATTAAATACCTACTTAAAAAAATGTTTAATTTTTGAAGTGTGAATTTACACAAAGTTATTGGTAAATAACATTATCTAAAATAAAAATATTGCTTAATGGGTTTTTTTCAAAGCATCGTGTCCACAAATGACCAAAATTGGACAATGTCCTTTCTATGAGACCATTTGATATTGGAGTAAAAAAAAGTTAAAAATCACAAAAACTTTCCCATACATTTTCTAACCAAATTATTGCAGCTGCGAAAACTTTGTGAAACTTAAATACAAAAAATAACAGACACAGAAGTGTAAAAATGGAAATTGTCAAATTTTATCTAATACAAATGGATGACATAAATAGCTTTTTTAAGAGCCATCTTCTGCAAGATTTCTTTAAAAAGTTGTTATAACTGTTCTGGTTGGCACATGTCGATTTTAATATTTGATCCTATATGTAATAAGCATCTAGCAAGTTAATCGTTCTTGATTAGAATTCTCAGTATTGAATGTCTAGAAGCACCCACTTATAAAAGTCACACCACCCACAGTCAGAGTTTGTCATATACGCAACAAATTATCAAGATAAGCTTTTATTTGGAAATGTAATAAAAGAGTTTTTTAAGAAAAGTAGGTTGGTATTCTTATAAAATGTATCGGAAAGGCTGCGATTTCCGACTTTTTACCATTCCAACCTCTGTTGGTCTGATAGAATTTTTTATCAGCATAAAAAATAGGACTGAATGGATTGAAAAGGTTTTTTTTTAACTGTGAATGAATATTCTGCAAAAAAAAAATTATCGGTTGTCGCCTAAGACCTTTTTAATGTAGCTACAATAGTTAAGGGAGGTACAATGTCACCCTGCCTCGTCTAAAAAATTCCAGTTTAGAGTTCTACTCCATATTTGAAGACTGGCTGGAAGTCGTTGAAAAAGAATTACTTTTATTATTACCAATAAATTCATAAACCGCTCCTTGTATGTTCTCTTTCCACTATAATACCTTTGAGCATTTTTTATTTTGTTATCACTACATAGTATAAAACAATGTCGTTTTCTCTGTCCCTTTATCCCTATATAGGTATGCTTAAATCTTTAAAACTACGCAACGGATTTTGATGCGGTTTTTTTAATAGAGTAATTCAAGAAGAAGGTTTATAATTATGTATAATACATGCATAATATAGTAGAGCATTGCATCCGTGCTAAGCCGGGGCGGGTAGCTAGTAACGGATAAAACCTTATAAAAGAACACAACTTACTTTAATTTGTTTTCGTAGAGGTTTATCCCTGATGAATCACGAGTAAAGATTTTATTTTAGGTGACAAAGGTCACCCATGGGTGCCAATTACTGGCTCGCTGTCCTATTCTTGAGGTTTTTAATCAATCCAATTTAAATACAATGCGAGTGAAAAGTCCGCTGTGGGTAACTTTCCTACTGTTTTTAACCTATCATCTTTACTTTTCAGATTCATGAAGAACTTGCTCAGTTACCACGATATTATTTCCCAAAAACAAGCAGTGCCAGTCTCTGCTTTCCAGAACTTTCTACAGTCACAGAAGTGTGTGACACCAATGAGAAACAGAGCGAAACTTCGGTTGCCACTGTTAAAATCAACAGGCCATTAGGTGTGTGCCAAAAGATTACTAGAAATGAGAAAAAGTCCCAAAGTGATGGCGAAATACATAACTGGCCTAAAGTAGGAAGTTATCTGTCTCCTGCGGATAAAATCGACGAAAGTTCAACTAGTTGCTTATTAGTAGCTACAATAGGATCTGATAAATCGATTATAAATAAAACACTAGAGCATTTCAGTAAAACAAAATATTAAGGAAAGAGGAGACATCATTGGTGAACTTATAGTCCAAGAAGCCTTCCAGAAAGATTACCAAGACAAAGATAAGTTACTAGACAGTGGTATTAATACAGGTGATAATAGAAAAACACCAGACCAAATAGGTACAAAAGACCTAAAAGTTCAATCGAAAAGACAGGCAGCCAGAAAGCTTGTTGAAAAAGACACAAATAATTAAGACAAAAAGTTGTCCCAGTGAATAATCCTGGTAACAAAAAAGACCAAAGGCAAGTTTTTGATGAACAGGTCAATAAAGAAAAAGTGTTGCGAAAAGCTGTAATAAACCCAAAAAGTGTTATAAAACTGAAATACCCTACAAAAAACGTGTGAGAACCCGCACCAATCCCAAAAACATAAATAACAAATTAGAACTGAAACCCAGTGTCAAAATGTCTCAAATTATCGAAGCAAAAACTTCAACAGATGTTTCTGAAAAAGAGAGGATCTCAGAATCTAATGATTCACCAACAAATAAGTCCAACTGCTTGGATTTATCTCTCAGTCGTAGAAAACATAAATTATATTCTCATAAATTTGGAAATGGTGTGCAACAACATAACAAAATGTTATCTGATGAAGAAGAAGATAATGATTTCAAGGCAATGAAAGGTCAAACTTCGAATTATAAAGCTACTAGTTATATAGATATTGAAGAATATTGTAAAAAGATGTTAAGCAATCAGCGCTCCAGAAAATTCCATTCAAAATTTGAACAAACGCCATCTCCTAGTACTGAAAAAATTAATGACAATTTCGACCGTCTTAAAGATAAAATTGAATCAAATAACTCGGTAATTTACGGTGACAAAACAAAAGCAAAAGATTTTGCAATATACAATATTACAAGCGAGAGTGAAGATGAAGACTTAACGTTAAAGAAGACCGAATTACAAAAGCGAATGAGTACGACAACTATGGTGACTAGTGGTGATTCTTCAATGTCCACACTCCATAGTAGATTAGTCAACAAAGTTAATAACTCAGAAGATAAATCTTCGGATGAAACGAAAAAACCACTTGTAACTAAACCAAAAACTACGAAACGTAAACAACAAACAAAAGCAAAACAAGTAAACCAAGAAAAGAATTTATTAAGAACTAAGATTATTATTAATATATATGAAAGAATGAGGAAAGTTGCATCCGAAGAATTTAATACTTCCATAATATTAAAAAAAACAGCTCAAACACAGACAGATTTAATTCTGCCAAAACGTCCCGAGGTGGAAATAATTCCTGAAAAAGAAATCGAAATCGAAACAGAACAATTTACTGACAGGACAAAGAACTATAAAATACCGCAACCAGAAACAGCTGAAGATGGAAATGAAAGTCCTTTACCAGCGCTTTTAGTTGAAACCATTCCGGATAAGCAAGATGATATTAACGATTCTATATCTATAAACATGCTTCAAAAATTGCCGAAAATACAACAAGAACGCCCGGGCACTAGCATTAATGCAACTAACACAACACAGAATCTACTATCTGACATTGAAAAGATCAAGACTTCAACACCAATCATGAATGTACCAGTCGATGATATTTCAAAATGGCTACCATCTAGTAAAAATTCAGACACTGATTCAAGTTTTTCTGAAAAAGTAACTACAATCCAATTCACTACAAAAGCACAAATTGAACACTACGATGATAATTCATACGAAGTTTCAAAGAGAAACAAACCTATAATAGAAAACCTAGGCTTGAAAGAAAGAATCAATTTTGATGAAAGATCTAAAACATCAGCACGCGATCAGAGATATAGTATAAGTAAAAGTAATACTATAAAAGAGTCAAAAAGATCGGATAAAATGATGGGAAGAGCACTAAATACAAAGAATTCACCCAAAAAATTTAAATCGGGAACTAAAATGCCAATAAAAACTGATAATAAGTTAAGTAAAGAATTGAATAATTCTGGAAAAGTCAAAGAAAATATTGAAATATCGAGTACCAATTCAAAAATGAGCACATCGACTAAAATAAAAACAACTGAAAAAACATTGAAGAGGAAATCAGATAGTCCTCTAGCGGAATACGGGAAGAAGCGGCGATTGGACCAAACTGAAGTAATATTCTCAGGAAATGATAACAGGGTGTCCATTGTCAATGAATGGTTTAGAAAGATTGCACCGGGAACCAGAGGTAAATAAGCTTTACTTAAGTGCATTGTCTCTTTTCTTATAATAACAATATTACATTCACACCAATTAGCCTAGCCCAAAGTAAGTACTTTAAGGCTTGTGTTATGGATACTAGGGTGACATAGACACGGATAGATACATAGATATGTAATATTTATAGAAATATATATAAATACGCATAACTCACTTACAAATGTTCGTATTCATCACACAAACATTTGCCCCTTTCGGGACTCGAACCCAAGACCATCGCACAGTGTTTTAGAAACCCTGATTTGTGTCATGCCCTTTTTATTGTTTAAATCGTTAATTTATGTCATTCTTAGCACTACAGTGAAAATCCGGCATCGATACGACCTTTAGTTTCGACAAAAAACTGCGAAGTTTCCCTATATCCGGGTCCTTAAAAATCACAAAAATATAAATAAAAAATAAAATTAACGAGTATTTAAAAAAATTATTAAACTTATTTTTTACACTCAAAACTACAAACATTCTGTCCATTTTTGAAATTTATAATGTTAATACATTATGAAATAAAAATTGTTTTGTCGTATTTCTTTTATATTTATTATTTCACGTATAATGCCAAATGAGAACGAGATATTTATACAGTATATACTTCATACGTTATTCTATAAATATTATGAAGACCACAATCTAATTACGCGTTATTCAAAAGAACACGACAACAACAAACAGGTAAGATACTTTAAACTACTTACTAGTATTAGGGCCGATTTTTCAATCCTCAGATAAACAGTCAGATAAGGTTTATTCGATAGATAGCAAAATAATGGATTGTTCAATAGTCAGATAGGTTTTATCCGACGAATAACTCTCTTATTCAAGGAATAAATTTATCTGGCCCTCAAACGGCCAGATACTTGTTTATTCTATAGATAAACAGTAACTTTGAGGTTAGTTTTCATGTGATTTTTGGTATTAGCTGGTGAAATGGATATTTTCGATACATTTGACGATATTGCAATCGAGGAAGAAGTCATAATAAACGAGTATATAAATCAAAATGAAAGGAAAGAACGGATTGTAAGAACAAGAGTCGAAAACTTTAACAAATGGGATTCAACAGAATTCCATCGTCGATTCAGACTTACCAAAGAATCGGTACAATATTTGCTTTTCCTTGTAAAAGATAAACTCGAGAACAAAACACAAAGGTAAGTTTTTATATGCTAACATGCATATGATACCTATAAATTGGATTTGTTAATGTACCTAAATCCCACCTAAATTTTGTTTCAGAAACCAGTGTATCTCACCTATGTTACAACTGCTTATCACACTAAGATTTTTTGCCACTGGGAGCTTTTACATCACTCTTGGTGATTTTGGAGGCATACATAGTTCTACTACATGCCGTATTATAAAAAAATGTGTTGATGCCATTGCATCTTTGAGGTCAACTTTTATCAAGTTACCACAAACTGTTGAGGAACAAAGAAAAGTTCAAGAAGAATTTTATAAAATAGCCAGATTCCCTCGAGTGATATCAGCTTTAGATTGCACTCATATAAGAATTCAATCACCTGGTGGAAACACAGCTGAGGAATATAGAAATAGAAAAGGTTTTTTTTCATTCAATGTGCAGGCAATGTGTTCTGCAGATTTAATTTTCCAAAATATAGTTGCACGTTGGCCGGGTTCCACCCATGATAGCACAATATTTAATAATTCATCAGCTAAATTCCACTTTGCACAAGGGGACTTTCAAAATGGAATTATACTTGGAGATAGTGGTTATGAGCTAAACAATTACCTACTTACTCCTTTTCAAGAACCTAATTCACAAGCTCAAAGTCTTTATAATGAGTCACAAATCCGGACAAGGAATGTTATAGAGAGATGTTTTGGTGTGTGGAAAAGGCGTTTCCCAGTTTTAAGCATAGGTTTGAGATGCAAACTATCACTCGCCCAAGATATCATCGTAGCCTGTGCTGTTTTACACAATTTGGCAAGAATGAAAAATGAAGATGAGCCACCCAATGATCCAGAGTTACAAATACCTCCTCAACCAATATTCGCACCCACCATTGCCGATTCCACTAGTGATTATAGACATTTGACAAGGGACATAATACTACAATATTTTCATAATCTAACTTTGGAATGAGTCAAAAACTAAAAAGATGAAAGAGAAGAATAATTTTGTCAGTACTATTCTAAATATATATCAATAAATTTTTTAAAATTTATAATGTTTTTTGTTTAATATTCTTACTATACACAGGAGAAACTACTATTTGTAGACAAAAACTTGTATGCATACTACTAGATGACATCCAGTACTAGAAATTTTTATTCTATATAGCTTCTATATTAGAGAATGTACAATCAATGATATTGTATGACTTGACATGTAGTTTTGTGCTATAGTTTTTGCTTTGAGTGTATTATCACTTTATGATTCAAATAAAGAAAGTAATATTTTTTACCATAGGAAGAACACACAGGTACATGTGTACAACAAAACCAGTAAAAATGATCATGAATATTTATTATACTTGCATATTTTTATATAACAAATCATTTGTAACAACAGGTGCAGAATTTAACTTTTGCATAAGTATAGTATGTATCTCTTGTTTCCTCTTCTCATCATTCATAAGAGATTGAATTTTCAACAGATGTTCTTGTTCTTGATGTTCTTGCTCCTTTCTAGCAGTCGCTATTTGCAGTTGAACAAGTTCCAAACGAGCAGAACTTAATTGGTCCAATTTGGATGTAACACTTGCTCTGTCTGGTTTCAATATGCTTGAAACTTTAGTTTTTAAAGCTTTTGGGTGCCATTTGTCCCATTTGTTCTCTAAAAATATATAAAAACAATGTAAAAAATTAGTAAGTAAATAAATATATCTGTTCTTCAAGAAAAAGGGAAGTGTTTCTTTCTCATAAATTATATTTTAACATCCCACAGAAGTAAACAAGCAGACATAAATTTATGTTTGTATTTTTAAAATAAACTTCAATATTATAATTATAGATGAAATACCTTTATGCGATTCATTGTCATCCTTATTCAGATCAAAAAGAAATGAGTCGTTCATATCTGAAACAATCAATAAAGTTATGAAAGTAAATATTTAATATATTGATTAGCTTATACACAATAACACATGCAATACCTACCATGTATACTAATATTTATATCTTGAGTTGTGTCTTCTAGAATGGTATGTTTTGTAGGTTCATTCATATGAATGGGCGTCATTTCTGGGTCTACTACAACTATGTCATTGATTTGAACTGAAAATGAAAAAAACAAAAATTAGCGTTGTATAGTTTATTATATGCTTCAAAAACAGAAAATAAAATGTAGTATGTACATACCACTACTACCACTTGCAATTGTATCACTGTCATGTCGTGATTCGAGCCCTTGAATATTTGAGCATATGCTCATCACTTTTTCTTCCACACCAGTAAATTCAGGAGCATTGGATGGACCTCCTCCTGTTTTATACATCTCCTGCCTTTGGTTTGAGGATTTCTTTTTAGTAGCTTTTTTGAGTCCTTCATACTTTAACTTTAACGTCTTCCAAGTTCGCTCTATTGTTGAAAGCCCACACGAGTTGAAAGACGTTTCAATTTTCTTCCATGCAAACTCTTTGTCTTTGTTTATAACAGCATCCGTCTTTTTATTTTCTATTATATGTTTGTATCTTTCGACCAAACTCACAAGTAATTCCACCTCAGCATTAGTAAAATTAGCAGATCGCTCTCTCTTTTTGTTTTCCATGACAGAAAAATAAGTATTATATAGAAATGAGCGAAAATAAAATAGTCCAAAACACCACGGCACAAGCACAACACAACACAGCCAAACAAAGCAATCTCAGGACGCGCGCGTCTGTTTGACACATGTTTGACACAAGACAATGACAGCAATCAAAGAAATAGTCTGCCCTGCTCTAACGTTTGTCTACTTTGTATATTTGTTTCACCATCGTGAAGTTGGTGTTTTTACAGATGAGTTAATCGGTCAGTTAGTTATTCTCAGAATAAAAATTGATTGAAAAACTGACAATCACTTATCAGTGGAATAAAGAGTCTAATAACTTTATTCCTCTGGTAGTTATTCGGACTTTTATCCAGCGATTGAAAAATCGGCCCTTAAACGTATTAAACGCCGATAAAAATACATATAAGTCCGCATATTCGGAGGTGACAACCCTTACCAA
Source organism: Calamotropha paludella (assembly GCA_927399485.1). Taxonomy (NCBI): domain Eukaryota; kingdom Metazoa; phylum Arthropoda; class Insecta; order Lepidoptera; family Crambidae; genus Calamotropha; species Calamotropha paludella. Next base: position 30,360,387 of record OV656803.1, read on the forward strand.
AATTTAAAAACGCTTATATAGTTTGAATGACGCGGAATTATATTGTGGTATTCATAATATGTATTGATAGAGTAACGTATGAAGAATATACTGTATAAATATCTCGTTCTAGTATAGAATTATACCTGAAATAATAAATATAAAGGAAATACGAAAAAGCAGTTATTATTTCATAATCTGTTAACATTACAAATTTCAAAAAGGGACAGAATGTTTGTTGTTATGAGTATAAACAATACGTTTAATATTTTTTTTAAATAATCGTTAATTTTATTTTTTATTTATACTTTCGTGATTTTCCAGACCCGGATATAGGGGAACTTTGCATTTTATTTTGTCGAAACTAAAGGTCGTAACGATGCCGGATTTTCACTGTAGTGCTTAGAATGATATAAAATAACGATTTGAACAATAAAAAAGGCATGACACAAAATCGGGGTTTCTAAAACACTGTGCATCGGTGGGAAACGCAGGATCGCTACCGTTGCAAGAAGCAGTCGCCTCATTTCATTCACGTGGTAGCTTTTATGAAAATTATAAAAATATTGGCGGTATTAGGGTAGGCTTTTTATTTTTTGTTCCGGCCTAAAATCTGTTGCCAAAAATATAAATAGTAAGTATTTTGTCGAGGAGCGCAATGGAAAAGTGGTAAGCGTGTTTGTCTTAAGATTTATTTTTATTATTATTAAGATTATTTTTATCTCTTATAAAAATAATTTTCTGTTACTTACTTAAAGTTTAATAAATCATAAAACTTTCTAAAGTATATTAAATTTCATGAGAATGAGTCTCTTTATTTTAATTTGGTAATGGCAGTTTAAATGAAACGCCATGAAGCGTTTACGCTCTTAAGATCAATAAATACAAGAAATAAAAGCTGTCTTACATTTTCAGATGAAAGTATCACCGCATCACTTAGTGAAACAGTAAAATATATTCTGGAGAAACTGGACACTACATTATTGGAGATTCATCACAACACCAGCGAAAAGTAAGTACCACAAAATAAAATGAAATTTCGATCTATTATTATTTCATTTTTATAACTTATAAAACATTAAGTTCAGGGTTTAAAAGAAATAACGACACTTCATATACTTTTGCGTTTTTTTTATATATCCTTACACTTTATTGCACTTGTTCAATTACTTTAATTGAACAGTACAATAACATATATTAGTGAGCAATGGTGGGCTTATCTCTAAAAGAGATCTCTTCCAGCCAAGCAATGGTACGTGGGTAACTTAACAAGTAAGCGGACAACTTAAGAGTGCAGATCATATAATATTCATAAAATAGAAAACTTATAATTTCAATAAAAATTCTGAATAAGTTATTATATTCTGTTAATGTATATAAATAGGAACTAACTATATACAACATAAATACAATTTATAAATTACACATTGAGTGAATAGACAAAATAGATAATTAAATGTTCAGACTATGATAACTGTGCTAGAAAGTGATCTTTAAGTTTGGTCTTAAAGGAAGTGATGGACGGACAGTCTTGGATGCCCTAAGGAATTTTATCAATTCTTTAAAGGAATAATTTTGACCCAATCAATAATAATATCTAATCTTTACTATAAATATCAGGCATTGCCCTTTAGCGTCGATGACATATGCATTAAAGACGTTCGAAAAAAACGATTATATACAGGGACGTAATAAAATAAAAAAATATATATATATATTATTTTTGTTTCGATTGTCTGTCTGTTATCTGTTTGTGCTCCCATCAAATCAGATTTTGATACAGTTTTCACAGCTTAGTAACTTGGGGTTGAACTCATTTTTAAATCTACGATATGTTTCATCTCATTAGGGTGGGTGGAACCAGAGATACACCTTAACTTTTCCGTCATTTAAAATGATTGTCGCGGGCAAAGATTACCTTTATCCCGATTATAACTTCCTGTATATCAATAACATTAGGTGGAAGTACTTCCACGCGGTAAAGGCGGTAACAGTGTAAATCGGTATAAACTCCGATTTCCTGTTTTCTGGAGAAATGCGATAAAGACTGCGACAAACCGAAATCACGGGTAAAACCGCAAATGCTATAAAAATAGTTTTGTCTACGAAACCTGGTTAATATACAATTATTTTTATTACTATCAACAATATCAATGTTTAGTGAGTTGATCAATTGATACAGTATCGGTATACCTATTATTAATATTCTCTTTTGACACCTGATTAAAGTAGCTCAATTGACTTATTTGTTTACTCCCTATTTTATGGAAAGAAAAGGCCATAAATAAAATAATAATAATAACAGTACAGGATATAAAAGAGAGGGAAATAATACGATAGGATACTCAGAAGTTTTTTTTAGCATCAAGCAGTGTTACTTCTATTGTTACAGGTTCATTCATATGTTGGTAAACGCACTGAAACACATCACATCGGCGGAGCAGAAGAGGAAGGAGATGTTTAGATCAGTATGGTCGGAGATATTCGACCATGTCGGCGAACTGTTAAAGGCTAAGTTTGCTGATTTAGATCAAAGGTAACAACTTAAATAAAATAATTAGATCATTTAAAACAATATAAATTGTATGAAAACTTTCACATATAATTGGCAACATTTAATTTATCTCTCACCTGTTTTTTTTGATTTTCAAAAACGTTGTTCCGAATTGTTATTCGTTTGTCAAAGTAAGTTCTTTTATAAAGAGGAAGGACAAAAAGAAATCATGCTTTGCACTCTTAAAAAGATTAGAAAAGGCGTTAATTATATGAAAATGGAGTAGCTTATATATTTTTATTAAAGTAAAAAATTTATAAACATTTTTAATAAATTAATAAAACCGGAGCTAGATGATTTTTATGTTGTCAATCGTTTATCCGCCACTTAAAAATTTCTATTAAAAACAGATCGCAAGAAATAGAAGCCGAATTTATGGAGAAATTTAAATCGGAAGGGATAAAACTGATTCGAGAAGAAAGTAATCAGAAGCAAGTTATGGTGTCTATTCTAAGAGAGGAGGTTGAAGCAGTTTTGGACTATATAGCGAAAACACAGAAGGATGATTGTTGAAAACTTAATTTTATTTTTTGGTTTTTTAGTTATTATGTTAGCCGTTAATTACAATTAGCAATGTTTGAATTTTCTAAGTTTATTAATGTTAATTTTATAAAATTAATCAACCAAATGTTTTTTTTATTAGTAGTATATGTATATTATTTTGGTTTCAGTTAATTTTAAAGTATAAAACGCCAGTCTTTAACTTCACTGCTGCTGCTTTACAAGATTGCAGATGTGACTTCTATAAGTACAGATGGCAGCGCTATCGAGTGTTCCAAATGTGAAAAAATAATGGTCCCACCATCAATAAAAAAATAATATAAATAATCAAATAAATCTAGTTCGAAATAAATGTAAGCCTCTTTTTTCGCATCCTGTAAATAATTTTTTTTATTCATACTTGGGGCGCCAAATAGTGCTGCTTTCAGTAGAAAAGTCAAATAGAGCTTTTATTTATCTGTTGTAATAAGCAGACTGATAAACAATGTTGATTTTTTAATAGCGTATGATGAAGTAATTTTTCTATATTTAATTAATAATATGAGGAAATTAATAAAAAAATATAAGATTTTACGTTATTGTTTTATTAGGATCTTTTTCTTGAGGATTGTATCTTATCAAATTGCTAATTTTGAAAAATCGCTAATGCAATCTGAAATAGCCATAGCATAGAAATGTTAGACGGTACGGGGTGATCCCTATTTTTTTTAAAAAGAAAATTAACATTTTGTTTTAAAATACTGGTGAAGTCTTGTGTAAGGGTCTATTTTTATTACATATTTTCACCACAAACAAGATGGTTATAAAAATGAATAGTTGTCAATTCATTAAATATTTATTGATTTGTAAGTAAAACGTTATTTTGTTAAAAACCATGCTTTCATATCCCTATTGGACCAAGAGCCTCTGACCAATTTTAGGTGGTCATTTCAAAAGTCACGAAACTTTCTACAGTTAATCCTCCATACCTTCTAAAAATGAAAAGCTACTTCTGGCAGCCTTGTGTGGCCGGGGTAGACTACCCTAAAATTTGAAGGAGGGTAAGAAATAAGTTTTCTTTTAGTTAAAGTATCAGTCATAAATTTTAGGAAATTACTTTCGACAGTATTTTGTCTTCATGGAATTTTTGCCAGAGCATTTACATCTCTCCTAATTGTTGACAGAACGCTATAATTATTTATAAAATAAAAATCCATTGTTGTCATTTCATCAGTCTTCAAATTTTAACAGAATAAATAAAATAAACAATTAATAATATACAATGCCAGAACGAAATTCCATCACCAAGAGTCTGCCAGAGCGAAAAACGTGTGAGTGCAAGTAAGACAGTAATATGGAAACCTGCGGGTTAGAGTGAGAGCGCTTGCGCTAAAATTGGTCACTGGCTCTTCCTCTATATAGCAATATGAACTCACATTATGTGATGCATACAATAGCTGTGAAGTTAGCTGCATTATTCGGAAGGCGCTATGAAGTTTGCAATGCATTGCATAACCTATTCGTAATGTAGCTCAGGCTGTCTGGACAAATCTTCAAAATAGCTTACATTTAAGTAGGTCAATAGGGCATTTTATGTAATGGCTAAACACCCTTATTTCAGAATAGGTGACGCTACAGAATCTTAGATAATCAATCGAAAACGTGTCCAGCCAGCTTGAGAAACCACTTTTCGCTGGTCTCTCAAATCTCGGTAACGGAAATGATTTGACGATTTTTTGCAATATCAACGGGTGTCACATAAATTTGTGATAGGCATCGAACTAAAAGTTTTGTGATACGTACAGCGGTTTAGTAGAAAAATGCAAATGTCTGTGTCCAGCCAGCTTGAATTTTCGTAAATCTTCTGGCTGGCACTTCTGAATCTCAATAACGGGAGCGTTTTCGAAAATGGTTTTTCTACCAACAATATGTGAAGCAAATTGTGACGGTAATAACTTTTGATTTATGGCGTCACGTGTAAGGGTTTACGAGAAATCAATTAAAAACTAATGTCCAGCCAGTTTGAGTTCAAGCTGGCTGGACACATGTATCTCTCCACTGCTTGATGGTCTACAGCCTTCGAAATATGTTCTAGTTTTTGTGACGGGGACGATAATGATAATCTGAATTAGTGACGGAGAAAGTTTACGTAGTTTCAAAGATATTGATCATTTAATTTTTTCCATACAAACACTACAGTAGGGTTACCAATATTGTAGGTTTTATGTATAACCAAGTATATTACATTATGGTGTTTTCTTTAATGAACGAAAATCCGTGTATTGGTGATACTAATACGTACAACTGTATGTATTTTAATGGATAAAAGACAAAAGGGTAGACGTGTTGAAAGGGGGTCATTTTTTGTTATTGTTTTATTTATGTGCGGATAACTACCTACTCTTTTTAGTGGGTAAATATTGATGTTTTTCATGGTAAGTACGGTCGGTCGGTACCAGTTGCAGGCCAAAATCGCTTACATCTGTTACACCGGAAGATTCCACGACTGTACGTACGTAGATATTGTGTCAGGATAACTAATGTTGGAAGGTACTTAAATCAAAAAATAATATTCGCTGTAAATAAAATTACATTTATTTATTTGTATTATATACTTATACAGCGTTTCAAATAACGACAATCAACTCCATTTGCGCTTCAGTAACCTCCGCCTTGTACCGCAGTGTTGTTTTTGCCGCCGCGTTGTATTTGAAGCGCAAATGATTTTATTTATATTTATGAGTGGTTGTCATTTTAATTATTTTCGAATGCTGAACATACTAAAATATTCTTCAACACCTATTTATAAAAGAGAATTATTACATAAAACAATCACAACATCAGTCTTCATTTTAAGATTAAGATTAAGTCATTTCCATAGAGCGAAGTTACAGGCAGCAACGTCTTCGGCGCGAGCAGTGGCGTGATAGAACGGTTTGTGTGGAGTTGGTCATGACATAACGAGTAACGACTACGACGCAGGTGCCATATTTCGCGCCTACCCTGCTGGAATCGCACTGCTAATGGGCCTTCCACATGATGAGGCGAGATTGTAAGGCCCGGCACAGAAGCGTTCTCAATCAGCGACTTCAGCTGTAATGCCTGAAATTATTAATTATAGGGGTTCAAGCGGAATCAGCTTAAAATTTTCATAATCTATAAAATTTTATCTTAATATGCAAAATGAAAAAAAAATATAACCTTAGTAGTGCGACCGAAACATACTACTTCGGAACGCCTTGAGACCGGGATTTTGCGCGCCGCGCATGAAAGTGTGGAGCTACCATTACGTCCCATGTTTGTGTCGCCCCTTCTGTTGCTTAAAGTTGGTACTACTAGGACAACTGTTCGAATCATAGTTATGTTCTCTTCCTCTGTTTCAGGCTGTTTCATCACCCCCATGCTATAGCGATTATGGCGCCCTACGACTACTTTCTCTGAGTTTTGTCAAAAAAATGATAATTAATTTTATCTCATCATGGTGGAAAAAAATTAACGACAGTAATACGTTTATTTTAGTTAGCCCACCTAACATATCTTATTTATTCCTTATTGCACAAAAAGGAGTAGATGTAGGTACAAATCTTCATCCTAGCGAATATCCCAGCTACATTTCGAAAGCTTTCAATTGGAAGCCTGGCCCTTAATCGAAGAGTAAGTAGATATACAAATGGCGGACTTAATTAGGAAAGATAACTATTCTGACAATCTGACTATACTTTAATTATCAGAAACTCGTGAACACCAGTGATGGGCAAAAAGTAACACAAAATTAGCTTTTTTAGGCAGCGCTGGTAGTCAATTATTATTTTGAATTAACACATATTCACGCTTTTTACTGCGGGAAAACCTTCTATTCTCACGGAAAAATACAATGCAGGTGTGGCCACTAACGGCCGATAAGTCGATTAAAAGGAAATCCTTTAATTCTGTGAAATTGGTCACCTCACATTATCAACACGTTCAATGCCACCGACTCGCCCGGAGAGTTACATGAAATCTTATTCTAGTACCGACGACTCGCCTGGCGAGTTCAGTGTTTTTAGCTAATATTTCCAAAACAGATCAATATTTTCTGCTTAAAATAATAAAGTACACTAAATAAAGATTGACGTGGTGTGCCCAGGGCCGGACCGTGAGTTTAGGGGGCCCTGGGCTGGGCTGAAGCCCAAAAAGCCATATGGTAGATCCGGCTCCGGATCTGGGTGTGCCAGGCGTGGACAGACCCCGTTTATATTTGAAAGGAAAAAAAATCTATTCTGCAATGCCTAGAACTCGCTAGGTGAGTTCACTGACATAGATCTTTAAACTTAAAGTAAATATAATATGAACATATTAGACAACGACGTCGATAAATAGGTTTAAATAAACTAATATACAATCAATAGGTTTAAATAAATTACTAAAATCTTTTGTTTAATCGACAAAATTCAGCCAAATTAAAAAAGAGTGACCTAAAAGCCGCGGGACATTTTAGTTATTTTACTGTAAGGTACTATTTTACCACAGTTTCTCAAGTCTGGATTGCTAACTATTAACGCATAAATATTGTTTTGTAATTTTTAGTAAAACGGGCTCCGTGGTGAGCGTCAAGATGACGGGATCAAGTCCCCAATTTGAAATGTATCACATTAAAATGTTTGTGCTACATATGTTCTATTTGTACCTCGAACCAGACATTTGTACCTCTAAAGGTAAATGAAGTATGTAAAGATTTCCCTGATCCCGCCAATTTGACGTCAAAGTGGCGGGACCTTCTGAAAGCTCTACTCAGAGGCAGGCAATTCACACCCGAAAACTTAGTACTACATATGTACTTGTATATACTCAGTATTCAACACAGTTGTAATTGCCAAATTAAAGTAATGTGATTAAAACATTGGTCCCGCCAATTTGATGATTCATGTTATCGCTGAATTTATATGAACATTGTTACAACTCGCGCAAAATCAAATGTGGAAACTTAGTACGGCCTAAGTACATGAACTTGTGTAATTTTCATGTTCATAATTTAAGTACATCAAAAGTTATCTGTCATTCCTCGTTATCTCTGAAATAGACACATTTATGCAGAAATGAAACAACAAAATAATTATAAGTTTTGCCTTTAGTGTTCTAATGAGAAAAGTTACATAAAAAATAAAAATAAAGTTTATAACAACTTATTTTTGCCCATATATTAAACAATTAGGCACTATGTACGTTTGACTATTCGTAACTTTCGTCTTTAAGTCATCGTAGCACTCCCACTTACCAAATATTCGAGAAATGTGCTCGATAATGCCCGATACCGCTAGATGTAGGTGGAGCTATAAACTCTATAGCAGATAATATATAATAGCATTTCCCTTTAACCTTTCGTATGCCGGAACGTGGATCCGCGTTATCCCGTTATACTGCCGAAACGCGGATCCACGCTAAAACGACTCCACGCGATTTTTTCCATTTTTCTATAATATTCACATGCAGACAAGGTTGCGAATCATAGAATAAAGTTCCTATTAAATCAAGTTATCGTCTCATTCAACCAAACCATTCATGTTCGTTCATAACTTGTGTCAAAAGTATTCGAAATGTTCAATCCTTTTCCTTGTTCCCTGGCGTAAGTCACTGTGCGTGTTTAAAAGGTTTTTATGAAGAAAAATAATAAGCTATTTTATTATGTATTAGGGTGACTGATCCAAATGCTAGCACTGCACCAAATGCTAGCACTGCACCAAATAATCAGCACTCCTAATAAATAGTAAAATTATAAGGTTTTCTCTAACCCATTTGGGTAACCAATCAAAAAATAAATAAATTGATGTTTTTGAAATCCTTCTCCTAGCAATACCATACTTTCCGACTTCAAAATAGCGAAAATTTTGTAAACAAAGGTTTGTGTCCTGCAGTTTGTCCTATTTTTGCCTGTTCTTAGTGATCGAAGGTAAGTTCACGTGTTTACATTTTATATACTATATTAGATCTTTTAGATAATTTATACTTAAATTTTTGATTTATCTGATTTCTAAGATGGTTCATGAGAATAGTTTGAAAAGAAAAATTTGAGAATATGGTAATATATTGTTAAAAAAGGGGTGCTGATATATAGATCTAATATTTAGTGAATTCCAAATTATCAGCACTAGTGCTGATAAATGGAAAATAGTTCTTAAATACTTATAACAATTTTTTAATTGTAAACCGTGTTTATTTGATGCATAGAATTCTTTTACCTTCAGAATCCAAATCTTAGCATGGTGCTGAAATTACATTTGCCATTTGTCAGCATAGTGCTGATAATTAGATCAAAAGCATGCTGATAATTTGGTTTTCCTGGCATTTTATTATTTTTCAGACCCACCTACTCTGAAACCAAAGGAAGTAAATATGCCCAATAAAAGAATAAAATACTCTAACGAAAATCTATTAAAAGCCTTAGATGCAGTAGAAAAGGGTATGTCCAAAACAGTAATATTAGCAGAAGATTTTGTAGATGAAATGCGAGCTATCAACACTGGAACAACGAATGAACCATCTGCTAACAACACTGAAGATTGTCTTGGGAGTGCGAACTTCTTATGTCTTGATCGTCAACAATATTCACTAACTCCAGTCAAATTACTGAACGTATTGGTTACAGAAAAAACGCCTGAACGAAAAGGTGTTAAAAATGTAGAGAGAATGTCATTCGTTCTTACTTCAGCTGAATGGCAGAAGACTGAAAACGACAAATTAAAATCTAAGCAACTTAAAGAAGAAGAACAGGCGACTCGTAACAAGAACAGATTACCGAAACAAGAAGAAAAAAATAACGCGAACGTAGAAACTACTAGAAATAAGATAAAAAAAAAGCGAAAGAGACAATAGGTACTAAAAACAACAGTCAAAAGCTAATAAAATACAGGAGAAAAAAGAAAACAAAATAAGAGAGATTAAAGCTAACAAAACACAGGAGACCTTATTAATGACCAAGTTATGATTCATAATAACAATATGCCATCCTATCCTGAAAATGAACACCCGTCTTTAATAAATATTAAATAAAAGAGATTATATTGAATATTTAATAAAAGAGACTAATAACCATTTTTTATTTCATATAATTTCAATACCACTATCACAGTGCTGTGAATTGGCTCACTCTATGCTAATAATTGGTGGTGATGGTGCTAGTAAATGGTGACATAGTAATTTTTTACTCTTGCCTATAGAAAAAGAAATTGAATAAAGATAAACATTTATTTTTCAAATTAACACCTTTTAATTGAATATTGAAACTAGAAAACTCGTCATAACGGGTGAAACAGTATTTTTCAATGTTGTAAACGCACTTAAGTTACGACTAACTCTTAAAGTGCTGATAATTGGATCAGTCACCCTACGTACACAATATATTCAAGAATCCAATGAAATTAAAAAAGTCAAATGAAAATATCTAACTTTTTATTATCCGTATTTTACCGCAGTACTAACAAATTTTGCCGTTTCATAAGAAATAATGGGTTATAACCGATATTCGACTGATGATATTCTAATAAATTATGCACTAACAAAAAGGTAGATTCATGGTGTTTTAAAAACAAAAATCAGATAAAAGTTACGTTTTCTAATCTAAGTGATAATCGATGTAAAAACTTCCAAGTTGTGCAGTCGCGCTACATGCGATATTTCTCGGCATTTAGCGGTAGCGTCGCTGTGCCAGTCGCGGCATACGAAAGGTTAAAGACAATTTGTCTCGGAATTTCAAAAATATTAATCTCCTTCAGATCATTAATTTCAAAAAATATAGTAGATGATAGTGAACATAATGTGGTTTCGATTCCATTACATCCTGATGCACTGCATGATAACATTTGATTTTGACCTACCCTCAAACTCAATAATATTTTCTCATAACTAACTTGTAAAACATGGTTAGATAATAATTATCTCGTTAAATACAAACTACGTTAAATAATTAGGGTTTCCATTGATAACCAAAAAAATATTTGTTTCATTACTGCTTAAATCTGTCCAATTCTATAAAAATATAGTCTCCGGCAAATAAGTTGAACATAATTTTGAAATCACGTGACATGCGCAGTAGCAAGTTTAGGTACATTATTCACTACTGCGCATGTCACGTGATTTCAAAATCATGTTCAACTTATTTGCCGGGGACAATACTAGGTACGAAAATTAATAACGATGAATGACAGATAACTTTTGATGTACTTAAATTATGAACATGAAAATTACACAAGTTCATGTACTTAGGCCGTACTAAGTTTCCACATTTGATTTTGCGCGACAATCTTGACGCTCACAAAAAAGTGAGCGTCAAGGGTAACGTATTTAAGATGGCGGGATCAAGTCCCCAATTTGAAATGTATCACATTAAAATGTTTGTGCTACATATGTTCTATTTGTACCCCGAACCAGACATTTGTACCTCTAAAGGTAAATGAAGTATGTAAAGATCTCCCTGATTTGGTCCCGCCCTTTGACGTCAAAGTGGCGGGACCTTCTGAAAGCTCTACTCAGAGGCAGGCAATTCACACCCGAAAACTTAGTACTACATATGTACTTGTATATACTCAGTATTCAACACAGTTGTAAGTGCCAAATTAAAGTAATGTGTTTAAAACATTGGTCCCGCCAATTTGATGATTCATGTTATCGCTGAATTTATATGAACATTGTTACAACTCGCGCAAAATCAAATGTGGAAACTTAGTACGGCCTAAGTACATGAACTTGTGTAATTTTCATGTTTATAATTTAAGTACATCAAAAGTTATCTGTCATTCATCGTTATTAATTTTCGTACCTAGTATTGTCCCCGGCAAATAAGTTGAACATGATTTTGAAATCACGTGACATGCGCAGTAGCAAGTTTAGGTACATTATTCACTACTGCGCATGTCACGTGATTTCAAAATCATTTTCAACTTATTTGCCGGGGACTATATTTTTATAGAATTGGACAGATATATGCAGTAATGAAACAAATATTTTTTTGGTTATCAATGGAAACCCTAATTATTTAACGTAGTTTGTATTTAACGAGATAATTATTATCTAACCATGTTTTACAAGTTATGAGAAAATATTATTGAGTTTGAGGGTAGGTCAAAATCAAATGTTATCATGCAGTGCATCTGCATGTAATGGAATCAAAACCACATTATGTTCACTATCATCTACTATATTTTTTGAAATTAATGATCTGAAGAAGATTAATATTATTGAAATTCCGAGACAAATTGTCTTTAAAGGGAAATGCTATTATATATTATCTGCTATAGAGTTCATAGCTCCACCTACATCTAGCGGTATCGGGCATTATCGAGCTCATTTCTCGAATATTTGGTAAGTGGGAGTGCTACGATGACTTAAAGACGAAAGTTACGAATAGTCAAACGTACATAGTGCCTAATTGTTTAATATATGGGCAAAAATAAGTTGTTATAAACTTTATTTTTATTTTTTATGTAACTTTTCTCATTAGAACACTAAAGGCAAAACTTATAATTATTTTGTTGTTTCATTTCTGCATAAATGTGTCTATTTCAGAGATAACGAGGAATGACAGATAACTTTTGATGTACTTAAATTATGAACATGAAAATTACACAAGTTCATGTATTTAGGCCGTACTAAGTTTCCACATTTGATTTTGCGCGAGTTGTAACAATGTTCATATAAATTCAGCGATAACATGAATCATCAAATTAGCGGGACCAATGTTTTAATCACATTACTTTAATTTGGCACTTACAACTGTGTTGAATACTGAGTATATACAAGTACATATTATGTAGTACTAAGTTTTCGGGTGTGAATTGCCTGCCTCTGAGTAGAGCTTTCAGAAGGTCCCGCCACTTTGACGTCAAACATGTCTGGATGGTGTTCCAGTTTTTTGGTCATAACTTAACTCAAGTTTTAGAAATTTGTGACCCCATGCTATAAGTTTTTACTATTGTTTACTATATTTCCTTTAAATCTCTCTTCTTTTACTAAAAGTTGAAAAAAAGAACACTCTGTGCAGATGCACATCTTCTATTCACCCCGTTTTACGGTAATTGAAGTATGTAGTTTGCTGTTCATAATAAAGAGAAAAAAAAACTTCTGCTAAGACATACCTACCATGCAACGCATATTTAAGATAAAAATCAGTTTTTGTATCTACTGAAAAATGATAGCTATTGAACATAATGTTGTTTTAAAATCACGTGTTTCAATAATAACGAGTAGGAAAGAAATAACTGAAAAACTGTATTTTTAAATCATTTTTATTACTTTACGAAATCTAATTTTGACAAATTTCTGTTTACTATGTTTAAAATAGCGTTCTTATACTATATTGAATTTTCGTATTCTTTTAAATTCAGTTCCCAAAAACATGCACAAAGATAATTAGCATATTCATTTAGTAATATTGAGGTAGTTATTAGTTTCAGAACTTATACCAATTATAAATGGTTCTAAAAATAACAGTAGAATTTCAAAGAAAATTTCTTGCGGTACCTATAGTCATCCAGTATTAAATAAAAAAGGGTGTATATATTGAACCTTATACATTTATCGAGAAATGACAGTAAACACCTCTGGCCCTATGTGTATACTGTAGATCGGTTGTATTCATACACGCGAGATCGCGTCACCGTCAGATATACATATTGCCCGGTCACGACGCGACCACAGATTACACGCGGCGGGCTGCGGGGAGTCCACACTCGCACCTAACTTCCAACAGCAAGGCTAAAAGTTTCAGCAAAGTACATAAATACATCCGTTCGAAATAAATGTTATAAGCTTTCAGAGGGCTTAATGTAAGAAATAATACCACCTTCTCCAACATTACCTATAGTGATAACAATTAAATTGAATCGTATTAAAATACTAAAATGCAAAGTGTGCTCAACTCATAAATATGTTAAAACAATATTTTATTTATATTCCATCGTAATATTCCATTCACATAGATAATATTTATTAATCAATCATACATAAAGATGATCCGATGATAAGTGAATCCAACCTTTCACGTCATTTACATAAAAAAGTGATTACACACATGAGAAAGTAATATTATAACGTAAATAACAGTAGAACCAAACAAGAATGATAAAGTATATTATTAGCGTTAATGACATGTAAGTAATAGGCGCGGGTGCGCGGCGGCAGTTGTAGTTCAGTCTCGTGGCCTCGCGACGCCCGCGCCGACTCTCAACTTAACACTACTTCACAACGATACAATTAATAAACTAAAACTATTTCTGCATCCTAACACATTATAAATCATAATGTACCCTCTCTTGCTTACATTTGGAAGGAATAAACAACATGCCTATATGTACACTCTGTCGTAGTGAAAGTAACTGATTATTATAACTCCATTCAGATAGCCGATGCAAGCGGAATCTGGCCGTCAGTGTGTTGAGACTGCGGCGGAGACGGTTCGTGCCCGCCGCCGCAGAGGGCCGTAGCCCCCCATTCATCCGTAACACATGACGAAAGCCATTATATTTCTCCAGTGTGTATACTTAATACATTATACTGTATTACTGCGTGGAAATGTTACACCAACATGTATTCTATACAAATTCGACACACAAATTGAAACGTCAATAATGTATAGCTTCTTCTATACTAGAAATAATTACTAGTACTCGTGCGTAAACTCGAATTCGATCCAACTTTTTTTGTTGAAACTGATGTCCTGAAATCTTGACTTCAAATAACTACACTGAGGTAGTTATTATTTTTAAACGCACGGGTAAGTAATTGACTAGTAAACATTAATAAATTACTTGTTCATATTGTACAAATAACTGCTAACACCGTGATTACAATTGTACATCTTGTAATTTGAGGTCACTGACCGATAGACAATTATTACAAATACTTACCACATAACATTAAATACAATTTATTTATTTTTTTTAACAGTCGCAGAGATGTTTGATTCTAAACGAATTTCTCAGCAAAATGGTTGTATTAGTAAAATGGAATGTTAAAAATAAATGCTATCGCATATTTAGAATCAAATAACTCGATGACTACATGATTACAATAACTGTGGTAAGAGACAACAGGCTAGCCTATTGCAGCATTTACACAAACTGGGGTTCTGTTGCAATGTGCTCCCTGATTTCATGATAGAACTTGAAATTCTCACCAAAAAGATCATTACAACCAAATATTTTTACTAGTTTTAGTTGGTCAATGCAAAAATGTTGCAGTTATTAGTGACACCACTGCTATTGTCAATAGTTGCTCATTATCAATTGGTTGAAAGGATAAAGGCATTGAATACGCACTGCATTTATCAGTCTTGAATAAACTGTTACTGATATAATAATATGCTGTTCTTAATAATGGTAAACTAAGAATAGAATTTGTCCTTTTCATCTGCAATGAATGATATTTTTCAAGACATTAAAATGTAATCTGTGATAAAAGTCATGATCACTATTCGAGGTGGCTAAGAGTAATTACAGTAAATGTTATATTTCAATGTTCACATAGTTTGCAGCAGAATTGTATGAAAACCACTAGTGTTATCGATGGCTACTTATGTTAAATTGTGAAATTCGCAAACATAACCAATAATAACCTTACACTAGGGCCCTAATTTCATTTTAATATTGTGACAAAACTTGCTTTGACTACAAAGTAAACGAGCGACAGTGATCGTAGTTTTAAATTTAGTAGTTGTAGTACGTGAAGCCCGACAAGGTTCTTATGTGTGATTATTACCTACTCTCTCCATGCTATCACTTTACGCAGTGTTGTTATTTTTTATTGATATGTCGGCATTGAAGATTTGATTTCTGATCCCACGCGTACACTTTCAGTAAAATAATATCTTTAAAACCAAAACTAATACATTTCTTTCCGTAGCGTGTGAGAAAACTGCACCATGTAAATAATACAAGAAAAAAAATTATTGTTACACCCGTTAATAAAATTTAGTAACAAAATGTTTAATAATAAAATTAACTAGCACAATAGACAACAGCGAGGTAGGTATAGACATAGGAACCTTGTTCACATCACCTTCGTATACGTTGCTAGTACAGACGATGATGGCGTAACAGATGGTGCAGTTCCCTGACGTGATGAACAAACCAAGTGTAATCTAGAGCAGCCACGTAAACCAATTAGTTACTATTTATAAGGAAATATACTAAATCATTTCTATGGAGCAACAAACTCAATACTAATATTTGATGAATTTATAATTTTTAAACATATGTAATACTGTAGAGGGTGTATGAATCGACAGCCTTGTTGAATACATTTATATTAAATAACGTCTTTGTAATTGAATCAACTCAAGTGGTAACAAAAAATCGAACTAACATCAATATATAAAATTAATATTTTGTTGATTCTATTCTTTTCGTGTCAAATATTAGTTCATTTATAATAGATTGTTTTTGCCATAAATATTTTTATTGATTCTATTATTTTTGTGTCACATATTATATTTATAACATATTGATTTTGTCACTGGTTGCCGAGAGATCGATTACCTATTTGATTTCAATAATATGTGGAAGCAATATACAATTTTTTTATGAATGGGCGTTAAAAACGCAGAACAAAACAATATATTTCTGGTATTGTAGATTGATAAAAAAACTAATAAATGATTACTTTTTTTTTCATTTGGGAGTCATAGAGCCAAAATTGCTTAGCGTAGGCTGAAGTTTATAAAGTTTTAGGGGTGTTACATATTACATCTAGTTGAAGGACGAGCACAGTAAGAGCTTAATTTAATAACAAGGTTTTGTTCAGTGCTCTTATCGTCTTTTCAACTAAGATTTTTATTTAACCTTACCTAGAATTTGAGAAAATGAGAACAAGAACGTAAAACATTCTTAGGACATTTTTGCCAAAACTTCCATATATTATTATCACAATTATAAATATAAATATCTAAGTTTTTCATTAATTTTGATATTTTCACTTAATCTTAATCTCTCATATTAAATATCTCACTTGGCACATAACGCAAATCGTACATTTGAATAATTAAACACATCACGATAGAACCAAATTAATACGCGACACTTCCACTTTCATACGCTACGGTATCTCATCTTAATTTTCAAATTATTTTATTTTTCAATACAAGAAAACATCATACAGCTAACAAAGACAAAATTACAAAGAAAACGATCAACAAATGTCACTTACAAATTAAACTCATAAGTTTACCTCTTACTCTCCAACAATTACTAGTATGTATATCAAAAATATTTTATATCCACCGATGTGGATTAATCGCTTCCGTATGTATGTGCGGCGGCCAGCGCCCGTAGGCAGCGCGGCGGCCGCTAGTCTAGTCAAGGCTCGTCACAACACCGTGCCGATTCGACACCGGATCAGCGTTCACTCTTTGGATTAGTTACTTAACACCCAACTCACACGTCGAATCTATATAACACGTTCTCATCAGCATGCATGCAGAAATTACATGTATCGTTTTTTTTTATATTCTTACAATATACTCGCAAAGCATCCGTTCGTCTATTGAGCCTCCTCAGTATAACGATGTTGTGTATATTATCCGTTCCTAATTTTTCTTCCCACACACACCCTTTCAAATGATATAACGTTATATGTAGTGATTTCAACAGATTAATCTATTATATTTATAACAAAAAATATGTACTTCTTCTGGTTACTACATAATAATGTATTAATTATTATAGCTATTGTTATTAACACGTGTATATGTATAGAGAACATAATCATTATCTATTGCATTCTACGATTACTTTAAATGTAGCAGTGTAACATGGTATGAAAACAACATAACAATCAAATATATTCACGGCACTAAATTCATTTAACTGACAATATCGTTAAAAAATATTGTATATGAATAATATTATATGTATATAATATATAATATCATATTCAAATATTAATCGTCAACATAGATAATCCCGGGATAAAATATGGATTTATTAATAGTTAATTATAATTCACTACAATAATATAATTATGTCAACAACAACATTTGGACCAGCGCAGTCAACACAATAACTTCTGCCTGAGCGCAATGTCCAATCAGAATGAGTTCTCGCATTTATGTTGATAAGGGGAAGCGCTTTAGAGTGCGGAGCGCAGTTGACGCGCGACGGGAAGTCCGGGGGTGGGTGGGGTCGGGAGCGGAGGTCGTTTACTGCTGTGCGGGCGTCGGCTGAGCGGCGCGGCGGCGACCCGGCGCGCTAGCTTGCGCCACCATCGCGCGGATGCGTCGCTGTGCAGACTGCGGGACGAACGATACACACATTACAATTACAACCCATGGTTAAAATACACACACATTACTACCAAT
This sequence comes from Calamotropha paludella, assembly GCA_927399485.1. Taxonomy (NCBI): domain Eukaryota; kingdom Metazoa; phylum Arthropoda; class Insecta; order Lepidoptera; family Crambidae; genus Calamotropha; species Calamotropha paludella. The sequence goes on from OV656803.1 coordinate 30,378,722, forward strand.
GTTAAAATACACACCACAGAGAGCTCGCACAGCACGCATGCGCGACTTATATAAAGAAACTGCGCCTATTTTGATATTTATAATGAGCTATAATAATATATATATTGAGCAATAGCGGCAGTTACAAAATAATAGTTGACCCACGGATGCAGAGTAAAAACGTAATGCGTAATGAGCAATAAAAATAATTTCTCTATGCATAAAATAATTTTATATTAGTCTAACACCAACATAATGCTTACACGAAATGATATACGAGTCAGTGAACTTGTAGTATATATATGTATAGTAGTTATTTTAGTTAATTGATAGTTAGGCTTATATATCGGACGTTTTGATAATGTCATCTAGTCACCATTTAGCGATATTGGCTCCTCTACGTTTTCGTACCAGAATCAACCGGGTCTTTTTAACCAAGTCGGCTCTGCATTATTGTATCACAATCCATAGGCATGTGAATTAAAAAGACACGTAACCCTCTTAGCACTGCTAAGCCAACTATACTTAATTCGCACTTTAACCTTGGGCAGGCGCAAAAAACAATCATCCAAAATGAACAGAAACTGCCCATTCTCGCAATATTTTTAACAAAATTAAAATTGTGACCCCAGCAATATTTATATGAACGAGGTATTGACACAAATGAATACCTACGTAATCGGATATCATCAGTAAAATCAAAAGAGTTTTAAGTGTTTAGCAAGAATCTAAGTAAATCATTATCATTAAACATTAAAATCGATTGTTAGCGACCTCAATTGTCATTAGGGGTTAAAATTAATGAGTGTACTTGTACACTACATTTAATGTAATTAATATTTTATCATTTTATTATTATCGTAATTAATGCAGGCGTATACTAGACTGGGATGAGAGACTCTATTGTGAAAACAATTTTTTCTCACATCTTGAGCTAGTCAATTTCATATACAATTTAACACAACAAATCTTGCCAAACTTTAACAATGGCAATACTTAACATTCGTTTTGTGCGTTATCAGGCAATGGCCGCGTTATGGTTTAAGTCTATTTAAAGAATTAGTTGCATTTTCACAAACGAAAAGAAAACATTATTAATAGACAACATCTTAATCAATTCTTTAGTAATATTTACATTATACGTTATTCAATGTCACTGTAAAGATCACATTAGTTATGATCTACACCTTCTGAACATAATACGAACATTTTAATACCGCTTTAGGGATAATATCCGTTTTTAAGTGTTGTTATATTATTACAGTTTTATTTACATTACCATATAGAAACAAACATATCACAGACTTATTATTTTTGTTTAAAATAGTCACATCCTTACATTCATTCACCACATTTATACACTGTGTTTGTGTTCACATGTAGTTACAAAGTCCATCACTTGTAGTTTAGTCCATCACTTGATCACATGTTGTTAAAAGTCGGTCTTGTTTAAAGGCAATCGCATAAATCAAAGACAGTAATATTAGGGTTTTAGCAGTTTTATTAAAACTTCGAGACATTCGCTTTGTCTTCTTTAATAGTAAAATATGACTCACCTATTATAAGCGTCATTTGTATTATTAGGCCATAGATTTCTGGCAATTCAATTCACTCTGTGCGAACGAATCCTTAGACGCAGTCCATCACTGTATGTCTCATCCCGCTTCAGATGGTTGCTATAAAATTTAAAGAGCTATTATGCCACAGTGAGAAGTTTATAAGGGTCAAAACAATAAAATATTTCGCATTGCGCCAGCAAATAGTTAATTTCTATACTTATCTTAGTGACACATCAATATCAGACCTCCAGCAACATCTTCTCAAAATATGTGGACTTGTAACTACATGTGTATACTTCCATCTATCTCACACCATACAATCAAACGACCATACCATTAATACTTAAACAACGCTATTTCGCAACGCAACACATGACAAGTGTGAACTAACAATTTAATTTACAAAAAATTAGGCTGTTCACTCCTATAGTAAGTACCTCATAGCTCTCTATTAACAATGCGTTGTTTTTAAAGATAGACCATTAAAGTGCTCAGAATAGTATTCAAAAATATCACATGAAATAAACATTATAACATATTAATCAAGAATAAAATAAAGACACCTAAAACGACAGTAAAAGAAATAAGAATCAAGAATCTTCGCTTTTTTGCGAATGCTAGAAAACTTCTTAGTTGTTTCAAACACCAGTCCACTTAGCAAGGAACTGTTATATTTAACTGTCAAATCCTTTGTAATTGTGTTTGACATCGATGCATATGTACCTATATATTATTACGTGCGTGCACTAATGAGTGAATATCGGCATCAACGCGATTCGTACCTGGACACTGTAGAATGGCCCGACGATGTGCACCGTCGTATCGTGATCCTGCTGCGGGGCCCCAGGTTGCTGTGGCTGCTCGGGCAGCTTGATTAGGGAACCGGTCATGCGCTGGAGCTCTCGCACGTTCTGTCCGCCCTTGCCGATAATGCGCCCAACCTGGGACGACGCGACCACAATCTCCACTGTCAAACGCACGTCGTCTGATCCAGACATAAAGCCCTCTTCTCGCATCTTTTCGAAAATCAGGAACTGTGCCTTCCATTGAGCCTCAGGGCTACCAACGATTGTGACTTTGCGCTCTTGCTGAGCGTTTTGATTCTCTCCTTGCTTATCTTGCTCCAATGGAGCTATTTTCACAGAGGCTCTGCTGAATCGGATTATGTTGCGAATGTGAGAGCCCTTAGTACCGATTATAGCACCCACAGCATTGTTAGGGATGTATAAATATGTGGTCTCCTGCAAATCAAAAGGTAAAATATTGTAGACGTCTATACCGAAAACAACTAAGGACCTTTTGATTTCTCCAGTGACATTCCAGTAATTATTACTTTTTTTTGTCTTACAAACGTCTTAGTCTTGTGTTCTATCCACAATATAATTTGCTTAAAGTCCATGCAGGCAAATTGAAATAAAAAAAAAAACAGTTTTATAATTTATATTTCACTTATTTGGAAGGCAATTGGTTACGGAAAACAAAAACAACCTAAAATACAAAACTCAAATCAACACAAACTATATATATAATTATGCAGTAATAATGGAATGCAGGCGAATCAAGCATGATCCTGACAAAGCGGGCAGCGGTAGCGGCGGGCACGATGGCTTTCAGTTATAATGATCTATTTATACAAGGCTATTTTATATACACCATCCATTTTTTTCTAGGCGCGGCATTAAATATCATTCACACTTCCATTTTCTTTTTAAATAGGTAGATAAAATTTTCGCAAAATAATATTTAACTGAGCGAATTATGCCAACAGCTGGTTACTGGTCGAATGTACCTACGGGTCAACTATCGCTCAACATATTTTGAATGAAACAGCGCCCCACCCCGCTGCGCGCGCATCGTGCATACGGAATGGGGACCAGTCACGTTTTATGTTATGAATGCAGTTCTATAGACATTGAGAAACTAAAACATAAAGTGCAAAAATTTTTGTTCTACGACCAAAATTGACAAAGTTATGAGCAAAATACCGAACGAGGTTCACAGACCGCGCGAACGCATGCGATGACGTCACAATGACCCAGCGCGTGCCGCCGAACCACTGCGCGGTTTTATTCTGTTTGCGATATTCGTCCAACAGGGAGCGTAACGTCACCAGTTTATACCCAATCGATTAATAACTGATTTTATTTATTTAATATTAGAAGGTTGTTATTATAATATAACAAATGAGTGAAATAAGGTAGATATCGGTTTTGGGCAAGCGCAATCCGATAATCTACCTTAAGTGGATACCTTCATGGTATTTGATTATCTTAGTAATCATTTAAACTAGACACGCTCTGAAATTCGTGGTTGGAAACTCAGAGGTAGGCAAATCAACCTAATTAGAACTGCAGATAATAAGTAGGTAGGTACACGTACTTGGACTAGCCTATAAAATACCCAAAAGGTTTAGGTTAGTCAGCCAGGGCAGTTGTGTTTGTTGTTGTAACTACCTACGCCGTTATTTTAACATTATTATGAAGATGAGTATGTAGAAACTTTACTGTTCAAAAAATATTATGTATACAATAAATAAAATTAGACTTAAATACTTCATTTGACAGGAATGTACCTACGTTCTTTGGACACGTAATTTTGAGCTATGAATAAACGAAATCGCTTTCTTAAGTACTAGTATTGTTTCTAGGTAGGTACTACTATCTTAAATCCGGTTTATTTATTATAATCTTAGTACCTACTATATTTACAGCAAGTTTCGTGGTGATTGCAGCAAGAAAACTTACTTCTCCATACAAACTTCACTTGTGGTCTTCCTAGTCCCTTGGGGTCAAGGCGTGATTATTGTACAAAATTATGTTTAAGAGGCAGAAGGACACTCGAACGCAAAAAGTTTTATTTAAATACGTCTAACTGTTTTCACATGGAAAGCGTACAACAGACAGACAGACAAGAAACTCAATAACAATGTTTTTGGTTTCTTTTGCGTGTATGGAGCCCTCCTAACGCGATTATTCAAAAAAATATTCAATGTACAGAATTCACTTTGGCTACAGTTTGATTACATGTATAGATGTATAGATATATAGATATAGATATATATATATATATATATATATATATATATATATATATATATATATATATATATATATATATATATATATATATATATATATATATATATTCGCCAAGGCGGGAATATTCCCCTATGTTCCGGGGAACTTCGAGGAATATTCCCGGGAACGGCACATTTTATTGTAGTTAGACCTGAGTAAGACCCTGGTTTTTACCCGAGGAAGGGTTATTAGAAACTTCACTACTTACACTTTTTATCATTCATTTACTCATTGAAATATATATAATACGACCCTGTATTTTTTTTAACATTCGTAAACAAGTTTTACTAAGTTACCTTCCCACTTGTTTACCACACGAGTAATGATGATAAAAGTTGGTATACAATTGTTGTGTTGTATACAAGGTAATGGTTGGTGGGGAGTTATTTACATAAAAAAGGATCCTCGCAACAAAACCTTGAAGCTTGGCACGAAAGCGGAATTTTGTCATCCCTCTTCATAACAGTACACCATTTTTTGCGCACATTTGAGTCCTTTGGCACATTGAAAAACAGTTTTTCAGGTGTACTAATTGAAGTATTAGTACATTTCGGTATTATACAGTACTTATAATCCGGCATATTTTCACTTCAAAACTGCAAAACCACAACACCACCCGCGCAGATCGAGGGAATCTTAATAAATGAATGGCGTAGAGCGCGCGCGCGGGTGGAAAGGTAATCGTGACGTCACATAAGCTATTCGGCCGCCCCACTTTCGGCTTGTACAAAATGTGTAATATCTTCGCAACCAATGGACCGATTTCAATGATTTAAAAAGTATCGTACCTAAACCAGTTAAAGGAACAGCATTATATAGATAATATATGCATTTTCCGACTTGATACGGGGACCCATTGCGCAATTAAATCAAATCATTCACTCGAAACATCCCGCGACGCCATGAGCGCGCAACCACATTTACGTCGCATAAGTACATACCTAACAAAATGTATTTACACCGCTTCACAGATACAATTGAAATCGAAGACGAAATCTTTGATCGAAATCCCAGAGCAAGTACGAAAGACGCAGCAAGATGCTTCGGCGCTTTTTTGTGGGGAGAAATTAAACGGCGGGTTTATTATGAAGGAGGCCCAAAGCCTCGAGAACTTAAAAATAATCCGTGCAAGACTCTGTTTAGGGAGAAATCGTCTACACTTTGAATTGTGAAACGTGATTGTTTTCAAACTTCATGTAAGTGTATTTTGAATGAATATTAAATTTAGTTATTGGGTTTGAGTATATGCAAAGTGTGTGCAGGACGTCTAAGACTTGTACAATTTTCACAAAAATGTAAAATTATAATAATTATACATTTCTTTATCCAATCGCGTTAAGTACGGTCGCCGAGCAGAGATAATTTCGTGCAATGACCTTTTAGCCTACTGGCAGGTGTCAAACATTTTTACTAACGGTCAAATTTATAAAATTTTGACAAATTGTTTTTAATTATATGTTACCTATTGGAGTGGTGATTAACTATTTGTGCACTTACGATGTGGTTCGAACGACAGAGATGCCTGTTGATAACTCAATTAACCCTTTTAGTGCCAAGGAGCGCTGCTCTCGCTAGTTGTGAAAAATGCCAGTGTTGCGATAGCGCTCTTTTCGAACAGTTCACTTTTGGCGCGCGCGAGCAAGTGACGGCCGTGTAACCGTGTTCGTATTTTTATTCATTATATTGCATTCTAACTATCTTCGATCGCATATGTTTTATACTAGGCGATGCAGTCGCTAAGCATAAAGCTACGCTGGCACCATATATTGGAGCGGAGCATGGATACCTACTAAATTTTTTTTTTTGTTTCGATGGGAATTATTGCGAATTTCAAAATTCGGACTCCGTCACAATCTGGTCCTAAACCTGTTGATTCGATTCCACACAAAAAAATATTAAAAAGCTAATCCATGGGAGCTTCGCTCACTCTGCTCCAATAAACATCGTTCGTCTAACCCTTGTTCATATAAATTATCTATGAAAACGCAGTTTTTACTGGCATTTTTAGCATATATTGGTAAAATAAGTATGGGCACTAAAAGGGTTAATATAATGGGAACAGTCAAAGTCTGTATTACATACACACTCAATATTTATTCACTTTCAAATACATACATTACACATAAGTTGTCTGTAAAAAGGTTCATTTTTTAATCAGACTCGGGAGACTCTTTACGTTATCACTAATACTGTAACATAAGACGGAAACACGAATATACGTGACGTAGGCGAAGTTGGTTCCATTTTAAAACACTAAATTCAAAACAAAATTGAATAATAACGGGAAACAACCAAAAAAATTACAAACAACATTACTTTATTTCTATAACTATTTCAAACATTCGAAAACGATAGTAATAGCGAGGGCAAGATATATAAGGTATAGTTTGTGGATTCTTAGGTTAAAAGTCACGAAAACACCTGATTCTCTAACTCACAACTTATAATCTATCTTACTCTAATTTGTACAAAAGGTTTACAATCTCAAACGGCGGTTACAGTAAGTGTGCGAGTGTGACAGCAATGTAATTGCGCGCGAGCGATAAGGATGTGTAGCGCGGGTCATCGTACGAAATTAACTCTGCTCGGCGACCGTACTTTAAAATGGACAAAAATAACAGCTTTTGACTCTAGGTATTTTTTCCGCCAGCTGCGTTTTAGCGATAAATGAATCGTTATAGTTCAAATATTGAAATGTCGTACCGTTGAATTTATTGTTATACCGATTTTCGAATTGCGTATGCGATCCCTGTTTTTTTTTTAGTTTCTGTGGTTAAAAACACCCTATGCAACCAATAACACAAGTTGATTAAAAATTTTTAATGCACCTTATTGCAAAAGGTATGGTTTACTTGTACGTTTAAGTTTTTTTATGTGTAATTAAGTGTTATAGATTAATAACGTTCTAATCAAATAGCATAACTCATACTTCTTCAATTTGACGTTCCTAGGCTTTTTCGTTCATATTTGCAACTTATGAAAATCATTGTAATGTATCAATGAAATACGGAAGGGCGGGGAAGGGGTTGTGTATTCATCTGCTACAACACCGTGATTGTGACAATAAACGTAGTTTTATTTGGGATAACTTTGTATAGTCTTAACTTAATATTTTAGTACTGGATGATATTAAAAGAAAAAATACCTACTTGTTTCGTTATATTCCTCAAAATTTTGATGTTTATAAAATAATATTGTACAGGCGCTACTCAAATACAAGGGAAGCGCGGTGAATTTACATGCGGTTTCCCGCCACCGCAGGCTCCGCCCCTTTTAATTGCTGCGCCTATTAGGGTCGAGCCACTATGGCGTTGACGATCAGATTCAGAGATGGCGCGCGCCACTTGCGAAAGAAATGACATGTAGGGATGAATTTACAGCAACCGTTAGAAATTACCCTGTTTTGTTTGACATTGGCCATGGAGATTATAAAAATAACCGAATAAAATCAATACAGGAAATCATTGCAGAAATAATGTAAAATACTGTCTAAAATAAAAACAGTAAAGTTATATATTGAATTGGATCAATTTCCAAAGATTTTTTCAAATTTTACCTACATACCTGCATTAACTTTGTTAATCTTACATAATGCTTTTTACGTAAAAAAAATATTGAAATTCCTGGACTTGGAAACTAAACACATCAAATGAACACTGTAGATCGCGCACACCATGACCGCAGTATTGTGTGGTTTTCGCGATAACAGCTAAGGCCACTGGCAAGCCGACACCACTGCCCACGCCTGCTAGAGTGACTCTTCATAATCGTAGGCGACGACAGACGATCTATGACCGAGCATGTGCCTTATTTTTTCATTCCTTTTTGGGTTGATCAATAGATTTGGTTCATCTCAGCAGAGAGAAATAAACTGCTAATCGGAAGCAAAATACAGGACGGCGAATGGTGATTACCTTCAGTATCACTTGAAGTGCGAAGGGTTAATTGCTATTATGAGGGGATGTGGAAAAGTTCGCGGTGTGAAGGGGAAAAGGCGGAGTCAAAAATTCTCACTGTACACCTCGCTAGTCAGCGATTGGTATATAAGTGAAATTTCAAGTCTATGTCTAAAAAAATCGCAACAATGAAAAAAATGAACTTCGCGCTGTGATAAGTTCCTGACAAAGGAAGGAAAGTTCAGACTATAATGAGCGAAATGTAAGCCGTTTATAGTGATCACTACCCTAACATTACTATGATTTACAATTGGCGTGGTCTGTTTTAACAAGGTCGAGAGTCGATTGAAGGCGATACCCCTCTGGACGGCCGATTGAGGCTACCACGTCAAACATCATCGAAAAAGTCGAAAATTAAAATTAGACGATACTCGTCGATTTTGAGAATTTTACACGATCATCTCGCATGACTAAAGTCAGTGCAAGATAGGTACCAAGAATGCTTACGCCTCTTCAAAAGCAACAGCGAGTGGACGCGTGTTAGTATTTTTTGGAATGGAAAAAAATTACCTTATGACAAATTATAAATTATTTTCTCAAATATCAACTCATCCGGAGCTTTGCACTGGGATTAATTAGCCGCTCTCCGCGTCGTTCGCACTTATCCGGAATTGAAAAATAGTGGACTTTACAAAAGTAATGATATTGGCTTGAAAAATTCACGTATGATGAGAAATCTAATTTGCAACAACATTTGTTATATATTTTTTTTTTTATTATAATGACTGTAAGGGCTTGTCCGTATTCATAGCGTTATATATATACGCTTTATCGTGCTCTCGTGTTATTGATAGGATGTCGCGCTTTTCATCCCCCGTCCTCTCGGCGGCCGCGCAGCCGTTAACAGAAAATTAGGACATTATATAGAACAATTAATCAAGCTGATGCATAGGAGACCTCCCCTTTGGGACAAATTTTACCCAAAGTACCACGGCGGAATATTGAATCTTTTGATATGTCTGTTACGCCGCCGTTCGTCTCTGCCGAGAACCACATTGAACTGACAAATATCGTATGAAATTTTATTCGCAATGCGTATTAGCTATAAATCCGCGGTGAAATATCGCAGTGCGGACAAGCCCTTAGGCGGTTCACACACTAGAGATGCGTCCCGCTGCGGTGCGCGGAGCGACAGAAAACGCGCGCGGGGACGGAGGCGCAGATCTGCCTATCTAAGCGGTGTAATCTGCTTCTCCGCGCGGAGTAGCAATACAAAACGGCAAGGCTCTGCGCTCCCGCGCAGAATCTGCATGCGGGGCGCCTACCCGCGCGTTCCCGCGTCGGCAGTGTGTTGTCATATGCGTGTTTTCTATGTAAATTGAGATTCTTGCATACAATAGTAAAATCTTCGGCCACGCGCTACGCGACGGGACGCGGTGCAGTGGGTGAACTGCCTTAGAGAATTGTGAGGATAAAAACGGGCGGTGGAATATCGCAAAACGAAAAAAATTATGCAGTGAATTTTTTTCAGTCTATGTTTAAAAGTGTTAACAATAAAACCTATTGAAATATTTTATCTCTTAAATAATTGTAGTATATTTTACAGCAAGTTTAATACGCGCCCGGAGTTTTAATTTTTATTAAGAATAGTTTTGCACTATTCAAATATTTTTTTTTTTTTGTTGTATAGTTCAAGAATTTAAAAAACAATTTGAATCCCAGAAAATGCATGACATTCATAGCTATTCATATAAGCTTATTTCTTGGTATAAGACCCTTGTTTTATTAGGAATCCTGCAACTTGCGAACAGTTTGTTCATTTCCGCCTTCATTTCTGCTTCATCTTACCTAACGTATTCAATAGTTTCCTTTTTATATTGAAATTTTACTGGGGCTGCAGTAATAAAACGTTGAAGATGGCTCCGGAATCTCCTCTATTATGACATCTTTTCAATCCAGTTTTCCGCATAAACACGAATGAGTCATCAAATTTCATCAGTTCACTTATCTGTTTATAAAAAGAAGCCCCTGAAATCGGCATCGACAACTTGCAGAATATCTTCCTAATGCTGGGGCTACATCAGCGGATTACGGCGGATATTCGTGTTAACGCGAGGAGTGTGGCCGGGTGGATCGTTTCAGCGCTCATATTCAGTATTATCCAGTATTCGGGCGATGACGATGTATGTATTATCGGAGCACTGTCGGCAATAGTCGCTTCACTTGGCTACACCTACGTCACTTCAGTGTAGTGTTGCCAAACTATCAATAGTATTTCTATCGATTTTTTAATCTGAAAAATAACGTGCTATCGATAGTAGGCCTTTCGATACTATCGATAGAATAGATTATTTCGTGTTTTAACCAACATTACTTCTGAAAAAATGGCTATGTTTGCTAACTCTGAATATAACGATATGATGTTATTATGCGTAGGGCATGAAGATGGCAACTTAAATCGTGCTCGCGAACTGTATCGGCAGCAATTAATTTATGGTAGACCCCCCGTTGAACAGTGACGGTTTCCTTCGTACCAATGCTTTCTCAACAAGTCAAGACGCGCCTACATTCCACCGGGTCCTATCATTGGTCTACTGCTAGTGGACGTCTAAACTCAGGCGATTCCAGACAGGCTGAATCAGTGTTGCAGCATTTTGAAGAAGAGCCGTCCACAAGTACGAGGCGAGCTGCAGCAAGACTGTAAGAACCATGTTGCAGTTTGGCAAATTCTTAGAGTCGACAATCATCACCTTTATCACTATCGCCGTACGCAGGAGCTGATACAATCGGATCTTGAACCCAGAAGTAACTTCTGCGAGTGATAACCTCAGGCAGTTAAGGGAGAACCCTAATTACGCAAACAAATGTTCAAATGTTCATAATAATCACGTTTGGGCTTGCGAGAACCCGCTTCTCGGCAGAGCAGATTTCAGCATCAGTGGAAGTTGAATGTGTGGGGTGGTATTTATGACGGGCATGTCATGACATCTCGTCTGGACAGAGACAATTACCTCACAGGTAAGGTAGGCAGTTTTTACAAACGGAATTAGAAGAAGCGATTGACGACTTTCCTGTGGCCGAGAGGGATTTCTTTAACGACCAAAGGAACATAATGTTTCAACACGATGGAGCTCCGGCACATGGTGCTCGCGAGGTGCGAGAATCTTAACGGTCGATTTCCACGAGGAAGGTTCCGCCGTGCGGGACCGGTGGCGTGGCCTGCTCGTTCTCCGGACCTCACACCCTTGGACTTCTTCTTATGGGGTTATGTGAAGGTCAAAGTTCATTTCTCCGATTTCCCAACTGTTTTCGAGATGGAGCAGCGTGTAAGATCTGTTTTCGCGTCAATAACACCGATGATGGTGCCAAATGCCACACACAAACCATATCATGGCGAGCGAGGTTGTGCATTGACAAGGAGGAGCACACCGAGCCGTTTCTGTAAATTTGTTGTTCGTTACGAAAAAGTAAGTTAGTTTAGGTTGCAAGACTTTTAACATTTTCTTTGACATGTAATATAGATCTGAGCGGCTTCTGTACATTTTGTTATTGACTATGACGTTCCGCAGATATTAGGTAAATATCTTCATAAACATTTTGTGTTATTTTTACTCTTTAATTACATGGAAATAGAGTTGGCACATAAAAGAAAAAAAAATATTATTTTTGCGGTAAGTCATACTGCGATACTACTAAGGTTTTCAAATATTTTAAATTGACTCTTTATAAGGTGACCATTTAACTCCGTTTCCGCTTTACGGGTATTTTTGTAACACCTTGAAGATAGGTCAATAATTATGAATTTTGTGATATTTATAGGCTCACGCGCCTGAAATAAATTTATATTTTCTTGTTTATAAAATGATAGGAATACCGCATGGAAGAAAATAATGGCGAGCGCACGCAGTGCCGCGCAGACTACTCGAATATGGTTCGAATTATGTAGATTCGATGCGAAGAATCTGAAACGTCCGCGACTACTTGGTCTCAACTCCCGCGCTTTAAAACTAAGCGCGCGACCATGTTAAATTTCTCAATTTGGGATTATCTACATTATTATGTATCATATCAGAATCTTGTGGAAATTTAACCAAAATGCAATCTGAAATAGCTTAAGTCGATTGTAGTTCGACGAGAGGTCCCCTCGTCGAATGTTCAGTGTAATTTCTTACTGTAAGTTCCAAAACGCGCCGATTTTTTGTGATAATAAAAATTCCAGATATGTTTCAATTTCAACAGTTGAAATATCTGATACTGCGCAAGCAAGGTCTAATTTTTTATTCAATTCACAGATGCAATTAGATAGATACCATTTAAACACGTTAATTTTATTCGGCCGATCAGCTTACGAGTATGACTAGGACAGTAACTAGGAAAGTAATTAAAATGGAGAGGGAAAGTAGAAACTGGATGTTTTTACAGCCATAGTAGCTATTTGGTGACTAACCCAAACTCATTGGAAGAGTTAATCTTTCCGTGCACTTTTTTTTACTTTTTCTTTATTTTCAATCTAGCTATAACTAGCGTGGCAGTATCTATAAATTTATCAATAACTTTTTTATTTGAACTGTTGTTCCAACCATACATAATTTTTTCAAGCCAGTATGACGACTTTTGTATCAACTTTTCGTATAGTCATTTTCAAAACCGTGTGGCGACAAATAAGCAGACTTCACCTTTTTATGCCTATAGCTTCAGGAGTGTGAATGATAAATGAAAAACGGTTTTATGCAAATTCACTATTGCAAGAAAAGGAGTGTGAATGATAAATGAAAAACGGTTTTATGCAAATTCACTATTGCAAGAAAATTGTCTTTCGAGAGTAGACTCGCACTACTACGAGTAATTATTCCAAACTAAACGAAAAATATCAAAAACTCATTTCGCATTCTTGCTATTGCATATGCCCCCGCACTAATGCGTTATCATCTTGTTGCACCATGGGCGTTTATATTAAAAGTAAAGCGTTTTTTATATTTTTTTATTATATTGCAGTAACCATTTGAGAGAAGGGAATATTGATTGAAGATCATGTGATTAATAATAGTAAAGCTACCAGCTCGTCAGTTAACTTTTTATCTTTTTATAGCTCTCATTGAATTAAAATAAAAAACATGTGATACCTGGCTATCACCGGCTCCTTGCTGAGCGCCGCCTTGGCCAGCCAGTGGTGCATAGATCGGCGGTGGTTGAAACGGTGGTGGGGCACCGCAGAAACTACGGCCAGTGGACATCATAGCCATGGGGTGTAGACCGGGGAACATTATGCTTTGTGGCGCCAATACCTAAGAACACAGCATAAATGACGGAATTAAACAACTATTCAGCGACTGCATATACCACAATAAGATAAAAAGTTGCTTGCCTCTACCTGTAAATCATTCTCGTAACTCTGACGGAGCTTTGCCGAAATCTGAGATTCGGCTTTAGCCATATTTTCAATAGTGCCCTTTACTGTTATAATCCGTTCCAAATTGAAACTATTTATATCATTGATAGAAGAAACAGTGATCTTAGTATCAGTTTCTTGCATGATTCTTTTGATAGTGTTGCCTCCTTTGCCGATGATACGCCCAATTAGATTGTTGTGCGCCAATATTTGAAGTGATATATCGCTGAAAATCCGAAAGAAATAAATAGAAAACATAACAATTCACAAGACGCTGTAATTTTATTTTCTAGAAGGATGCTTGCTTAGTTGACTTCGAACACTAGAGGGGTAGATGTTGAAGTTGGTTCTGTAGTGTGTTTGTCACGGAGTAAGTGGCGGCTGGCACGACGTTTAACGTAATGTTGTTGCGGAGATAAAAAGAAAGGATTTCTTCACTAAGTTTATTGCAGTAGTTACAGATAAAAAACATGGTTTGAAGAGTCCTTCCTCGACTGTGGCCGATAGTAATCTCATAATATTAACTTACAGCAGATAAAAGGTAAAGTTGAAATGCTGACGCGTAACCTAATTTAAGCGGATCGAACTGAAGTAAAAAATGTGCGTCTAAGACCGTACAACTATATTACAAAAAAAGGGCATAAAATCAGTTTATTGTAATATGTAGTGAATTTTTCTTTTGCGTATTAGTAATATATCTAGCTATAAAGAGGGAAAAAGAGCAGCCCTTGCTAAATCACCTAGGCCTACACGGTCTCCTTACGCATGACTGATGAAGCTATGGCATAGCTGTTGATCTTCAAAACACGCATTATAAATTCTCATGTCGAATTAAAAGCATTTTATCATTATTATTTTCAAACAATACCAAACTTTGCACACCAGTCTAAGGCTGGCCTTACTAGAAAGTTCATAATTATGAACAATATATTTTATGTTAAAATGTAATAGTGATACATGTTTATATCAGTTACTGATTGAAATTATTTTAAATTTAAAAGAAGCTGACTTGAATATTTTTCTTATATTCTAAAACTATCTTAAAATGAATTTTCAAAATGTAAGCAATGTTAAGTGTAAGAAATCTGTGAGCATAACAATATTATTTCCTCTAATTCTAGAGACAATAGGTATAGGTACCCTTTGTTGGTGTTGTTGGCTTCTTGTTGCATAACTTCTAGTATCCTCTTACAGGCGTTAGTGCAGTTCTCTGGATTTCCGTAAATGGTAATGGCCTTTTCGAGAGATCCAACATTGTCTTTGCGGTGTACATCAACACGGGCACGGCTTTGCTGTGTGATGAGGCGAATGGTGCTGCCTTGGCGACCGATGATGGCGCCGACCATGTCGCTCTGGACCAGAAGCCGCAAAGGGAAGTCAGTAGGTCGCGAGCCGCCGCCAGCCGCGCCGCCGCCGCCGCGACCACCGCCAGGCCGCCCGCGCCTTCCTCCGCGTGCATTCTGCTCCGCCGCCTCCACCTTCATGCGACTGCCCTCCAGCTCACAGCCATTCAAGCCGTTTATAGCCCTGAAACAATATATTTCGAATCAATTGCAATTTAATCATTAAATAGGTTTTAATGGCTAACATCTCCTTTACCAATTTCAAAGGGGTCCGAAAAATGACTCGATTAATAAAGGTAAAAGGTAAATTGTGTACTTTGTACACAATAACAATAGTAATCCTATTATATTTTGTTAAATTAAAGCCCTTTTTATTTTAATGGCCTTAAATGCGGGATGCCAATGTAGGCATTATATCGAAACAAAGAAGTTTCTTTATGAGTAGATCGCTTAAACGATTCTCCGCCCGCGTGGTACAGGGGCGCGGGATACAGCGACAAAGGGGGGTACGGAAAAAGGGGGGTGCACTATGCGCGCCTATCGCCCGCTCCTCTCTTGACCCCCTACGTAGCCGTAACCTCGCGCTCCTGTACCAGTCGGGCGAAGACTTATACGGTCTATCACCTATAGGCAGCAGTTGGCCCGAAACGAGTTGCCGATAAAGCAGTGCATGCCTGAAATACTAAAACGAAATAGCAGTATGCCAAAAGTTGATGATTACAATAGAAAATGCTTTAGTGGTAAAATACTGTCCTTTCGGATTGTTAATTGCATTTAGGTATTTGCGCTTATTTAAAATACATATATTTATATTTAACTTACAATTTTTTTTTCTTTTATCGTGTTGTTTTCTTTGATTTCTTTTTTCCAATGTAATGTAGCATTAGCTGTTATATGCGAAAACTTGTAAATGGTGCATTACAATGGTGCAATTGGTTTTGCACTTATTACCAAATAGTAACATTGTCACTGTATGTTTCTATGAAAATTAAATAAAATACAAAGCCGAATAGCAAAGCTTCTCCTTTACTTCTATTGGGCCCCCCCTACTACTACTAGTTGGACCAAATCAGGTTTCATCACAGTGGACGGACTATGATGGAGGTAGTGACCTCTGGTTTTTCTGTTATGACTTTTTGGTGCTAAAGTTACTTATATAGGTCCTTTTAAGTCCTAATAATATTGTAGGAAAACAATGGCCAAGACTTAAAACTTAGCTTAAGACTTAGCCAACGAAACCAACGATGTCCAACATAATACTTACCGCCTCTCATGATCACGTATTTTAAGCAAACTACAGGTAATTTTAATTAAGGCAAACTGCTTCTTAGTCAATTCGTATTTCAAGTATCTTGCTCCATCGGCATCGTATGGCTGACAGCTTCAAACTTAATGTATGCCTTTAATGGGTTTCCAAGTAACCAAGCAAATATAGAACCCAAAGAGAATATTGCTACTTTGAGCACGTAACGATCAATATTATTATTATGAAAGGTACAAGTAAATTTTAATACAGATGGCATCCATCAACCTAGATCTTTATCCAACAGTACCATAATAACAAGATTCAAGCGCTAAAACGTTTCATAGGATTTTAGGCATTTCAGAAAATTAACTGAAAGTACTTAGTCAGCTCAAAGTTCAAGAAGAACTAATCCCATGTTCCCCTGAAAGGAAAGTAGGTAACTTTTTTTCTGCATAAAAATCTTTTTTATAACTCTGCTCTCTTTATAGAATAGAACCACAAATATAAGACGAGAATGCTGTGTGGAATAAGATATTTATCCAAGGTAGAAAACTGATGTAATGATCTTTACTTCACCCCTTTGACAATTTTACGGAAATCTTTTTGAACACCTTAAAACAAACAATAACTGAATATCCGCAAGACGTATTTATATAAACTGTTTAAAATTTTACATTCTTAATCACACTAAAACAGAAAGGTCTAAAAACTGACAAAACACCATGCAGAAGTTAGATGATCTAATTATATAATGTTAATAGAACCTGAAAAACAAGCAGGAAGAGTGAAAGGCGAAGTAGTGCAAAACACAGAAACATGAACATGCAAAACTTAGAAAAGAGAAGAAACGACAGTCCAAGCATTCGACCGACTGGATTGATAAACAATGCCAGCACACCAGTGTTCCGGTTATCAGGCAATATACTCACTGCTGCGCCTGCTCCGGTGTCTCGAATGTGATATACACGGCTTGGGTGTTCGCATCGCGTGAGTTGGCTTTGTCGCATTGCTGCACGTTGCCGTACTGTGACAGCAGAGGCTCGATGTTGTCGAAGCGAACATGCGGGGGGAGCCCACTGATGAGTACTTTTGATGATCGGCTGTGAGAAGCGAGATAACCACTTGTAGACATTTATCCAGACGTCGGATAGACCACAAAATTATACGATAAATACTAATAACATTAGTGCCCAATTCTTTTACATAATCTTTCCCTCAATTATGTCTCATAATAACTTTTATTACATATATGAGCAGAACAAGCTTCAATTAAGGTAAAGTACAGTTGCACTAATCAAATTAGATATCTGTAACAGTCAGGTAATAAGTAAAGGTGTATTTGAAGAAATTTTTTGGCATGCCTCTCAAATTGTGTATTACAAAATAGACATTTTCGATTGTAGAGAATATTCTTCCAAAAATAAAGATAATATTCAGCGAGCGGTTAAAGCTATGAACGAGTCATTACCAATATTTATACTAATATATGTAATGGTAACGAGATGTCATTGCGGGTGCCGTAATCCTGTGCATTTTTGTTGCCACAAAATGGCGGAGAATCGGACATGACATCATCGCTCGCGCTGTCGCCACTACGCTTGGCAATCTCTACATCCCTCCCAGACGCCCCGCCCGCAGTGTGTTAGTGTTCCCCGCAGTCTCACCTCACCGCGCGCCATTCACAAATCCGATCCACGTCGCCTCGCTCATTCTACGTAGTAATATCCGAGCGTAGTGACTTTAACTATAACCTCATTCTGGACATTACATTCAAATCTGATTTTCATTCAACTCATTTTGTTTGGATCTAGCCAGCAAAGTTATTGAACTGTATTTACGCATTCTTTATGAAATCACGTCAAAACTTACTAAACAAATTGATTTGTGTTAGGTACTGAAAAAATACTGACCAGCCCAATAAATAAACATACATAGGTTACTTAACGATAACAGGCGCGTAGCTGTGCGATAGATAACATCATTATGTATGACATAATTGTCATAATTAACCATAATAGAGTAAACCATTATTTAACTGTAGTTAGCTTAATTTCGTTACAACGCGTATGTCTCTCTTTTTATGCTTGTCCACAAGTACTGGTGTAAGGCATAACTGAAGATAAAAACAATTATAAGGATCCTTAGGATGAATAGGATTTAATAACTATTTATAGGAACAAGTGAATAATGTGGAATATTTTCATGTTCACAACATGCTTTTTTAATCACAATTAAACGTGGAATTGGAATTATATGAAGTATCGCCATTATATAATTATATAATGGCGAATATTATTTCTTCGCCAAAGCATCGGTCAACATATGATTTTAATTCCCCAAAACCTTGTTTTGCAAATCCACCCAGACCGGCCAAATACTATGGAAGAGAACTTTATTGCGTATCGGTTGGGCAAGGAGGAAATACCTATCAAAATTTTATCACAAGATATTTTAAAGCAAGCTTTTTGACATTACGACTGTACTGAATTTTACCGGAGATGATATGATTATGTGAGGAGAAATCGGCATAAAAATGTAATAGTAACAGATTTTAGGGACAATAAATGGAAAGACTAACCGTTTTTATATTTTGCAACTTTCGCAAGGCGAAAACAGGGACAGAATGCTTCACAGTGGGCGGATTTAGTGTGCGCTTGGTTTGTACAACTGCAAATAAGGTTCAAATCTGCAATTGACATTTTATATCTTAAAGTCAAATAGGACTAATCTATGCATGGTCATCCACACGAAACTTAGATGGGTGTTCTTTACTCTCTTGTAAGTAATTGTATCGGGATCACCAACATTTTTAAGGTTTTGTCAAAATTAAGGTTAGAAAAATTGAGAATTTTAAATATTAAAAGATTTTTAAGATATCAAGTGATAGGTAATGATGTCGTATCTAGTAATCTATCTACAATTAGGCTAATTGAACCTGTAGGGTGTCCTACACTAAAATGATATAATTTATAATAAACTGATATAATATGATAAATGATAATAATTTGATTGATAGGAGGAAAGGTAAAAAATGATAACCTATTCCAACGAATGCGTAATTAGCACCGATTTATTGCACAAATTGCATTTCTTATAATACTTGTAAAATGCTTACTTAAACCTTAAAACTAGTACGATGACTCGTACAGAACCTTAACAATTAAACCATATGGTCGAAAACTAACAGTATTGTCAACGGCAGCTTATCGTATCTAAAAACTTAAAGGTCATTCAATGGGTTTACAACAATATCAATTGGCAAACTTAGTCATTTTGTGGTAAGCTCATGAGCTGTTCCTGTACACGGGTCAAAGACCAACCTGTTAAAACTGAGTCCCCAGAACAATAGGATCCACCTTACAGAACAAAAGTATACACATTCCAAAGCAAAAGTATACACATTCCAAAGCAATAAATAATTATTATATGATTTTTATGTGAAACTGTTGACTTTCGATGAATGAACCAGCCTAGCGAGATCGTGGCATTGTTCAGTTTTTTTAACAAAATGTGTTAATTCGTAATTTTTGAAACCACCATAATAATCGTTAAGTGTATGAAGCATAAATGACACTGGTGAATTATAAAAAATATATTCTACTTAGTTTGGTGAACATTGCAGAAAAACATAGAACCCGCCAGGCGGGTCGCCGGCATTGAACAAATATTTCAAAGAACCCGCTGGACGGGTCACTAGCATTGAATGAGTACCTATATATTAAATAAAATAGTATTTTGTCTAATCTCTGATTGTGTCTGCTAGCAATGTCTTTAAAATAGTAATTTATGTAATGAGTGATTCCTTGTGTTTGGCAGAAAAAAGCGCTTGCGAGCGCTTGTAAGAAAAATGGCGATCTCCGAGCCATTTGGCAGGTTGTGTCAGCGCAACTGAAGTTAGCAAACGTGTCCTGGCCGAAAACTGTATAGCTTTTTTTTCAGCGCTGGTAAGCGCTCGCAAGCGCTTTTTTCTGCCAAACACAAGGGTTGTGTCACAGTAAAGAACAGTAAAACATCTTCATACAAACGTGCCGCTCTCGGTTTGAATGTGTGCGTGCGCGCCGCGCGCCGTGTCGGCACGCGATTTCACGCACACGCTAGCATAATATATGGGGGAATAAGGTGACGGCAGTACCACAGTAAATACAGAACAGTAGGTTATCTAAGGCCGCCCGCCGAGTTATTAGCCTACTCTTGCGTTGATCCCCAGGGTCGTCGCTTTTACTTTTAGTTAATATTTTCGAACAAGCAGCACTTGATCTAAATTTATGTAATAAAAAGCATATTATGATTGAATATTTGTTTGCGAAATCGTTATTGAGGCACCCGAAAACACTACAATATTTTTTCCCCTTTTTGAAGTCATGATACTCGTAATAATTAATATTATGGTAAGTGGCCGGCGAGAGTTGACGATCGCGAGCGGTCATGTGACGTACGCGCATGCTCACAGTCGCGCGACACAGCCCGTACAGCCGCCACCTTATTCCCCCATATATTATGCTAGCGTGTGCGTGAAATCGCGTGCCAACACGGCGCGCGGCGCGCACGCACACATTCAAACCGAGAGCGGCACGTTTGTATGAAGATGTTTTACTGTTCTTTACTGTGGCAGTACGGGCTGTGCCGCGCGACTGTGAGCATGCGCGTACGTCACATGACCGCTCGCGATCGTCAACTCTCGCCGGCCACTTACCATAATATTAATTATTACGAGTATCATGACTTCAAAAAGGGGAAAAAATATTGTAGTGTTTTCGGGTGCCTCAATAACGATTTCGCAAACAAATATTCAATCATCATATCGTCGGCTAAGAGTGTAAACCTGCTATATCACTTTGACACAAATTTACAGGAATAAGATAAAACTTAATAAATTTGATTTTTACAATTTTAGATTAAAACCAAAAATACAGTTGGTGTATTATTGGATATTCTACATTATTACCAACTATGACTTAGCAGGTTTTTTTGGTAGCAAACGTTTATTTTGTGGACATAGCAGGTTTTTCCTAAAGATTTCAAGGATAGGTAAAATAACTTCGTTTCATTAATCAGTCTATTTTTTAACATTGTTCTACAAACTCTTAGTCGTCGATCTTGTAACTTTAGATAATAGATCTCTTCTAGACTCCTCAGCGTATATTCTACCTTGTTGTTTTTACTGGTGCAGATATCACAAGACTGTCTACGTAAATCTGGTTCTTTTCTGCAAACCAATTCGATTTCTTGACCTTTGCTCGCTTTTATCGCTAAGTACTTCTTTTTGGGCGATTATCCACAGCTCAAGAGTCTAACTCAGATATTATATTTATATCATACAGTGCTAACTATGCTAAGACTTCCTGGTCACTCATCAGATATGGGGTCTTGAATTTGACTTAATAGATGTACTGAACTAGAACCGGTAGGAATAATACAGTTATTGTTAACTATCACCTCATCAGCAGAACTCGACACAATAGCGTTCGAACTCAAAACTGAAGATGCTTTGGTATTTTAATCATTTGGAGCATCTGTTGGTTGGACTTGACATGTAGAATTTTCGCTAATGTCATTAGTTTTATTTGTCAATAAAACCCCGTCGTCATTACACAACGCCCCTAAATTATCATTTTCATTTTCCATTATATCATTTTCAATTATTAGTAGATAAGTAGTAGGTACCTAGGTTATTAATAAATTCAAAATTAACATTTTCAATAAAAAAATTTTCACTTAAAAAAGTCGGTGATTCAGGATCGACTATGTTGTATGAATCATTATTATTGCACACTAACTCAAGAATTTTTTTTACTACGCCAAAATCGATTTGATGACATCTAAAAAAGACAATAAACACAGCTACACAACAAAAGCTAAATCCTACATTAAACTTTTTGGAGGTTGGATGATCAAAAAATACTTATTTATGAAATAATAGGCGTAAAATGAGAAATGATAAATAATAAAAAAGGCTTACTTCTGCAGCAATATTACAACCATGAAATCTTGAAACATTTGAGTAATTCCACTGAAAACTTATTTTTATTGCATGGACACTTGTAACGCCGAAGACTCAATACAAAATAGCGTCAATCGTGGAGTTAGCAGCGCAATTTGAATAAAATAGATTTGGCAGTTTTACGCATCACACTTTTTTGGCGATTATACGTTTAGATTGAGATTAGCTGGTTTTACAGTCCATGCGCTTAGTCTTTCTCTTCAAGATAGTATAAAAATTTAATTTTGGACCAAAAGTGGAGTTAGCAGGTTTACACTCTTAGCCGACGATATGCTTTTTATTACATAAATTTAGATCAAGTGCTGCTTGTTCGAAAATATTAACTAAAAGTAAAAGTGACGACCCTGGGGATCAACGCAAGAGTAGGCTAATAACTCGGCGGGCGGCCTTAGATAACCTACTGTTCTGTTTACTGTGGTTGTGTCTTCTTTCAATGTGTTACCAGACAACACGAAAAAATTTTTTATTTTACTTTTAAACACGATATAAATTTGGTTAAATATATAAACTTTATTAAATAAAATATTGTGTTTCACCAACCCTAGTTACCTCTACTGACTATGTGAAAATACCATGAAAGGGATCTTCGTTAGCATTATGACTTTTATGACGTATGATGGTCTCTGTAATTTGACGTCACTAGATTAAGTCAAAATCTGTCTAGAGCACATCCAAAACCATAGTGCCCAAGTGACTCAAATGAAAATTATATAAATTTAAGAATTTTCATATTTTTTAATAGAACGGGTACACTTATTGTCTCCCTCGTTACATAATAAAGCTATTTAAAGCTAATAACTTTATCGAAAAAGCCGTGCAGTGAACGTCACTCGTAACAGCATGATTCATTGTCGTGCCGATGCCGTACGCAGGGAGGTACACCGTAGCCGGCTTAACCGCCGCCATTTTACTTTACGCACCACGTGCTCATGTGCATTGGAATCATATTCACTAACCATTGTAGAATGTTATTAATAGAAAACCGCTAGAACTGTTTAATAACCTGACGCATTGACTATGTTAATGTACTATGTACTTTAAATGAGTTCTAAGCGTAAAGTTAACTAATAATAATATCTGTTAAACAATTAAGTTAACATTATACATATCAATAATAAAAGCCGGTTGTTTGAAAACATGCTGCTTTATTTGATTTTACATGGCACCCTAGGTCAGAGGGATTGAATAAAAAGGATGTAGGCGTCGCCGTACAAAGGTATCTTTGTAGCCGTACCTGCGGTATTTCGCCATTCTGGATGCCATAAGCCGGTTATGAAACTTAACACAGCACGCGACCGACGAGGATGCACTTTAGGAGCTTGGCTCAACACAATTACCTATAAGTTCTTGTTAGGCAATGGGACCTATATTTATTATCAAATATGACTGAGAAAAGATGTAAGAATGAGGCACCAAATTAATTGACTTAGTATCTACATTCGCACGAAACCTGTAGCGCAACTGCGAGTGTTGCCTTGTGACTGAACAGTGAGTGAACTAGAGTCCTACCGGCTGCGAGCGTGCGACAACGCGGCGCGTTCACAACGGGCTTGCAATGCAAAACGACCGCATACCTCCGCCGCGCGCCCGCCCTCGCCGCCCGCGACCGTCACCCGCCCGCGCCTGTGTATCGCATACTGATAAAACGCATTAAACGTTAACTAATAATAATAAGTTTCTTTAAGACCGTCTCTATTAAATGAAATACTCTTTTTCTATTAAAAACAAAGCAGCAAGAACTTTAAAACAACATTACCGTATTCCGCTTGGCTAAGGAGTAGTCTTCTGTGATATTCATATAAGAAAAATAATTTTACAATATCATCGTAGGTGATCTGTTATGGACTTCAAGTCAAACAAAAAATCCCCATGATTTCCTTTATTTCAATCACATAAGATAATTTTGACTCTTCACCCGCGCAGCCCGGCCCGTTCACCGTTATTTAAATGCAACGGTGAGTCATCGCGTCCATGAACTAATTTCAATAATTATTTAAATCAGTTCAAGTCGCAAACTTAATGAATCAAAATTACTGATGACCAGCTTACAATTTAAATAAAATGTGCCTTTTCAAAATATGTAGTAAAGTAATAATAAACCTAACACATAGCAGCAATAACTTTGGTTATAAAAAACCTAATGTTAAGCATGCATTTTTCTCCGGTTTATGCAATAAATATCATACAAATATATATAGGTACATATATATAAACAAGAGAATTGTTATCTAAGTTCTAAATATACTTTTGATTTCATTACAGTAGCTGCAGTTTTTATTGTTACGAACGAGTAGACAGGTCCAGGAACATGCACTCTCCAATAAATGCATCCCAAGTAACAGCTTTCAAATTTATTACTCTCTTTACATAGCTATCGCAACAGCTTTCTTGACGTTCGATTCACATTGCATAGGCCTTAATATCAATTTGTCATGAGTTAAATTAATAGGTAATTTCGGGTAATGTAAATTGGCCGCAGTGGTCGTAAGCGAATATAGTTTGTGTAATTTATTTTCTTATATATAATTAAAATATCAAGTGCATGAACTATAGATTTCATTAACCAAAGTCCATTAAAATGATTGATAATAGCATCATTACGAAAGTTATTTATCTTTACTAACAGAACCCGGAACGAGCACAATCTGAATTACACACTCGCTACATACCTACATACCATCCGATAAGGAACCCTTATCGGTGTTTACAACTGGGCTAAGTAGGCACCTACGTAAATAGAATGAAGCAAATTGCCCCCGGCATGGCGGCTGCTTTTATTCTTTTTGTTTTATCGATGGAACGTGGTGGAAAATGTACGCACTAAGTAAAATTAAAAAGGTATAAACAATCAGAACGCGATGGCCGCAGCCAGCAGCGAGGCACGTGTCTCGAACACCACCTGCCGGCAGGTGGTGCTTGCGACCGCAAGCAACAACTGCTTATTCGATGAAACTCTGTAATCCAAAATATATAAATACTTGATGAATTACCAATTGCAAATTTAAGATTCAAAGCCGGTGCTATAATTTGTTTCAATGTTGCACAAAAATCATATGTGCATAAGTTTGAAGGGAAGTTTCGCCATTAACAGTTACTCTTATTAGTTCACCATCTGCACAACTATACTTCAAAATGCTTTTATTTGAACATCACAAGAGGAATGTGATTCTTTCAGAAACAAAAGCGGCGGCTTATTATTTATTAGGCAATTCGAATTCATTTGGGAATTAGTATAAGCCAAAATAAAAAATATCAACTCGAAAAATATATGCTTAAAAATTCCTCATATGAATCATAAAAGAAATGAATGTGGGTATTTGAACGCAAATTGAAGCAGTGACATTTTATATTTTGTAGAAGGTTGATATTTATTGGTCATATTGACATAAATAAAAGAATTATATAATAACGTTAATCTACACATTGGTTAAAAATGAAGATAACGTGATTTTTCTTGACGTTTTCAAATCCTTACTGCGTTATTGCAAGATAGTCGTCCATTTGTGATGTGTGAAATCGCTAAACCGTTTATTCCAATCAAATGTTTCATCTATGATATAATAAAAATATGAAAAACAATACAGCAGTGTAATACAACAATATCAATAACACACCCTTTACAAAGTTTCTTATGGCGTTTGAGCATTTGGTTTCACAACTGTTTGGTAGTTAATTTTTAAGTTTCCAGTCATAAACTTTTACTTAAACTTTAAAGACAAACAACTGTGTCAAGAATATATTTCTTGTTTCTTCAGTTTCTCTGGTTATAAATTCTTTTTTACCAGCTGTCATACGGCTGTTACTATATCTTCGAAGAAATTCTGAACAACTCGTTTATAACTATTATACACAGTTTAGCTACAGATACATCTAAGCCAGAGATTTGATTTTTCGCCGGGACTAGACGACTTAATTTCTTGAAGTATCCAGCGCTTGTACTTTTAAGAAATACTGCCAGTAACAACTTTTTTAAAGAATCGTCTCTTTGTTAATCATCAATGTAGAATAATTTTCTATCAACTGCTTACTAATGACACCGCCAAACAACGCTTTCTTGATTACTTCTAGTCTTTGATCAGGCTCGCCTAGCATTTTCAACATCTTTGTCTTAGATGTATCTTCAACGATTTTTTTGTTTTTTCTTTCAAATCTCGTACTTTTTTTGTACTTTATTCTTTAAACGTGCGATCTTTTCATATTTTTCTCTGTTAACTGATTCGTTGCTACATACAATTACCAGAAACGAAGGCTACGAGCTTGATTTACGTGAAAAATGAAGATAGGTTTTATTCTGGGTAAATTTTTTGAAGGAGTTACATCGATTTAAAAATGACACGGCTCCAGTGGCTAACGCCACACGGAAAATGAAGAAAGCGATGGCACGACAGAGCATCAGCAACGAATCGGTGAAACTTCTTTCGTCGCTTTTTCGGCTTCTATTTTTCTTTGCTGTATACCAATATTGAAAATTGCTGGGCTTGGAGCTGGTGATATTTGGACTAGAATGGAGGATCTTGGAGGCGGAGAACCTACTTCGGGGTCTTAGTGACGCTTTTCAGTCTCAATCTTTTGACAGTATACGGTACAATGTTCTTTCCACTTCTTTAACTCTTTTCTTCATGGTGGTCAGTAGAGCTAACCACCTATTTATTCGCTTGTTTTACTATAAAGCGATATCTGTTGACTGTGACTTGTATAAATATATACGTAATTACCGTGTAACATTTAAACAGCGCCAATTGTCAGTGCTTTGACGGTCAGAAGGAGAACAAAACTTTTAATCGAAAGTTGGTGAAATTTAAATTCGTTGTTTTGCTAGTGTTATATTTCATTGTTAAGTTATTATTTACAAATATGAATTATTTTTATGCGCAAATTGTGGAAATATAATAAATTATGTATTATAAGTATAAATATTGCAAATAAACATCAGAGGTTCTTGTCAATTACAGCTTATTTAAAGTGGTTAGCAGCGGCAACCACCGTACTGTAAAGGCATAATTTTTGATTACAAGTACAAAGTATATTTTATATTGGTTTTAGTTTTGGAGATAATGAAAAGAAGAGCTCTATCAACCTGGGACAAAGAAAATGCCTTATCGGAATATGTCGATATACCTTCTGATGATGATAGCTATGCGGGTGGCGATGGTTCGGATATCGAAGATGAGCTCATCGTCAAAAGTCGAAGTACGACAACCGGAGAAATTTCCCTCGGAGAACCTAGCTCTGAATTTGAATCCGATGATGACACACCACTAGCCAGATCATCTTCCTCTAAGCCGTTACTAGCGCCACAACCCGGACCATCCACAGCGCGGGCTGAAATACAGGTTCCAAAATGGAAAAAATCATACTCAATTTTACCTCCTGACGATTACGACCCCTCCACACATCACATACCTAATGATTTGTCATCTCTGGCTGCTCACAGAGAACTATCTCCACTTAGCATTTTTCAGTTATTCTGGACAAAAGAGTTAGTTCAACTCATCACATTTCAGACTAACTTATATGCTGAAAAAAAGAGGATCTTATAAGCCTGTTACAGAAAAAGAAATGTAAGTATTCATTGGTCTCAATTTAGTTATGGGAATAAAAAAGAGCCCAAGTTACCGAGATTACTGGTCCTCTTCATCCGACTTACGAGAAGAGTACATATAGGCATTCATGCCTTTGACGAGATTTTCTTGGATTCTAGGGAACTTTCGTTTGAATGACAATAACTTGATTCCAAGTATGACAGATCCTAATTATGACAAGCTGTACAAAATCAGGCCATTTATTGCTAAAATTAGAAACTCATTCATAAAAAACTGCTACCCTACAAAGAATATTGCCATAGATGAGTCAATGGTAAAATTCAAAGGAAGAAGTTCTCTCAAGCAGTACATGCCCAAAAAACCTTTGACTTTGACTTTGAGATCTATACTGGAAAAGTTGGAGATAAAGTGGAGACAGATTGAGGAGGTAAAGTTGTTAGGAAGTTTTGTAATGGCCTGGATGGAAAACATTACCGTGTGTATTTTGATAACTATTTCAATAGTAACGTTTTACAAGTAGATTTACGAGAGAAAAAATATCTATGCCTGTGGAACTGTCAACGCTACTCGTATACACCTGCCAGAACTAAAAGCAGACAAAAAGATGCAACGTGGTGAATCTGATTATCGTATCAGTGATAATGAAATGGTGTCGTATATAAAATGGAAGGATAAGCGGTGTGTTTATTTGCTGACGAACTTTAGTTTTAGTATGTAAGCATTTTTTGTTACTTGATCTGTAAAAAACGTGTATAACTGTACTTACTAATAATAAAAAATTCTTGGTAATTTTCTTCACAGTGGTCACCCACAGTAACCACCCCATATCTGACCCCCCCATCAACCCACATATGAAAAACCGTCAAATCTACTTATAGTTAACTCTAAGTAATTAAGAATACACAAAAATATTAGTTTTACACTGAAAATAAAAATCTGTGCCGCAAAGAGTTAAGGCAGCTCTCTGCTCAAGAAGTGTCATATTCTTTACTAACATCCGCAATCCTTTAACTTTCTCTTTTTGGTATTTCAACTTCTCATTTTCTCTCATTTCTTCTCTCTATTACTTACTTTTTTGGCAAAGGAGAGCGCCTCTGTTTTTCTCTTTTTCTGTAGTAATTCCTCTCGGGATAATAGGATATATAGAGATAAATAAAGTAATTAACATAAATATTATAATTTACCAGAGGACTGTATTATGTGGTAGCAGTCTAAACGCGTATTCACCTCACAAATGACGCTGACACTAAACAAAATGGCGTCTCGCCGCCGCATTCTGTAAGGTTGCCAAGTTCACAACAATTGCGTTTCATTTCATTAAAAAAATCGTTTGTATATATTATTTTTTATGGCTTTAAATTTTTGCCAGAGGACTGTATGGAAATTCTGAGGATACATTTTACCGGACTATACCAAATAAATAAATACGTATTGAAATTTTGTAGCACGAAAATAATATAATTTAATTATTTTTCTTAATGATATTTTTTTAATAGAAAATAGGTAAGCTCTTGACCACTATCTCGCCTGATAGTAAGCGACGATGCGATCTAGGATGTGACGCGCTTGCCTAGAAGATAGCTATTCACTCGTGACTTGAAGACCCCTAAATTGTATTTGTCAGGAAACACTATTAGGCAGAGTTCCACTCCTTAGCGATACGTATCACAAAATTGGAACTAAAACGCTTAGTGTGACTAATTGCTAAATGATTGTAGTTTTAATAACTTCATCGTAAATCTCATATCTGGGTGGGAAATGGAACAAACTAGCAGCCAGAAGACGAGCGTAACCAGGGACGAAGAAATTAGTGTATTTTCGATGTCAAGTTATGTTTCACTGCAATAATAAGCGTTAGTTAGTGTGTTTGCACTTCTTTTAAGTAGGAAAAATATAAGGTGTAATTTCAGACAAGATATAATAAAATAGTTTGGTTGTAGCAAAAAATTATTGTCTCAGATGAATTATTTTTTATTGTTTAAAAAGCTGTATCTTTTCTCCTACACATACGAACTTGTTAAAATTTTCCCTAGAAATCCTTTTTAGTGTGGAGAAATAGTGGGTGTAATTTCAGCCAAGATACTCTAATAGTTTTGTTGTAAAAATTATTTTGTTTAAGAAAAATGACTTCTTGATTTCAGCTCCATGGAAAACACAAAGCCAAAACAATCGAGGTGCCCTGATAAACATTTGTTGTTAAAATACCCTGGAAATTTAATTACGTCTGCATTACATTTTATTTTCGCATTATAATGATATTCAATGAATATTATCGACTGATAAGATGTAATTACAGATTTCGTCCCAATCGTTGTAATCGCTTTAGCACCAAAAGAGGCATTTTATTGAATAAAAAAAATAGAAGGCATGCTCGTAGTTTATTGATTCTTCTCCTGAACCATCCTTACATATTTTTCCATCGAAAAAAAATAAATCTCATATAATCAAGCCGTACAAGGCTTGTTTCAGAATAATTATTAGCTGCTGAGGGCATTCAGGAAAACTTTATTCAATAATGGCCCGGCTACATTAGCGGGCGAAGATTCGTTTCGCGTTGGCGCGCTAAAAAACATCGTGTACGAGTATACGCGATGTTCTTCGCCGCGACACAAATCTTCGCCCGCTAATGTAAACACATTAGGGGGCGGAGATTTGTGTCGCAGTGACGCGATACATCGTGCCGGGTTGTGTTGTGGTGTGCTGGGTGGCTGAGAAGTAATTGTCGATAAATTATTACAGTGGATCCCCGGTAATCCAACAAACGTTTTGCAGGGCAGTGTCGGACTATCGAATTTGTCGGATTACAGAGTACTCCCTAAGATCCCCTATAGGGCAGAATTGTTTGAAACAGAGTAACTACCTGGTAAACCGACTAATTACAGATCCCACACATTGTACTGGTAAATAATGAAGGCACGCTAGGCCGCTCCCCTATCAAATGTAGTCAAATTCAAACTGAGCAATCAGACTCAAAACAACACCCGTCGAGCATAATAAAATAAATTAGTGAAGATTTGCCAAGATAATGTTTGTGTATACCTACATACGGTGTCAAGGTGGCGATAAACTGTGTCAAGCGAAAGTGAAAAGTAATAGTAATAAGCTATACCAATACCACAAGGAAACACTCGATAGCGAACAATGCTCAACATCGAAGTCCTCTATAACTTTAGCATAAGAGCAAGTAAGTAGATTTTGATTCATTAAAAAAATAAAGTGTTTTTTACTGTTCGAACTAATACTTTTATTTTATTTTAACGTGTTTAAAAAATGGATAAATATCGTATGTATCGATACAAACAATTATTTTGGACATCTTTAACTGAAATGACGTAGGTGTAGCCAAGTAAAGCGAATATTGTCGGTACTAATCACTTTGATGCGCGCCACTTTAGCGACAGTGCCCCGAAAACACATCGTTTTCGCCCGAATACTACGCGCTGGAACGATCCACCCGGCCACACTCATCGCGTCAACACGAATATTCGCCGTAGCCCGCTAATGTAGCCACAGCATAACAAAAATAGAAGGCACGCTCGAAGTTCATTGATCCTTCTCCTGAATGATCCTTACACATTTTTTCATTGAAAAAAATTAGATCTCTCGGAATCAAGCCGTACAGAAATTGTTTTAGTATAATTGTTATGCCGCTAGTTTCACCTCCATACAACATCAACATCTTCATACTAATGTAAGGTGGCTATCAAGGGGAAGGATTCTTTCACTCTTTTTCGACCTAAGAGAAGAAGTAAAGCATTTTTTTGGGTGAAAATAAATCTCCCATAGTAAACAAGCCATTTCATGACGAATGGTTGGCTAAACTAGCATACATGGCGGATATATTTAGCCTTCTGAACGAACTTAACTTGTCTTTTCAAAGATTTTTAACAAATATTTTAATTCCGAGTTACAAACCAGATGCGTTAATATTCGAATACACGCGAATATACGCGTTCAGTTAGAATCCTGAAAGGTCATATTTTATGTGAGTTTAGATAAATATTAACATCAATTAATATAATTTTGGTCTTAGAGTTATGAAACTTGAAAAAATTTAAAGTAAAAATGATTGACAATAAAATACTTATGATCTTTTTGAACATAATTGTCCTCGTTGACAAAGCTTAAATATTATAGGAACGAAAACACATCAACTTACACCAGAATGCCATAATTGCACGTAGTGTAGTGTTGTTTATGTTACATTTTGTTTTTCAGTCCAGTCCTCGAAGTTAAAGAATTAAGTTATCGAAAAATTCCCACATCACAGATGCCTTAGGCATAATAATTGTAAAAACTACTCAAAAAGATAATTACACAAAGCCTAAGCCCCGGTAAGGTAAGGTCGTCGGTGTTTGATGGGTTAATTCATAGATCTTTTAATGAGTAATAAAATATATTTTTTTGTTGGTAAGGGTTTGTATAAAATCTATATGATCTGAGACGTTCCAGAGACAGTTTTATTAAGCGTCACATATCGTATACGTATAGACAAGCTTCTCCTACTGCCGCTGGTGAATGCTCGAATCTCCAGATTCCTTCTACAGCTAAGTTGACCAGAACTACGCCTGGCAACATGCGCCATTACTGGTCAAGGCAACTTTAACAGACACCTAACTTTTTTTAGGTATCACCGTCAGCCCTCTAAGCAGAGGATGCATGGAAGCAGTAGAAACAGCTACCAATGACATAATAGAATGCGAAGGAGTGGCCCACTACCGGGCAAAGCATCTCGGCTCGCTGGGCAATCTCCGGGAGGTTCTCACCAAGGTAAAAGCGCTTGGAGCGTTCTTGGCAGAGCTGGGATGGCTGGAATAAACGAGTAAACACCCGCCAGGGGTAAAATAGACGCTTAAAGTCGTCGAGTTGCGGACACCGCACGTATTGAATAAATGAATGAACATATGTCGTTTTAAGAGTTCGTATCTTAAACTTTTTTGTTTAATTTATTCCGTTAAGACTTGAGTAAATAATAATGTTATTTTACCCGTCACTAGTCATGATCAAATGACAGACGTCAGGATCGCAATCTTTCATTGGCCGCACTATAGTTACGGGCAATTTACGCCTAACGCCGATCGGCGTAGCAATGGATGGATGGACGTTTTTAATATTAATTTGCAGTTGTTGCTTCTTTGCTTTTTTTACATAAAAGCATCCTCTTCACATATACGGTTAGGCGGTAAGTAATGCGCAGTTTGTCAATAGCAAATTATGTAAGCAGGGCGCGCTCCTGCTTATCCTCTTTATGAGATGTTGCTTTTCGTAAACATGTTATTGTCGGAGAATACGGTCCAAAAATATAGTGCTATTTGTAAGATGTAAAGCAAGTATTTAACATCTGTAACAAGTCGATTTATATGTGAATTGCCGTAGATAGATACGAAAGTTAACAAAAACCAAAACACCTAATCATCACAATAAAACAATTATGTGTTGGATAAAGCAGTGTTTGGGTGAAGAAGCACTGTATGATTTTAGTCTATGTTTGTACTTACATTTAAGTTGGCTTGGTTGTTGTTACTATTTTTCAATGAAATGAAAAATAATAATAATAATAATGGATTTTTACTTTCACGAATGACGTGCCGCGCGAGTGGCCGTGCCTTAATAAATGCGGGGGTGTCAATTCACAATTCGAATGAGAGTGCACTAAGTAGAAGTATAACTACCTATTTGAGTAATTTTTAACAAATATTATGCCTTGAGCACCTTTAGTGAGGGACTTATTCAATAACATAAATGAAGACTGTAGTAAAAATCAAAACGTAATATAAACAAAACACACACAAAGTCCCGTTGTGAAATGACACATTAAATTTAAATTTGTTTCAAAGTTTTTTTCTATATTCTTTATTGTCTTTATATTATACTTAAAAGGTATTGTTCTATTAAGTCACTAGATGACCCGGCCACGCGTTGCCGTGTTACAAACTAAAATAAAACCTATCCTGTCTTGAATCGGAGCTATTCCGGCAAAATAAAAAAAAACCAAAGCGGTTGAGTAGATTCGTAGTTCATCGCAGTCAAACACTGTGACACGTAATTTCTATATATAGATTGTTTAAAACTAGACAAGTTTAAGATAAGAAAGAGAAATTAAAACTTACAAAACGCGTCACCAATGGTCGAAACATAGTGTGACGTCAACGGTCACGTCATGTGATTTATCGGCGTCGATATTCATACTATGTTAGTAGTGCTTCTGAGAAAAACTGTATTCCGTGTGATTGTGAATATATATACATATGTAGTCAATCTAGGGAATTTGTTTTGTCAAAGCTCAATCGTATAATATACCGAAAATAAATGCAATTTATGGTGTCAGCATATTTTGCTTCAAATCTTGATTTTACGAGCGCAGAAATCAAAGGAGTGAAATTCCATAAAACTGCAATAGGAATAAGCAAGCTCTTTAGAGAATTTTAAATGAACTTTTGTAAACTAGGTTAGGCTAGCTTTAGACCGAATCTTCTACCGCTTAATAGCCATTTCACACTAACCTGCTGTACATAAATATAGCACTTACATTAAAATGATCTTCACATCAAAATACTACCGATAATGCAGATACATTACCCCATCTCATCATCTTATACCATTTTTTTGTTACTCTCGCGACGCGTGGAATATGAAGAAACAGTTTATCGGGTGTACTATAAGTCGCGGTACGTCGTAACTCTAGCGTTGAACGAAATGTGGAGGGGATAGATGCGCATAGGTACTGTCGCGCACATAATACAAATAAGTAGTTTAATTAAGTACTTTAAAAATAGCAAAATAATGTTCACTACATTATATTAATGTAATGTCAAATAGTAAGTCTAGCGGTGAAAAAAAATGTGGAGGTTGCCTGCTATTTAGGGTACTGTACTGTCACGCACTCAAATATTACTTAAATAAATATTAGGTTAGTTAATGTTCAAGTCTGCCAGAATCCTGTTGTCAAATTAAAATTTATCTATGTTCTCAACAATAAATCAGGTACAAACAGCAACACTCTTGACTACCCGTTCGAGACGCAAGAGACAGAAAGGTAGAAAATGATGAAATTATTTTTCTCATGACAACTTCATAACAAAAACTAAAGTTTTTATGACATAGGTAATATCTTTATGTGTGTCGTGTGTGGTGTGTGTCTCTTGGCGCCAGAGAACTGTCACTGCTTGACGCAGAGTCTTGACATGCCTGATGATGTGTTTTCATTTAATGGGAATTTTTGTGAATTTCAAACACAATCTGGTCCTAAACCTGTTAATTTGATTCCACACAAAAATATTAAAATCGGTTAAGAACTCGGGAAGTTATGGCGTAACAGATATTGCGCCATTGAAGCTGATCCGGAGCTTCGCTCGCTCCGCTTCAATTAACATTATATCACTCAAAAACATAATCATGTCTGGATACTAACATAACAAATAAACAAGTAAACAAATCAAAATAGTGCATAAATATTGTGATTTTTTTATTACACAAATATTTATCCTTGCCGGTACTCGAACTCAAAATCTTTTCTCATTATGTAGTTTATCCTTAGCCCTTATTCCACCACGCATATGGTTGCCTCCGTTCCCAAATCTTTATTATTTATGTTATTTAAAATATGAAGTAATAATTTTTCAGGCAAGCGGTAATCTATTCAATTCTACTCGAATTTTATGTCTGTAACAGCGTATCTTTTTCTATTCATTAACCTCGGTGTTCGAAATGCAAAGATTAGAATGGTTTTAAGGTTCAAAATGTGTCTTGACAAATTTGACAACGATTGTTCTGACATTACTCTTATTATTGAATTGAAACAATCTCAACTTTTTGATGCGAAACTCATTAGGGTTTTAGAAAAAATATTAGTTTCCATTATTATGGTTCAATTAACAAAAAAAATATTTTTTGTTAAAAATGTTCAATTAATAAAACATTAAATTAACAAAAAATTTACAAAAAATCAACAAAACAAACAACAAAAAACAACAAAAAAACAATTTAGAACGCGACTGTACACTGGAAATGCGCGGGACGTCGTAACTGTACGGACTTAGACATGAGTAACTCAGCTCTGAACCGGTTCAAATATTCAGATCAAATAGACTTGAACCGTTGATCTGCAAGCTAACGACAAACCAAACAGTTCACGGCTCACTAGGTTAGGTATATTCACTCATAGAGTCACAGACAAGCGAGTTATTATCATCGGTGAACGAACCGCGATCAGCGAAACGGCTCCGGTATAAAGCGCAAAGCAGATTTACAAACGATTTAGGTACTGAGTGTGCTGATCTGTGAACCGGTTCGCAGGCCCAGCTCACATATGCGAACCGTGATCTCGTCTGCGGCTTACAGTTTTTTGTTGAGTTATCCATGTCTAGTACGACTGGAAA
Source organism: Calamotropha paludella (assembly GCA_927399485.1). Taxonomy (NCBI): domain Eukaryota; kingdom Metazoa; phylum Arthropoda; class Insecta; order Lepidoptera; family Crambidae; genus Calamotropha; species Calamotropha paludella. Next base: position 30,415,133 of record OV656803.1, read on the forward strand.
GCCAATCGACGCAACGCATTTCAGCCCTGTAATCCCCCCCAAGACATGTTATTTTTTTACTTCTGTGCAATAACGGTCAGCATTCGAGTTTCGTGCCGCGACTTATGCCCGGTTTCTGAAGTCACTAGTTAAATCCCCATTAGCTATTGTTCCGTTAAAGTTATGGAAATGATAAACGTCGTTTATCTATCAATGCGTTTCTGAATACATAAACCTCGGTTTAATAGTTATCGGACAGATAAGCAGTTCTTTTAACTGCCGCTAGATGGGCTTGATTACAATAAGGTACTAAAATTCCGTTTTATCATCAAAAATGGGTAATAATCTCAGTGATATTTATTTCATTATTCTTCTATTTCTTAGCAGTCTGGGCACTGAAATATCGGAAGCAAACTCCAATACTTCGAGATCGTACTCGGATGAATAACTCGTATTCATAATGTTATTTATACAAATACTAAACAATACAAAAAAGCTGATCACTGTTCACAATACGTATAACTACTATTATTAAAGAATAACATGAAAGGAAATAACCTCAAACTTATGAATATGAGGCGTTTGCTATAGTTATCGAATCGATAAACGGTACAAAATGGTCAGTTCAGTTGATCTTAGTTTAAACGAAGTGTAACAAACGATGCGTTGTTCGGAAACGCATTTGTCTGGGTTATGGGACCAATAGCGTTAATGAACAGATAATCCACCGTTATTTGTACCTCAGAAACCGGGCATTAGTGTTTTTTGCACTCCGGTACCATACAATACTAGTTAGAAGGTTTTTTGATGATTTTCATGATTTGTATGGCAATTAGAACTAAAAAAATGAAGTAACTTAAACGCTATAAGTAAACAAACACGGGACACGACCAATGACGTCATCAAAAGCGGGCGCTAAAGTTCGTTTACATCTGTGTTATAAAGATGTAAAATGATTAATTTAAGAAAGAATCATTCTTAAGTACCTATGTTGATGTGTTTTCGTCCGTGCAAGTATTTATTTAAGCTTTGTCAATAATGAAAATAATTTTTGAAAAAGATAAAAGGTCCATATAACTTGTAACTCTAAAATCAAAGTCTTGACTTATTTATTATCAGCATCATATCTGAAAGAAATTAAATACAGTGCAGTGAGGGAATGCAATACCGGGATACCAGGATCCCGCATTATTTTTGCGGGATCAGTGCCGCATATAAATGGAGCGGGATCCCGCGGGATTAATTCGGCTCTAGAATCGAGAAATATTTCTGCCAATGACGGACGGGGACGTGGGTAGGGCGCGAGGGCTGTGGCTTTCTTTCATGCGCGCAGCGTTTGTTTAGGTTCAGTTATAATTTGTAATTGTGGCGTATCCTAATAACGTGCTTAGTTTTATTTGTTTTAGTGATTTAATCAGGACGATTTGACTTTTCTTGTACTATAAACAGAAGTGTTCAATTAGTCGAACATTGTTTATAAAGACTGACAGTTCAGTTGTTGTATTGAAATACTTTTTAATGGCGGATGAATCACAGACGGCCAAATGCAAGTTGTGTAAATCAATTATTAAAACCACAGGTCGTTGAACTAAAGGCTTACATGTTCATTTAAAATCTAAACAACATTTATAGCAACTTTTCCGCGCCAGGAGAGGCATCTCGACCAGGTTCAGCTTATCAACGTCGACCTCTAATTCCTCGGCACCACCACCTTCTCCTCGAAGTACCCAACCCAACGAGTATTCACAAGACTACGCTCATTACGACTATGCATTTATGATACAGGATTTCTCTCTTTACTCGATGACTTTCAGTATCATGCGGGATTTCTCAAATACCAGGACCCCGCGGATCTCTAAGTCCCGCAAATACCTGGATTAAATTTTTGCTGCGCGATTGCATTCCCTATTCAGCAGTAAGGATTTGTACTAGATTACAATTCTTTAATATAAGACATTTTATTTTACTAAAACCCTTTAATTTTCAAGCCATTTTATTCATATTTCTTTAACCTAGCATATGAGAAGAAAACAGATGAATTTTAATATAAGTAATGAAGACTTAAATGTGTTACTCAAGTTTAAACGATATTTACTAAATGAAATTACGCATTATAAAAAAACAATAAAAATGAAACTCTGCTCGCTATTTGTATTATAATTGCTCGATACTTTTAATGAAGCGTCTAGCAGTAAGGTGTAGAATCCCACCAATCAAAAAAATCATTAAACGAACGGTCGATTGTTCGGCTAACGTAGCATTCGATCGTCACCGAGCAGCACGCACGCGGTAACAATCGACAATTTATCGAATAATATAATTTTTTATCGAATAATATAATTCTTTATCGAATAATATAATTCTTTATCAAATAAACTGATCATTCGAATAATTCGGTTGTTATTACTAACAATCTTCCATCGCTACTAAACCTGTGTTGATCGACCATATCTCGCGAACCGGGTCGATCACGACTTATTAGGAGCGGGATAGACTCGCAATGATGAGATCAAATGATCGCGTGTTTTAAGAGTTTTATTTGATTTTCGAAGTCGCGAGGATCTCGCTTGATCTGAGAACCGAAACACATGCAGATTCGATTTTCGACTTGCGGGTCTAGTCTACGGATCGATCACTTTTCGGTTTCGGGTGCTTGTCGCCAATGTAGTTTTATTAAGTTATATAAAATTTAGGCACATAAGATGAAGGTACGAAAAATATGAATTTTTTTTTACAACATTTATTTGCAATGTTTATAAAAAGGTACTCTAAATAAAATTAAAGGTCTTTCCGTCTTTCGTATCGTACTATTGTATTGTGTAGCGCTGTAGCGCGGTTGGGTCGGCTCGGCAGCGGCACAGCATAGAGTACGCAAAGTACAACCCGGTTACAATATCTGTGGACCTGATGACGTCACGTCAGCGCTTAGGTACTGCGCACAAAACAAGCATCATGGGGATAGTATTGTAAACAATAATAATTATGACTTATAAATAAAATATATTATACTTTTAATCTTTTATTTTTTATTCTTTTTCAAGAGAACGGGGAGGGGGCTTGACATTTCAGCGAGGTCCACAGATATTGTAACAGAGTTGTATAAACGACTCACTCAACAACGGCCTCATTGATCGAATCTTCTAGTGACTCACAACCTGCTGATTAGTCTTGAATGAACGGTGATCAATTCAAAGTGATTCGATCAATCGCGATCGACTCAGGTTTAATCGCTACCGTGTTAGTACTAAGTCTGTCCTTTTAGTACCTATACAGTGTCATTATTGTTTAACAACCTCTCCCGAATTACCGTGAACATCAAGATGACGTGTGTACGTCAATAAACAGTGATTCTATACATGAAAGCAATGTTCTAGCAATGTGAGAAATGTGCGTAAAATTTGCTTTTAAAAATCCAGTTATTTCATAAATTTAATGAGACGCCAGTTTAATATCAGACGGACGGGTGTATTTTTAATAAGAGCAAATTAGAACGCGATTAAGGATGAAAACATTACCGTAGCAATTGTTCCGGCAATGTGCTCTAACGTACCAAAAGCAGAATCAGATGCGGTGAAGGTGAAGGAAGAAATCAGGTTAAAAGTAATTTTGAAATTAAAAATTCCAAATTTTAACTCCTGCTGATTTCATACAGGCAATCCTGCAGGAAGCTCCTGTGGCATAAATGTTTCTTTACATTATTCGTTGGATTGCATTATCATTCTGATAACAGGCGGGTGGCTCACTAACTTCTCTGGTTTTTTGAAAGCACACATTGTTTAAAATTTTACGCACATTCCTCACATTGCTTTTATGTGTTAGAATCACTGTCTTTTGACATACACACATCATCTTGATGTTTACGAATTACCCTGTCAAAAATTGAATCGCACCAGAACTTCATTTACTACTGCTTTTTTAGATAAATTGTTTTAACTAATTTTGTCGGGCCGATTTTAATCGGATTAATAAGCGGTTTCGATTCAGCCGCCACGCACTTTACGCTTGGGTATGAGGCGCGCGATACTATAGTTAGTTCCCGCATACGACAGATATTTGACAGAAGTTTTATATAGATTTTATACTGGACTTAACGCACTAACGGGTCTAAAAAACTTTTCGAAACCTTTCAAGTACACGTTACGTGATGGACAATCTGTAATAGAGACAGTCACAAGCAGAAACAATGCTGTGTGCGCTTGACTATGCTGAAGTGCTCTGGAATCCGTTGCATATTTGTTGCGTTTTCAGCAGTATGTTCATGATCATGCCAGATTTATATTTTATATTAATAAAGAAAATAAGTCAATACAAATAACAACCTATATTTGATAAGACAGACACGTACACCTAAGGCAGTTTTTTTGCGTTCATTAATTTGCATTAGCAAATTTAATGTCGGTGGTTGCAATAACTAGTGCGGACAGACGAAAGAGAATGGATGCATCCGATTATTTGTTACCTACCTTTCCACACTACCAAAACCTGATAGTACGCTATCAGTTTACTCAGCTCGTATTATAGCCTAGCGTCGTTACTTGACTGACATTTTCTACTTAACTATCCTCATTGATCCATGGTTTATGTCAAGCCAAACGTTGTGTGATAAAACTTAAGGTGGAGAAATTGTACTTCCTTTATATTGACTGTACAATGCATAATATTATTTACACGTTGCACAGTAAATAGGAAGAAAAATCTAAAAAAATATGAGGTGAATAAGCAATAGATAAAAATAATGATGTTTTAACCTTAAGTTTATCATAAAAAATAAGGTAATAAGTACCTAAACAGACTAGATAAGGTTAGACATACTAAATCTTCACCACCATAGATTTATTTGTAGGGTAGTACCTAGACACTAACCTGAGATCTTGATGATCCTCTTGTTCAAATATTTGATCATGATCCTCCTGTGACAGATTGAGTTCGCTAAACTGCTGCTCCACCGAATTAGACATGTCACTTGATTTAGAAATTTTGCGGATACACAACACTTATTATTTTAATATTCACGGAAATATACAATTCTATGGAATGTTAATTAAAACTAGTCAGTTTTGCCTTTTTCTGAACGTGGTGATTTTATGATTAAAAAAATGAATCGATCTAGGTATTTGATGTTGGCCGGCCGGTAAAACGCGCACACGTGTTTTGCTTGAGATGGTGTTTATTTCCGTAGATGTACGGGTAGAATATATGTAGGGTCAGGTGCCACTGGGAACTAGGGTACACCAACAACGAGCAGAGTTAGCCGGGTTTGTATGGTCGGTGGCGCCGAGCGAGCGGCGGCCTCGCTCGGTATCGATGTGGAAAGGGATGGGCACGAGTGGCACGTGTGCGGCGTGCGTACAGTTCGTCGGCTACCGAGATAACTACTCAACTGCGCTGCCCGGCTCAGATGTGACGTGCGTGACTGAACGAAGCGTACGACGCCGACTCCACTAGATCCTCCGTGCATCCATTTCGTGTGGATTTTGTTTGAGAATGCGCGCGCTGGGCGTGGCTCGCTTCGGGGCCCGCGGGGAGAGCGTACACACCTTAGTGAAGCGCAAATATCGATTTTTAATATATCGACTATAGAGGGTTGTTAAAATAAATTTGCAGTCTTTTTACTCGTAAACCCTTGCATATTGAACCATTTCTTCATAAATTTTTGGACATTCATTTCGCAATATGTAATAACAGATAATTAAATTTAAAAAGCAGCGTGCACAAAATACACTAAGGCTGAATTAAATTTGAGTTTATCTCTCGCGCCTTATAATTCATGGTAATATCACCACTATCACATCAGCCTTTTTATGTTCCTACTGCTAGAGCTCAAATGTTTCTAACGGATGGAAGCTCGGGTCACAAATTCATCAATCTTATATACCTACCATTTAATACCAAAAAGCAGCGAACACATAAAGAAGCTTTACATTACCAGATCGAACATGTTTTCTACTGCCTATCAGGAAAAGAGCGAAACTAATTCGCTCAAAACTTTCATTTAATTATTTACATTCACAAATATCATAAGTTCTTCGGCGGTTTTAATAATTTAAAGTCTATATTAATAAATATAAATTTGCCGTTAATATTTTATAGATTTATATATGGAGAATAAGGATAGACTGTTTCCTTTGAAAACTATCTCAGTCAGAATAACATCTATTATATAATAACATTATCGAAATATGTATTAAAACTTAAAATGTGCATGAAAAATGTCAATAAATGCAATACCAAATTATACTCAATCAACACGAAACATCAATATTATCAGTTGTTCACGAAATTAAAATATTCTATATCCTGCTATTATGTAAATAGAAATGAGGAGCACTATTTTTTAAAGACCTGCCAAAAATATAATTTCCTATACAATACAACGAATTCAATAAGTCTAAAAAATCACACAATATGAAATTTTACCGTTCTTCTCTGGTACTGCCAATATATCGACCCCTTAACAACGGCTTACGACACAAATTAATTACCATAATAATAAGACAGACACGACGAAATTAAAACTTAAAATTAACGAATGGTTGCATTGCAAACGAGTAGAGTCTAAAAGCTAAAAAAAAAATTTCTTTGTCGAGTGCTTCAAAAATAGTTTTGCAGGTACTGTGCCAAATGTTTAGTAGTAGTAAGGTTGTCTTTGATTGCGCAAAACATTTTTATATACAAAAATATATCTATGTCGTCACTGAGATAACAACGGTTTATGTATTTTGGCACTTATTATTTCTAGCAAAAGCTTGTCATGTCACGAGCTTGAGTCAAACTTTATTCAATCAGACATTTTGTCACTTTTCTGCTCATTACTTCACCTGAAAATCGTGTGTAATCATCTTTTCTTTTAAGTTTACGCTGGCAACATTTATGACAACCGTCATGCATCGTTATGAGGACGTTCGCCATGAATAAAAGAGCAACGTCAGATATAGGAGTATTCTACATACTAAAAAATCTGTTAAGAATTTATTTCATTAACAACAGGATTAATTAACACGAGCACAATACCTCTTACAACTTATTTTTAGTTGAGGAAAAACCTTGATGTATAAGCCCTAACCCGGGGGTAAAATATGAGTTATTAATCATAGGGTTGCGGGAGTCACCTGTAAAAATGGAATGGTTAAACCAATTGGCTTACATGTAACTAGCGTAAGATCCGGCTCAAAGCGCAACTAAAATTACACCTACGTTTTGACCCTTAAATATCATATTAGAATCATATTTAACTCCGTCAGTCAATGTTTGTATTGAGTGTGGTTTGGTGATTGCTCGTCCTAAAATTGTCTAGATGCGTGGTAAAAATATTTTATATTAAGTTGGTTGCACGTTTATCATTAAAGTCAATATTTAACAATTAAATAAACAGAATTTTAAAGTAGTAATTTTCATTTAATGACGTTTATATCATAATCCTTAATAGCTACGCTTGCGTAGTAGAAAACGACAAAATTAAAACTGCATACTTATAACGAAAAGCAACTGACGTGTTGCGATTAAATTTTAATAAAAATATTGTATATATGTACGTAGATGTTTTCTCGAATTTGATCTTTAGAGTTGTATAACAAATGGCATTTTTTTTAATGTAAAAGTTTTGTTATGACCCATTTGACATCTTATTTTTCTGGTATTAATTAATTTTACAAACAAATTTCATTCTATTTTTTAATTACTTTCAGAGGATAAATATAAATCCATACCTCATTATGGCGATTGAACGAAAGCGAACGTTTTCGTTATCCTAATCGCATACCTATTGCAAAATAATCCATCAATGTTAATGGAAATGTTATTATGATTATAATCATAGATCGAAGTAGGTAGGAGCGATTTTGTGTACTTGCCATATGTAAGAATATTATGGATATTCCCTGAATCCCGCGGGATTTGCTTTTAAGTAGAAAAATATTAAAAAACTATTTAAGCCTTAGGAAGTAGTAATGAAAGAATACACTTCCTTGCCGACGGGTAAGTTTAAGGACGGGTTCAGGGCGTACGCTAAACCTTGCGCGAGTGCACCCGTGCATGTCTGTATTGAAAAATAGTATGAGCAGCGCGAAGTGGCGCGGGCGCGGGCGACTACTTTTACCCGCGCGGCGGACGACGGGCTCACGGCGCGTGTATCCGCCGCGGGTCCCAAGCCCGCGTCGGACGACCGGAGCGGACGCCCGTGGCGTGCGCCCGCGCAAGACTTAGCGTACGCCCCCCGTACGTATAAGGATAGTATAATAAATAGATAGAAATTTGATTCATTAAACCACATATTACTTTTATGTAACAAGTTCTTATATTTATACAAGAATCAAAAATTATTTAAAATTTTTATTCTGAAATTGTACAAGAACATATTACAATACAAATGATTAATTCCTCAAAAATCAAAATATGATCAAACAGAACAAATTATTCGTATTTACAATAAAATCTAAATTAAATTATCAATGCGTTTAAACAATAATTTACTTATTTAAACAAGAAATGTCATTGGTCTATTTCTTGGTCTGGTTCGTCTTCAGCTGAATCTGAAGCTTCACTAGAAGACTGAGTATGATCTAAGTTAAAATTTCCATTATTTTTTTTTAAATTTTCTAATTTTAGTCTATTTCTTTTTAGATCTAACACCCATTTATATGTAGAAAAAGAACGTTCGAGATCTGTGGATGTTAGTGGAGCAAATTTATATAACAATATTTCGTTATTTATTTCATTTTTCGACAGTTTTCTTTATATTGTCTGAGGATATTAATGTCAGGATTCCTATACAAAACTGTTTTCAATTTTGATTTTATTCCATCAGAATTACCTTCATTCATTTAAAGCAGTTCTGACTCGTACAAAAGTAAAAAATTAGTCGCTTAATGCTAAATTTTGTTTCTATACTTTCTCTTTTGATGAAAATAAGATAATTATATAATGATTTTCTATATATACTTATTGATTCCGTAGATTCTCTTTTTCTAGAATATATGTGGCATTTCGTATTGCCATTGATTCAGAGATTTTTAGTAGAGAAACAACATTTATTCGGTAAACAATTGAATTCTAGTGGTGTAGAAAGAGATAAAAACAGGTACGTCACTCTAGCGACAGAAACACCCCGCTATTGTTTTCGTTTATTTCCATAATGCACTGATATCACGTGTTTCAACAAAGCGGCAGCGTCGCGCGTTTGACAAAAAAGTTTGGCAACGTGTTGCTGGTCTAAAATTTACGTCGCTCGTGTGCTTATTGGCTTACATAAACCATTTTTTAAACTTATTTATAAAAAGAATTATATTCATTAAAATCCCGGAGTATCAGTCGGAATCCCGTGGAATATCCATATTAACAATGTTTGCGGTCAATGAACCTAATAGGTCTACCTACTCCGATCAGTGATTATAATATAACATCCCTACTATTTATCGATAAAGCCCTATCACTAGAGGCGATAGCAGTTCGTGAAGTATATTTGTTACTGGGTCCGTGTGACGGCGCCCCGCGCCCATGCGTTTTCACAGCGTTCCGCCGGGGCCCGCGGAGGGCGGTCGCCCGACACCGCCTACTTCGTCTGGTACAGGCGTCGCCCGCCTCGTGTCCCGCTTCACCTCAAAATTGTAATTTGTCAAAGATATCGTTGGTCCAAGGAGAAAACGCCCTTCAAACTGCTCAAAGCCTGGCCTTGCTATAAATAGTCCCATAGATATATTGAATTTTGAATAAAATGGTCTAGATACAGTGTTTATACCTCCCTATACGATGAGAAGTCAATAAGTGAACGAAATCAGTACCATTGTCATTTTATATTATTCAATTTACTTGAAGATTAGAAACAACTTTGTACCTAAAAACTAACATGACATAAATAAAACGCCACTGCTTTTATTATGGTACCTGCGATGCGATGGGAGCGTTCGGTACGTTCGAACAGAGCGAATCCACTACACTGAGCTCAAACTCCATTCCGTAATGCCTTGCATTAACTAAGGCCACGTCATTGAGTGATTCATTTTCATTGGCAATCGCATTGCTACATAACCGCTTCCTCGGTTAAAATAGTACAACAAGCATAAACATTGCTTTCAAGAGGTAATTGAAATATTTAAGTTTTTTAACTTTCCGTAAGCTACTAGAGATGCAATACGCAGTTGAAGTTGAAAATTATTTTTAAAATGTTGGTTCTGCCATTTTAATTAATTCTGTACGTAGGTACGTATCTAAATCATCTAACATTATTCACTCAAAAGACAAAAACTTCGTGTACGCCCGAAAAACTAATTCTACCAATAATGTATATATGCTATGGTGCACTTCATAAAGAATTGAATGATATGTCAATACACATTTATAATGAAATACACATTGAAATTAGATAATTACAGCTAACAATACATTTGTATCACAAATGCGAAAATGGTTTTTTAATATACTCCTCTGTACCTAATGAATATTTTGACATACCTATACTTAGGTCTGAGACTCAGGTAATTTAAAAATTGTTTGCGATCCAGACATGTGTGGCTACTATGGATTGAAATTGTTATTATTAGATTAATGACAATTTAATAGTAGGTACCTATCTATTCTTATATTATAAAGAAGTAAAGTTTGTGCGTTTGTATATTTGTTAAATTGTAAGGGGTAATCTCGGGATCTACTGAACCGATTTTAAAAATCTTTCACCAATAGAAAGGCACATTATTGCTGAGTGTCATAGGCTATATTGAATGCTAGAAAAAATTTAAAGAATTTTGTCCACCCGTGCGAATCCGGGATGGGCCGTTAGTATTATTATATTTGAAATAACAAATCAAATTAAATTATGTTCGTTTGAACGCAAAAGTATGGCAAAACATGGTTTAATCCTATTATCTGTTTATGGTAGGTAGGTATTTAACCTTAACCATGTTTAATGTAAATAAATCTGTTGATTCTTGATAAATACGTTTAGGAGTTCCCCACAAAATGTAAGTAACAGTGTTCGCTATTCATTATCAAAATCCGTCCACAACCGTGTCTTTATTAAGGTTCGCTAATCTAACAAAATCAATACCTACTTTAATCTTAGCAAGTTGTGTGGAGTGAAAACAGTTGATTTAAAAATGCCTTTGTGGATAATAACAATAGAACGACAGAACATAATTTCGTCTACGTACAATATCCATGTCAAATAGGTAATCGAAAAATCGGAAGTTATTGTTTTTACCCCGTTTTGCAAAAATCGTGTTTTTAACAGATCTCGATGTTTTGAGGCCTTAGGAATCTTCCCTGACCCTTCCCGCGATGGTGTGTGTGTGTGTGTGTGTGTGTGTGTGTGTGTGTGTGTGTGTGTGTGTGTGTGTGTGTGTGTGTGTGTGTGTGTGTGTTTCATCAAACTTAATTTCCTGAAAATATGAACCGATTCGGATTGGTAGATTTCAAAAAAAGGAAAAAAAAAAAACAAAAAAAAAATCCAAAATAAACTTTTTTAAATGTGGTTTTTTTGAAATAACTTTTGAACGGCTTTACCGATCAATTCCAAAAACTAATCAGCTCTTAACTTAAAAAACCACGTCGATCGCGCCCAAGTGCGTCAAAATCGGTTGATTCGTTCGTGAGATATCGTTGAAAACTTTCCGCGACACTGTACACTAGGCAGACACTCCGACACAACGTATTTACACAGCGGCTGGCGCGACACTAATTCTGGTGTCGCAATGAATTTCGCAACCAGAGACACTGTACGGTATGTGTGTCGTAGTCTAAACGTACCATTATTGGCCTTTTGAGCCCGAAGAGCTCAAAATCATGGAATAGCTACTTCTTGAGCTCGGAGAGCTCAAAATAACACATAAATAATATTTTTAGCTCGAAGAGAGCTCAGAAACATTGTATTGAGTGGAATTTTAAGCGCAAAAGCATAGAATTAGCGGGATGGATGGGATCACAAGGATGGCCTTTAGGGTCAACCATTTTCCAGATTTTTTATTAGGTAATAGATTGAAGTTAACTGTAGGTACACAACTTATAATTTTTTTAAATAAAGTAAAACTTGAAATAAGCTTAAATAAACTTATAATTAAATTAGTGGCCTATAATATATATTATTTATTGTTTTTCTGATTAGGTATTTCACACATGAAATTTGCTCCACTATATTAAAATATTATTATTCACAAGTGTATACGGTAATTAGTTAAAAATAATAACCACTATTAATAAAATTCAAACAGATGCCTTGAAAGAAATGAGATGAGTGGTTGTCTCGATCTGAAAAAAATTGTGGAGAAAAGTATTAAAATTTAGAAAAAACGTGATAGTTATAATTATTATTTGAAAATACACTTCATATTTCGTAACTACCCACAATAGGTCTCGTTGCGTAATTAATTCCATAGTGCAATATGTATCATGTCAGTGTTTGACCGCGATGAACTTCGAAACTACTCAACTTATTCAGATGATTTGTTTTTCATTTTGTTGTAATTTTTCTGACTTAAGACATAGGATAGGTTTCATTTTAATTTATAACACAGAAACGCATGGTCGTGTCAGATAGAAAATATTTTTTTATTATTAACGTAATTTGAAAACAAGAATGATTGTTCTATTAGTTTATAATTATAACGTGAATTTTAATAATATAGATATATTTATACCTAACTTGCGACATTCAAAAATGAAATTCTCAAAATTTGTTAAGTTATAACCTTAATTTGTTATTATTTTTGTCATACAGTCATCACTTTATTATTATTAAATTATTACTAGTATATTCTTGGTAGGTTTAACATTTGTCTGTTCAACATTATTGTATTAAGGTACTTGCGGTAAACAAGGGCCACCTAACTTCAAAATTAAATATTAATGTAAAATAATTGATAACCATAAAACATGAATAATCAGGAGAACATTTATTATTTTAGCAACATAACTTAAGTGTATTTTTTTGTCTAAGCTTGTCAAATTTTGCTTCAAAATAAACATTTTTAAAACCTCTTCTATGGCCCTTATTAAACATACGCAGTTTAATAGAGACCATGATCTTGAGTCAATACTTAATGGAATAACCAAAGTGGACACAATATTTATTAGCTCCCTATAGCTTATACTATCATTTGCCATGAAATCACATCATTGTATACACATAAATCAACGAGAAAAATAGTAATGGACCTTAATAAACTAAAGAAACAAACAAACTGTGAAATAGGATATTTCCCGACAACAAATTAATAGAATTAGTTTATCTCTCAACAAAGTATACTTTCCTTTAAATAAATCTTTGACATAAAAAAATAATAAAGACACAAAAAAAAGTTCAACAAATTCTGTGGACCTTAATAAACTTATGAAAAATTGAAAATAGTTTCACTTAATACTTTGAGTGTCTTTTTCTTATTTACCAATGCTGTAATCGACAAATTAGTAAAGTTTTATAAAAACCACATAAATAACAATGTTCTTCTAGTAAATAAGCTACATTAAATAAAATGTAAATTTAAATGTTAATCAATCTTTAAGTAGGAACAAATTTCTTAAATGTCACAATAAACTATCGGCTTATATTGTCTTTTTATCATCAATTTCATTATATGTTTAATCCTCTAATTGCACATTGGTCATTCAAAATCTTCTTTCGTTAAGCCCAAGCATACCATCTTTTGCACGAAGGGTAATTTCTCATGTCTGCAAAACGCTCTTCATTACACGCGTAGCAGCACCATTTCTCTTTGGCGTCTACAGTGTTGTGTTTTTCTTTTGTTTTTATATTGTTCACCTTCTTCTTCTGCTCTTTCTTCTTAATTCCACTTGTAGAGACTCTTTGGTTGCTTGAGCGTTGTAGCTTAAATTCAACTACAACCCTTATAAAAGTTGAAAATAAAATGAACTTTGATTATTGAAAGTACATATTCATTAGTTTAATAAGGGCCGGCCCCTTTACCCGCCATTCACCTGGCCCTTATATTAAGCATTGATACTCATTTTACTTGATCCGAGATAAAATACACTGAATCAATAAAATCTTTCGAACTCACCTTGCTTTTACATCAATTAAACTGTAAAGTTTACTTTGTAACATCAAGTTTTATAAACAACAGTATATGTCACGCCCAATTTCGTTGCAATTAAGAGAAAAAATTACTATTGACTGACGCAGACCAAATCTCTGAACGGCGACGCGGCTACTGACAAGATGGGTGATCGTGCGCGACTGCGCTAGCCTTCCTATTGGACCTTTACACGTGTGCGTAATTAAAATAAAATCAAACCGTTAGAAGTACACTTTTGTAATAGTGGCCCTTGATAAAAAACGGCTCTTGTTACCCGCAGGTACCTTAGTTAGTGGTGGAAACTCTTGACTTTTGTACTAAAATTCTGTTTTATTAACAATGTTCCATTTAATGCTGTATGTTTCCCTAATGAGTAAATAAATAAATAGAATAAACAAGTTTTTTATTACTTTACTAAAAAAGATTTCCCTCTATCAACTTGTGATATTTAAGTTAGATGAAACCACAAGACAAGCATAACCGAAAAAACTTTAATTAAGTATTTAAATTACTTAACAAGTAATTAAAATTCTCTTACTTCCTATTTCTTCCTAATTCTCTTACTATCCTTTGAAAACGTTGCGCGTTAATACGTAACTACCTATACATGCCTACTACTATTTTCAATGATCATAATGATCTAAGTAAGTAGATAGGTTGATTTTTTGATTTTCATAATGTATAATATTCAAGTATACACAAAAAAATCTTGAATCCGAAGAATATTTTCGAAGTTATACGCACATTTGTATGTAGATGTATCAAAGCGTTCGAAAGTACAATGTACTACAATCCGACCGAAGAGCGCATGCGAAAGAGCACACGAGATGGAAATTTGGAACGAAGACAACACCAACTCGAATAATTAGAAGCTGCCGACGGAGATGAAGGTTTATTATATGGCTCTGAAATAGATGACTCGATGTAAGTTGAGAAAATTGTTTTTTACTGTAATTAAAAACTTTAAAACTTTCTCAAAACTGTGTTTTCGAAGTCGGTGTGCACGATTTCTCGAAAACTACTAGACCGATCAGCCTCAAATTTTAACACAAGCTTCTTAGATATCTTTTTTAGTAATTTTTCGTCTGTGATAAATATTATATTTTTATAAACAATTTACAACAAAGCCAAAATTTATGTCAAAAAAAATTTGAGTTTGACAAGCCGCCATTTTGTAAAAAAAACATATTTTTAGTTATTCCTTCGATTAATTACAAGATTATATAAAAATTATTATTTTTTTATTTCAGATATCCAGTCTAGAAATATCGTGTACACCGCAGAACGACTTTTTCAGAGAAGCTACCGGAAATTGGCTACAGAAGCTTTCAAAAATTTTTTTTACATACTACCTATATATGTTAAAGTACTGTTAAAAGTACACAGAATATATGTACAGATTTTCAAATTAATAAATTCAATCGACTTTTCAGAAAAAAATCATGATAGATCGTTTTTTTTCGGCCTCCTGACCATATAATATATGGTCAGGGGGTTATATTATAACCCCTTAAAACCGTATAAAAGTGTATCACGTCATTTTGTTTTCGTAAGTTTTAACTAAATACGTTATTGTTGTTCTTGTAAATGTTCTGTAATAATTAATACAGTCAACTCGATGTATGAGAAGAAATTTTTAAAAATTGTGGTAATCAAAGTCATTATTTATCGATGGCTTATAAATGACTGCTGAATACTTCCCAGAAGTGTGGAAGGGTTATAACAAAATAAATAAAATAAATAATTACTAATCTTATTTTTTGGATGCAATCATATTTTAACGCTAACTATCTAGAACATAAACTTATAATTCAAAATTATGTGACAGTGGTGTGGAATATGAAGAAAGGACTGATGAATCAAAAATCCCATAAGTTGATCTCATGGTTAATAATTTGGTTTAAAAAAGTTTAGGAAATTAAATTCAGTACCGGTCCTGAAAAGATGTGGAACCGAACCCGGTTCAGCATGCCTTTTATTCAAGACTCATTAGGTACATTTTTCGTTTCGTACGTACTGAAGTAAAAAAAATAATTTATATATAGTTTTTTATTTTCTACGAAATCTAAGTGTCTGGCCTTTGCTGTTGCGTTGCTCAACTCCAATTTTCCCTTTTTGCAACGCTTCCCCTTTGTTTTGAAGTCCTCTATTACAAGTGTATGGTGAGTTTCGTAGCTATGTATGGCTTTAGAGGATCTCCTCATACATAACTTCCAGGAGCGAAATGGAGATGTTTAAGTTTTGTATGGGATCTGTGCCTCAACCCTTGAAATTAATAAAATAAACGATTGATATCAGTAGTTCTCATTTTTGAATAGTATAATTTTAGTAGACACTAACTGAAAACACAAACGGTTTGACATGAGAGAAACGTCATTCATGAAATTCATGGCAATAATGACTTTGATAAACAAATCACCAAAAAACGTTCATTTATCATAAAACAAAGAGACCTACATTTCTGCTAATTAAATGTGAACAATATTTTGCTACCGAAATCAAAGCGATAAACTAAGGTAAATCAAGGCTTACATTGAATGACTAATAGTGACAAGGTTGTTAATAAGGGACATGGGATGAAAATCCGACATACCTAGAGATGTAGGTCGTTTACAGTTATCTCATTCTGTAAATAATGCATTAGATAAGTATATAAAATACTTTAGTATACTGCACCACAATACACTTAAACTGCGCGAGAAAATAAATCCTAACAAAAAACTAATTATTTTAATTGATATTGGATTAATTTCTAGACATATCTTTTAAATCATACACACTTACAGGTACAATGACACAATGTAGTATTTATAAATGCATATCCCCAATTCACATTAACATTTGCGTATCATTTTTTATAATCATCGCCAGACATTCTTCGTCGACTTTAGTTGTAAAATATGTCACCACGAAAAGCCGTTTTTATTCCAACGAGATATTATACAAGCCTATGTCCACAATATAGTCCCCATTCTACATATTTGTAAAAGATTTTTCAAATCAGTTGAGTAGTTTTGTAGATTACACACCATATTTAAACTTACAAACATAACCTCTTTAAAATATAGGCGTAGACAAATGAAAAATAATTTGCGTTTTTACTTTCAAAATTCTTTTGTTAAGATTTATCTAAGTTTTTTTTAATATTATATCATTGCTGCATTGGACAGAAGCCGTATAGAGAGTTAAGGGGACTTTTGTCCGAATACTGATTTAACAATTCTAACGTTCTTCTAACGTCGACGACAGCTGTGCACCCGCCGGTCTTGTCAGACAACCCCTCATGTTCAAAATACACATTACAAAAATCTCTCGACGTTCCCATTGTGTAGGAACACCAGCTGCGTGAGCCCCAGGCTGAGGCATCAGAGATCGACCTTCAACGTATGAAAATTACAGAAATAAAAAATAAACTTGCAATTTGATCAGACTGTATTAACTGTAGCTTTTTCATAGGTAAGTTTATGTGGAGAACCTTTTATAAGTAAAATATGCATGCTAAATACATTAAATAAAATCTTGACTTTAAATTATTCAATAGTAGAAACGGATGAAAATACTTAACATAAAATAATCAATAATAATATTGAACAAGGATCGCAATAGCAATGTAACATACATTACATGCACCATAAGCACCGCATTACAACCACTGAACGGGGACAAAAGGAAATTGTTTTAAAGATTCTGTTTCCTGCACTAAATCCGCAAACACCAGGACCTGTGTGTGAAATACTCTTTTTATCGTATGAAATTGAGATGACTCGACTGATTTTCAATATTAACTATTCTTAGAATTTTAATTCATTACCTTTTTTTTAAATTAGTTGCTTCTGAAGATTTGTATTTGTTTTAGGGTTCAAAAGAAACATCGCAGTCTGCTTAGTTAGCATTAGTGAAGGACAAACGAACTCTTTTTCGTTAACACAAATTTGGTAATAATAAGAGCGCTAAACCGGGTCTGGGTCGCTTGACTACGTAGAGCACGTTAGATGAGCATACGCTCGCAATAACAACCCCTCCGAAAAATGAATTAATTGGTGATCTGGTTTTGAGTCATTTATCCACATAAAAAGGATCATTGTGAACCACAAAAAAAAATTGACGGTTTGTTTATTATTCTTAAATTTTTTACTGCGAACTACCTCCTACTTTAAAAAAAATGGAGAGGCCGAAGGACGACTATCGGATATCTATTATGAAAAATTTTAGAAAAATAAAGTGGAATAAGTAAAACTTTGGTGACACAGTAAAAGTTCAAGACCGACTTTGCATGCATAGTAGACGATATGCTAATGCAAGTATGTTTAAATTTAATTAATTTAAAGAAAGAAAGAAGAAAGAAAAACATTTATTGACACACGCGCACTTAAAGAAAGAGAGAGAAAAAATAAGGGACAAACAATGGGAAAAAAATACAAAAGTAAAAAAAAGAAAGATTAAAACTAATGTGCGGGGTCAACAAAATACCTTGCCTCAGCATTTTTGCCTCTGTGTCTTATTACGAGCGACGTTTGAATTTTTCAAAGTCGCACGTCACGTTCGTGTAACTCAGGTTCGAAAGGGTTAATAAGATATCTATAATAATAAAATTAGCAATCATACATATCCACATATACACACACACACACAAAATATATATAATATATCTTATACAAGTTCACATACATCATTAAAGAATTAAAAATGAAAGCGGCTAAGCGGCTGGATTTAAGAATATTAAAGCAACCTGATTTCGGCTTGGACTGAAATGTCCAATGTGTATATCGCGACATTAATACCTCGACGGATAACTTTCTTCCGATGCCCACTTAGCCAAACTATCCATAAAAACCTCTAAATTGTTTGTTAAAAAAAAAAAAAATTAATAACCATTTCCTGTAGACCACTAAATGAACCAGACCACAAGCAGCAACGTCCAACCGATCCGCCTACCGAGCCTGAAGATATGATAAAAACCTCCCATTTTTGGGTCTACGTCCATCGTTGGACATATTTCGTTTGAGGTGATGAGGAATATTCAAACAGTATTTAAAAAAATTAAACAGCACAAAAACCTACCAAGGTGAGAGGAGTGTTATAAAGAGGCATTTTTGCCCATTACACACTCAAAAAAAAGTGTCTCGTTCCGGTAATTTTTAAATAGATTTGTATAGTTAAAGATATATTTTTTTTTATTTAGAGGCATTTACCGAATCAATATAGTAAGGCAAAGAAATTATTCCCCAAACAGTGTTTAGTCTTTTTAACACATTTTTGTCGATTTTTTCACATTTAAGTTATTATTTCTTAAACATGCGCTTCATGAACCATATTCATTTTGGCGCACAATGATACTGCTTTTAATATACTTTTATGTGAGTGCTAATTTATTTTGGTTCACTGGGCGCGACTACCTAATAAAGGAAAATATACTCTGCATCGCGATCGTAAAAGTGTTTATACCTGTCTTGCCGTGACTCAAAAATTATTAGCGTAGTGTAAAATTGTGTTCGGAGGTCCGTTATGACTGTTTTTTGAAAAACCTAATAATGCTTGGTCGGTACCCAGTGTGATTGTTGTAAATCATGTCAAAGAAAGTAGTGATATCGTGTCTGTGCGAAAAGGAAAATTACATCAATACTTAGGAGTTCTGACAACTGATCTGCAGAGTGGTTCTAAACTGTGTTCTGAACAGATCATATGCATGTCCTGTGATTCGGTCGAAAAATCAAAGTACTTCTTCCAAAATAACAAGATTTGCTTCAACAAGTACTACTGATGACAATACGAAGACGAGCAATAGCACATAAATAAAGGTCTTAACACTTTTTCATACATTGTAAAGATGATTCTGTTCTTCGAGTTCAACTACGATTAAGGCACACAAGTTCCAAAAACTATATTTGGATAAAAATAGATAGAAACAATATGTCACACATACAGTGGTACTGCTAGTTAAAGTAGGCGCAAGAGTCATTGAGTGCTGTGCACACGTTGCTTCCGTGTTATGGTTTTTGGCTATTGGCGCCATAATTCAGTCGTAGTCAAAACACCAAGTCTTGAATATGTCCATACACTGCAAGATGCTGCTGCTTTAGGGTGGTCCAGCAGTAATTCGGAGGAAGAAAGCAAGAAGGAGAATTATAAACAGTATTCAAATAAAGTTTCTCAATCTTTCTGATATTTTTGGTATTATTTTCGGTCGTTGATTATTATCCATATTTATAACATTGAATTCATAGTATAACGACTTTCCTTTATCTTAATCTAACATTTACAATGCTAATTATAATTGATTATTGTGCTAAAACATATGACAGAAGTGTTTATAAATTCTTATAAAACCTTCATAAATATTAGTTTTTCCATTAACACTCGATTTTTATTTAAACTAATTGTTTTTCATGTTTGTTATGTTGTATACTATTAAAGAAAATTGGTATTACACCAAGTTGCCGATGGGTGAAAATTGCCTCTTGTTAACCCTCCTCCTTTGTCAATAGAAATATAATGGAGAATTTCAACAGTTTAATATAGTTTGCTTGACTGCACAATTTAATTAAATGCTTTTTCAATGTTGATATACGAAATTGTTAAAATTATCAAAAGTACCTTGTATTTATCGATTTATATTTATGCACTTAAAGGTTTAATATTTTATAAGGAAATTAATATTAGCTATACTCTTCCACTATGTTATTGTATTCTAGACAGCTCACATAGAGTAGTCGACTTCATTTTATCCTAGCATCTGTTTACATAAATTCCAATCGAAAAAAAAATAGGCGACAACCCACAAGGTCACATCAGCCAGAAAGCAATTATATGGATGTGGTTAGACGATAAATAAACAACGATGATTCTTTGTGCAATTCTTAAATAAAATATACACACTTCGTCTCAGTCTAATTACGTCCACTGCTGGATAAAGGTCTCCCCCAAGGATCTCCACAATCACCGGTCCTGCGCTGCCCACAACCGGGTGCCTGCCGCGACCTTCACCAGATCGTAACTCAACCGAGTTGCGAGGCCTACCTGCGCTTCATCTTCCGGTTCGTGGTCGCCACTTGAGAACTTTTCTACCCCAGCGGCCATCAACTCTACGAGTTATGTAACCCGCCCACTGCTACTTCTGTTTGGCAATTTTGAGGGCTATGTCGGTTGCTTTGGTTCTCCCACGGATTTTCTCATTACTGATTCGATCACGTTGGGAATCTCCAAGCATAGCACGCTCCAACGCCCTTTCGGTGACTTTGAGCCTTCCCATTAGGACCACGTTTCCGTTCCGTACGACATCACTGGCAACGCATACTGGTCTAAGACTTTAGTATTGATCTATTGCGGTATTTTGGACGGAAAGATGTCGGAAGTTTCCCGAACGCTACCTATCCGAGTTGGATTCGACCTCTTTCTCGAAGTTGGACCTACCTAATTGGACTGTTTGTCCTAGGTACACCATTCATAGTAAAAAAAAATACAAAATTATTCATCATCTACAGACATACTTTCTCTTCGTCTAATGACGAATCTTCATCGACATGGATTATGGTTTGTTCTCTTATATTATCGAAAGCGATATCTTGTTCCCAGTCCGATAATATTATTTGTTTGATCATTTCTACTTCATTTTCATCAGTGATGTGGTTACATGCATCATTCAACAACACCAGCATCTTTTTAATTGTAAATGGTGGACTTGTGTTAGTTCTTGCTGCGTAGGTGCCCTTTAAAATTTTGCCATATGCCTTAGAACTGTGTGCCCATGTTCTGCTCCAAGTTCGTTCACAACGTACCTTGGTGGTTCTCGTTTTAATATAGGGACCGACTTACATTTTAATATAGACTCATCTAAGTTATGGCCATGATCACCGAGCCAGTTTATAATGTCGGAATTTTTGTTGGCTTGAGTGCCTAAATAAATATCACATTAATTATGAAATATTTTATAATGTATCTTTGTTATTTAATTAGTTACAATAAATGCATATATGATCTAGATTTTTGGCATCCCTGGTATGAGAAAAAAATTCGGCATCTGGCAACTCTGATGAGTAGTACCTTGTAGATCTTATGGCGTTGTTGTCCACTAGTGTTGGCTCATAAGTCAAAATCAAAGGCGTTCCACAACTTAACACTTTGATCTAACTGCAGCTACTGTAGCAACTTAGTAAAAATTTTACAAAAAAGGTCACATAACATAACGTAGTCAAAAGCCAAATTAAGTTATAAGATTTTGTAAATTGCACATAATAAACGAATTTTGAATAAGTATCTTATAATTTATCAGTATTAGTAAATATCGATCCATAATTATATTGAATATTCATTTTCATATATGTGCTGTCGTGTAGCAATGATCGAGAATCATATCTGTAGCTATTGCAAGCTGAGTACTCCGCGGGTTAGCAGACCCTGGCGAGCCAATGGCAGACCGGCCACACCCCTCGCCCCCTAGATGCATATTGCACCCCCACCCTGTACTTGCGCTGTTGCCGCACCTAGGCGTGCTTGTGTTACAATTTGGATACTGTAATTTATTAACCTACACTTAAGTACGTTCAAATTTTCAAGTAAACTTAATTTATATTACGAAACACAAGTAACTGATGGTGCTGTTCGATGTCATGACCCGAAACAACAATGGCGTTTGATTTTAGATCTCTTTATGGCTGTTCCATATTAAAATCAAATTTCACAAGTATTTTGAAATGAATACTAATTTTACTATACAACTGTACGCCGGTGTTACCGCAAGCAACGTACGTGTTCGCTACTCTCTCCTGATTACACTGTGTAACACAATTGTTCTAACAGTGTGAATAATGTACTTAAACTTGCTACTGCACATGTCACGTAATTTAAAAACTAGGCACAACTTATATGCCGGGGACTATATGTGTAATGAACTACTTATTCAACTACAAACAAAACTGCTTTATAATATAAATATCTAACACGTCACATTTCTTAGTTATGACATCTTTATAATTTTCATATATCCTCATTAATAATACAATAGAAAAAAGTGAACTTTCAAGTTCAGTAGGCCCAAATTGATAATAATCAGCTATTTAAATCAATGTTACTTAAAAAAAAAATCATTTTACCACATAGTGTTATAAGAACTGAATTCACTACAAGTCACACTTAGGGAATCCTCATACTGACAGAATTATGCGGTGTGCGGGCCGGTCAAGCTCACATAGTTTGACAGTCAGCCAGCCTTAAGGCAAGCTGTCCAGGAACAGTGCGGAGTAAGGCAGGCGGTAAATTAAAGAAAAAGTGCAAAAAATTTCCCGACTTATGTAAAGCTTAATCAGAGAAAGAGAATTTAGGCATTTGTAACACAATATGTATACCCTAAACGTAGGCCTAAAGTGAAATTGTGGATTCATTTCACAATACATTGTGGATTGAGTACTAGGAAGGAAACTTATATGTTTTTGGTTCACTCGCATGACAAATAGACGACTATTTGTCATGCGAGTTTTGCAGTCGATAATGCATCAAGCCAGTACTCTATTAAAATAAAATGCTTTCTGTGACAATAGCATTAGGTATATTCTACAAGATAGTGCATAGCTTAGATGTGCTAACCACTGTACATGAATTATACTATGCCATGCAGACCTCATACTTACATAACATAACAGTAAAATGTTAATAAAAACAACCAGCTTCTAGTGTGAAATTATTACGCTAACGATGCAAATAGGTATTTAAGTTGTATAGAATTTCCATACAATCTACTTAATAGAAACAATATATTCTTGTTTATTAACTTGCTATAGTGAAATGTACACTACATATACGTAGAGGTTATTTAACTTATAATTTCAGGAATACTTAGATATTAATTCCTAAAAACGTATATAACATAAAAACCTTTTAAGTTTTTAATTGGGCGCAATATCTACAAAATAAGAGTATAGATCATAGCAATCTCTTTCGAGCCCATCGCAAAGATAAATATTATTTTCTACTGTGGCGTGGGCGAGTTTAGTGGGTGACAGTAGGCACGCTAAGCTGGAATTCTCTATACAAATCAGCGCGGAATCTAATTTAAACACTTTTCAAGCTGGACACTGATTATTTAACCACTGAGCTTTTTAGAATAATCGAGCCACATTTTCAAACAGTACTTAAAAAAGGGCTAATTAAAGTCTTAATAATAATGCAATGATAGTTATTAAGACTTTAATTAGATCTAAAAAACGGCACAACATTTTAATTGAATTTAGGTCGTGGTCACTATTGTAAGTGTACTGATTTTTCATCCTTTATTTTATTGAACTGCCTGACAAAAACCAGAATGGCAGAATAGATTAATTTAGAATTAGTTATAAAATCCACAAGGTTAGAATAAGAACAAAGATAAAATGAATTTACTAATAAGAGTTCCTTCATAATAACAAAATCATAAATGTATTATGTTTCTAGTCTTGTCAGCGATAACAACGCAATACTGTAATATTCATACATGTCATCTGTAGTCAGCATGACAAGTGTCGTGAGAAACGAGTGGCGACGCAGTGCAAGCGCAGCGCGGCTCGGCGCACGCACTACTCTCGAAGAGTCAACGAACGCGCAAAGGAAATGGACGTCTAGACCAGTGTATTTCAATTAATCTAAAGATTGACGTGCTGCACGGTGCGGAAGCAACCAATAGGAATGTAGCTTATAATAGAGAAGATAAAACTGTCAACATAGTTAATTGATACATTTTGAGTACTGACAACGGTAAAAACTTCGCTATGTTTTTGCTCGGCTACTGGTTTACAGCAAAAACACCACAGATATACTTTTCAAATGTTTGGCTCGCTACCTCTTATCTTATACCAGTGTACTTCCGTACAGTTTACCAATATTGATTAGAAAAAAACATTATTTAAATGGATAAAATGCAAATTAAGTACATGAATAAGCAAAATACATGAATCTCTGACCTAGCGACTAGAAATGAAGTTTATAACGCACGATTGACAGTTTTATCGACGGATGAGACAGTATTTTCATTGTCTTTTACACCCACGGCATAAGTTAGTCGACAGAAAGCAAAAAACTAATCTAGCTACGATTTTAGTAGGCAAATGTTTTATTAGTTACTGAAGTATTGAGTTCATTCATTAACTCATGTATTTATCTCAAAGTGTCAGACACAATGAATTCAATAAGTGTAATCACTGATATTTAAAATGATTATTAAATATTTTTTTAAATAGGTCGTAAAAATATACATACGGTAATTATTTAAGCTATTTTTATTACAAAACCCAAAATAATGTTTTAAATTTCTCCAAAATTAATAGGTTCTCAGAAATCAATGCTAAAGTTAAGACTGTTGGTGCAAGTCGCTCTGCTTGCCAACAGTCCTAATTATGATTACCATAAAACAAAATATCATGGCAATAATGTCAATCATTTGAAGTTGAAACAGACAGAACGATTACTCAAACACAATTAGCGCCAATTGCATTTTGTGATTATTGGTAAAAGACGCTCATAGAAAAAAACTATTTAGGTTAAGGTGAAAAATTTAGGTTTCATCTCCATTTATGGTCACAAATACATAGGAAAGCATTAACTACACAATAGTCGCATCTGTCGATCATTCCAGGTAACAATAAACGAGAGATACGACTCTTACAAGGACTTAGTTACAAACAGTCGTGTTACCTGCTGTATATGCCTTGTCACCTGAAACCTCCGACCGCACACGACTTGTTGTGGCTAGCCACCTGCCTGCTGCCGCCTATTTCCAGACTTTCCATTCAGTCATAGTCAAAATATTTTTACTATTTGCTTTTTCAACTTTCAAATATTTACTAATTCTATAACATTCTTGGAAACAAACAACTTGATCTCTGATACGTAATATGTATGATATCTCCTAAACGGCTAGACCGATAATGGTAAAATTTTATGTGTCTTGAGTCGGTATTCTTTAAAACTTATTTCTTCATACGTTTTGATTGGTAGTAACAAGTGAATACCACATTTCAATTAGTAGAGATTCCGCCCTCGCGTGAGCGTTCCGTTGTAAAATTTTCATTATTCTAAGTTAACATTCACATTCTAAAACTAATAATACTCCTTTTTATACGAGCAAAGTAGTTAGGAACCCTACCCCTTTAAACAAAGCTACTGAAGAAGTCTCAAAACTTCGAAATTATTATCGTTTTCTTTCAATGACTGGACGAGAAATTATAAGATATAAATATGTAAGGATTTTTACACAAAAATATTTAACATTAGTAGTTAAGCAAATTAAATCATGACAATAATTGTGCAAGGTAGTTTGAGCTTGATTTTTGAAGATTCACGTTTCTTTAGATTATAAGCATATCAAAAAAGGCAAATGCCAGAAAATATGATGTAAGAATAAGAAAACACCCATAATCAAGGCCTCCTCAAATTACTATAATTGTTCCGTGTGGTTTTCAATACGCTAGTAGCATTTAGTTCTTCATTGTGATATTGTCTCGTGGATGCCGCGTGCCGATGTGCACATCGGCTTTGTAATGCTTGACCATAATTCACCCAAGGGCGCGACAAGTTTTCGAGATGCAAGGCGGAGAAAGTGCACTTTCAGAAATAGGCGGGAGGGTGAGCGACACGTGACTGCCACGTGTAAAACGCGCACCTGCTGCCTTGTGCCAATCCATTCACAATGGAGTAGGAAGGTGGTGGCAGGTCCCAATTGTATGAATTTTATAGATAGGGGTTGCCCTATCTATAAAATATAAAATTCAATATAATGGTAAAATCTGAAATAAGTAATCGAGATTACCCTAAACATTGTACGTAATATCTATAAATAGTATGTTAAAAATGTATAGGACAATACATTTGAAATTTATAACGAGTACAGGAAAAAAGAGCAGTAATAACCCAGCTCCAGAGCAACAGTTGCTTAGAGACGGTGGGTGGTGCCACCGCCGTGCCGCCCGGTTCTATCTACCTCCGGCTAAAGCTTCGTACAACTTAGATATAGGTTTTTTCACTTTTACTTCATATAGAGAAAATAAGTTGAACAAAGGTAATACAAGCTTGAAAAGGGCTACATTTATTGAGTACGTAGGTAAAAAAATGTATGAGTGCTGAACTCTAATATTTTAAAGATATATCTTTAAATTTTACTCATGTATGAACTCCTGACTTAGGTACGATTTTCGTAAGCCTTCTTTGGTAAACAAAAGTTTTTCATTTTTTATTCAAATATAAATTTAGTAAGTATATACTAGCGGCACGTCCCGGCTTAGCGGGCGGAAAAAATTCTTTATTTTTTTCTATTATTAAATATTTTTCCGTTAACGCCATCTAGCGTCCGGTAGACGAACTACTTGCAGTTAACGCGTTGCTATGGTAACGTTATTGATACAATAGAAAAAGAGCGGGAAAAAGAGCAAACAGACAAACCACTGTGATCTTAGATTATAGATTCGGGGTAGTAAAAATCAAGAATATGAAATGCTGCCTATATTAAAAAATGACGTTTTTATAATATCTCCGGAAAGAATGAAGTAATTGAGACTATAATATCGTTAATGTTATAAAAAAATATTCAATTCAACTATAGAGGAGAATATAACTTAAAAAAATTATGTAATAAGATAGGTACATTATGCACTGGCCGCTACCAGCCATTAAGTATAGAACCTTATTGATTCATGATGTTATGCCAATTGATATTCTTGCATGCTTTCTGTTTATTAAAAATATCTTAATACGTATCAAATAAATTTAAAATGAAAAACTGAGAACACAACAAGGGCGGATCCAGCTTTGGCGCCAGGGGGGGGTCAAATAGAGTCAAGTCACAAGAAGTAATAATTAAATTTTGATAATAATTGATACAGGTAAAAAGTAGGTATTTTATTAATGTATGTAAGTACTGTACCTACCTACCTAAATTTTTAGAACACTATTCCTTATATTAGAATTTTAAATCTGTGTGAACTTGGCACCCGACTTTGGAAAATTTGTTTATTTTTATTTTTTTTCGAAAGATTTTGATTAGTAGTGGATAGTAGTGAAGTTATTTTTGTTAGTAGTAATGCCAAAAAAATAAAAAATAGTAGAAAAAGTCATCCCCGAAATTAGAAAAATCTGTATTTTCCGGTTGTTTCTCATAGATAAACGTTAGCTGTGGATTGTAGTGCAATTTTATTCGTTAGTAGTAAAATAGAAAAATAAAAAAATTAAAGTGTTTCGGAGTATTTTTTAAAAACGATTTTATAACGTTAATACTGTTTCAAGGCTTATACAATTACTACTAACAGTAAACATGACAGGGGGAGGTTCGTAGACGTTAGTAGTGAAAGATTTTTTGATAGTGGTAAAGAAAAAAATTACTACGGGCACTTTAGTTGAATCAAACTTGTTTTAGAGCAATATTTACTGGATAAAGTCTGTTTGAAGATGAATACGATTACTACAAACGTTAGGATTAGCTTAGAGGAGTTCGTAGAGGTTAGCGCGCGCGAATTAACTCCGTATTTTTTTTCTATAATTGCTACCCAATTCAGGAGTAATTCCTCAAATTTTCAGCCCCTAAAATCAACCCTTTCCAAAAGAGAATTAAAAAAAAATGAAAAAAATTTACAACTCCCGAACGGGTGGAACCGATTTGATTGAAATTTCATCACGTTTCAGATTTCATCTAGACACTTTACTAAAAAAATTGTTGAAATGAAAAACTAAACATAAACTCTAAAAAAATATTGTTCTTTGTTTAAAATTTTTTTTCTCATCAATATAAATAATTAAAAATATTTTTTTTGTTCTCTCCGACGACATATTAAAAAAAATAAAAAGTAGATTTTCTGGCATGGTTAAGAACAAAACATATTTTCGCCAAATTTTTTGTTCACCGACGTCATATGTTTTTATTTTTATTTAGGATGGGTTTGCTCTTGATCCCAATCAAGCCATGACAGAATCCACGATGGAACGAGCTAACCCAGAAGGTGCCTATTCAGCCTGGCTTTGAAAATAGACGGGTTATAAGTTCTCGGAAATACAGACGCAGGGAGGGAGTTCCACTCCTTTGCTGTGCGCGTTATGAAGGATGTTGAAAAGCGCTTGGTGCGACATGTAGGAATATCAACCAAGAAAGGGTGGTAGCCTGCAGTGCGTCTGGATGTCCGATGGAAAAAAGGAGATGGCGGTATGAGCAGATGCAGCTCTTGAGCACACTCTCCAAAGTACAGTCTGTAGAAGACCGCCAGACAGGCAACTTTGCGGCGATGAGCTAAGGTGTGAAGCTTGCTCTTCACCAATTTGTTGTTCCCGATGAGCCTCTCAGCTCTGCGCTGAATCGTGTCCAGTGCAGCAAGTTGGTATTTTGCTGAGCCATCCCAAAGGTGGCAGCAATATTCCATGCAAGATCGGACTTGAGCTTTATAGAGTGTTAAAAGCTGTCCTGGCGTGAAATATCGCTTGACCTTATTTAGGACGCCCAGCATTCTGGCTGCAATTTGAGCTTTGGATTCGATGTTGGCGCCGAAGTTAAGGTCTGAAGACAACTCCATGCCAAGAAGCTCGAAGCTGTCGGTCACAGGTACAGGTGTACCTCGGAAAGTAGGAGTGAGGTGGAAGGAACTCCTTTTTTGCCGTGAAAAGACACGCTTGTGTTTTGGAGGCGTTGAAATTAACGAGGTTACTATTGCTCCACTGGGAAACGTAGTTTAGCCTCTGGTTTATTCGCTCAACCATGGCCTCTCTTATGAAAAACAATTAAATTAATGTAAATTTTTATATAATTATTAACGTTTTATAGTTTCATAATATTTTTTTTAAATGGCGGACTCAGATTTGCCATCCGAAATATGCGTTGTATGCACACGATCGGTGAAACAGATTCGAGGGTATTGAAATTTGTTGAAAAAAAAATTTTTTTAACAATTAATTTTTAGAACAATTTTTTTAAGGGTTATGTTTAGTTTTCCATTTCCAAAATTTTTCGAGTGAAGTGTCTGGATGAAATCTGAAACGTGATTAAATTTCAATCAAATCGGTTCACCCGGTCGAGTTATAATTTTTTTTTATTTTTTTAAATTCTCTTCTGAAAAGGGTTGATTTTTAAGGCTGAAAATTTGTGGAATTACTCCTGAAGTGGGTAGCAATTATAGAAAAAAAAAGAGACGGAGATAATTTACGCGGGGGCACTTTACCTGTTCTTATCCTGCTATGGCCTATGTGTTGGTGCTCTAAGATAGCGGCAAAAACTAGGGACACCGCATCCAAGATTCCACACTTCCTATGTTTTTTTATACAATTCGTTAAAAAATTCAATGAAAAACATAGAACTGTAAAATGTATTCACAAATAATGCTCACTGACTAATATTTTAGCGCGATCACACGGTGCTTTGTAATGGCAGAATGGACACAAATTTATTTGTGCCATAGTTAATACATTGCGAGTCCATTGGTATACTTAGTCTGAGACTTACTTATAGCAAGACCTACCTAACTTGTGACAAAAAACATATAAAAACATTGTTTAAAAATTTTAATTAGTGGTCTACCTAGGTCCTGGACCCAGCCCAGGGGGGGGTCATGACCCCCATGACCCTCCCCCTGGATCCGCCCTTGGAACACAAGTGACTTGTTCTATTTGAAAAAAGCCAGAAAGCCTAAATATAATTTAGACTGGTCATACATACTATCGGACACAAGAGTATTTAGAGGAATCAATTGTATGATGATCTTCGTCACATCGTAGTAATTGTAACCAGATAAGTTGAAACATCTTAAGAAATAGCTGAATGTAAAGGCATGCTCGCTGCAACCCTTCTCATAACAGTGTTCATCAACTTTTCATAAGGCTGATGAATGTATTGTGGACATGGGTAACAAAAAGTTAGAAAAGTACCGATATTTACTTTTACGAAAATCTAGTTATATAGGTCAATTTAAAATTTGTTGCAGAAAATGTCGCCCCGAAGCTAAAAATTTTCTTTTCACAGATATTAATTAAATATTATAATGTTATATGGATTGTTAGTCCGATTTAATAACTTTACATTTAAAAAAACAGATTTATCATTGATTATTACCATTTTTTTCATATAACAGAATGGTCATGCATGGTAACAGAGATGTTTTACATACAAGAAATATCTGTCCTTTATCTCAGTGCAGAATGCGAAGACCATGATTACTTTTTATCAAATCATATGAATGCTTTGTTTAAAATATATTTTAATTAAGCAAATATGAAATTTTCTAAAACACTTCATTCCTTGTGAATAAAATTGTACTATGATTATTTCAAATTTAGGCCCGCGGTCTTTATAATAATAACGTACCTTCTGTTAACATGTTAATTCCATTAATACCAAGAGATGGTGCCACCATTTCAATAGTGATAGTTGCATAATAATGTTTACTGTTGCATCGACGCTATATGAGACGAGTGAGGTGCGTGGTTTTATTCTGTGTTTGCTCTGTTACCGGCCTTTTTATGTAAGTATTTTGATATTTCCGTACAATTTTACAACTTTAAAGTAGCTCTAAAGGAATAAGCTATTTTGCTATTATTTCGTCATAATAAAGTTTCGTTTAAAGATTAAACGACATTAAGCGTTAAAATACTACTCTGTTACTGCACAACTATGTTACTAGATAAAGGTAACAGAGTCGTTATTATTTAACTGTTAGAAGCTATGGTCGTCATTGTTTTGTCTGTATCAGTACTTGTATGTGACTAGGAGTCAATATAATATTAGAATTATCTGATAAAGTATCTAAAGTTGGTGGTGTCTAAAGTGCTCTTAGGTGATCTCTTCTTTTGGCATCCGCAAATCACCATTTTTTTTAGATAATCGATTCTCACCTG
Organism: Calamotropha paludella; assembly: GCA_927399485.1. Lineage (NCBI taxonomy): Eukaryota > Metazoa > Arthropoda > Insecta > Lepidoptera > Crambidae > Calamotropha > Calamotropha paludella. The sequence goes on from OV656803.1 coordinate 30,446,956, forward strand.
CCCCCCTAACATACGCTGTTTTCTCGTGTTTTATTTCATTTGTCATCAATCGTATCTAACATGGTTGAGCTTAGAACCAGAGTTCTTATGTCAAAAGAGTAGTTTTACTTAGCCGCGGATTTTTGTTTACTAACTCTAACGTAGCAATAGCGTTTTGTCGACATTTTAACCGATATTTTCGACATATTTTTTGTCCATGCTTTAGTACGTAGAGTAGGAGACGACAAGTGTTTTGTGTGCTATTTCGATTGAAGCGGTGGCGGTATCTTATAACAATTATGTATTCAAAGTATATTTAGGGCGTATGACAAGTAAATATATGTTTTACCCTTATATTTAGATTTTATAATATATTTCTAAAAGTATAAATATATTCCTATACAGTAAAATCTCTTTATTCGCATTAAGATGACACAAATACAAAAATTTAAATATATAAATACTTTAACCATTAAGTATTTCAATCGCCATGTGAATGAAAATGTCTGTCCCTAAACACTGTTATATGTTCGTGGTAATCGGGAGATGGGCGCATTATTCGCATAGTTTGTGCTCTTCTTAAGGGCCAGTAATAGTGTTGGGGATTCCCGACGACAAGCGCGGCGGGGCTGTGCATTGTAGGCTATAGCAGATACTCTATACTATGAGCAGTCTATATTACTTCTTACCACAGCGTACAAAAAACACAAATCCATAAGTTTGCGTCTATCAGCAATTTATATTGCTTACATTCATATTTGTACGATTTTGATTCAAAATTACGAAGACTGAAATTCAGATGTTTTAAAAATATTTTCTGTAGCCATTCCAGGCGGTCCGAGTCCATAGCTTATTGAGGATTCCAAATGGGACTGGCATATTCAACAACACTTCGAACATAAGGTAAATATACTGCTTTGATTGCATTTATATTCGTGAAGTATTTACCTAATAGGTCTTGGGCCTAATTACACAACCAAGTTTTTTTATAACCTTTGTCCGCAATCATATCTATATGAACTCTGAGAGCATATTTTCATCAAAATGCACTCCGAGGTCTCTTACACGTGTCGATCTTTGAATTGGAATATCATTAAAGTTGTAAGTATGTATGATGGGTCTGAGTTTTCGGCTAAAAGTTAAATAAATATAAACAAATGTGAATGCATGTCATTTTAAGTGTAATACTGCGTTAGTCTAAGTCAGCCTGAATTTTTAAGCAATCTTGTTCATTATTAATTTTGAGAAATATTTTTTTGTCATCTGCATACATTAAATGATGTACCGATTTCAAACAATCCGTAATGTCTGCCACATAAACATTATAGAATAATGGTCCCAAATGGGATCCCTGGGGAATGCCCATTATCGTTTAGTTTGTTGCGTTTTCGCGTTATTTATTTTGAATTCGGTAAGTTTTATCACGTGATATAGCATAAGAGTAGGTAGACAACATTAAAAAATCAATATAGGTAACAAACTAATACATAGATAGCAGAATCAAGTTTTTACCTATCTTAATATTTTTTGGTTAATTAAACTCTCGCTTATACTATACCTAAACAAACATTAGTTAGGCACTTTAGTGCGTAAGTGGTGATAACTTAGTGGATTCAGCGTTTGGAAGGTCATTTTAGTATTTATTACCAATTCGTCCAAGTGGGAAGTACAGTTAGTTAGATAATTACCTACTTACCTAATTGGTTTTTTTTTTGTAAAATTAACACATTAACAATTTAGATAGGTATCCGCATAAAAAATTAATAGTTCATTTCTGTTTTTCGATTTATAACCTATACCTACCTACCTACCTACCCCCAAACTAAAATCAAGTGCAATAAAATTCATAATAGTCAACGAATATAAATACTAAATATAAAATGCATTTAGTACTGATTACAACTAATAGACAACCTTTCATTTGTTGTAGTATTCAATCATCGACGATGAAAGTACAATGTCGATTAATCATCATTTGGCAATTTTCCAAAAAAGTTCATCTGATTCATCTAAAGCTAAATGCAAACAGTGCAATAAATTATATTCACTAGAAAGTACCGAGCCTAGAAGAGAAGAGCCAAGTTTAGAAGAAGGTAATTTGTTCTTAAGATAAAATAAATTTATTAAACAAATGGAGAAAGAACCCAACACAGGTGAACCTTTTCTGCTCTATGGTGGATTTGAACACCCGCAAAAACGAAAAGCCAAAATTTTGGCAAGGGAAAAATATACCCCTTTAATTTTAATCGTGTTTATTTTTGTTCTAATTTTTCGTTTATCAATGTTGACTTTTAAATATTTATATTATCCATTATTGTCTAATACTCACAATTTTGTCGACTTTTCTTTTGTAGGTACTTAAGGGTACTTAAGTGTTTTTGAAATTTTAAAACTATTAAAATTAATATAATTTTTCATACCTTTTGATACTATTACTTCATTGTTGTTTAGAGCTAAGTAGGAATAATATTATTTTTTTTCGTATTTTTCACTAATTAAACTTTTCATATCTTTAATATTGTTTATTATAGAACTGACTGTTCTGTATTTTGAAACTGTAGTAATGATCAGTTAATTATAGGGTATATTTCTGTGATTTTAATTGTGATAATGGATAATAAAAATGATTTATACCAAAATATCAAGAATTGTTTTATTACGAAATTATTCATTTAAAAATCTCCTTTGTTTTCTTTTGTAGGCTGTACTTTTAAAGTACTAGTAATTTGGGACGAAAAAATTTCAATACTGATTTGGGACGAACTGGGAAAGTTTTGGAATGTGGGACAGAATTTTAGGACGAACGAAGAATAACCCTATTCGGATTCTGCAGATTATACCGGTCGTTGTACCATTAAAGTTTTAACCCAATGTAATTAAAACAGAATTGTGTGATGATTCAGAACAGTTCAGTGGTCCCGCCATAGGGCTTAAATATCGGTGGTCAAATAATGACGTCATTTATAGTTAGAGAGTAGACAAATAACCCTTCCGCCCCAGGTATAAAATAAATTGCAATATGTGGATCATCGACCGAGTATGGCACCCCGGACTAATCCACAAACTGAATACTGCAAAGTTTCTTTCGGTCTTTATACACATAATTGCAGATTTCCTCCGCAACAGAACTTTCTTCGTGTCAGTGGAGTCTGCAACCTCCGACGAGCGCCCCATCAGAGCCAGAGTGCCACAAGGCAGCACTCTCGCCGCTGCTATATGGGCTATATACTAATGATATTTCCTCTATTAATTGTGACTTCCAGGAATAGGAGCCCAAAGTTAAGCTGGCCCTCTTCAAGGAAGACAGCGATTACTTCACGTCGTCCGCATGGCCCCAATCAGGAGCTGCCCGTATGCAGCGCCAGATCAACTTCCTGCCCGACTGGCTCGAAAAGAGGCGGGTCGTAATAAGCGTGAGGAAAACCGCTGCCATCCTCACGACCAAGAAGAAGCCACCCAAACCACTAACCATCCTACACCAACAGATCGCCTGGCAGCAATCCGTCACGTACATAGGCGTTACGCTGGATCGGACACTGCAGATGGTCCCTCACGTCAACAGAGTAACTGCGGCTGGCCACCGAGTGCGCGGGGCCCTCAACCACTTTTTCAACTCCAGCCTCCACAAGAGCACAAAACTGAAGATTTTCAATTTGTACCTCCGCCCGGTACTAACGAACGCCGCGCCGCGTGGAACCACCTTTGCTCCACAAACCAGCGTAATAGACTACAAGCAATCCAAAACAGGGCGGTACGAATCATAGCCGGCACCGGGCGCTACATGAGGAATGACGTCATCGCGCGCGACCTACGCATCGCGCAGCCAATTGACGTCATCGAGCGGACAAAAAGGCACATGTCCGACCGTGCTGACAACAATGACCACCAACACCTTACCACAATAGCACTCAAGACTGCCAGCCCAACCGGGCGACCGTCGCCCCCTGCACAGAGCCCTTGATCGATCCCACACCCTCCACCTCCAATCATCCTATTCCATAATTCTGAAATTTCTGGTGAAATAACGGGTATTTAAAAATATCTAACAGACAGATGTAGTCACCTTCTGTAGAGACTATCATCAGGATATAAAATAAATTCGCAAAAATTTCAAACTTATAAACACTTTTTACTTCTTTTATTTTTTTCCTGCAGCTTCGGGTTTAGTAGTAAATGAGCGGTAAAAGTGTTTAGCACTAAGAATAATTTAGATGAAAAATATGAAATGTGTAACCTTGAATTATTGATGCTGTTGAATAGTGGTTAAAAATAAATAACAGGAATAAGATTTTTTTTCCTCCGGCTTCAGTTTTGGAAATTTTACTAATATTGAAATGTATCGTTGAATTTATTGCTTTGTTATACCGATTTTCGAATGGGTCCCTGTATCAAGTCGGAAAATGCATATATTATCTATATAATGCTGTTCCTTTAACTCGTTTAGGTACGATACTTTTTAAATCATTGAAATCGGTCCATTGGTTGAGAAGATATTACACATTTTGTACAAGCCGAAAGTGGGGCGGCCGAATAGCTTATGTGACGTCACGATTACCTTTCCACCGCACCCGGGCGCGCGCTCTCCGCCATTCATTTATTAAGATTCCCTCGATCTGCGCGGGTGGTGTTGTGGTTTTGCAGTTTTTATGTGAAAATATGCCGCATTATAAGTACTGTATAATATAAAATGTACTAATACTTCAATTAGTACACCTGAAAAACTGTTTTTCAATGTGCCAAAGGACTCAAAAGTGCGCAAAAAATGGTGTACTGTCATGAAGAGGGATGACAAAATTCCGCTTTCGTGCCAAGCTTCAAGATTTTGTTGCGAGGATCATTTTGATGTAAATACCTCCCAACCAACCATTACCTTGTATACAACACAACAATTGTATACCAACTTTTATCATCATTACTCGTGTGGTAAACAAGTGGGTAGGTAACTTAGTAAAACTTGTTTACAAATGTTAAAAAAAATACAGGGTCGTATTATGTATATTTCAATGAGTAAATGAATTATAAAAAGGGTAAGTAGTGAAGTTTCTAATAACCCTTCCTCGGGTAAAAACCTGGGTCGTACTCAGGTCTAACTACAATAAAATGTGCCGTTCCCGGGAATATTCCTCGAAGTTCCTCGGAACATAGGGGAATATTCCCGCCTTGGGGAATATATATTTATATATCTATCTATACATGGAATTAAACTGTAGCCAAAGTGAATTCTGTACATTGAATATTTTTTTGAATAATCGCGTTAGGAGGGCTCCATACACGCAATAGAAACCAAAAACATTGTTATTGTATTTCTTGTCTGTCTGTCTGTTGTACGCTTTCCATGTGAAAACAGTTAGACGTATTTAAATAAAACTTTTTGCATTCGAGTGTCCTTCTGCCTCTTCAACATAATTTTGTACAATAATCACGCCTTGACACCAAGGGACTAGGAAGACCACAAGTGAAGTTTGTATGGAGAAGTAAGTTTTCTTGCTGCTATCACCACGAAACTTGCTGTAAATATAGTAGGTACTAAGATTATAATAAATAAACCGGATTTAAGAAAGTAGTACCTACCTAGAAACAATACTAGGACTTAACAAAGCGATTTCGTTAATTCATAGCTCAAAATTACGTGTCCAAAGAACGTAGGTACATTCCTGTCAAATGAAGTATTTAAGTCTAATTTTATTTATGGTATACATAATATTTTTTGAACAGTAAAGTTTCTACATACTCATCTACATAACAATGTTAAAATAACGGCGTAGGTAGTTACAACAACAAACACAACTGCCCTGCCTGACTAACCTAAACTTTTTGGGTATTTTATAGGCTAGTCCAAGTACGTGTACCTACCTACTTATTATCTTGCAGTTCTAATTAGGTTGATAATGAGATTTGTCTACCTCTGAGTTTCCAACCACGAATTTCAGAGCTTGTCTAGTTTAAATGATTACTAAGATAATCAAATACCATGAAGGTATCCACTTAAGGTAGATTATCGGATTGCGCTTGCTCAAAACCGATATCTACCTTATTTCACTCATTTGTTATATTATAATAACAACCTTCTAATATTAGACAAATAAAATCAGTTATTAATCGATTGGGTATAAACTGGCGACGTTACGCTCCCTGTTGGACGAATATCGCAAACAGAATAAAACCGCGCAGTGGTTCGGCGGCATGCGCTGGGTCATTGTGACGTCATCGCATGCGTTCGCGCGGTCTGTGAACTTCGTTCGGTATTTTGCTCATAACTTTGTCAATTTTGGTCGTAGAACAAAAATTTTTGCACTTTATGTTTTAGTTTCTCAATGTCTATAGAACTGCATTCATAACATAAAACGTGACTGGTCCCCATTGCGATCCCTGTTTTTTTTAGTTTCTTTGGTTAAAATTCCCTCTAGATCGTGTTTTCTTCTTCTACAAAACCATGCGTAGCGTGATTGTGTCAACAAATCTCGTTTTGTTTTGGATAACTTTGTATAGTCTTAACTTAATATTTTAGTACTGGGTGATATTAAATGAAAAAATACTTGTTTCGTTATTTTCTTCAAAGAATATATAAATTAAGTTGGTATTTTCAATATTTCTCTGTATATAAACAAATCTTAGACAAATATCACGTCTGATAAAAATATCGGAGTGAAGGAAACCCTATGATAGGCACTTCCATTTTGATGATATGAAACATAACACTAATCCGAAACTTTGTACTGTTTCCAGATACAAAGGTTCCCATATGTTTACTGATACATTTTTGCCACTTCTAGAGAAGAAGTCGCATGAAGAGATCTTTTCAAGGAAACCTGCGTAACTTTACTAACACATATTTAAATCTCGGTAATATTCCGATTGTTTACAAAAACTGAAAACGTGCGAGCATATATCACAAAATGAATTATATCATAATCTACTCTTTAAATTCGTGTATTTTCGTGAATTTTTAAAGATTACGTTTCTATGAGCTGAAAAAGCAACATCCAAAAAATCCACATGAGTACCTAACATGTAGATTTTTAGGATGTTGCTTTAGATGTTGTTGTTCTTGGAAACACATACATAAGGCTGACTATACACGAGTGTGTAGTCCGCCTTATGTATGTTTCCAGGAACCTCATGCCGCGGCATCTTTGATCTACTGCGCTCTTTCTGTCCCGCACCCAGTATGTATGTACGTATGAATGCATCGACAAATAGTTCAGTCATTCATCACTGTGTGTGCGCACACGCCAGCGTTGCAAAAATAATATAAGTAATATAAGTTGCACAGTAGGATTTTTCAAGTTTTTGTTGTTGGTACACAATTAAGTTACTAACGTTTAATATTTAATATGTTGTAGGAGGCGCCAGGCCACAATTAATAAAAATGCATTTCTAATTGTACTACCGATGATTAAACATTTAGACAATTTTTTCGTCAAATGATGCAGTAACTATTAAGGTTCTATTTATGCCCCGATGATTTGATAATTTGGATCCAAAGGTACATTTGCGATTATAACATAAAGAAGAAAGAAGAAGAAAGAAACATAAAAAAATATTATTTTTTTGGATGTTAGTTCAATGCATTTAAGTAGCATTACTTAGTACGAAATATGTTTCTAGGAAAACAAAAAACAATCTAAACGCCGTATAATTTGAGCATAAATAAAATAATGTAAAGTTAAACATTTTCGTGGGCCGGTTCACAGCTCAGTCGTTCGATGCGCGGGGGGCATAACTGACCAATCTCGAATCTTGTGGCGTGATCTAGGCTGCCTTTTAAAGTACTCACTGTAGGTTTTGTGTAGTTTTACAGAAATTCCCTTGTTAATATTTACCTCTGTTCATTATAGTCCCTGTCTCCCCTATTAGTGCAGGGCATATTTACCTGTTTGTGTTAGTATTAAAGAATTTTTGAAATAATATTTAAAACAACTATCAAGAACATTGATGACTATTTGGTGCAACGGTAGCAAACCTCCTAGGCTTGAGTCCCGGAAGGGCAAATGTTTATGTACGCGATATAGCTGGGGCCCGATTTTTTTTTCTCTTTATTTATGGCAACAAACAGTCGTATATGGTAATAATAATGAAGTAATAACAAAGTTAGGTAGCTATAGACCTATAGTGCCAATAATGTGAGTATCTATTACAATATCTGCAGTTTTCTTGTATAAGTAATAACCCTACACTTTTCAATATTTAGAAATAGTTGATTATTTACACAATATTTTTCCAAAGACATTAAATTGCAATCCTTGCAGTTTGACGCAGTCATCAGACGTATTTATGACTTTAAAAAACTTTGAATCATCCGCGTAAAGGAGATAATGACTGTGTTTTAGACAATTCCCAATATCGTTTATATAAAAAGAAAAGAGAAATGGTGCAATATGCAAACGTTCATGTCGGGCTTCCATGCGAAATTCGCAAGTTGTATTTTTATTCCACGTATCGAAAGAAAGAGACGGTAGCAAGCGCATCTCGCGCACAAACTGGGTTTGTGTTATGCGAAAATATAGCCCTTGAGCCTTGTTATTCATCACTTTAATTGCTCACTCACTTTAACTTTAAGTGACTACTTAATCTTTGGTCACATTTCTCTTAGAAAAATGCGTTAATATCTAAGTGTTCTAACTTCTCCCTTTTGCGAGAGAAACAGTCTGTGACTTTAATTTTATACTATCAAAGGATAAAATAATTATTGAAATACTGCCAATCGGGAATTAGTGAATAATTAAAAGAATATAATGCTCATTTGTATGTAAAATCATTACTTATTATTAGGTCCTCATGTTTGTCTTCTCTTTTAAAGACGAACACTAAACAAACCGGATTTTATTATTGGTAACGACTTTAAAAGACTTTTCTAAGCGTATTGGTTTTGGTAAGCATCAGAATCTTTTACACAAAAGTTGGCACTTGCCATTAATGCAATTTTCTGATCTTGCTTTCCCTTTGTTAAAATCAAGCGAGTGATCTTTAATAAACAATAAAACAACGCCGTATCTCCTTCGCGTGTGCTTAAATACCACTATACTAAAGAAACCGTTTCCTTTGAAACATGGCGGCAAGTACTCTCAAGCTTAACTTCTGACGAGAAATCAAAAAGTCTACTATAATACACTAAAACGCAGTAGGTATCTCTTGACTAATACGGTATCAAATGGTAATTTAGTTGATGACAACAGATAATTGGAAGCAAATCAGTAATTTAGAGCAAGTTACACCTACCAGATATTTACTTATATTTCATTTGAATAAATCGATTCCATATCCATTATCCAAGCAACCGTAACTAAATCATAAGTATTATTCTTTACTAAATACCGCTCAAACCGTTACATAATATATTACAATTATATTTCAAGTGAAGTGACCCTCCTTCTAAAAGTACGAAAGGGTGCGACCATTGAAATATTGAGGGGAACTTGGTGCCAAATATTCTAAATTTGCTTGTAATAAAGCAACTGAAGTGTTTACTGGCAAAACCGTAATAGCAATATTAGTATCTATCTTTATTTTCCTTCGTCCTTGTCAGTGTCAGTGGATGTTATTTATGGGCACGAACGACCCAACAACTGGCTATAATTGTAAAAAAATAATGTTGACAAAATTTTCCAAATGAAGTGATATTAGTACCCTAATCAAAAACAAATGACGATAGTTCTTGCTTCGAAATTCTTTTTCAGTCAAAATCTGTTTGTGATTACTACTAAACTTACGTTAGGATTTACAAGGTAGTCTCCATTGAAGAGTTACATTGGACCTTGTGTTTTTCGGAGGACGCAATTTTATTGTTGGGACGTGTGGGGGGGGGGGGGGGTCATTAGAAGCTTAACTTCAAGTTTGTGAGGTTGCAACCCTTGTACCGTGGCCGCCATTTTGGAAAAAGGGATGCAAACGCCTTTTTCCCTATATCTCCCGAACTATACATCCCACAAATTGTTAAGACAATTTGTAGTAAATCGCTTTGTCTACAATTTTATCTATGTTACTTTTTTAAATACAACGAGAAATAAAGAAGTTATTAACAAAAATATCAGAAAATTTCGCAACAAATTTTCTTTTTTGTTACATAACTTCTTTATTTTTAATGTCAGTACAAAATATGCTCAGGCCAATATTATAGAGCATCTCTCGACTAACATTTTTACCTACCATTTTCTTAGATTTAAATAATTTATGGGGGTTTTAGAGCGCTCTAAAGTCGACCAGAAGCCCTATCATCACCGTCTTATAGCGATTCAAGTTTAGCTGTTAAAAAGAGACGCCACTATAGACTGCGTATAGCAGGTCTCACTTTGACAATCGAACTTGAATCGCGCTAAAAGATGATGGTAGGCCCACAGGTTCTTAATAATCGCAAGAATCCGGTGACAACAAAACGTCAACCTTATTTTGCATTATTTTTTTTTATTTTTATTTTTGGTTTTTAATATTTTTTGGTAACATTCCTATATTATTACTAAGTTATAACTGACCTTTTTTCTAAATATACAACTTAAAATATTTGTTTTCACAATAATTTCTAATGCGACTCTACATTCAAGTTCAAGTTTTATATATGGAGACGTTATGGCTGAGCATTTGCTGTTTCTCCGACACTTCCTTTCGACACAAACAGCAGCCTGTACCATAAAATAAGTCAAAAAGAATAATTATAAAATAATTTTCTGATATTTTTGTTAATAACTTCTTTATTTTTAGTTGTATTGAAAAAAGTTACATAGACAAAATTGTAGACAAAGCGATTTGCTACATATTATGTCTTAACGTATTTTTTGTGGGATGTATAGTTCGGGAGATATCAGGAAAAAGGCGTTTGCACCCCTTTTTCCAATATGGCGGCCGAGGGACAAGGGTTGCAACCCCACAAACTTGGAGTTAAGCTCCTACGGAGCCGAGAGTCAGAGTGAACCCCCCGACTCGTCCCAACAATAAAATTGCGTCCTCTGAAAAAAGCAAAGTTAGCCCAAAAAAATTTAACATTTCAATGGACTAAAGGGGGGTTATTCGTAGAGGTTATCAGTGGAAGAATTTTGAATAGTAGCAGTAATAGTAGTGGATACTAGTTGATTCGAAGCACTTGAGTCAAACTTGTTTCGAGCAATATTTACTGGATAAAAAGTCTGTTTAAAGATGAATACGATTTGAATAAAACACTTTTTTACGGATTTTGTGCATTTTTTATTTTATATTTAATTTTGACGTTTCGACTCCTTCACAGGAGTCGTGATCACAGGATGACTAAGAGTTATCTTTGTTTTTTATTATTATATCGGCATCTCTCATATAATAATAAATTTTGGCCGCGTTTTTTAGTAAATAAGAACTTTTGTTTATCCATTTCAGTTTCCAAATTGAATAGGCAGGTAAAAAAAATCTGTAATTTATTTTACCATTTTATTGACGTGATTATTATGTAGGTATTCCCATACAAATTACAAGTGTCAAGCATTTATAGTTTCTGAGCTAAGTCGCGGATAGACAGACAGCCATGGCGAAACTAAGAATGGTCCTTGTTGACTACGGAACCCTAAGAAGCATATTTTTAAACAAATAGTTATGTTGGAAACAACGTGGAATTCTGCCCACTGTACTGAGAGTGGAAGATGGCCAAAACAAGAAATGGTTTTATGACGGAGTAGGCTTAACCAGAAGTAGAAGTAGTCATATTGACAAGTGGCCACCGCCCAATTTTATAATAACTACTATATTTTATAAAAAAATAAGTAACCTTTTCTCGAAACCTAGCAACGTCCATTCGATGGCTACCAAGTAAGAAAAATTTATAAAATTAAGTTAATTGAACATTTTTATAACCTTTATAAAAATTAAAAAATCTATAATCTGAAGATTTAGTAGAAATATTTGATAGTAACAAATTTCTCTACCTTTTAATTAAAGTAGAAAAAATTGTTCTGAAAAATAATACTAGATTTAAAAATCTAAAAATCCCACGTCTTTCAGTGACCAAAAAAGAACAAAATAACCCGGCGGGGCCATGCGAGGGGCCACTCAAAACGTGGGGGCGCATCTTTACAAATACTCTTAACATCTATGCATATCATACATCTCATTACATCTCCATAAGTAACATGCGCCCCCACGTTTTGAGTGGCCCCTCGCTTGGCCCCGCCGGGTTATTTTATTCTTTTTTGGTCACTGAGAAACGTGGGATTTTTAAATCTAGTATTATTATTTTATTCTTTTTAATTATTAACTCCACGAAGTAACCATGTTTTACGCAACAATCGGATAAGCCCCATACAAAAGTGAAAGTTGCCGAAAGTTGACCTGAAAGTGTACCTAGAAAGTTAAAAGTTGTTTTAGGATGCATTGTCATCGGGTTCTGACTTGCTCCAAAAATTTCAGCTCGCTAGGTGGCCGGGAAGTGCCTCAAAATTGAGTTGCAAGAATCCAACTGCACAGACAGACAGACAAACAAGAAAGCGACCTGAGAAAAACGTGGGAAAAATAGAATAAAATAATTCTACTCCTGCTATGCCATGTTTTTCTTTCTGATATAACAAACAATGCAGTATTTATAGGCATATTATGACTTACCTTTTTTTTAAGAGGCACCGTAACTATTTCAGGGTACATTTTAGGTAAGTACTACTTAGTATTTGCCTTATTAATAATTAACTAACATTTACTTAAAAAAAAATTAAACCCAAATTCATTCTGTTAATATAACAGAAGTATAACAAAAAATATTTACTAACTTAAGACAAAAATTATCGGACAAGTGGGAGTCGGACTCGCGCACGAAGGGTTTCGTTCAAACTTTTAGTAAAGAAAAATAAAAGTAGGTATCGAACATTGCTCTAACGAAATGAACAACGATTGAGGGGCAAACTTAACTTTACCATTGGAATACTGTTGTCCCCATAAATCGACATAGGAAGCGGTTAATTTACCAACTGCAAATAACTTTGTAATCGCAAAAAAAAAGTAATTTTTTTTTAGAAGATTTGTTTCACAATGATTTTTAAACAACAAAATCGACTAAAATATTTTCAGCTTCTTTTAATACTATTTCTTTTGGGATTATTGTTCTCAAAATAATTAGTAATGCAGTTAGGTAACCGGACATCCATTTAACAAAACATTTCGTCATTGATGTAAGGGTTGGACCAAGGTCTAAAAGTAAAAAAACCGATCGATTAAGAATTGATTATTATTTGTGTTCATATTTTATATTTATTTTTTGCAGTACTGTTCGACTCTTTATATTGGTAAAAAATAGATATTTAGTCTTGATTAAATTATAGAATTGATTATGTATCAATTAGGTTAATCACTACTTGTTGTAGTTGTCACTCGTTGTGTGACGTACCAACGTCATAATTATTAATAATATAATGTATATAAATAATTAATAATTCAACTTCCGTATTATAAGTTAAACACATTCCGCCATTTTAGTAAGGATAGGGTGAGGCATATGCCTAACCATATGGTCCCGATATTCATTCTATTTTGATTAATATTTCTTAAGTCCAAAAATGAAAATTGACCAAAGTACGGACAGGCGGACAGAGAACAAAGTGATCCTATAAGGGTTCCGTTATTCCGTTTCAGATACGGAACCCTAAAACCAGACATAAGTAAGACATGGGTATACTTTGACAGTAAATCCAAAAAGTTGCTGAGACAATTTGAGCATAAGGAGTTGCGGCTGCCGGAATTTATATTTTCTTTTTTTTACTAATGTTCCTATATAAGGTTTTACTTTACTAATGTATGATTAGTTTTGCCTTTGAATTTTGATTCTTTTTTTTGGTAATAAGATTTTATTTCAATATTTTTGTTTGAATTTGTAATAATAATAGATATACTAAAGTAAGACATAATACTTTACAACATTAAAATCTAAATTTTATTTTAAGCTCATAGCGCGACATTTTGTGAAAGAGGTATTCTGCTAGAGTTACATCACGTGAAAGCGACCTTTTACGAAAGAGGCATTTTGCGAAAGAGACGTTATGAGAATTTTACGCCATTTTACGATCAAGAGACTTTTTGCGAAGTATACGTTCTGCTTAAAACACCCACACCACACCCTCACCTAAGAAGTAAGTATATAAATAATTCTATAGAAGATAGTAAATCACTAACATCTAAAGTTTGACGAAACGGGCTATAGTTATTTTATAGCAGACCTTAAAGTTGATATCTCAACCGATGGCCTAGATGGTTGCTAGGTCTCCTCCAAATACCCGAACAGATCAGCTAGTTAAGCCGGAGTCACGAAATTATTAAAGCCCGTTCTTTCTTAGCTATGACAACGCCTTTCACGGCGTCTCAATCGTGATCTAAATATAAATAGTCTTGAATGTCCAGGTGACTAGTTAAATCTGATATCTAAAAACACTAAGAATAAGCCAGTCTGCCCAGACACAGAGTAAGTAAAGATACGCAATTAAAAAGGATAACCCCTTATCGAAAAGCCTGGCAATGATATGCTTTTACATAAATTATTAATAGTTATGTTCAAAACACTCGTTCCTGTTTCCGACCATTCAAGCCAATCAAGCGAGAGGTTTCTCGTACATATAAGGAATTTAATAACCTTGTACCCAAAAAATCAATATTTAAGTAGCTGTTGAAAGTAGGACCGCACACCGCCATATAGCAAAAGATCATCATACATCCATAGAGAAACCCATGTAATAATTCCTTCTGAAACAAAACGCAATATTTAAGACAATCGACCTAATCGCATCCGCAATAGGGATCTATCTAATACTTTGTGCTGTTAAATTAAAATAAAATAGAAGTGTATATACTGTTCTTCTCTTTGGGATGGTTCTGCTCAACACCAGCTTATTGGCAATGATGATCTTTTCTATAATAAGCTTTTTGAGCCTTGCCTTGAGCATAGGCGAAAGATAGCTAGCCTACCCGTTTTTTACAGGATGCAGCACAATTGCACAGCCTTGTTCCGCCCTCTTTTTTACATCGGACAAACAAATTTACAAATAGGCGCTACCATAAATGGTTGATACACCTAAGAGTTTCACTAAATGGTTCCAATTTTGTGATCCGTCCCGCTATAGAGTGTAACTCTTTACCTGAGTCTGTTTCCTGACAAATACAATTTAAGGGTCTTGAAGTCACGAGTGAATAGGTATCTTCTAGACAAGCGCGTCACATCCTAGGTCGCACTGTCGCTTACCATCAGGCGAGATAGCGGTCAAGCGCTTACCTATTTACAATAAAAAAAAAAACAAAATTCGGGTCACAACCAGCGAAGATAAATACGTGCAAATTATACAGTCGAATAACAAGTTCGTCCTTTATTGTAAGTCTGTTAAAACAAATCGAAATCAAATATTTATAGATAAACTTAAATCTTTACAGATTTGCTCAATAAAATCATAGAAGATGTACCTCCATATTATTGTCCTTATGAATTTAGGTACTCAAAAACCGTTTAGTTATTTTGGCGTTATCAGCAACTGACACTTATAACTGCCTAAATTACTTACCAAAACGACTAATTACTCTAATTAGAAACACGTAGTAAATCTCTAAACCAAAATAAAATATAGTATATTTTATTTTGGTTACACTTAGTTTATACTTAGTTTCCGCATTTAAAATTTTTGGAAGTTTTTGGCGATTCTGATTCTGCCTCGATCATTTTATTCAACAAACAATACGAACAGTAAATTACATTGTAAGCCGAAAAATAAACTAATAAATAACCCTCGTCATGTGCTGTGTTGCGCAAGATTCAACTGACTCCTCTTAAGGTAGGAGAGAGACTTAATAATTTAATTGGTTTTGGTTCTAGTCAACTGGCTTAAGAAAAGCTAGATACCCAAAGCCAAAATCGAAATGTTTATTAACAATAAGGTTTCGCCATATTACAATATAATGATCGAGAACAAAAAGGTTAGTTCTATCTTTTGCCATTATTAATTTTTCCTTTGACATCACTGTAGGGCGAGAAGTCACTATTTAAATTTGGCATTTTTTACATCTATGTTTGGAAATATAGCGCATATATTATTTAGAGTTATTTATTTTTAATTCTCTATAATGATACCAAACAGTGATATAATCGGTTTTAATATTAGTAACTCTACAAAGGTGAGTACTATGGTTTAGGTGGTTTTACCACTGGATAGAGAATCGAATGCTGATTCGAATGGTATATTAAAGTTAAAAACTGACAAAATAGCATAAAGTTGGTTTTGCCTTTAACCCGGTGATTTGGATAATTTAAACAAAGAAAAAAAACACAAATATTATGTTTCTTGTTTTTTATTGTATTATGTTTTTTATGTTTATAAGTATGTACTTGCTTTTACTATGTAAAAAAGGCGTAATTATAAAACAATAAATTAATAGTAATTAATCAAACAAAACCGATTAAAAATGATATCAAATATACCCTTTTTATAAGAGTCCATTTAATAATATGGCGATCATTCGGCTCTCCGGTCCACCGCCAGGTGGCAACCCTAGGTCGACTTGGTTTTCAATTCTGAGTCGATCTGCATGACTTTCATCGTCCGGGAAGGTAAAAAAAAAGTTGCAAAATAACGCTGGTTGCGGTGATAGCGCATGTTTCATTGCTCGGCATGCTCCACAAATGCGTAGTCACAACTCCTGGCGCATGCGCAGTTGTTTTCGGTGCTTTTTTCGTTCGAAATTGTTACCTCAGCGTTGCGTTTTGTTCACTTGAAGTTTAGCTTAAATTGTTACCAGCCGTGTTTTGTTAATTAATTATCTGGTTAGGTTAGGTTTTTTTTATAAAACTTATTGGTTTCTCATTCCTTTTCAGTTTTCACATACAAATTGTGGGCATCTCATTATTGTCTCGATGGTTATGGTTAGGTTAGGTTAAAGTAGAGTCGAAATATATATATATACGGTTGCCCCCTAGCGGTGGACCGTAGAACCGAATTTTTACCCTTCTTTTACAATTAAAAACAGTATATTACGTTCGGAGACAGTAAGTGAACAGTATTCTGTTAAGAAAATTATAGTGCAAATATTTAATATTTACGTGTTTTAAATTTATATTTATTGTACTTCTTGCACAAATTATCAACCTATATTCAAAGGTGCACTCTGAGCTCTTAAACTAATTTTTGTAGTTACGCATTCATTACATTACATTAAGTCTACTGTAATGATAAGGAACAAAAACGATTTTTCAATGTTTTATTACTTTTTTGACATTGTCTGTTTCGATCTAAAATGATAGTTGCCCGCACTCAGCAAAACTTTTTGTTTTAAGCATGTAATACAAAAGAAGCTGAAAACAATATTTTCTATACTTTATTTTTATTCGACAGAAAAAAGTATGATGGAGTGTAGAACAGAATAGTACTGTTTTTAACAGAATAGTTAGCAACCAGTGGTTGACAATCTGCGTGTTGTCTGTTCGAATGAAATGTTACTCCTGTTCGCTAGCTAATTTGTAAAATCAGGTTGCAACATCGAGGGTAGCGCTTGGAAGTTCGGCTCGTGAAAGGGTGACATTAGAGCGGCTCGTTGTTTTTGTCGATGCTTTAGTTTATACTAACCTATGAACCTCAAAGGGCCTGTGCTGTTTCCTAGGACTATTAAGACGGTTACTATAAGTTTCGGATGGGCCATGTTTCTTAGGACTATTTGAGCGGCATACAACTTAAATACAAATTACATCATTGTGATAAGTTGCGGATGCTACTTAAAAAAATGCTAACTTGTATGCATAACATGTCAATCAGCCAGTCCCGTCAAATGGTCGCTTTACCTATGGTCCTATGCAAGATCTTTTGGATGCCATCCGCGAAATCAAGAACGCGTGTATATTTTTCACGGTTTTTGCACAAAGAATCATTGCTGGAGAAACATGACTAAAGGAAATACTGAGAAAAAAATTTTGGCGGAAGTTGCTCTGTGTGGACAACACACAAGTTAGGTTTAAATTAAATGAAACTGATAACAAACATTCAAGTTTATCGCCTTTTACAACACCCTTAAGTTTGATAGGTTCTTACTTATTGTATAATTTGCGCTGTTGTAAACTACACGGCAAAAACAGAAGGCAGTTAAAAATAATAAACGTACATTTTTAATGTACAGGCCGTGGATTCTGGTGTCCGAATAATTGTTTCATTCCCAACGTATAAGTAATTTTTTCCTTATGATGACAACTATTATGAGTGTATCACTGTGTATGGATCAAGGGAAGAGGAAAATGTAAAGGGAAGACGTAGAAGAATCCAGATAAATACATAATAAATAGTATTACATTGCTGGCTAGCCGTCTAATGATCAGTAATGCTCGAATTATGTGCAGCTATTTATTTAACTTTGTCTATATATTACTACTTTAAACTGAATAACTGAACTGTCATACATTGAAGTTACTTCAGTTGCGATTATAAACCAAAAAGGTATGTACATATTATAAAAATAAATTTATTATTAAAGTATGTCTATTCTTGGTTCGCACTGACCCCTAAGCAAGTCTTATAATATTGAAGTTGTATCATCATAAGTATTAAAATATATTTTTCTTATTAAGTTGACATATAAAACGCGAAAATGGTTGTGGTCGTCAAAATGTCGCATAAACGTCGATATTTATAAAATTTGCCACAGTAATCAATTCTAAAGGTAAAAATATTGAACGAAGCAAACATGAAAATTCCCTTCAATTCTTTTATTTGATTCATGCAACTGCACCTAGTTCATCTTTAAATGCGTGATATTAAAATACTGCCAAATTCTCCAGTGGTAATAAACGTTTCAATTAGATAAGTAAATCATTAACATATTTTGTTTATATCCAGTCTAATTATGTTAGGTGACTAGGATTGTGACACGAATAGAGTCTACGAAGCTAAAGTATTTATTCTGTGATATCAGTCGTGGCGCTTAATATCTAGGATATATATTATTGAAACATTAAGTAACCACTTTAAACATAAACTACTGTATTATCCAATCTTAAAAGAAAATTAAGGTGCAGTATCAATTTGTATACTACTCGAGCAGTTTATTACCTTCTTACTTGTGAATTCCACGTTATCGATAGGTCAACAAACCGGCAACTGTAAGTATCTTACCTGTCCTCGTAGGTTGGGGAGACGTCGCCGGAATCACCCTGAGACATGTCACCGTCCATATCAAGGTTGTTGGATAACAATTCACAAGTGGGACGGGAATCGCGGGTGTTCTCGGTACGCGAGAGCGAGCACGCGGAGAACAGTAAACCAGTGCGCGCGGGAAGCGGATACTGCACGTAGTGGTTTGTAAATTGAAATTCGGCCGAGTGTGGGCGCAGGCGGGCGGTAGGAGCGGGGGCGTGGGAAAGCGGGGCCATGGTTCCCGCACCCCGGCGTCGCGTCGCCACAGCAACGCCGCGCGGCAGCCGCCACTCGCCGGCCGGTCAACTTCTTCAGACCACGTGGACGCCGGCAAAGCCGGTTGAATTGATACCGCCATCGTCACGGCCGTGGCATACGCGCACGCGTCGATTTCAACAATAAGTAAACTGCCTACCACTGACAATAACCATGGTCTTGGATAGGATATTTATCATAAATACATTAAACATACCTAAACATAAGTGATCGAAATAAAAATGTGTAATAAAAATAGGTTATCAAATATATAAACAAATTTAAATATGCATTTTTAATTTCTTTAAATTATTTAATTCTGACGTTTATTTTAAAATTATCTTTCGATGATCTTAAGCATAATGATTGATGGCATCTCCCTTGTAAAAATCAACAAATTGATAAGTTTTTAATGTATACTGAATATACGCATTTAATCGATATTCAATAATTGTTGATATCAACCACGTTTTTTTTATCGTGAATAGGAAAGCGCTTGATCGCGTCTCGCCTAGCAAGCGACGACTCTATCTAGGATATGACGCGCCTGCCTAAAAGATACCTATTCACTCGCGACTTGAAGACCCCTGAACTTGGGCTTGGTAAAGATTGAGCAACTGTTCCGGCGTGAAGTACCTTCTCTCCTTCACCAGAACGCCAAGGTTTTTTTAAAGTTATTGAGCCGTTTCCTCCATGAAATTGCCAAAATTGAGAGTAAGTGACAATGACATGCCGAGAAGCTAAAATTGGTTAGTGATTGGCACGAATACACCTCGGATAGTAGGAAGTCGAAAGGATTCCTTTTAGCGGAGAAAAGACACGCCTGGGTCTTTGTTGGATTGAACCTTACCAGATTGGCATCGCCTTATTCGGAGACTGCCTGCAGAGATAGGCTTATGCAGCTGACTATTCCGCTTCCGTATGACTCTGGATCTGTTCAGCACTGGCTCGTGCGACAGACATATAGCTCTTTACAATCGTGCTGTCATCTGCGTACCCCAAAATACCGGGCATAAGCAGGTACGGAACCCTGAGAGACGCCGGCATTGATAGTCAAATTGCTCCAACGAGCTACCATCAAGGACAGCTCGTGTAGACCGATCCCTCAGGAAGTCCGATCCAGACACGCAAATCAGTGGGAAGTCCATATGACGGAACCTTGCTAGTAAGGATTTTATGCCACGCCCTGTCAAAGCCTTTGAGATCTCACCATGCCTCTCGACGTCTTCGCTTTATATGTACTGGGCGTATGCTAGAAGATCTCCACTAGACCGTTTTCGGCGAAACCCATATTGTCGGTCACTAAGGAGGTCATTTTCTTCTAGATACGACAGATCCCTATGGTTCAGTGCACGTTCCATTATCTTACAGAGAATGGACGTGACCGATATGGGCCTGTAATTGGCGGGGTCGGGACGACTGCCCTTTTTAGGCACATGTTGCACGTTAGCCACCTTCCAAGATTTAGGTACTTGTCCTTTAGCCATAGACAAGCGATAAAGGCGTGTCAATACCGGAATTAACTCAAGTTTTTGACATGCTTTTAATAAATTCATTTGTATGTTTGCATGTTTGTTTGTAACGGACACTTCTTACGCGATTTTCACCCACTACAAAACGTAAGATTAATTTGAAATAACAAAAAATAAATTGAAGAAATTTAAATAAGAAATTCACAATGCGATAAACTTAAAAAAATGAAAATAAATTGTATGTAGTCAAAAAATCTAAAAAAACGCTTTTATGTTCTACGTTCTATCCGAACTAAAGAGTAAAAAATTAAATACATATAACAAGTAAAAATTAAGTAAAGAGAAAAATATTGTCAGTTGAAAGGCGTGGGATGCTTTCTAGGACATTCTTCTCAAACTCTGCATTTCGGAAAAAAAAAGTAAGGTGTCTTAGTCACTGGTAATATCGAGCACCCCACGCTTTTCTTACAATGACATTAATTTTCTCGTTAATTATCTACTTAATTATGTTATTTTTTATTTTTAAATTTATTTTTTACTTTATAGTTTGGTTTTACCATCAAGCCTGTTTTTTTAGTTTTTCAAACTAAAATTTTTAGTAATCAAAACGTGTCAAATAAAAGCAAAACGCTCGCAACTCCTTTCCTCGCGCGCTCCTAGTATAGAGACACAAACGCTCGGCGGGATTCAGTAAGCTAAGATTACTAATCCTCTTACCGAATCTTCGCCGGCGACGCTACGGCCGGTGCTGAAGCTGCGCTTCCGCTTGTGAGGTTTTTTCAAAAGTTAATGCATAGTACATATTTTTAAGCATAATTTTTCCAGGGGGGAGCCGCTGGGCTGTGAATATTGAATGAAGAACTGCTTGCTTACTAATAATGTGACTGTTTTATTACTATTATATTTGTTTCTTATAACTAAAATAATTACGTCGATAGTTTAGAAGACAATTATAGTTTGATCATTTCTAAGCTTGTTTGTAGTTTTATATTTTATGAAAAAAATATGTTTGGCAATAATTCTAGTCAGGTACCATTCACTATTATTGACCAATAATGACAAAATAGCGAATAATATCAGCACCTTTATTTGTTCGTGATTTTTATTATTCAGTTAATTATACCCAACTACAGTTTTATTGTTATTCATTGAATACTTTAATGGTTTCAAAATATTTAGATGAGGACCGCTGCACAGATTTTAATAAAATTAAGCAACCGCACCTAGATGACATGAAGATTATTAACGATATAATCGATGTAGCTTCATTTCGATAATTTTAATTTACAATTTGGCATAAACACTAATAAATTGGTCAGGTGCTTTTACCCAACAACGCAATAAACAAAATCATAATAAAATTGAAAATTACCTCGCTGTCTACGTAATAAAAAAATATTATTAAACTAGACATACCTTTATGAGTTGGAGATTTTTTGAGTTACGATACTTGCGATATTGTATAGTAAAATAATCAACTTTGTTCATAGAATAAAGAGTCGTAGGTATATTTTTTACGATATCCACTTATCTAGCACCTATTGCTAACTACCTATGTAAAAAAGACTTCCCTTGAACTCATTGTTTGCTCTGTAGATGCCCGCCATATTGATATTTGTTGTAATCTCTGACGTCATGTTTATTGTTTTAAGTCCCTTAGGTACCTAAATTGATTATTTACATAAATAGGTTCTAGATTTATAAAGTCGTTATTCATAACATAAGATCGCTAAGTTCGTAAAAGGGAATTTTGTGTTTTGTTTTTATTCTAGTAATTGGTTCCCAAACGAGTAAAGTTTTATTTACTTAAATACTTCAGAGCTACGTTAAGTTAAATAACTTTGTTCTAATAAATAAAAACAGAAAAATTAATCTATTTAGATCACGCCTGTGCATCCCGGCTGATGCTTATATTTTAGAATTTTAGTGAGCCAACTATTCATCGTCCACTATGTAGATCACACAATATTATAACACAGATTGTATATACCTACCTATATAGTATATTTCAAAATTCTAATGTAAGTATTAGGTGGTCGGATCTTTTTAGCAGTTGAAGGAAAAGTTTTTAGCGGACGAGAGAAAGCCGACATTCCCATAAAGTCATGCCCTTTTATCTTCTTACAGTATTATTGTCTCGTCTGGAAGGACGCCCCACTGTGATCAAATCACATCATAACAAGAGCACATAATATCCATAAGAGCAGACACACATGTAAGAATCATTTGAATTTTTCGAACTATA
Source organism: Calamotropha paludella (assembly GCA_927399485.1). Lineage (NCBI taxonomy): Eukaryota > Metazoa > Arthropoda > Insecta > Lepidoptera > Crambidae > Calamotropha > Calamotropha paludella. Next base: position 30,469,998 of record OV656803.1, read on the forward strand.
GTAAATTTTCCATTGGTAGACAAGTCAACTTGTTTTATTGAGTTCCCATTTTATTTGTTACTAATAACTTTCAAATACCAAGTATTTCCTATCTAAAAATATCAAACATAAAAGTATAGTGGTTTAAAATGAATCGTAAAATCTGACACTGACAAGCTTAACGCAGGCTTATAAATTATCCTAAACGCAGTACGTGTCCTTTTCTCAAAATGTCTGACAACAGCACAACACTTTTTTATCATTTTTCTGTTGCAGAATATGCCTTTTCCACAGCGTCCCTTTCGTAGAATGTCGCTTTCGCAAAATGTTTCTTTCGCAAGTTTACTAAGCCTTCTATTCAGTGGAAGTAAACGAAGCAAAACAAAACGATCAAAGAAATGGTTGTTTAATTAAAAATAATACTTGTGTCTTATAAAAGTAATCGATGTTAACTCATGAGCTTCTAGGTAATGCAATTCTCGTTGTGTCTTAAATGACGCGCTGATGGAGTTCGACAATAAAACACCCGACCCCGAATACCAGAATGATGTGTGGTGATATGCTCAAACCTTCTTTTTATTAATTGAATTAGTCATTCTCCGTGGTAAGTGTCAAAGTTAAAATATCAAATACGTAGACTGTCTAATATTAAAAGACTCAAAACATGAAACGTTATTTTATATATTTTACTCTAAATTTTCTTTCCTTAAATAAAAACTGTACGGGATGAGCCTGAGCACCTGAGCACCTGATTATAAAACTCAATTCTCATAAAAGTTATAGTAATGTCGGAAGCAAATACTTTAAATCTTAGTGGTAATGAATCGGAAAAGGAAAATGATTCTGACGAGCCGTTTGAATGAGCAAAACATCATGAGTCTAAGCTAGAAGCAAAAGTATTTGCTCGTATTTATAGAAAGGCGAAGTATAAGTGTGAGAATTTGCGAATAAGACTATTAATAATTTGTATTGTGAATTAATGTAAATACTAATAATTTTTTTATGTTAATTATCTTTGTTTTATTTTTCCTATCTATCTCTGACGTGGTTATTATTATGTATTTGTAATATTGTTGGCCACACGGGATTGTCCATTAGAAATCCCGGGAAGATCCATATTAATATCAACATTTCGATGCAAGTACATAAATAACTACCCAATTTATTCCGACCTCTGTATATAATGTCATATATAAAATGATTAACTAGATAAACATCGATACACTAAACCAATATCAAGACAATAAAGATCGGAGAATTCAAAAGGAGATCGCGAACCAGTCGTTTGAAATCAAGTTTCTTGGGAGCTTTTAGAATATTGCGTTCCAAAGTCTTATAGCCTGAAGTGAAAAAGAGTTTGAAACAAAACCTGTACAGTGAGAAGGAATGGCAATAGTTTCTTTACTGTCTGAACGAAGATTACGGTAATGAAAGGCTCTCAGATATTGAAATTTACATTTCAAGTACTGCTAAGTGAATGGATCTTTAAGTATAGGATCTTTAAGTATAGAATAAAACGTAGAAGAAACGTATACAGTTATTGAGAAGGCAATCTAAATTATTTAAAAGTTCCTGGGAAATGTCAGCATGACACACGTCAGCGTAATCAGGGGTAGAAAATGTGGTTGATTGGACCAGAAGGATTTTACTACAAATAGGAAGGGAGTTCTTCAGCTGACAAAATGCTCTTAGTGTGCCGATAATATACTTACTTAAGGATTCTACCTGAACCCTCCAGTTCAACGCCCCATCTTTAAATCCAAATTCACCACATAAGGTACATATTCGCTCAAGGTGTTGTCGTATAAGAGATGTGGAAAAGAGCTTAAGTCAAGACTAGACAACGTGCCTGAGCTACCCACAATAATACCCTGAAAATTCCCCGAGTTGACCCTTATACCAAACATTTGTGACCAGCTTTTTTCTGCAGATCCTCATTCAAGGATTGAATAACATCATTCAGTTGGCTCACCCCGGCTTGTGCGTAAATTTGCAAATCTTCTGCATACAGATGATGAGAGTTCTGAAGAATGGAAGAAATCAAATTGATAAAAGAGTAAGGGAGAGAGAGTACCGCCCTGAGGTACACCCGTACATTATAATAAAAACTTTGAAAGGTCAGATTACAATTATGTTGTATCCTGCGGTGTAAACGATAAGAACAACTTACCAACTGTTACTCAAAAGCCTTAGCTAATTATAGAGTCGTTAAGTCCCTCTCTCTCTTTGAAATAAAGGGGTTAATTGTATTACATTTGAAAGTAAACATTTCTATTGCAAACTTTTGATTAAAAATTATCACTGAATTTTATTATTATGCTTTATAATTGGAATATAAAATTTGAATAATATGAAGCAATGGTTTTTTTTAATCTTTCTGCAATTTTTTTATTGCCAGCTTAGTTTGTAACCGATCCAGCCTAAGTTTTAAGTTTATGAAGTGTATTATTTGTATATTTTTCTGCATGTATTTCGTTTCCCCCAAAGGTTGGCTGGCATTAAGTCCGCCAATTTACTTACTGATAATACAAATCAAAATATGTTGCGCATCGAAGCCTATTTTTTTATTTGCATTTCACGGTTTCAGATTGTTTTATGTTAGTAAAAATATATATTACAACTAGCTGACCCAGCCACGCGTTGCTGTGTTATAAATTAAAATAAAACCTATCCTATCTTTTAAGTTGGATCAAATAACAGATAGTTACGAATTTTGATCAAAATCGGTTAAGTATTTTAGGAGTCCATCGCAGACAAACAACGTGACAACATAATTTATATTATACTAGCTGACCCAGCCACGCGTTGCTGTGGCACAGTAATTTTATTATTTTAAAATAAAAGTAGCCTAAGTTACTCCTTATTACATCAGCTACCTGCCAATAAAAGTCTCGTCAAAATCGGCCCAGCTATTTCAGAGATTAACCGGAACAAACAGACAGACAAAAATTGTAAAAAATGTTATTTTGGTGTAAGTACCGTATATTATATATTCATATGCATGTAGTAAAAAACGGTTATTTCAATATTACAAACAGACACTCCAATACTAAAAATATATATTTTTCAAAAATAGATTCAGCTTTATAACCACACAAATTTAACATATGTACACTCTGGGTCACAGCTTCGTATAGTTTTTGATAATCTTTAAGTGGCAACGAAAATTGCCAGTCAGGAATGTCCAGATTCACTATTAGTCACAGAATTTTGTGAGCTTTTGGGTTGGTTAATTAATATAATTCGGTTAATGATTTAAACAATAGAGCAACACACTTTTTATTATATGATAATAAATAGCTTTGTCCGATGTTAATGTGTAATAATAGCGGGTCGTTAACCAATTACCTGTGTTCCTGAACTTACCAGAAAAACTTACCTGAACATTTTATTTTTTTGTATAAGTTTTATTTCTAACCGGCAATTTTCGTTGCAAGATTCCAATGAAAATTAACAGTTACCTACTAATGTCTAGATTCACTATCACAGTTATTAAATTTTGCTGGGCTCTTAGGTCGGTTAGAACATCAATTCTGTTAACAATAAATAAAAGCAAGATAATATGCCTTTTTAATACTTATTTAATAGAAATGTTTTATCGGATATTACTATGTTATAATAATAAAAATATTATTTTTATTATTTTATCGGTCATAAATCAGTCCTCATCATCATCATAAAATAAAAAAATATTATACTGAAGACAATTAAACTATAAGAAGTATTTAAGTCAAGAATAAAATATAGTCTCCGGCAAATAAGTTGAACATGATTTTGAAAACACGTGACATGCGCAGTAGCAAGTTTAGGTACATTATTCACTACTGCGCATGTCACGTGATTTCAAAATCATGTTCAACTTATTTGCCGGGGACAATACCATAATTTGGGTGACGGTCTAGTAGACAGAGACAGAAAGACTTAATTGAACGACAAAAAATCATTAATTCATTCCCGCCTGAGAATTCACTTGTGACTCGAGTCGTTTTTTTCTAGTATTTTTCTATTATAATAATTTATCTTACAAGATCGCATTGAAAATGCATAAAGTATAAAAAAAAAATATAAAACAAAAAATCATTAATTTATACAACAAATAAAATTGCAGAGAGGTCAGACACAGTTCTAACACAGAGGTCAGATACGTTAACACATAAACAGCACGTTATATAATATTATCAACGCAAAACAACTGCCTCCGTCGTTCAGTTTGCGAGCTTGCCATTCGGCCATGCGTTTGATTCTCACAGGAAAAAGATAATGTTATTCTATGAATGAATTTCTAGCTTGGTCAGGACATTGCAATGCAAGTTGACCTCAATCGCTTGCTTGCTTGATAAGGATGATTCCGTGCTTCCGAAAGCACATTAAATAATTTGTTTTACGACACATAACAAGGAAAACAATCTAACGAGTACCGATATAGTTTCTCTATTCCAACTCTAACTGATTTAAGACAAAACCCTTTTAATATTTCATCTCCCCCACCCCTTACAATAAATAATTCATAAACTAAATGAACTAATGCACAAAACACCTATAGCTAAATTCGGTAAAAATAAAATGTTAGGGTATGACTTTAGTTGTTGACCCGATCGAAGACCAAAGTTATGTAAAGGTAAGTTATAATCAATTATACACCTCCGAAACGGATTTATCTCCTGTTCCATATATCCCTAGCCCTGATGAAATATTCCCACTGGTAATTTTCGATTATCTTTAGCGGTAGAGATAAACGAAAAAAAATTAAGATCCCTACTAGTTGGGACATCAGTAGGTACCGGTATGGAAAAGCGGTTTTTAATTAGCTAACTACGATCAGCTCAACAATGCTCAACGTATACGTATGAAGGATAGTTGTTTGAACGTTAGAGTTGTGACGTCACAGCCAGTGTCGACGACCCGCGCACTGATTAGTTTCTTTTCTAGCGGGCGAACAAGGTATCTAACTTGTTTTCGAAAATATCGCAATATCTTCTTATTTCTACTGAAAACTTATAACTTACAGAAAGAAAAATCTAGAAATAGATTAATTAGAGTTGACCCATCTATTTTATTTTCTATATATCTTCTATATAAATAAAAATCAATGTTTGTTCCCTGTGGGTTCCGAAACCATTGATCATATTGTGATGAAACTGTAAAGTTGTATGCATGCCAGGGCCGGTTTGTGTGTTGTCAGCAAAAAAAGATCAGCAAAAAAGAGCATTGCAAAGCATGCCTGGTGGAGCTAGTATGTTTTAAAAAAACTATGAAATTTTAATAAGAACAATGCGAAAGAGTAAAAATTTAAAACTTACGTATTTTTATATTAAACTAGGTGTCCCGGCCACGCGTTGCAGTAGTGTTATAAATTGAAATGAAACTTATTCTATATCCTAAGTCGGACCAAACCCAGCAAAATGGAAAAAAGCAACACCGGCTGTGAAATGAAACTAAATAGATAAATAAAGGAAAAATCTTTTAAATTAGCACACTATTTAATTAAAACTGTTATAACAAGACGATATCACCATTGCAACAACCAAAAAGCCCAAGGTAAAAAGCAAACAAAATAAAAAGTATGAAATACAAATAGGTTCGCCACATGTTTCGGAGTTCATCGCGGTCAAATATTGTGACGGGCATTTTTTTATATATAAGGTGGAATCAAATTAACTGCCAGGACTTCGTGGAGTGGTTGGGTCAATTAATTGGATTAATTGCGCATTTAATTTTCTTTTTTTTTTTCAATATTTAATATTCATGTTTCGACTCCTTTACAAGAGCCGTGATCACAGGATGACTAAGGTAATGGTCGTCCTGCATGTGCTTCCTTACTGATCAATTTATACAAAAAAATATTTGTTTTTTTTTTTTATTATATTGATTACTATAAAACTAATGAGTTAACCACCAACTCCGCAATCGGGAGGCCCGTCGCAGAATAACTGGCGAAAGAAACTTGCATATGAGGGACCGAACTCCATCTTACTTATATCATTTACAAAAAGAGCTAACTATATCACTAGGTCTCGCAGTATATGTAATTTATAAATTGGGTCATAGTAAAATGCACTTGTAAATTTCGACGCGTCTACCAGCGTCACGGTAGCTCAGCGGTCACCTAGATAGCGAGAGGTCGTGAGTTCGAAATCCACTTGAGGACACTGCGATGTTGTTTTTTATAGTCGTATTTTATTTCATAGAACTATGGCATTGTGAATGCTAATAAATAAATACAATAAAGTCCAAGCTATGTACCATTCAGCACAGTGGTAGAATTTGGTTTTGTTTTGCATTCTCTTTGCTACTAGACAAATTTAGCGAGTTTTAAGTATTACAGTTTTTTTTTTCTAAATAAGATGTTACTTTTTTAGACGTCTCATGTTAGTTTTGACTATCGGCTACTGGCAACACTAGCGCACGCAGTTTGTAAATATGTCCTAATAATCATAATCATAACATAACATAATGATGTGTCTGTGAATGACTTAAAAATAGTAGTTTGATATTATAGCACTTTGTAATTGTGTCAAATGAAAAAGGAATACCATCTCGATTTCTGCGTATAGTGTATTTTGTCTACGGTATTAACAACCTAGATAAAAAATGCTAATTCTGTGATGTTTTGTGATAACTTGTTAAGACATACTTCCAACTTTTAGTATTTAAAATACTTACGGTATCCAATAACATTTGTAAAAAAGCAATAAACTTTTAACGCCTAAAACTATAAACTAGGTTCTTTGTGCTGTGATGTGATGTGAGTGTATCGACTACCAAGACCTTACACCAAATTCACCGAACTTGTAAGTGTTTCCTATACAGTATAATAAATTAGATATTTATTTAATATCCACGCCAGTGTCACTGAATGTAGTATTTAGATTTGTGATAGTTTGTTTCTTTGCTTATGTAAGAGTTACGAATATATTATCCAAGAATCATTGAACTTGCCTTCAATCGAACTATAAGGTACAGGTTTAACTACAGTACAGGCTTTACCTAATAGTGCGATCAGAGTATAGATAGTTATTTAATGAAGCAGCAATTCGGAAATTTTTAAGTTCAACGTTTTTTTTAAGTGTTGTAATAAAAGGAGCGCGCGCTGCGATCGCCGCGCTGCGGTTCATTGTACCGCACGCATCAGCTGTGCGCGATTATGCCTACTTTTAATTTGAAGATAGTTTGATTTATTTTATAGTTAATAGGTGAACTAAAAAACAGATTAGGTATAGGAAATGACAGTAAAAGTAATAAAATGAAGTCATGGTATGAAAAAAAACGAAAACAGCTTTTATTTTTTTACAATATAAAATCCTAATTAAGCATATTCTTTACACTTGACCCAACCACTCCACGAAGTCCTGGCAGTTAATTTGATTCCATGTTATATATAGATAAACACGTATTCCTATTTTCCAATATAAAAAAGATGCACCTTTAAGGCTAACACAACTATGGCTGCTAATATAATTTTTAAATCCTATTGCATCTTTTACATGGACCCAGTTTATTTCGCTGTCCTGCCTCGTTTATCTACATAAGTAAAACTAATAGATAGGTATTAGAAAAAGAGTCGTGTTTTGAGCTAGGTCACGACGTGAGCAAGCTTCTCTGGCACGGGCGAGGGCGGGCGGGCGCTTGCGTCGCAGCTATTGATCCGCTACGAAAGCACGTGGGCGCGCCCGCCGCGCCGCTAGCGCGGTTGTGGCTCGGCCGCCACGTGCCGCGGGCACTCCCGTAAATCCGTTACCTCACCCCGTCAAACACCCCATATATCTCAATCCCCCACGCTTTCACCCTAAGGCTCTATCGCTCCGCCTGCTCTAATAAGTAAATTGTTTAAAAAAAAGCATAATGTAACTAATAATAACAAAATGTAATAGACAACAGAAAAAAGATCTCATTTAATTAAAAAATCTGTACTTGTATATTAATACAATAAACACGGTATATAAAAAGGTTGAAAATGCCGGCATACTCTGATCTTAAAAATCCGCGCCACAAGACCACGTTTGAAAGGGGCGTTTTTGAGAGCACGCTTTGTACGCTCTGGTGATCAGACGCTAGATAAGGGCGTCAAATCTTATCTACCCCTGCCGGCAACACAACAAAGAACACTAACCTCTGGCTTCGCTTTGGTTAACTCTTCTATACTGCAAGCGTATGCAAACCTCCAAAATATGAGCAGGGAAAAGAGAGTCGCTATTGTTAACAATTCGCTTCTTTGGTGCATGAATGGTGAATGAGCACTGCACAATATTGGTATTAGTTTAAACAGACTAATGAGCCTCGCTGTTAATTTTATAATAATCCACATTTTTTCATCAGTCCCTAACTCAATTTCCATTCTTAATTTAGTCCATTAACCGTCATACGAATATGAATCTGCTTACAACAAAAATCAAAGCAAAGAGTTCCAAGAAAAATTAAATAGTGAAACATAACTATATTTGAATACCTGAAACATAAGGACGTCGTCAGACAAGTAGTAGAACGCAGAAGTTTTGCGAGAAGAGATACGATTACAAAATTATCTTTCAAAGTCCATCAGATTCAATAGTAAAAGAAATAGTAATGAGACACAAAATATATTTTCACTACAGAAGTACTTGCCCTTTACTTTCACCAATGTGAGAAAAGTAATCATAATCACTAATGACAAACAAGCCAAATATAACAAACTTTCGATAGACCTATTTAATCACCATAGAAAGTTACTTCATAAGAATACTGTCTCAAAGTCATGTTATAGGAGAAAATAGATCGTAGTGCGGTATCATTCAAATATTGGAAAATAAATTCAAAAAAGTATTCACAGACAACTGGTAATTCTTTTCACAAACTAGTAATACAAAACTTAAATTTATTTAGTTTTAAGTAATTATAGGTTTACATTTAAAATGCAATACCCTTACAGGATCATGTAATGGTACTATTTAATTTTGTAACAGCTTGTTGCAGCATGTTGTAATAAATTCTATGACTATGATTACATCAAATATGAGATAGAATATTTAGTAGGTTAGGAAGTAATAACGTTCGTATCTTAACTTATATTTAACAACAATCGCCATCTTTGTTACTGAGGAAAATATTTTCCTTTGATACGTCTCTTCTCCATTTCTTAAATAATCAAAAGTTTACGTAATTACCCTTTTTTTAATTTCATTCCAATGCGTTAGTTTTTATTGATATTGATACCGCTACTACTTACCTCCAGCCACCCGGTGGTGATTCTGTGCTGCTTTCCTTGAGTTGTGTCGCGCTCACGCTTTGCAGATTAGGAACATTCATGCTAAAACAAATTTGCAATATAAAATTAAAATTCCCAAAAAATGTTTTATCGCGAGTTGATTTAGGTTATCCTTCACTATATTTCACTTATAAAGTGGTATTTATGATGAAACAACAATTTCCAGTTTACTTATTCTGGACGCACTATGTTCGCAACTATTGTTACAGTGTCGACAATGGACTGTTAACACGACACCATGTAAACAACGTTGAAGAAAAGAATATTCGAGAGACGTCGTATCATTGGCTAAATACCTAAATAGTATATGTATTTTACGCGTACTGGCTTTGCAATACTTACATTTTCTTGCTGGCTACCGAAGGCTCCACAATCAGCGGCAATCCACAATAGGAGTAACCTGTTGAAGATAATCTCATAAGATATTTGCAAATTATAATGATCATATTCTACAATTAATTACCTACATTTACAAAGGCGACATAATCATAGTAAACGAGACTAGTTTCCAGTGTGACCTCTTGTCTCTCTCTTTTTTTCTAAAAACGTACGTGTCACTAAGTTCTTAGTATACAAGTGGAAGCTACTCATTATCCTCGGAATCAAAAGAGATAAAATGCAATAAAATATTTATTACGTAACTTGGTGCTGTTATGAGAGTTGTGAACAAACAGTTGATTGCAGCCATCAACCCGATTTGGGTCTTGCAATTAATAGGTACCTAAGTATGCACCCCCCCGCAATGCCGTTGGTCCCGTGGGGTCGTTGGTGGCTTTCACCACAGGGTGCCTGACAGATTGGCCCAAAGGCCCCACCACAATGGAGGATGCCCAACTGGGCATCCTCCAGTTGGGCATCCTCCATTGTGGTGGGGCGTTGCTCCTGCGTGGAGCAACACGCAGTTGCTCCACACGCAACTGCGTGTGCGCATCCCCCCAGACGGGCAGGACCGTGCAATGCAGGCTCTGGACCGCCGATCCTTCGCCAGCTGGTCTTGCTAGGATGAAGGAAGGCATCGCTACCTCCATCCCCCCCTCCACCTGCGGTAGTGAGAGTACCTAAGGGGCCCCTGCGGGACTCTCGCAACCGCAGCTTCTGCCATCTCCTAGCACCTTCCTCAGCGGAGGAGGGGTGAAGACGGCTTGCTTCTGATTACAGGCGTCGGGTATCCCAGCCTTTAGCACCCCTGTCTGCCCTAGGCTCGTTCAAGGAAGGGAGATCCTCCTTTAAACCTTGTTGCGCGCCGCAAACTGGCGCCGCCTTCTGCCTGTGCGCCTCCTGCGGACTTGTGCAGCGTTTGCATCATTATCTCTCTCTCTTTGGAATTAATAGGTACCTACGCTATCTGAGCAAATTATCGGACATCTAAGGCTGGGGACAGACGAACGACTCGGTCAACGATGTCGTCAATCTTGTGTTAGGGACTGGCAAATAGTCCAAGTGATCAGATGTATTTTACTATTACAGTTTTATATACTTTCTGAGTATTTCTATTTATTTGAACTCAGACTTTGACTTTATTGATCTTTTAAAAATTATCTCTCTGATCGTTAAGATTACGAAACCAAACAATATTTCTGCCCTTGACAAAAAAAAACTGGAGGGCACCAACTGATAGCACATTTCATCTTTTGCAGGACTTGTAGTGAAATCGTTTTCATATAATAGTTTTTGAATTCCTATTCCTTAAGAGTTATTTTGAAAAAAATATTAAATTATGCTAAAACGAAGCACATTCACAGATTTCTAAAATAAGTGTATTGCCCATAAAAAAAAACTTATTAGTTACAATTTAATCTGTGGGTGCCATCAATGTGATATGGAATTGTCTGTGCCGTATATTATTCTAAAATAATAATAATAAATATTTCTTACATTCACACCAATAAGCCGAGCCCAAAGTAAACACAGTAAGGCTTGTGTTATGGATACTAGGCTAACGGATAGACATACATATATCATACATAGATATGTAATATTCATAAAAATATATACAAACATCCATGACTCAGGTACAAATGCTTGAATTCATCATACAAACATCTGCCCCTTCCGGAATTCGAACCCAGGACCATTGGTGCGAAAGGCAGGATCGCTACCGTTGCACCAAACGGTCGTCGAAAATATGTTCATAATGTCATCTGCTCCACTGTAATAACTACACCTGCCTACCTGTATTTTACACGAAAACTATGTCAGCCGTCAAATTTATAGTCACACCTAAAAATAAATCATGAAAATAATAATATTTTTACAAAACTTTATTAAATTAATTTTTATGTCGTTTTTTTCCATACTGTTAGTTTATTTATGTAAAAGGTAAGTACAAAATAACGCCGAACAGTCTGTCCTGTTGACATATCTCCACAAGGTCCCTTTTTAATAGTTTTGGCAAAATTAACTGAAAATATCTCGGCAGACAATAACAAAATGTGATTCAGGTAAGTCGAGCACTGGAATATTATTACGGAAATCTAGACATCAAAGACCGTAGACATTTTGGAACTATATTAATTAAGAACTTTACTTAGACATTTATGAAATGTGGTCAATATAGGAAAGTAAACATTTTGAATAGATATTTTACTAAAGTATAGTCTTTATATAGTATAGAATTTTTTTAATGATAAAAATTAATAATTATTCAAACAAAACTACGCCGGGCTTACTTAAGTAGGTATGTAAATCCTTATATTTTTTTTACATTATATCTTAATATTTAGCGATTTCAACAAAAAATCAGTAATTACAAAAAAAAATTTAAATGTGAAACGCATTCTAGGGTATCGTATCAATCGTACTAACCCGCGATTTTTTTACCCGTATCAGACCTGTCAGGGGTTTTGACCCACGAATGCATAGCACAGGGGCCTTTAATGGATTAAACCGGCTTTACTCATAATCAAACTTTGCCTTCAATTTATAAATGAAACACTTTTAAAGGCATAATATGCGAATGATAAACATTCATACATTTAACACAAAAAATTGTATAGTTTCAAAGTTAAATAAAACAATCAGTTAAACTCACCATGTAATTTATCTATTGCGCGATCAGCGGCAGACTGGTCAGGAAAATCAACAAAAGCGTAACCACCTCTTTTCACCGAAATATCAGCGACAGTCAGATTTTGCTCTGCAAATAGCTGTCTTACAGCTGCTTCGTCAGCTTCTATCGGGAGATTTCCGATATACAATTTGTTCATAGCAGACACAGTCTTGAGTTGTTCACTCATATTGGGATTTCTCGAGAAAGCCACACAAATACAGATTTATTTTTGATCTACAACGACAAGCTAAATTAGCAAGTCAAACGAATTTCTTTTGTCTAAAGAGTGACGTTATGGATTTTCGAACTTCAAAATTGTGTATAGTTTCATCTCAGTGGCCATGACGTATGTCACATATAAAGTAGGTTTTATATCGGGTTAATCACCAATAGAGCTAATATGCGTTAATTAGGGTGACCAGGTAAAAAAAAAAACAATTGCATAATTTAGTTTGATTGATAAAAAAATTATTAATGTACTTTTTGAACGAGTACAACGGCCGCGGAGTAATGTATCACGAACGCCGTAATGTATCACTACCTACACTAACATCAATCAACAGTGTTTAAGTAGTTTGTTTAATTTTTATATTTATCAAAAGATTACGGAAGTTAGGTAAATTTCATTAGAGCCAGTCATCCAACGGGAAATCAAAATATTATTCTCTTGAAGTCCTCCGTGCTTTAGAAGGCAAGTTAAGCCGTTGGTACGTTTGTATCGGATTTTGTTGTAATTGGAGCTCCCATGGATCAGCTTCAATGGCGCAATGTCTGTTACGCCATAACTTCCCGAGTTCTGAACCGATTTTAATATTTTTTGTGTGGAATCGAATCAACAGGTTTAGGACCAGATGGTGACGGAGCCCGAATTTTGAAATTCGCAAAAATTCCCATCGAAAAAAGATTTTTTTGTTTTTCTTTTTTTAGGTATTACGCTCCGCTCCAATATATGGTGCTATCGTAGCTTTATGCTTAGCGCATGCATCGCCTAGTAAACGATGCAATGAAACCGTAACACTACTATTATTCTGATAATAGAATAATATTGTTTTATGTGGATTATGCATCGCCGTCGGATTATCGTCACTATAGTGACGACGTATCATATTGTAAATGTAATTTCTTCTCTTAAACCTGACGAGCTTCTTGCGTCCGTTCTTCTTGTGAGTTAAAAGACGGGTAAAAATGTAAGATGATTCAAAACTACTTATTTTAAGTGAATTTGAATTAAATTATTCTGATTCTGAACACCAAAACACGCTGGGTCCGCATGATGGATAGGCTCATGATGACTACCCAACTAGCAAAATAATGTCATATAAGCGTTAAGTTAACGTTTCTTATGCGACTTTAAGTGATTATGTGGCGGTCATATAGACATCAAGTTAACATTTATAAAACGCCAAAAGGGCCCATTTTATAGAACTAAATAGTCATGTAGTAGTCCAGTAAAAGTCGTGAGACCGACTTAAACGTTTTATTAAAGGTAGTTATAAGACTTTATTATGATTAAAATGGTTTATTCATATTAAGCTATGACATTTATAAAACATTTTTCCTCCATCCTAACTGTCAGTTTGTATTGTGCTTCAATTGAAATTTTAATATTGTATTGACATAAAAAGGTAATTATTAAGGTTTATTATTAACATGAACAAGTGAATGTGGAATTACGCACGTTTGGGACTAGTTTCTCATGGGAACTTTACTTTGTCGGTAATGTATGTGACGATATGTACTATTTTCCTTAAGCCCTCTTGATATTCGTGATTTTTCTGATATATGAGAATATTAATTACATATAAAATCAATCTTTAAGAGTAGCCATTTTTGTTTTAATTATATAAAGACTGCTATACAACTACTACACAACAAAATAGTCATGTACACGTTTTGGTGTGACTATTGATAAGCTCCATGTTTTATGGCTAGGGTTTTCGAGGTGAATAAGTGAACCCCGTGGCAGAGTAGATTTATAATACCGAAATCTTGTACAGTACCTACGATATATGTATCTGTTAGGCAGATTGTTGACACGTAAGAAAAATCTTTCAAAATCTTTTAATAACAACTAGCAAGTTTATTTATATGTTCGCAAGGAAATAATAAATAACATTTCACTTTCGTGGGTAAGTATAACGTCATAAAAAAAACGACGGGTTGCACTCCGGGAGTGCCGGCAGAAGTGAAAACATGAACATTAACGTTGTGCATTTTTGATATTTTGAAATGGTTAAGGAATAATTTCGCACGAATTGCTTTATTGATCAGTATAAAAGTGCTATCATTTATGTGGTAAAATACAATATTCATTTATTGCGCTATCGTATACAAACATGTCAACAAACACACCAAGTCGTGTTCGTTGCATTTTTTTGTGCGCATGTGCAGGATTTTGAACATGCGCAATGAATAAAATCAGTTGAACGCATGAGTTCTCATGACATTACCTGCCATTTTAAAATTTCATAATGACAGTTTTAAAAATAATAATAATGTAACTGGCACTATGAAGTTTAAAAATGACACGACTATACGCACATCGCGCAAGCGCCCTACGCCGTCTTACGAATTTTCGATCAGGTCACATGTCTTGACGCGAGTTTAGAAATTTTTACCCATTCCAAAAAAGTACACAGCGCCGCTAAAGAAGTTTTCACTTCAAAAATCACCACCAATATAAATGCAAGCTACAAAATTGTAATTTAGCACTTACTTTCGAGATCTGGTGTATCTTTATTAAAAAGTGTTTGAACGGAACCTTTTGAACTTTCAGTGACCTTTCTTGACCAACGTTGGGTTTAAATTTATATGACTAAATGTCGGAAAAGAGTTATATTAAAGTTTTGTAAACACTGAAATGTTTTATAATAGTCCGGGTTATCCATGTTATATAATTGTTATATTGCCGTTATATAAATGTTTTCCATAAAACGATTTTGTCTTTTATATGACTTTTATCCAACCAAAACGTTTATAGGACTAAATTGATGTTAGGTATACGTTTTCTATTAGACCATTATATGATCGTCATATAAGAAAGTTGGTAAAACGTTTAATGGACGTACCAATACGACTAATTCGGTATACGACTATTATGTAAAATCTCCAACTTCTATACGACTAATAAGTAATGGTAAAACGACTATAAAACATTTAAAGGACTGGAAGTCGTATAGTTTCTGTATTATATAACCATTTTGCTAGTTGGGTATGACGATGGCTTAATCATCTTTCTCAATCCCTCAAAAATGTTTTCATGATAAATCCTTGTAATCCAGTTTATGTATCTAAAGAACATTATGTTAGGTTAGGCGCTGAACGGAGAATTTCTCTATTTCGCGAGTTAGGTTAGATAAAATAGGGTAATAAAATAACGTATCGTATCGTTTTTTTTTTGGGAAAAGACATTTACTAAAAAGTAAGATATGCGGAAAAACTTAATTTTTATACCTAAAATAAAATTTCCATAATATTTGTGAATATTATATTATTTGTCTGTGTTGTCTCAACCTCTGCTTTGGTTTAGAGAGTTTTAAATTAGTAATAACATATGTATGAGCTTAGAATGGAAAATATATTTTGAAAATTTTAAAGAAAGCTTATAATAGTTAACATGGTCTGTAACTTGTCAAATCAAATATTTATAACGTGAGAGATACTTTTTAATTCATGCATTTTCCGTATTTTTTCATTACCTGGAAATCAATTTTTTTTAAATTTATTTTAATGCACTTCTTAGGCTACCTTAACTAAAATGAAGAACATATGCTACTATAAAATTTCTTTTGATACACTTATATTTTGCTAATTAATATATTTACAAAATGGATATTTTCAAGCATAATAATAATTTATTGGTATAAGATATGAAATTCGTGTGTAAAAAACAACTACGCCTATGAGCCCTCAGTTAGGATTCGAACCCACGACCTTTCACAATCCGGGCGAGTGCTCCGAACGCTGAGCTACCGAGACGCTGGCAAACGTGTCGAATTTTACAAACGTATTTCAACTTCTACTATGAGCTAATATCGTTCCACCAATGTTGAACGATAACTGCCTTCAACATCGAAAGTAATATTTTTACAAATACTAAACAATCGATTAAGATGGAACCAGCTATAATTATGTTTTTAATTTAACTTTTTGCATTCACAATGAAATATTTACTATAAGATATTAAATACGCGTGTAAAAAACAACTACGCAGAGCACTCGCCCGGATTGCGAAAGGTCGTGGGTTCGAATCCTACCTGAGGGATCGGAGGCATAGTTGTTTTTTACACACGTATTTTATATCTTAAAGTAAATATTGCATTGTGAACGCAAAAACTTAAATTAAAAACATAATTATAGCTGGTAATATAATAATAGGTATAATTTATTGGTATTTTTAGTATTAATTAAAACGGTATATTATTTTTTTGCACTTTAATCTTCACATCATAAAATTGATAAAGTTCTTTAAGTTTTCAGAAGAAAGTCTGATGTGTCGGCGTCCGCACATTCGAAATATTAATATAAAATATTATATGTTAAAATCTGACTTAATATAAACTTATATTTTTTTCATTCAAATGTAGGTAGCTCTCGTATGTTACCGATGTAACGACGTTATAGCTACAGTGTGCCAGCTATAATTTCTTGTCTTCAACTTGAACAGCTTTATCTTTGTACTTGTTTAAGATAGTATTATCTATTTTACCTCAAAATTAGAGTCCAATTGAAACAATAGCTTTGGCTACGAACTGAACGAGTATCTGTAAGCTCCGGACTCGTAACATAAGCTGACAACATATACCTACATGTAACTAAGATAAATTATTTTAATAGAAATATCCGACTGAGAATTCAGTTGTGAGTAAACAATTTTTTATTATTATAATACATGTAATTTAATTGTTATCGGTTTATAAGACTGTTAATAAATGACGTTATAATAGCACCATATATGAGTCGAATTTTCAAATCTAGGCCTTCTGGTTTCAAAGTTTTAAGCAATAAAACTATAACTTGGGCATATGACTAAATGCTTCAAATTTGAAAATAGTTTCGGTTTTTATACCGAAATTCAAATAAGCAGTATAAATAACAAATATTACTTACACATAGTCATCGGATCGTAGCTTAAAAGAAATAAGAGTTTTTTAAAAATTGGAGTCTATTGATTCTATTACAGCTGTATAGTTGCCGGCATATAAGTTGAACCTGGTTTTGAAATCCGGTGACATGCGCAATAGTGATGTGCTGGATATCTGTATCCGTATCCGTATCCGCGACTATCCGAGGCAGTGGAAAGATCTGTATCCGTGTCTGTATCCGTTACTTTTTGGCTATTTATCTTATTAATTTTTAATTTGTAGATAAAATTCTTTAAGGCGAAGGGTAAGACGCACTAGCGACGCCAATTGCCGAGATTCTGACGGTCCACAATTGTTTAACATCTCAGTTTAACATAGATCCGGTTTAGTAGCTTACAATTTAAAGCAATTGGCGTCGCTAGTGCGCATTACTCTTCGCCTTAAATAGGTGATTAGGTAGCAAAAAAAAACTATTAAACTCAATAAAGATATTTTCATCCCACCACCTCGGAAAGTGTAATTTTGCGCTTCGAAATCTGGCTGGAAAATTCTATTTTATTCGCTTGAGCGGCAAAGTAGATTTGAATTTAGAACATCACATATAATGAGTACTCAATATAATTGTAAATTCAAAACGTCATTAAACCTATTTAATGTAACCTCTATGGTGCCAAATTTATGATAAGAACTTTTTAAATTGTGAAAAAATTTAAATTTGGAACCTTCTTGGTTTCTTTGTTTTATTTGCGTGCTTCGCGCCATTCTAGTTTTTCACGTTTTATTGCTTAATATAATTAACATAACCTAAAAACTGTACAAAAAAATCAACTAAAATGAGTGACATAAGCGACGATGAAGTTTATCTAACGCCAACTGAGTTAACTGAAACAGTTAATAATGCGCAAATGAGCCTTCTCCCTCAGCAATCACGAGAGAAGTATTTGAAACAGTACGATATATTTAACATGTGGCGACTAGCTAAAGGAGCAAAAACTTTCTCCGAAAACGTTTTGCTGGCATATTTTATAGAATTATCTGAGACCAAGAAAGCAAGCACGCTATGGAGTACGTATTCAATGCTAAAATTAACAATTAAGATGAAGAAAGACGTTCATATCGACACCTATCATAAATTAGTGGCATTTTTAAAAAGAGCCTCATCTGGTTATAAGCCAAAAAAATCGAAGGTTTTCACAGCATCTGAAATTGCAAAGTTTATTAATAAAGCACCTGATTCCGTATATTTAGCGGCAAAAGTAAGTCAATACGTGTAATTTTTTGTTGTTGATAAAATTGTACATAGTACTTACAATATTTTTAATTTGATTAATTTATTTACGATTATAAATACTTCTTTTGTTACAGGTTGTTCTTATTATTGGTATAACCGGAGCATGTCGAACAAATGAACTTACACTACTTAATGTCAATAACGTATCAAAATATTCTCATAATTCTGATGAATTGCTATTAATTAATGTACTAAATACCAAGACAAAAAAAGACCGCAACTTCGTTATTCGCAAGGAATATGTAAACATTGTTCAGAAATATCAAGCTTTACGTCCTTCTAACACCCCAATTGAACGATTTTTTCTACAATATCGCAACGGAAAGTGTATCCGACAACCTATGGGTCAGAATAAAATTGGCAGTATTCCACGAGAAATAGCAACTTTTCTCGGACTTTTAGAACCCCCGTTATACACCGGTCACTGTTTTAGAAGAACCTCAGCCACACTTTTGGCCGAATCAGGGGCTGATCTTCTATCGCTTAAGCGCCATGGAGGCTGGAAGTCTAATTCGGTTGTAGAGGGATACATAGAGGATTCAATCCAAAGTAAATCAAAAATTTGTAATAGTATCGTGGAGGCCATAACGCTGAAAGAACCTCTGTCAGATTCTTGGTCTCGCCCTTCTACATCTAAAATGAGCCCCCATAAGATTGGAAACAATAGCCCTCTCTCGCCAACATTTACGCCAATAGAATCCAATGAATCGGCACAACTATTTAAAATTACTGATAGTTTACCACAAAACAGCGCACAATTCACAAACACCAACATAACATTACCTAACAAAAATATTAAACTTAACATAAGTAACTGTAGCAACGTTACATTTAATATTTCCTAATTATTTTCTACTTCTTATTATTTTCTTCAATTTATAGATTATCTTAATGTGTTTTAATTGAAATAAAAATATTTTGTCATTATAAATTGTTTTCTTTTTCATTTTGTCATTTCCTCGCTGAGGTGGGATGAAAAGTTACGTATTGCACTCGAGTGGAAAGATTTTTCACCTTGTGCTCGTTTGTTTCCCTCGCTGACGCTCAGGATTCTAATTTAGAATCACTCGCTGCGCTCGTGATTCAACTTTAGAATCCTTCGCTTGCTCGGTCATCCAAATCGAGCACGCGGTTAAAAAGGAACTTTCCACTCTTGTATAATAAATAACTATTTTTTATTTCTTATAATCAAATATTTGGCTCATTCTAACTGTTCATTCTGGCTGTACATTCTTACTTGTATTTAGTTCTTACACTTCCGCGCACATTACACATCAGAATAAAACACTTTTTTACGGATTTTTGCGCATGTTGTGATCACGGCTCCTGTAAAGGAGTCGAAACGTCAGGATTAAATATAAAATAAAATAAAACATGCGCAAAAATCCGTAAAAGGTGTTTTATTCTGATTCTAACTTGTCCTATTTTGTAAACAATCTTGGCATAACTTTTTAACGAAACCGCCCATTTAAAAATAAAATAATAACAAAGTCAATAATCTATTACAATAAATCGTTATTATAGACTGAAACTTATTGAATCTAGTTATCAGTTAATTTTTAATGCTGCATTTTTTCATAAAAAGGAGTGCCAAGATTGTTTACCAAATAGGACAAGTTAGGATGAACAGACTGTACTTAGAATTCTTACATCTCAATAAGCAAGTTACAATACTACACATCTTCCATTTGCGTTCTTTTGATTTAATCAGGAAAGTTATATGTTAGGTATATACTACAGCTTATTTTGTTATTATACATCTTAAGTTAAGCTGTGTCCCTCTTTCGCCCACTAATGTTTATTATATTATTGATATTTGAGCTTACGTATGTAAGAGAAACCGCGAATTGATATGATTTCCTGATATTAGCTCTACAGATGATATATTTTCTTTCTTTACATGAGCTTTAAGATTTTATTGATGAATTTCACAAATATAAACTCGCAGAACGACGACACAGACAGCCTCCCCCGCACACAGACACACCCACTCACAGATTATTAGAAAAAATACATAAATAAATAAAAAAACAAACAGTACGCAAGGGTCGCACTGTAAATTGCTGATTTTCAGGTACAACCAAGAATGACTAGCGTCATCGTTGTGTGTGATAATAAAGTTAAAATGTCGAAGCCAATTTTATTATAAAGAAATCTGTGATTGATATTATTAGGGACATAACAAACCATTAAAAGTTATGATTATGAATTACGAACGATATAATTTAAATGAATATTTAGGTTTCGTTACCTGCTAGAAAACTTGGAAATAACTAAGTAAGTTTTGTTTAGAAAAATATATGCCTTTACTTGGCATTTAAAGTTGTACTTATCCTATAAGTACACTTGGTAGCGTGGTATAGAAAACTCCCATTGAAAGCCACGGTCCGGTATAATTGAAATTTAAGTGGCGGTCGAGATGTTCTAGGAGTCCGATTATAAGATCTCTTGGATGTGTTAAAAATTAATTTGTTATAGAGATAGTCTGGACAATGAGAGGTCGTGACAATGTATGACAAAACATTATGGATGCCATATGCAGTTGTCTATGTGATTCCATATGCAGAACCGATTCAGCATTAATAAAGGGAGAGATATTTGGTGTAATTCTCGACGTAAACTATCAAATAAAATCAGTTAATCTTACAAGAAATATACGAAAGCACTTGTATTAATGATATCAGAAACAACAACTTAAAAAAAAAACAATTTTTTACATTGATCTGGATAAAAATTAGGCCGGGATAACGCGGAATCTCGGACAATGGATTCTAACAACAGCTACATTTTGAGGTAAATTTGAGTGCAAATAAAATCTCACTGTTTTGTTGTGTCTTCTCTCTATTTCATGAGTTTTGCTAATTTAATCTACACTTAGCAACCTGCAAGTATGATAAAAATCGTCATGCAATAAAATCATTCAAAGCGATACCAAAGTCCATACTGCGATGGGCGGTCCTGTATCTTAATCAACGTTGGCGAGTTAAATCCAAAATCCATTCGATGAATAGGGGGAGGTCCCCGAGAAGGACACTTATGGAATAACAAAAATAAAAAAATCGTGTTATAGATTAATTTGTTTATTTCTCTTTAATAAGCTCTCTACTATATAACTAATCAACACAGATATATCAGCAGTCTCAAATGTCACTTTAATATTCAAGTGACATTTGCCAATGCCCATCGTAGTATGGACTATGGTATCGCTTTGAATGATTTTATTGCATGACAATTTTAATAGTAGGTAGATTAAATTAGCAAAACTCATCAAATTAACATTTTCCCTCCTAATTAACATTTGTGTTTTTATTTACATTTAAAGTTTTATCTATCAACACTATGGTTAGATGTGAGCTGGATTTATACTTTGAATTATACTTTAGATAAAATATTTTAGATTACTAATTTAATCACAACACTCAATTGACTGTATCAATTTGACAGTTCCATCCCGCCCAATTGTCTCATTATTGCCAGTCTTCTAAATTATCAATAATTATGTATCGATTATAATTGCCCAATGCAAGTTTATAGGACTTAGTTAAATATAAATTAATATTATGTAATACTAAATATATTCGTTTTCAAGGGACTTAAATAGCAGGTATGCCTACCAATTTCTTCTTAAGACCCTACATATTTAAACCATATACATATCTATGATTATAGAAGATTATAGAAAAAAAAGAAGAAGATGAAATATAGCGTATAAAATCTGACATAATAATATTTATTGAATCTGTGATCTCTAGACGGTAATGAATGCTCTTAGGTCATGAAGGACTCACAGACTTGTTTAACGTGTTGTTCTGGTATAGAGACGTTAGTAAACTATTATGATTGCTCAATTTTATATTTCTGTAAAATATTAAAGTTATATTACTATGGGCTATAACATTTCAATTATGACTGTTCACAATAATTTATTCAAAAAATATGTAGCAATTTAAACAGTAATCAAATTTGGCTGAGGCTATCTTTATTTTTGATATGCTTATAAATCTAAATTTTTCCATCAAATAATCTTAGTTTTTATCTGATGACAGAAAATTACGAGACTTGTCATTTCACTATTTATTATATACTAGCTTTTACCCGCGGCTTTGCCCGCATTTTTTTTTCAATAAAAAGTATCCTATGTTACTTCTAATTCTTCTTCCTAGTCGGTGCACTCTTGCCAGAGTGGTCGTGGTCATCATTATGAATCACGATGAGTGATGATTTTGGTTATACGGCGCCATTCATCACGGACTGCAGCCTTCCGGGTACATTCATAAACCGAGCACTTAGTTGCGGCCTTGATCTGGTCTGTCCATCTCATTGGTGATCTACCACGCGGTCTGGTGCCCTCAACTTTTCCCTGCACCACGAGACGCTCTATGGAGTCATTATCGCGACGAGAAACATGGCCGAAGAAGGTCAAAATACGTGACTGAACTGTGGTTGATAGGCGCTGCCTTATGCCGAGTTCTTTTAATATGGACTCATTTGTACGAAACTCGGTCCACGACACTCCTAGCATTCGTCTCCAGCACCACATCTCCAAGGCGTCAACTTTCTTCTTCTCGGTCTCACGAAGTGTCCATGTCTCCGACGCATAGAGGAAAATTGGGAATATAAGGCAATAAACGAGCCTTCTTCTAATACCTCCAAGAATATATGTATGAAGTTTCATGATGATCGGCTTAGTAGTTTTTGCGTGAAAGCATAACAAACAAACTTACATTCACATTTATAATATTGGTAGGGATGGCATATACTAATGCTTGTAATTAGTTTCATGTAATAAAAAACGTTATTTGTGTTCCATCTTTGATGAATTATGCTTCATTTGTTTTTTTCGAAGATCACTATCTGCACTTCATCTCCGATAGTAAAGGTATAATGCGCAGACTATTTATTCTCTATTTTCTAATGTTTGAATTATGTATCTTGAAAGGCACTTTATCTGTAAAATAAAATAAGGGATACATAACATAGATGTTGTGTTAACCTAGTAAATCATCCTGATTAAAAAAATGTGATAAAATTGAATAATGCAGTTATTCAATTTTATCACATTTTTTTGAATCTGGATAATATAAAATGTTATTGTCCAACATAAATATACAGATAAAGTAATTTTATTCTCTAAAATGGTTTGGTCGGTGTTTTGTGGATCGTTAAAATTATTTCCAATCAAATTTTATGATGGCTAGTGTGACCCAGTATTCAGCCAGTAAACAGTATATTGCCGTCGGTGGGTTCACTTCTTAGACTTTAATAAAGCAGGCCGTGGCAGTAATGTTGAAGTATACCGATTCACATCGCTCTTTAATTTTACCAGCATTTTATATTTTGTCTAACCTTTAATTTATTCATCGGTATTGAGATGTTTTACAATTTTAACATAAAATGAGGTAACTAAGGAATATTTTTAATAGAACTATTGGTTATAGAACAATATAATCACACAATCAAACAATATTTATCCGAGACATATTAACCCAATGTCCTTTTTTACGTATTGTAGTAAAAAGTTATTTTAAAAGAGGCGCTTGAAAATTTTCTTAGAAATATGTGTACAAATTTTACAACACTTTTAAATTCCCAATAGTTTTTCATGTAGATAACAGTTAAAAGTATATTTACCGCTATCACAAAAACTGATAGCTTATTTCTTCTCTCACTGTCATAACATTCATGTTGTCCATATTTACAAAACTACTTTTATGTAAGTTCTTAAAAAACAAAATGTGTATCTTTAACTTAATTACTGAATGCATAAAAGCGTATGTGTACGGTCTGGTCTGTATGAAGGGTAACTAGTGGTTTCCTAATTTGCTACTTTTTTGGCCAATAACCACCCGTTACATTTCGCCGTCTTAACGTTACTACAACAGCAATGTGAACTTAAGGCAGAATAATTTGTGCCCATTTAAGTGTAGGTATTGGCTGAATAGCATGCTACTCAGCTTTTGTTCAGTAATTTTATTCAGCCCTAGGTAGGTACACAACAATTCATTATTTTTTATAATAAAGCCATATGTGTGTTACTTGGGAGGTTCTCTATTGGAGGATATTAAAATAATATAATATGAATAATAAAGAAGCTTAAGAAAACACGATCAATATTTATATTGAAAGATACTAAAATAAAAAGTTAACGTTAGTTTATTAACAGGTAAAATATCACCCGAACAATGTACAACAATAAACAACTTATGTTGGTTTCAGACGACGATGTTTTATTTTTAGAAGATATGTTGGTCTAATCAATCAACAATATAGAGTAAGAAGAAAACGAATCCCGTAGTGATGTCTTGGGGAGAAGCGAAGAAAAGGGTACAAATACGTATTGAAATACAAATACGTATTTTTATTTCAATTCAAAGTGCTCAAATACTGTCCAATTTATATTTAAGTAATTATAAAATTCTCAAGACCGTGCATAAAACTCTAAAGACTCGCTTATTCACTGGACTAATACATGCAATATCTTACTGTGGCGCTACTGTCACAAAACATTCTTAAATTTGTCTAAGCACCTGCCCTTTATTTACTTTGATGCCTATAAAAAGTGGAGAAAATGCACTAAGTTCCGATCAATTGTAACTTACATCTAGCCTTATGACGCGTCCTGTCCGCTGTCGCGTAATGTCCGCGTTCGTAGAGTACATTCTAAGTAGTAGTTCTAAGACAACTTTAAACTAAGACATAATGGCTTAGTTCATTACTCGACCTGTTAGTGTTAAAAGTAGTATCACATTGAGCACTGCTTCTGAAATTTTATTTGTAAATGACGGTTGGTCCGAAAAAAACAATAGTTATTCGTTATGCAAGGCTGGAAAGTTAAGATTTGGCCGCGAGTTGCCTCTATTGAATCTAGGGTTGCCAGATTGAGAAATTAAAATTTCTGGACAATATTCTAAAATATCTGGACAATAGGATTTTTGCTGGACATAATTAAAATCAGCATAAATCAACCGAAACACAACATTTGATTACGTAATATGTACTTATTTAGGTATCATTGTTAAAAGCAAAACAAAAGCAAAAGTTTTTTTATGTTTGTTCGCGATAACTTCATTGCGATTTTGAGGATTCTTTTTTTGTTGGAAAGAAAATATTTCAAAGGTATTCCCATGGTAAGAAAATCAGGGTTTGATGATGGCAGACCAGAGAAATCGTGGGGAACTTTCACAAATTGTAGGGGAGACTAGTAAATATTTTTTTCATTAATAATAAGTATTTTTTTTAGCTGGACATTTTGCTTAAAACCGGGACACTGGACGACGTGTGAAATTGCTGGACAATCCAGCCAAGTCCAGCACATCTGGCATCCCTAATTGAGTCCTAAGCGTAGCGAGGGTGTCATAGTTACGAAGCGCTAAAAACTTTGCTGCCGAGAGAAACACCCAATTTTTCACCTGACTACATAGAGAATTTTTATTAGATGCAAATAAAATAGTTTTTAACATAATGGTAAAAAATCGGTGGAGAACATTTTTCGTATCAATTCTTTCGGATTTGAAAAAATTCCATAACGCATCTGAAAAAACTTACATTGGTTTCTATTCAATGTGAATTGACAAGAAGTACCATAAGACCACTTTGACAGTCCTTTTATAGGTGCGGTCCGAAATATGTAATGAAATCTCATCTCCTATACATTAAAATTATTATGCAAATAGTATATTCTTTTTATTATTTATTCTCGTTATTTTTATGATTCAACAAACCAAATTAATTTGATGGAACCAAAACGGAGTGATTTAGTATTCATTTAAATAAGAATAAAATGTAAGTTATGACCTTGTGTGTTTTCCGTTGAATAGAAAGGTCCTAATTTTAGAACGCTTTTTCACGCTAGCGGATAAAACGCATTTTCCACGTAGAAATTGAATGACAAACCAAACTTTTCCGAACATGTGAGGTGAAAAAATATTGTTCCGTTATATTTATGTATAAGTTATGTTTTAGAAACTTATATTTTTTAAGTAAATATTCATCAAATATAAAAATAATATTTTTATCACCTGACCTGACATTTTATGAAAGTGATACTAATGTGTGGCAAACAATCTCTCACGTTTAGTAGTTTAAAAGTAAGTAATACATGTCTCAATTAGACATGATGAGACAATCAAATACCTACCCTGTTCAACTTTATTTTGAATTTGGCGGGATGTTTATAAAACTTAATAACCGAATTAAAAAAATACTTATTTTCACATTTCCATTATTTGTACGTTAATTGAATTCAATTGCCACTTAATTATAAATAAAGCGACATAATGGATGGGATTTGACAAGCAAAATGTTGCAGACTACACAATCGTTATTATAAGTACGAAATAATTTAAACTTTTAGGGTAATTTTAATAAGTTATAAACATAATTTTTTCGCTGTATGCGTTTCACACACATATATTCTTGCCTCAGTTGCAGAAAAACGTGACAGTAAATTATGATTTCAAATTTAAAAAAGTGTAAAACTAAAATGTATAGGTTCGCATGCTATGCAGACCACCTTGTCAAATACAATTTTGCGGTTGGCCGCGATCTCTTGCCTCTATTTTCTGATTTTCAGGTAATTAACTAGTGTAAGGTAAAAAAAACTCTGTTACCATCATATTTTTATTTATTTTCAAACAACAAACAATTGTTTTTATATATCTATATAAAAACAACACTTTTACAACAAAACTTTGGAATCAACACTTTTTTCTCAAGTACCACAAGTAATATCACAGTATGGTTCATTTCACATGCGCAGTAGCAAGTTTAGGTACATTATCCAATTGCTGCGCAAGTTTATTGTTTATGGTTTGACTCAAGTTAGTTGGCGCACCTATATTTAATTTTACTGTTAAGTATTTGTAATACTTGAAGTAAAATAAACTCTGTTCCTTTCTACGTTTTGTAAAACAATTTTTCAGTATAAACTAATTAAATTGACTGAAATTATAAAAATATAACCATGCTATTGTGCATGAATAAGAATAGTATAAATCAGATATATAAATTGTAGTAAAGTATCAGCTTTTCATTAAATATTAAATCTTACTCTTATATATTTAGGGACATAAAAATAACAGTCGACGAGCTGAGACAAATCTTAGTAAAACAGTACGTAGAATCCTATCTGTAGGTGGTGGTGTCTCAGCCCCAGATTCTGGCGTATCCATAACTATTTGAAGTGCTCTTAAACGGTCTCTTCTTTTGGCATTCGCATATCGCCACTTTATTTTTTAGATAATCGATGCTTCCTTGGAGTCATGTCTTTTACCAAGCCTTTCTCTGCATGATGACGCTCTGAATCCGTTCTCGTAGCTTCTACTACCTTTTCTAGATTTATTTTGCGCTTTTCTCTATAGCGTCGCTTTTTCTCAGCAGCCGTGAGAGCCATAGTGAGATTCTATGTATTATCTAGACCAAAATATGTACTTTATTAGATTATTTTGATATATTATTGACTCCTAGTCACATACAAGCACTGATACAGATTACAGTTATAATGCGTCACCATTGCTTCTTACAGTTTAATCTCTACAACTCTGTTACCTTTATCTAGTAACATAGTTGTGCAGTAAGAGAATAGTAACAGTAAGAGAATAGTTTGTTTTTAATCTCTAAACGAAACTTTATTATGACGAAATAATAGCACATTAGTTAGTTATTCCTTTCGAGCTACTTTAAAATTGTAAAATTGCACGGAAATATCAAAACACTAACATAAAAAGGCCGGTAACAGAGAAAACACAGAATAAACCCACGCGCCTTACGCCGCAGCAAACGGAGGACTTAATCGTGTGCCCCGCGAATCACTCGTCCCATACAGCGTCGATACAACAGTAAACATTATTATGAAGACCGCGGGACTAAAATTGAAATAATCATAGCTGGTTCAATAAATTTATTCGCAAGATATGGTGTGTTTTTGAAAATGTCGTACTTGCTTAATTACAATTTATTTTAAATAAAACATTTATATGATTTGATAAAAAGTTATTGTGGTCTTCGCATAGTGTACTGAGATCAGGGACAGATATTTCTTGTATGTAAAACACATCTGTTACCATGCATGACTATACTGTTACATGAAATAGTGGTGATTAATCAATAATAAACCTGTTTTTTTTTAATGTAAAGTTATTAAATAATCGGGCCCTTAACTAACAACTTAACATAATATTTTATTAACCTCTGTGAGAAGAAAATATTTTAGCTTAGGGACGACATTTTCTGCAATCAATTTTAAATTGACCCAGGTAATAAAACTTAGAACACTTTTTTGTGTCAGTTAAAAAGTAAATAATGGTGTTAATTTTTTCACATCACTAGTCATGATCAACTGACAGACGTCAGGATCGCATTCTTTCGTTGGCCGTACTATAGGAAGCTGCGAGTAATAAATGCATCTCAATTTACACCTTTGTCTGTCAAATTGAAATTTGATGTTTGCATAGGTTGACCTCTTTCTGTTACTGTTGAGTTGACTATAAACTTTAAATGTAAAAACTGTTAAAGGATAAAAATAATGCTAAAACAAATACTATCAATAATTTATTTTCTTTATTCGAAAAAATCATATGCAATTACAAAAATACATGTTTCATATGAGGGATGAATTAAAGATGCATAACACCATGACGTAAATGCCTATAAATTCGACATTTAGGCTTATGAATATTTCAGACAGTCATATCCTAAATACATTAAATACATATTAATTAATAACTATAGATATTACAATGTAACTATTTAAGCATTATTTTACTCAAAACTAGAGAGCTTTCTGTTGTATTAAGTTTTTGTTATACAAGTTCACATAAAAATAGTTAATAGGTGTTACTAGATCATATTTTAAAACAGCAATGATTTTTTAACACAAAGTTAGTTGGTTTATTATGATAGTAACACCAATGATTTTTACGTTACAGCAAAGAACAATAGATTGTACATAAAGATACCGATTACTTCAAATACACAAACAATGAACTAGGTAGGAAAGTTCTAGTTTATTGATGGTATTTTTGAGATTTGTTCTATTAAATCTAATAATTACATATGGTACTTTTATAATACATATCATGACTAAGAAAACCGTCTTTCTCAATCACATATCTAGAGATATGAACAGGAATGGAGAAAAAATAACATTAACTTTGCAACAACAAATAAAATGTATAAATATCAACACCAATAAACTTATAAGCAATCACAATAATAATATAATGTTGTTGCATTACAATGTAATGCAATCACGACCCTGATCCTTCATATTTGACGGGTACAAATCTTAAAAAACTAGATAATAATTTTATCTAATTGGTAGTAAGAACCAGGGATGTTGCGAATATTCGCATCCGCATCCGCATATGCGGAACATCCGCATCGATTTAGACATCCGCATCTGCATCCGCATCCGCATATACATCGATGCGGAGCTGATGCGGATGCGGATGCGACAAGAAAGAAAGGGGAGGGGCCGGCGAGTGGCGAGTGTCGACCGAGTAAAAGATTAAAGATGATATATTAAAGATTAGCAGAAACACCGAAGACATCTTGGCTTCTCGAACAATATCTCCAAGTACCGAAAGAGTGAAGAAAATGAGAATGACAGATTTCATGGAAACAGAACGGAACGACTAGAGACCTCAGGTACAGGACGTCAGTCCTGTTTAATTAGTGATCTTACCATGATGTTACACCAGAAATTGTCAGCCCTGACACAATTCACAAGAAGCAGTTACTTACTTTCCGTAATAAAAAGTGAATTAATTTAAATAAGAGTCCTCTTTAATGGTGGAGTGTTAATCAAGGTGAGTTCAAACTGTTACCTAAAGAAGCACGCAAATTCTTATCAGCGCCACCAGCCAGTGTTCCAAGTGAACAGTTATTTAGTAGCGCAGGATTAATACACGAACCCTTGCGAATCAGACTGGAGTCCGAAAAGGCGGTCATTCTACTAATAGAATCATTAAATATAATGCTCCAATATTTAAATTTCATTACTAAAACAATTAATCAGTAATAGTAATTCACTCACTACTTTATTATTAAAGTAGCTGACCCGGCCACACGTTGCCGTGGCTCAGTTATTATAATTTGCAAAAAATTTTTTTATTAAAAATCAGCAATAGCCCGCTGGCGCGTTCTGAGCCCGCGCGATAGGCAGCCTTTGTGATATTGATTCGTTGGTGGGAAAAGTGGTGGGCGGCGCCCGACATGACGGCATAGACAGTGGTGGCATGCGCGTGAGCTGCGCGCTGTACTGGACAGTACTTGGACATAGCAACATTACTTTATTTTTCTAAAGCAAAATATTTTTTTTTTAAATAAAAGTAGCCTAAGTTACTCCTTATTACATCAGCTATCTGCCAATAAAAGTCCCGTCACAATCGGTCCAGCTATTTCAGCGTTTAGCCCGAACAAACAGAGAGACGGACAGACAAAAATTGTAAAAAATGTGGTTTTGGTGTGTGTACCGTATATATATTCATATGCATGTAGTAAAAAACGGTTATTTCACTATTACAAACAGACACTTCAATTTTATTTATATGTATAGATAAACAAAGGATATATATTACTGCTTTTTACCCTACCAAACCAACACTTAAGTTTTTTGTACAGATCCGCATCCGCATCCGCTTCCGCGGATGTGAGCCTTTTAAAATCCGCATCCGCATCCGCGGATGTGAAAAAAAACGCATCCGCAACATCCCTAGTAAGAACCAAAGCAAACAAAGTCGTTTATCATCTTCAATTAGGCAACTAAAAACAATAAAAAACTAAAATCGTAAAAAAATATAAAAATAGCAACTTGTCAAGCAATTTAGACAGCATGTGGCTTTAAAATGCTTACGTACATAGTAGGTGTTGGATTAAAAAAATCATATCAAATTTGGACGTAGTCTCACAATTACAACAGTGAGAATCCAACATATTCTTAGAAAAAGAAGTTTCACATACTATGCAGTACGCACCCCCTTTTAATACTTAATACCTACAAGAAAGACTAATCTGTGAATTTAAAAGGGGGGTTGTGTTACGCCGCAGTAAAAATTGCATCTTTGACACAGGTCATTATGAATAACCTATTCTAAATTATATAATTAAGAAAAGACTTGATGACTCTTCACTTTATGTTCCATTCCACAATTTCGAGCTTCTTGGGAAGCAGCATCAGAAAAGCAGTGGACTTTTGTTATAAATGTATGTTGGATTATTATTAAATATTTTGTTAGTACCAAAAGTTTTTAAAAATAGGCCACATAATAATAAAGTTATTCTACAAAGCAACTGCTTCAGAGTTTATAGAATCATCGGGCTGTAATGTTGCTTCAGTACGATCAATGCTTTCCTAACTAATTTATTATTGTAAAAATTTAAGTTATATTATTATAAATAAATGCCAATTAATTCTATACTTATAAATCGTATGTTGATCTCCTTAATTACAACATTTCTGTAGGTAAGAAACTAAGCTCACACTATAAAATGGTACTTAAATTTAAATTATTCCATACAATCACTCAATAATACCTTAATAGAATATTCAATAAGCCCCGGACAGGTTTCGGTGAAAAAAGTAAATTTCTTTTTATTAACTTACAAAATATACATTTTAAATAAATATTTTCTTAGTCCACTTTGAAAATCGGGGAGAAGCAAGATTTAAAAAATCAAACAAACATCTCTTGTTTGAAATTACATCTTATAAAAGGGTTTTTTCAGATTTTTTATATATAACTATTTAATTGAAATTTATTTTATTTTAGGATTTATGCCAATATAAGTATGTAAGTACTTTAAGAATAAATCATACTGTGAACTTACAAACTGCCAGTTACCGGTCTCAAAAATGCAGTCGCAGAGAACTATTAGCAGCAAAAATATAATTACTATTTTAAACAGTAGTTTGTGTTATACTAACTAGTAAATACAGCAGAGAAGCACGAAACTGGTCCATCTTGTCATACTAGAAACCGTGTTTAGGGTTCCGTACCTCAAACGGAACCCTTATAGGATCACCTTGTTATTCGTCTGTCTGTCAAGACCTTTTATCTTGGGAACGCGTGAAGGTATCGAGTTGAAATTAAAACCATGTAATCAAGTCTACAGTCCCTTGAAGTTGTAAAAAAATGAAATATGCCGCAAAAAACGTATACTTCGATACTCTCAAGGAAATCACAATTCATAGGGTATTTCCCGCTTACCTAGAATCATGAATTTTGGCATGGAGCGATGTCATGTAGCACAAGTAAAGGAATACATCCAAGAACCGTAAAATTGTAATTGCATTACAATTTTTTGTGCGATTACAGAGTTATTTGCAGTTGGTTAAACTACCGCGACCTATGTCGATTTATGGGGACAACAGTTTTCCAACGGCAAAGTTAAGTTTGTCCCTCAATCTGTTGTTTATTTTGTTAATGCAATTTTTGGTATTTTTATAATTTACTTAATCAAAAGTTTGTAGGGAACCCTTCGCGCGCGAGTCTAGCACTTGGCCGGTATTTTCTTTGCTTTATCAAACAATGTTCTTATGCTTATTTTAAAAACAAAAGTTAATGAAAGACATGGCATTAAAACAAATTTTATAAACGTCTACCACTTTTGTACAGTTTAGGCCATATATTTAAGAACGTTTATTAAAAGACAAGATTTTTTCACAAAAATCTTGCATAGTGTAGTATACATATGTATTTTCACTTACTTTTTACGCAAATACTTTCTTACCATATTGTAACTTCATTGTTAGTAAATTTCATCTGATAAACTGTTTTGAACTGAATTATTCGTCTAGCTTCATTTGTATTCATATTTATTACACTTAAAATACACAAAGCTTTACTAAATAAACCCATATGTATTTTATATTTGTATACTTAATAAACGATATTGGCTTTCTCCATGTGCCTTGTTCATATTACCATAAATTACTACTGTGAAGAAACATAAAAGAGAAATGATAGGTTATAATTTATTAATCCTTAATTAAATGGCCACGTGTGAAATTTTAATGTTTTATATATTTTAGCAATCTAATGTTGAAGTGTCGTTTAATTTTAATGCATTTTTCAATTTTAGTAAAACAATAATAGACATGTAAAAAGACAGTGATTGTATTTTAAAATAATTTAAACCTTAGTGATTAGATATACTTGAAATATCTAATCACTCAGCTTGTCTACAATACTTTCTAAATGCTTTGTATAACAAAATAAATTACATTGTTTAAACATATTGTTTATTGATTTGTACTACTTTCATCCGAAAAACAAAAATTTCACATATTGTTTTATGAGAATAAGAAAGTGGACTGTACAATCCGTAGTACCACTTTATATCAGCCGACAAAATGTAATGTAACTTAGTCTCGATCAGGTTAAAGAAAAATTGACAAAGACTTTAATACCTACGTTTTACTAGAATGTAAAAAAATCTACAATATTGAACTTATGGATTTGCTTTTAATTATAAGTAATACTTTTAGCCCTTGAGTATTTCTGCTCTAACATTATTAATACTTTTCAATAGCAAGAAAGACTGCACTACGATGTTTTGTACATTTTTATACTTTAGCTTCTTTGTTTAAATACAGCTTTATAAAATATACCTACTTATTTGTAAAAAATGGTGATTTTATATAATTCACTACCTTCGAAATTATTACATAATTATACGGTGTAAAAAAATGGGTTTAATATGAAACCTAATATTCTTATAAAAATATTTTATCGATACCTGTAATAAAGCATTTATTGGAAGTCGTTTATCAAATAGTCGTTATTGATGTATTAGTTAACAATCGATGTAATCAAATGTAATGTGGACCAATTTTTAAAATAAGGACGTGTACTTTAGAAGTATAATATCACTGCACTCAATAGCGTCCCAATGAAGTCACTATTTATTTTTAATTGCTGACTTCCTAAAAATCAACCCAATCAAAACTCAATATTTATCTAAATAATTTCCCTTAATAATTAAGATTTATTTGACAAATTTCCTTACGCCATTATAATTGATAACTAGTTAGGACAGACATAAGCGATATTTGCTAAACTACATCCGTACCACCTATTAAGTCGCTAGTCGTGCTAGATAAGTTTCTTTCATATAATATGTCCGACAGTCGATTGATCCCTTTCCATTATAAAGGTAAATAAGTAATTATTAAAGGTCGGAATAGAAAAAGTTGTTACGGATCAACTTTATATTTACTCTATTATACTCTCGATTTACGAGATCCAAAACAATGAACTTCTAGTTTTTTTTATTGTAAAGTACCAACAAATAAACCGAACTATCTTTTTTAAGTCACGAATAGATTGGTACTGTCCACCACCGACTTGCGCGCTAATTATTGAACCCGATACAACGTCAAATTCACTTCTGTTTTAGCGTGAGCAATATTTAGACCGTATCTTGTTCTTACATGGCTTCAGTTGCCTTTGCCGGCTCAGTTTGACCGTTGCTTCCTTTTACAGTTTGCATCTTGGAATGAAGACGGAAGTGAAGTCGAGATTCGAGGGAATAGCCTGAATATTTCTTCCTGTAAATAAAAAATATAACCTGTTGTTTTAAAAAAAATACTGGGTACTTAGTAATTGGAGGTATCAAGACAGCAAAGATGACAAAAGAATTCAATAAAGACACCGCATCAATATTTTAAAGTGGTCTAAATAAAATCTAGTTTCTTTTAGGCCATGCGGGGATCTGCAGATAGCACCAACCAAGTGTGAACACTTAAGGGTGACTAATGATGCTGGAGACACCATTCACCTCTCGTAGTCACAAAGGGAATTATAGTCATTTGCTGCCATCTACAGCCCGTCTGTCAAGCGTCGATATTGTAGAAAAATTCTACCCTTTTCCGTTTCCCGTCCAGAAGTGGATGTCTTTCGGCAGAGCTGATAATGTATATACAAATCTGCATGCTTATGACCTAACCTATAACTTGGTGTTCGGTATAGGCATTTTATAATTTAATATTATCATAGCATAAAAAAATAATAAACATTGGTAGGTTAATGGAAAATTGTAAAGCCGTTCTTTTGTTTATGACAAAATTTTAATACTACGATAAAGTGTTTTTAATTTTAGAATTATTTGTTAAAGTGTCCTTTTGAAACGAAATAGACTGTATTGTTGAGCTACAGTGCTTTTGAAGAAATGATAATTAAATTAATATTTAAATAAGAAATTAAAACTTAACGTACCCCCCGAGAATGCTGCCTTCAGCATTAAGTGTCACATAATGCAAAGAAGCGTTGTATCAGACTTTTTCCGACGGAACACGTATAACCTCCTAACAAATAAAATTGAAGATCTCGATGTGTTTAGCGATGGTTTTAATCTATTTAAGAGAAAAATTTTGAATGGCTTTGACTAGTCATGCTTTGTGTTAATCATTGTGTTTTATTTATTTTTATTATAATTTTGTGTGTGTTTTTTTATGTAATGTGCTTTATTTTTTTTATGATGATATTTGTAATTTGTTTCCCAATAATGTCTAATGAATTTTTAATTTTATTATTAACTTTTTAATTCATTCTTTTTTATATTTTTGTTTATATTTCTGATGATGATTGTGTAATATAATGAATGTTATGTACGCCTTAACTGTCGTGCATATCGGACAAAAAACAATGTATATTTATTTAACAATGTATTAATATGTACCATGTGGCAGTACTGATTAAATAAATAAAAAAAAAATAAAAAAATAAATAAACGGGTTACGGAAAGGTTTTGAAAATATATATTTGATATTATATATTTCACCGAAAAAGTTTTGCTCTGTTCATTTAGGTTAGTTAACTATTGGCTAAACCACACATTTTGCAACCTGTAAAAGTATCATTCTAATAAAGAATAAAAACCTTGCATCATGTAGCATTTGTATAGCGCGATCTTTGTTGCCGAGTTGGTAGTGGCACATCGCCATTTCAGCAACAGAATATGGCAGCAGAAATGTGTCTTCTTTTATGTCATTCTTCAATCTGTTAAATATAAAAACTAATGTTATTATTTACTAAACATTCATAAAGGCGACTAATCTATAATCTAAGATCACAGTGGTTTGTGTGTTTGCTGTCCGCTCTTTTTCCCGCTCTTTTTCCATTGTATCAATAACGTTACCACAGCAACGCGTTAACCGCAAGTAGTTCGTCTACCGGACGCTAGATGGCGCTAACAGAAAATATTTAATAATAGAAAAAAATAAAGAATTTCGTCTACCCGCGCGAAGCCGGGACGGGCCGCTAGTTATATCCAATATCATTTGTTATTACAGTGCATCTCTCGTAGACCACAATATGATCAGCTGCGTTTTCTGAAGTATGATCTTTTACTGCGATCGATCTCTCAAGCCTGTCAATAGTGGAGATAATGGCAAAACTCTGACACATTTTGGGAAGGCTTGTCCAGCAGTGGACGTTCATCGGCTGAAATGATGGTGATAATGTTATTTTTTATAAATCTGATAGAAATGAGTTATCTTGTCTTATTGTTATTTGTATAGACGGCGCTTGCGATCTATATTATAGATATACTTCAATCCATGCACCATGAAAGGATCTAACTAACTATAGCAACAATGTCACTTCTAAAAAAAGAACAAGGGTACTTATGATTACGTGTAACTGTGGATCGTACAGCACATCAAGTAATGTAAAGTAAATCATAAAGGCTTAAAGTGGGTCAATTTTATTCTTACATTCACACCAATTAGCCTAGCCCAAAGTAAGCACTGTAAAGATTGTGTTATGTATACTAGGTTAACGGATACACATACATATATGAAACATAGATATGTAATATTTATAGAAATATATATATATATATATATATATATAAAATACCCTTTTTTGGCGCATTTGAGTTGCGTTTTCAAAAAACCATAATTTAATTTCGGTCCATAATTTCTAAAATGTGAGTCGAACGAATTGTAGTTTAGTGTTTGTTTAGAATTGAGGTTGAAATAGATTAGAAAAATAGATTTTTTTATAATATACAAAAGACCAACACGCCTTTTTTAGATTTCCGCTTACTTTAGATAGTTTGACTTCATAAACTATAAATTATTTTTCATTTTTGACTCGGGAAAATGTAGATACATTCTCTGTGGTATTTAATATATATTTTTGAACCAATTATCGACATATTATTTATTGAATTAACTAAACGCTAACTAGCGTTTTAGATTTTTTCGCTCGGCGTCCTCTTAACATTGTTATAACAACTGTATAACATATAATTCACAATAAACGATCGAGAATATTTATTCGAAAATAATTAGGGGCTTCCGTTGCCCCAAGGAATCCAGACCTACATACCCGTTTGCGAGTTGCGACCGGTGATGCGGTATACTCACAGGAATACAGAGTCGAGCGTCTCCAGTGCAAGGCGGGGTAGGCCCATGGCGGAGAGGCAGCAGCCGTGTAGGTAACGAAGCAGCGCCCGGTTGTCCGCCTCGTAGCCAGCCATCCACTCTTGAAGTCCACTCTCCAATCGGTCGCGCGTACTCTCTATCAGCTGAACAAACAATACAGTTATAAATTTGAAAACCAGTTTTTGCGAGCTGGTGTGACCCTATTTTCGAAGCCAAACGGTCCAGTTTGATTTCCGGTAGGATATGTATTATGTATGTGAGTCCATCCCTTACCATAATATTTATAACACATCTCTCACAGTGCTTTTTTTAGGCTGGATTGATAGTTGTGTAATGTAAGACATGTTATTACTATTA
Source organism: Calamotropha paludella (assembly GCA_927399485.1). NCBI lineage: Eukaryota > Metazoa > Arthropoda > Insecta > Lepidoptera > Crambidae > Calamotropha > Calamotropha paludella. Next base: position 30,508,389 of record OV656803.1, read on the forward strand.
AATGACATAGTTTAGAGGAAATTATAACATTAGTGGTTAACAACGCCACAAAAGTTTGTGAATAAGCTTAGATTGTTAATCATTTGTACATATTATAATCATAATTCTCATCTTTTGAATTGTATATGCACTTTAAAAATTTGTTCATATATATTAATTGTATGCTGTGATTACCTTAACTGTAAAAACAGTAAGCCATAAGTTATTATATCTTCTTTTGTTTGTATTTTTGTTTTAGTGATCCAATAAAATAAATAAAGTTTCTTTCTAAATATTGTAATAATTTTGTGCCCATCCTTATGGGCCCTTGCCCATAGTCTATTTTTAATTTAATTGATCTCTATAACACTACTGGTAATGGGAGTACACATTGTACTTTACGTTCTCTCCTAGGTCAAGTAGACAGGACAACATTTAGACCACATTTAACCTTTACCACATTATTTAACATTTAGAAAGAATGCGATCCTGATGTCTGTCAGTTGGTCATGACTAGTGACGGGAAATAATTAACACTATTATTTACTTTTTAACTGACCCAATAAAAAGTTATCTTAGTTTCATTACTCCTTGTTTGACTGGATTCTAATTTCTGAAGTAATAAAAAAATTAAAATGCGATAATAATATTCAGAAATAATTACAAAAACTAAAGTATTGCTTTACAAAAAGTTTGCGGCTGGCAAGGAAACTAATTTTAAACCATGTTTCAGAGCTAATTCATCTATAATCTATATCATAACACTCTTTTGCCGGCTTGTTGTCTGTTGCCATTTTTTACCATAAATAGACAAACTCTTTTTTAAATAAGATGTTACTCGTATTAGCTACTTGCGTTCTCACGTTTGGTTTGAGCGCTGTTATATAATTAACCTTATTAATACATTATTTATTAGAAAATTAACAACGATAAATAACATTACTTATTCCTGTTATTTTTGGCACATCACTACAAAAATAAACAGTTGATCTAATAAAAATTATTGTTTTCTTTTTTATTTTACATCAAATTAAGCGGAAAAATATGAGATTCATTCACAAATTCACAAATTTCTAAACACAATTAGCCGTTAGTATGGCAAGTAAATAATTTATTTTTTAAATCTTTAATTCAAAGGTACATAAAGGTTATGTATCCTATTTGAACACGGCTTGTCAGGATCGTATTCTTCATTGGCCGCACTATAAACTTATTATTTTACAAAGTTAAACCAAGAAAATCTTACCTTTAGAACGTTCTGTGCGTCGCGTTGGTTCTTAGCCAGAATATGCAGCATGTTCCACAAACAGAGTAGCTCTATAGCTGGCAGTAGCAACTGACCACCTTGCGCAATGAAACGCGCACTCCGGCGAATCATGAACTTCTCCATCGGCAATGATTTACCAGCGATTCGCTGCTTGTACAACGCTGCATTCCTACGTTAGAAGTAGTACATTTTATGCAAAGGGAACGATTCTTTGAAAAATAACATTAACAATTCCAAATATTTATCCGGCAATTAGGAAAAGAAGTAAGAATATATTAGTTTTGCACACAACAAATTAGCCTGTGTTTAGATCCGCACTTGCTCCTAGCTCGCCATTAAGAAGCCTTAAAATGCATTGCTTAAAATGAATGGCCAATTCATGTGAGTGAGCCGCGGGTGAACATTTGCATCGTAGGCGAGGAGTGCATGAATTTCGTAGAAAAACCAGCCGTACTCCAGGAGTAAAACTTTTTTCTTAGAGATCGGAAAAGCCTAGTCTTTTACATGATTTGTCAGAATTACACTAAAAAGTTGTTTTATACTGATGTATATAAAAAATAACTGTTTAGTGTAATTTCATTCCATTATTGTTTATTTACTAATTAATAAACAAATTTTATTGTAATTTCATATGGCCACACTGATTTGTGTTTCTGTGCTGGCAACATAGTCATTAAAAACTCTTTCTCTATTCTTGGGTGGTAAAAACCGTGCTGTGTCGTGCAAAAGCCATTGAAAAAATTTATTTAACATAGTGTTAGTTTTTTCTACATTTTTATTCGACAATAAAATTTATTTAATTGTATTATATTGATATATTTGTTTTGAAATTTTATATCTTTGTATCTTTATAGCTATTTGTATGAAAACATGTTAAAATGCCGCAATACAATTTCTTAAACACACTTATGCAAACATAATTTGAGCCAAGAAACTTAATAAAGAAATATATTTTCATGTCAACATCACCCATTCAAAAAATGTTTCACCGACCTGAGTAGCTCTGTGCAGTGTTGTCGCTCGGCCGCAGTGAGCTTGTCGCCGAGTTGCAGCAACATCGCCGCCTTTGTGTACGAGTATACGGTGCGTGACCAAGAGCTCTCCTCTATGAGCTTGCCCGCGTACAGCGCAGCTTCGCGCCACTCCATCATCAATCTACATGTAGAACAATTTTTTTGAATAGTTTTTATTAGTTCTTTATAAAAAGAACTAATAAGTTCAGTCCCTGGATACAATCTAAATTCAGATAACATGACGTCAAGATGAACATTCAATCTTAATGGGTTTTATTACAGAACTCCCATGTCAATATTTCAGCTAAATCTGAAACCGGGTCAAATTTAACCTAAAAGAATTGATTACAGACAGATGAGGAGACAGGTAAAAATCTAGATAGTGCATTTAATTTTAACTTACTATTGTAGCTGATTCTATCCACTAAAATTATACTAAATTATATATAAACTAATAAAATAAAACATTATATTAAGAGGCGACAAAAATAACACGTTTTCTATTCAATACACAATTATTATTAAATTAGGTTTAAGAAATTTCAAGCGATGTAACTTTTAAATAAAGGCTTTATATACTATCTTTGTACTTACCCATTTACCCACATGATCTCCCAGTAGCAAACATGTCGAAATTGCTTCCAGGTTTGCTGATTGACCACGACACGGTTGTATGTGTCAATGGCGGGTTCAAATTGGCCGCGTAATAGCTCAAGTCGTCCTTTAAATACTAGGAACCAAACGCTGTTCGGATACGTCTGTAAACATTCACTTTGTGTGAATTATGGAATGTAAAAAAATCAATAGCGGCCACATCCTGTTTTGATTTGTAAGACATTGTATTGATAGCAATTCCTTTGAAAATACCTAAATATAAATTTAATAAGTCTATACTGGTCTCTGGGTCATAAAAATAATATCAATAAACAAATTCAGTGCTTTTGTTTACATGTTAATAAATATGTGATGACGTTTTTTTTAAATAACTTATTTACTACAACTACAACTAACCAGGATTTATATTTAATCAACGATCGAGCAAAGCAGGTTTTACTGGTATATTACTGTTTTCACTTACTATTATATTTTAAGACAGTGTTCTAGTATCTTAGATGGAGGATTGAGCATGTATAATATAAATGTTTACTTAACAAAACATTATTTAATTTATATTGTTATTCAAAGCTATTTGGAAAAAATATTCACTTAAGGCTTAAGATAGCAAAGTGACTAGATCAATTTTCGTAATTTTTTTTCGATTTCCTCCCCCTTGCATGGATTAAATAATTGCATGTCATTTATAAGTACGCATATACCAGGATAGGGTAAAACCTGTAAGATGAGTAAACACCCGAGTTTTGTTTATAAATAAAAAGAAAAGAGGAAAGGTAACCTTAAGTTGCTTTTGGAGGATCTTCTCACAAATGAACAGGTCACCAGCAGAACCAATGAAGTGACAAATGATGAGGTGGTAGCCGAGCAATGTTAGGTCGCATAACACCGACCTCATGCCGGGCGCGTTCGATCCAGCTTCCAGCTCTGATAAACCTAAAGCCTGGATTTATTCAAAAATTTATTTTAATAATATGTATAATCTATAGGAAAAAAGATATATATTATCTCTGATATACCTAGAGCCTAAGATAGCCTTACCTAACCAACCAAAGTAATAGAAAATATTGAAACGGGTAGGTAACTCCGTTTTGCATACTTTGTTTTTTAAACAAGCTTTTTGTTTTATTATAAACATTAATACACTGTTTTATATATTTTTTTATGCATTTTCAATGCGATCTTATAAGATAAATTATTATTCACAAGCGGGAATTCCCGCCTGAGAATTTACTTGTGACCCGAGTCGATTTTTTCTAGTATTTTTCTATTATAATTAATACACTGTTTTAAAATTATTTTATGGCAATAACCATCAACTCCCCATTCACATTTGAAACATGATAATTAGATACCCAATAATAATAAAGTAAATCAATTTATTGGCTTATATTATTGTTTTTTGTATGTCTTTTAAATAATATAAAAACAACCATATCCTTTTTGTATTTTCGAGGTTTAAAAGTTGGCCTTTAATAAAAATAAGGGAGTTGAACCTTTTATCATTCATCGTTGGGTGCACGTGAGCAATCAGCATTGTGTTTGCTCATGACTGATAACACTTAAGTGCGATACTAGATTGTTAATAGTGAACAGCATAGTATTATTACCTAGTATTATTATGAATTTAGCAAGGAAATACAGTTCTACGTGAGATAGAATCGAACCTGAAACAGTATTACTATTCAGGAGGTTGTGAATTCTTAAGTCTTCGTTCTTATAAAATAACATACTTAAATTAGAAAAAAATATTTATTTCCTGTTCCACTTTCCTTAGCTTTAATATATAAAAGGTAATAGATTTAACGTTTCTCATTTTAATACTGATTGCATGTTTATCGATAAATTAAATATCTAAACAGAAATTCGAATAAAAAAGGGCAAAAAAATTCGTGTGAATTGTGTTGATACAAACTTGGTATTTAGTAGCTGTGTTTAAATTTAATCTTCGATTAGAACACTGGAATGTTTTTACATAATCTGGTCACTGGGAGTTTCGCTAATTCAGAGAGTGAATTTGAGGGTGTGAACACTCTTTTTATTACTCGGAATTGAGAATACTAAAGAAATATAAAAATAGAGTATTTTTACTGCAAATTCATAAATAAATAAGTAAAAGCGACAATGACACGCATTTTTATAACATGTATATGGTTTTAATATCGGAAAAATAAAATTCCTATGTATTTATTGATTTGCTAATATCGTAATCTTGCCTTTTGTTGTCGGATATTTTAAAAATTTGAGATTTTTATCTCTTTTCTGTTAGTTGTACAAACCTTGTTTCCCGAAAAGCCTACGAACTCCAACAGGCTGATGATCTTTGGAGGAAGCAGCGATATCATCACGTTGAAAGCGGCTGTGCCAAGTCGTACTCCACTTTGAAAGTGGATTCTCGATTCGTTAGCGTCCCATCGTTTCTTTTCGAGGATCTTTGCACAATCCCTGCAAGTAATTTTTTTGTCAATCATCAAGAGACACAGATGATGGTTTCACAAATCATTGAACTAACCCTACCGCTTAAGTAGGTTTGCAAGATATATAATTTATAAACGATATATAATGTATAAACATATAATTATACCTATATAATTGTGTTCAGTTTAATCTGAACTAATTAGCATATGCACGTATTCGATTGCTGCCTTTACTTTTTTGTCCGCGATTAAAGTGCGTTAGCTTAGGAGAAATGTATGATATGTCAAATACTTATTTATCTATTATGTATATTATTTTAACAGGTCATACCAACGCTCTACATTTCTTAACTAGTATGTGAAATGTGATTACTTACACAATTTATACACAAGAAGTTAGATGAAAATTTAAGGAGCTATTTATGTAACTGTAATTATGGAGTTTATTTCTTGTATGGACACATAACGAACGAACATTATTCAACATTAAACGCTCAGTCTGTAAGTACTTATATCAAATAAAGCTGTGTAAATTTGTAAACCGATTACATTGTGTCAAAAAATACTTTATAAAGAAAAACGTTAAACCAATTCCAATGTTACTTACATTGGAGTTGCAAGTGCTAAAAATGCTTTAACAAGACGTTCCTGAGTAATAATTTTAATTGTTGCTCTTGCAAACGTATTCCCTTGTCAGGAACAACTTTGAAAGTAAGCCTTGTTTCCTATCTCATTGGATAGGAATAGCTAGGTATAGCTCTTGTAATGATAACTCGATAACTTTCTTTTTAGATTAGGGAAAATCAGTATCCTCCATTTGTGAATAAGGACGTGAGACTCCGTAGTCTCACATTTACTGTATGTAGGGGTAGAGTCCCACTTTAAGTGAATTTCTTTAAAACATTACGTTTTCATAAAGTACGGGATCGTCGATACCTTAAAACGAATTCATAAATACAACCGGAACGTCTTAATTCTGATGAACTTAATTGTGTAGTTATGAAGACAATTGAGTATTTTCATTTATACGATTACTAGTGACGGATAAAGTATAAAAGAATACTTGAGCGATTTACTTATAACTGTTGTAGCAATTCTTCACTTTGATGGTCCCTTTAATGAGACCAGTTAAGTCCTCGCCTTCCATGATAGTCATAGCGGCCTGCAGTAATAGTGCCTCAGCGTAGCAAAGCTCAGCGTGTGCTTCCATATCCGTGTAGGTGCTGTAATTCGGCTGAAAGCAGAATTAAATAATTTTACAAAGTCAGACAAGCAACAGTAACAAGTTTAAAAAAGGCATTGTTAAAGATACGTATATAATAAATCAGTACAGTATAATTTTGGACAGTACTTTTTAAAAGAGCTTGTGTGTGATGAAAAGCTTTTTGATGTAATTACGAGTAATACGACTACGAATATAGATAAGATAAATCTGTTATGCTATGAGATAAACATCGATCAATAATATATTTTGTTTCTAACTAACTATCATGAATGATGAACCACTAATTGAATGAACGATACCGATGTGTCTACAATTCTACATGTTAAGGACAATGAGATAATACATATTATGTCGATATCGACAAACTTCTCTTTAATCGTGCGCGAGATATCTCAAGTAGCGCATGTTAGGCCGGCTGGGCGCGCTTATGTATCGATAAAAATGCGATATGCATGCGAGGCAAAGGCAGCTTGTAGCCTTTTGGTACTTTGCATTCAGCTACGCGTTTCTATTGTTACATAACCACGCCTTAGTTGCATTCGTATCGATAAAAGTTTATACCGATACAAGTGCAAACAGACTGCTCTATGGTTTTCACCTATAAAAACTAATTTATAATTTTTATATATTTTATGCATTTTCAATGCGATCTTATAAGATTTTTCTATTATAATAATATAAAAACTAATTACTATATTGCGCCAAAAACAGCCAAAAAATGTAATATATTGCAAATCACTTTAACTTTAAATATATGGCTATATAGTGTTCAATATTGAAATGACAATATAACAATATACGATTAATAAAAAAATAAGTTTCATAGTGTTTTGCACCCTAAATGGATTAAGGGAATCCTTACAGCTTCATTTCATTATTTCTCTGTTGGTGTGTAGGTATGCAAGTCGAAATTGTGGTGGTAGAAATCCATACCCTATAGTTTATAGTTTTCGGGACTAATTTTGGGTAGGCAACATAAAAGAATATTTGCAACAAAACGGAAAAAGTCGGAATACTTTCGTGATTGATTTCTTTGTTTTATACAAAATTGTGAACATTCAATATATAAAATATGATTATTATGCCGTTACGGCAAAACAATTATACAATAGATAAAAATTAAGTTAACCTCGTTCAAAGCTATTCTGAATAAAAAGTAGACGTAAGTACAAATATTATAAGTATCTAGACTTATAATATTTGTTACACGTTCATTTGAGTTACAAAGAAACACTCATGTCTCAGTAAAGTTGTGTTAACTTATTTATTAATTGTATTGTTCTGTTTCAGTAGCATTTAGATAGAATAAAAAACAAGAGAAAGGTTTTGTGTTGGTGTGACTATAACTGCATTTGTCTAATTCATTTCGTCTGATTTGGTACCGATTACAAGTAAGGCTTCCACGTGATCGTCGTAATGGTAACACCATTATTCGAGTCGCTGGCCTAGTAGTTACCGGATGCCGGTTGAGTTTATGAAGAAAATATCATGAAATAGGTAGTTATTCCTTAGAGCCAAACATAGTTTTTGCGTTTTAAAAAGGTTTACAGGAGCAGATATAGAGTCCAAATCTCCATATGTTTAGGAAAAGTTAAATTTAAGAGTATAACAAAAATTTTATGATTTCAGATTGTTTTTGTAGTGAAGTTATCTCTCAAGTAGATATCACAAACATCTTTTTTATTATTACTTTGTCTTATATAAGGAGTAAGCGGAATAAAAAACCAAAATCTTACCTTCTTAATTATAGTGCCAATGCTCTCCACGAGGGTGTAATTTCGCCTGTGTTGATTGCACAACGTAATGCAGATTTTTAAAGCAGAAAGAGCACGGTTTATCTGGTTATGATCAAATGTCAGCATAGCTGGGATGAACTCAAATATGGCTGCCCCCAGACTGTGATACAGAGAAGTCCGACACCTTAAAAAGATGAGAAATTGTAAATGCCATAAAATAAGTTATATCGTCGTTGATACTGCAATATCGCGGCACCAGCAGTGGTTAATAAATACCGCGTAACTTGGTAGAGACGAATTTTTCAGAAGACCGAAAAAACCTATTACGAGTATTTCTTTATAACTACCTACGTCTTTGTCTGATTAAACTAATTTTTTTTGAAGTTCCGCGTTATTAGCAACTTTTGGTTACGCAGTATTGTGATTTAAAGACGATATGACTCATTCATTATATATGGTTATATTATAAACACCATCCAATTTTTTTTCTAGGCATTAGATATCATTCAAACACTTAATTTTCGGAAATAATAGTTATTTAGGTAAAATTTTTGCAAAAAGGTATTACATCCGAGCGTATTATGATAACAGCTGGTTACTGGTCAAATGTACCTACGGGTAAACAATCGCCCGAAATATTTTGAATGAAGCGCCCCAACCCGCTTCGCGCGCACTTTGCGCGTGGAGTCGTGCAATGAAACTCTGGAACCTCCCGTGACGCACAACATGCGCTCCCGCATTTACGCCGCCTAATTACCTACCTAACGAAATGTATTCACACCGTTTCACATTTGCAATTGAAATCGAAGAAGAAATCGAAATTCATCAGAGCAAGTACGAAACGAATGATGCAGCAAGACGCTACGGCGCTTTTTTGTGGGGGCGAAATTAAACGGCGGGTTTATGTGAAGGAGGCCTAAATAGTCGAGAACTTAAAAATAATCGTGCATTCAACGAAGTGAAAAATAATAGTATTAAAATTAAAGACAATGATCGAAAAGTGCAAGATTCCGTTTAGAAAGAAATCACCTAAACTTTGAAATAAAGTGTATTTTGATTGGATTTTTAATTAAATATTGGTTTGGATTATAGCAAAGTGTGTGCAGGGCGACTGAGACTTTTTTTCACAAATATACAAAATTCTAATAATTATACATTTTTTATACTATCGTGTAAAATGGACAATAATAAATGCTTTTTAATCTTAGTTTTTCCTCCAGCTTCGGGTTTAGCGGTAAATGAGTGGTAATAGTTGTTGGAACATAATTTTGATGAAAAATATGAAATGTATAAAAAGCTTGAATTTATTAATGCTGTAGGACAAAATAGTAAAAAATAAACGCTTTTTACTCTTGTAATATTTTTCTTCCGGCTTCGGTGTTAGAGGTAAATGACCGGTATTATGTTTAGGACTTAGAATAACAAGATGAAAAATATTAAAATGACGTATCGTTGAATTTATTGTTTTATTAGATAATATGGATAAGATTAAATGAATTACTGTTATTTTTCTCCTCCATTTAGCAGTAAATGAGCGGTGTTACGGCGGCACTTAGAATAATTTTGATAAAATTATGATATATGTAAACCTTTAATTGTTTGTTGCTGTTAGATAAAATAGTTAAAAACCTCTAAAGTTCCTCCGGCTTCAGTTTTAGAAATTTTTCAAATATTGAAATGCCGTATCGTTGAATTTATTGCTTTGTCATACCGATTTTCAAATTGCCTATGCGATACCTGTTTTTTTAGATAATGTGGTTAAAACACCAATCAATTATTGTACATGAGTTGATTAATTTTTTTTAAAAGCGCCCTAGTGCAAAAGTATGGTTTATTTTAATTTTTTTTAAATACTTGTTTCGCTATTTTTATTCAAAGAATATAATAGATAAAGGACACTGTCCACTTTGTTTACGCGGCTTGGCTTAACATGGACATGTATTTAAACAGTATAAATATTAGTGTAAGTTTACACAACCAAGAAACTACTTATAGTATTTGGTTTGTGTCAATATTCATAAAAAAAAATATTTTCGATTTGTTTACGATATTTGTGACGTTACAGAGAATAAAACGACTATTTTCCTACATATCTCTTTAAATCCGAGTCGTAATTAACAAATTACGACTCGGATTTATCTTATTTAAAAACTAGGTAGGTGGAGACAAATTATTCTGGTAAGGGACCAGAATAATTTGTCTCCACCTACCTAGTTTTTAAATAAGATAAATCCGTTCAACCTAAAAACAAATGTCGAAGTAGTTTAAGATTGTTTAAAATTGGTCCTTTGGATGGTGTTTATAAAATAATCTTGTATATGTTCAACTACTGTAATTTGAGAGCACTTTTCATACACGATTTTAAAGAACCATAACTGACCGGTGGTTGCCTTTTAGGAAACTTTTATCTGGATATAAGACTTGGCAGTTCGGGTGGAAATTTCTGGTACATATCTTGCTATTCGCGTCAAATAGTAAAAATTAGATAAGTTTGTTGGTTTTCCGAGGACATGGAAGAAGGTAATTGTGTGTTACAATGCTTGGAATAAGGCCGAAAATATTGATAAGTCACTGTGCAACAAAGGCATTGCTTTCATCACTTTGGTTATATTAGGAAGTATGAGGATGTTTTATATGCCTTTTGTTATACATATAATTTATATTTCCGCATTTAAATAATATACAACATACCAGGGTGTCATTATATCCATAGCTCCAACTAAATCATTGTTGAAAAATTTTCTAATGGCAATTTCACAATCTTCAAATGCTAACTGCAAGTCCATATCGCATCTGAAATAAAAAATTAAAATAAAATATGAAAGATCGAGATTGTATGATTTCCGCTAAGTGTAGTTTACATTGTAAGGAATATGTTACATAAAATGATGCCACAGAGACATATTTAGCCGTATGAGAATACTCAACTCACTTCGAATGTTCTTCTGCTGCATCCTCAAATCCGTCCTAGAAACATAAAACAAAAGCGTCAGCTCGTTATGAAATTACTACTCTGCACTTATTATTAGTCATTATGACATATTATTATTGCAAATTTTCGAATGAATATTACAGATATTTAACATAATATGTAAGTATACCTACTTATATTATTATGTTAAATATCTGTGATCAGATCAGCAATAATTCAAGCAGATTATGTATAAATGGCAAACGCTATTGACATATTCAATTTATAGTTTGTTTGTTACGGGAATTTTAGTGATACGGTGCCTTTGGTATGAATGTCGTTCACGATTTTATAGGACTAATTAAACAAAAGGTAGGGTATAAAGGTATTTAAGGTAAAAGGTCTGGGGACCACTTTAAGTTAACGTTAAGTGGTCCCCAGGTGAGAGCGCTTACCAACAAACAATATTTAATTTTTTAAATATAAAGATTTGACAGTCTGAAGTCCTGCAGTTTAGAATACTACACTCGAGAGCAATGAATCCGGGTCACTTAAAGAATCCTAAAAATCTCGGAAACTAAAAATGCTAGGTTAATGCAATAAATTGTATTTAATAGACAATGTAATACTCCTTAAATGAAGGTATTAAAACTTCTTAGTTATTGTAAAGTTAAATCATAAAAAAATCAAATTTGAAAAAGGGCCACTTTCGAAGATGGAACTACGAAATTACAGCATTTGGTTTTGCTTTTGTTTGTAATCTGTCATTTATGTGGGTACATAAACCATGTTGATAGTGCTCTATATTCATTATTCAAGCTGAAATTATGTCGCTTACGCCTGTAGAATGCACCAGAATACTTACAATGCTGGAAACCGGCCGGAGTCAGCGCGATACAGCCAGGACTGACGGTGTGTCGCTGTCAACAGTACAAAGAGTTCTCCGACGTTACGAAGAAACTGGTTCTAACCTACGCAGACCAGGAACGGGCGGAACCAGGTGTACCACAGCACGAGAAGACCGATACCTGGTGAACACCATGCTTCGAAATCGCTTTCTCACAGGAACTGAACTCACCAATCAGTTTCGACGCCTCGGAGGAAGTAACCCAAGTGCATGGACAGTAAGACGTCGGCTTGCTGAATCTAACTTAAAACCCCTTAGACCTGCAAACGGCCCTAAACTGGAGCGTGGGCATCGTATGTCAAGACTAAGATATGCCCAGAGCCACGTAAATTGGAGTATTGAAGATTGGTCAAAAGTTATGTTCTCCGACGAATCAAAATTTATGCTCTACAAGCACGATGGAAGACACAGAGTGTATCGAAGACCAGGGGAAAGATTCAAGCAAGCATGTACTTGTGTGGGCCGGAATTTCTTCTGAAAGTCGCACAGAGCTGGTGATCATAGAAAACGGCTCTTTAACTAGCGTAAGATATGTGGAAGAAATCCTCAATGATCACGTTGGTCCATTTATGGTAAATTTAGGTGAGGATGCTATATTTATGCATGACAATGCCCGACCTCATACAGGTAGGATTGTGAATGACTACCTTCAAGAGATGAACATTACTCGTATGGAGTGGCCAGCGCGCAGCCCGGATATCAACCCGATCGAGCATGCTTGGGACGAGCTAGGCAGATGCGTAAAACAACGAAACCCTCCCCCAATCACGCTTCGTGAGCTCAAAATTGCTCTCACAGAGGAATGGGAGAATATCCCCCAAAATCGTATAAGGAACTTGGTGTACAGCATGCCAAACCGCGTAAACGCAGTAATGGAAGCACGAGGAGGCAATACGAAGTATTAAAATTAAAGAAAATCGTAATAAAGTTCAAACATTTCATGTTTCCTATTTTTGTTTTAAGGAGAGATCAGCAGTTTTTTTCTTTATGTAATTTTGTGTTAATAAAATGTATGGCGACTCATATTTTTTTTACTTTCATTTAAGGAGTATTACATTGTCTATTAAATACAATTTATTGCATTAACCTATCATTTTTAGTTTCCGAGATTTTTAACATTCTTTAAGTGACCCGGATTCATTGCTCTCGAGTGTATATCTTTTAATAAGAGTGCCGTAAAAGGAGACTTATGGTTCCGGGGGTCACGATCATACCATTTTTGGGGCTTTGAAGGAAGAGGACGTCTTTCGGCTGAGATGATGATAGATTTGACCTCTTTCCGGGTCGAATATCCTTACTCCGTTATAGAATATAAACGTATTTACTTACTTTCTATTTTATATTCGAATTTAGTTAAATAATTAAAATTTAAAGAACAACTAAAGATCAGCAAACGCAAATGAATCACTGTCCAAAGTGAACAAAAGATCTATTACTGATTAGTCAGGTGTAGTTTCATAGTTTGCATAGTTAGTTAGTTTATAGTTGTCAAACATCGTTTTTTTTTACCTCTACGTAAAACTGTCCGAAAAAGTCTACCAAGTCATGTCATTGACAAATCCTAGCCAGATTTTTTAGTACATAGGATTTATTTTCAAATAATGATTTTATATTTCAACAAGTCGGGAGCTAGAATTGATTCTCTAACATAGCTGAGACTTTTAATGAGCTATACTTTAGTTAGGCAGTAAAAAGGAGTCTAGTTAAAGGTGGAAGTTTATATTTTGTAAGGTATGTACGTGTTATAATATATCGACCGCAGAACGGAGAAGTAGTCTGTTCTGCGACATCAACCTACCATAAAATGTAAAGAAAATATCATTTGATTTTGAATTCTGTTGAAGTTTAAGTACCTATACAGATTCTAAACATTTATGACATACAAGAGTTTATATAATTTTTCCTGTAAATCAATCCACAATTAGAAGTGGATGTAGAAATATAAATGTACATGATATAAATTGTTCAAGCAAAAACACCTTTCTAAAATAATAGGCGAAATCGAAGTTCACCACTGCGTCCGCGTTTTTTTCTTTTATTTAAGTAATATGCTGTTCTTTTACAATGACTATTCTCGTTGAATTTGGTTTGTGGTTGTTGTATTTATTTCTAGATTAGTCAGATACATTAAAAACGCATTGTTGTCTACATTAAAAAAAGTGCATATTTAGCTTATTAACTACATAAAACATCATAATATAAAAATATTAAAACGAATATTTATTCAAGTATTAGATAATAACTGTAAGATTAGTTATCTCTCGTCTAAGAGTTTTACACATCTTTATGTAAAACTATTTTGCTTTGATTTAGACATAAAAGTGATAATCAGGAGCTCGATCGCAAAGCGGTTAGCGCGTTCAGCATATGATAGGAGGGGTCAAGCTACATTAAGCTAGGTGAATCTAAGCTACGCGGGTTCTGAGGGTACTAGCAACTACAAATGCGGCAACGACTAAACTCATCATGTGTAATAATACATTTTTGGTTACCAGTGACTGGTCCACACTGTTGAATTGAGCTTCCCATGAATTATCGGGTTCCACAAAATAAAAGTTAGAGCAACCAGTTTCTTACGTGATAAATGTAATATACGTATCTTATATTATTTAAGAAACTTACGACATCGTCGAAATCTTCAGTAGCAAGTGGTGGAATAGCATTTTCTCTATACGGTGCCGGCAACCTTGTAGGTGTCAGCTGTGGTGCGCTCTCTTGCTTCACAGCCATTTTACTAAAAACAACAATACTTAATTTTAATATCACTGATGGTAAGCGACGATGCGATCTCGGATGTGGCGCGCCTGCCTAGAAGATACCTTTACACTGGTGACTTAAAGACCCCTAAATTATATTTATCAGGAAACACAGACTCAGGCAAAGAGTTCCACTCTTAAGCGGTACGGATTTCAAAGATGGAACCAAAACGCTTAGTGCGACTCTGGTATATCAACCATATAATGGCGGCTCCTATTTGAAGTCTGGTTGACTGATGAAAAAATGGAGACGATGGAACATGGCTGTGCAACTCTGCTGCGCACTCTCCGAAAAGTATCCTATAGTAAAGGATAAGATAGCTACCTTCCATTGATGCTCAAGGCTTTTGAGCTTATTATAAAAAAGATCGTTAATCGAGATGAGCTTTTTGGCCCTCCTTTTAATGTACTCTAGCGTCTGGAGCTGGTATTAGGCTTCTCTACGGTCGCGACAACGCGCTAACAATGCACCAAATGGTGCGCTGTTAGCACATTTTCCGGCGATGAGATACTGTATCCCTTTATTTTATGGAATAAAAAGAAGTTACACGATACCAGATTAGGACTGTAAGGAGGGTGACCCAAAACATAGAAGGAAAGTTTGAAATAGATATGTTAAAAACTATTAGCCTATTGAAGTTGTTGAAAAACATAGTTGATGATCTAATTTTTCTTACATTTTCACCTTTTATCATTATCTATCATCCAAGTATCGGCTCTCATCATCATCTAATTAAGAAAATAAATTACTCAAAAACTGGCAGTATGGCTTAGACCTTCACCTGTCCCAAAATGAACGAATATAAACTATTACTAATTATTGAACTATCATAATTGAACTATTCTATTAAGTTTATTTGTTTTATCAACACTTAGGTCATTATTAATGGCAGACTTCAATAAAAAGTCAATTAGATTCTACGAGGTTTTTGTATACGTTAATGTTTATGGATTAAGTAGTAGTACGTGCTTTGATGTTATGTAGTGACTTTTTTTATTTAGTTCTTACACTTCTGCGCACATTACACATTAAATAAAACAACAAAATTACGAATGTAGTTTAAATGCATATTAAATATAAATTATGGGCAAGAAACGTGAAAAAGTTGTTTTACTTTGTATATGTAATGAAGTTAACGCCAATAACATCAATTTAATGACTGAACAAATTACAAACGTCAGTTATTTGCTTATCAGTAAAATGAAATGACTATTCCTATTATGTCATATGAATTCAATTTTTTCCCGTCATGCTAAGTTAAATATTATAATATTGATAAATAATACATGATGGAAAAATAGAGCGATATTTGGGAAGAACCTTTTCACTTCTATTCAGTTTTTATTGTATAATTACAAATAGTTACAGTTAGTAGTTACAAATTCAAAATGTTACTTTCTATTACGATAAGGTGGGATAAGTTGATGTTCGTAGTTTTTATTAATAAAGAAATTAACACAAATACAACTATTAATTCCCTAGCTTCTAATTTATTGTATTTTTTTACTCTAGATTATGAATCACATTTTATGCAATATATGTATATTTGTATTTTGAACACAATGTTAAATTAAATACACGTTCATTAATTAAAGTGCCATCTTGTGCCTAATGAACTCTAATACTGGTTACAAAAGTGTTAAATCTGAAACGTTTTAAGGTTTATTCTGTTGTTAAAACCCGTTTTCATGGTAATTATCTCATATCTCCGTTGAAAGAATACGTCGCATAAGTTTGATTTTTTTTCACCTTTGATATCTACGATATAGCTCAGTATGATATTAATTATAAAACCCGTGGGTGCTTGGGGATAATAAGTATGTAAACTTTCATATGAAAACTGCAGTTTACAGTGAATATTTTAAGTCACTATAATGACTACTGGCTAAGAATACAACAATGGCATACACTGCTGGATGACGGTCTCCCCAAAAATAGAGGGGGTTTTGTCATAACTTCCACGCTTGCTGCTGCTGCGCATTTTGTACCCTACAGGAAATGTATGGTGACTAATTTTAGTATCATAAGTGACCTTTAAAACTCATAAGTGTATACAGAAGATGAATTTATACATAAATCTAAAATATATACGCCGGAAATTGTTATACCCTCCCTGCCTGTGGTCCACTTTCATAGTTTATATATCCTATTACTCGAATAATTTCTTCTTGTGATCCACTTTTATAACAGACTAGCTTTTACCTGCGGCATCACTTTAATGTTAATGTTAATGTAAACTAAGTATTAAAAGATATATTTCTATTCCTCGGGAAAAGTTTTTTTTCTGGATGAAAAGTACCCCTGTAAAAGTGTATGCAAAATTTCATGATGATTGGTTAATTAGTTAAGAATTGATAGTGTAACAAACAAACTCACTTTCGTATTTATAATATTAGTTTACTTTAGTGTTTTCATAGTATCAACGTCATATCACTCACGGTCATGGTGATTCATAATTTATTTTATTCATAAATTTTTTTTCCGGCAATAATGTAGTTTTATTTTGCATATTTAATTCCTTAAATTTATTGTCTATACCTTAAAAAAACACCCCTTACCGGTAACCGATACGCGTTTATTTTTGTGTTATTTATAAAATTATATATTTATTTATATATGATTAACCCAGAATCGTCACTATTTGCAGAAAGACAATATTAATGCGGTAGAAAGTATTGTAGTTTGCAATTAACAGGCTTTATTTTACAAAGTTAATGATTTTAAAAGTAAATCCTGTTTATGGCGTGTTAAGACAATCAAAAGCAATTTTGACGTTATTGAAAAGTCTTTGTATACCTTATACTTTGTTTAAATCGCTGGTACGTCTATGGGGGTAAAAATTTAATGGCATGTGATTCAATTAAAGAGGTGTTCTTGCCAATGGTAGTGCCTAACGTGAGTAGGTATCTGTTTACTGTTGTAGGTGATCCGACAGTGAAAGTGGCCGCATGTCGAGACAACTAGACGCTTTCACTTGACACATGATCGTTCGTTTTTTTCTATAAAAGTGTATGTTTTTAAATTAAACTTTTTCATTTTGTTATAATACCGGATGAGAAAAAATGAGCAGCATTGGTTTAATAAGTAATATTAACTTTTACAAGTTACTTTCTAGAAATAAGTACCGTTTTATACAGTGGGAGAACATATAAGTTTTTAGTGTAGGATACATAATCTAGAAGCTCTTTATGGTATATTTGTTAGCTAGCTAATTTCGACAGTTAAATTTGACAATCATATTCAGATAAAGTTATGCCCAAGTATGAAATTTTGAGACTAGTTACTATTTTTAATTAAGAGCGTTAACACGCACGACATTTCATACTACTTTTCAAGTATACATACTTAAAGATATTTAAATTTATGAATCTTCCCAAAGTATACACTTTTCTCATTACATAGGTAATCAGTTTCTTTATTTGTTATGCAGCTGTAACGCTCTTGAGAACTTACAATTTGATGAATGTAATTTCTTAAGGTTGTTTACTCAAATATTTTATTTGACTTATCCTTAATCATCTAGCCAACGTCTCCACAGCTGGAGTAGGGGAGTTCCTAATGAATCGAGGACCTAATGTTGATCGATGTTTGGCTTCAATGTATCTATCAAAGCATGTTATTCGGTCATTCATCCGATGACCGGCTTTGGTGAAAATTGGCTTTATCTTTGCAAACAAAACATGCCAATTTGACAGAAAATGTGCCATTGAGCTCTAGTATTGTAATTGTATTATTTTGCTGCCTGGTATTATTAGTACCATTGCGTGATATTAATGATGCAGCATTTAAATGACATATTAACACTGTAACCGCTTAATAATTGAGGGTTTTGTGTGCGCGAAAACCGGTGTCGCGTACGTCATTACGGGTCTGCACTGTAACCATCTTAAGTGCGATTATATATGATTTCCTTGTGGTTTTTTTCCACGATCGATCCAACACAAAAATAATATCGGACCGAACGTGGTTATGGGAGGGAAATGAGAATTGATGAATGAATGATTCCGTTATCCTGCGGTAAAGGACTCCCTGTACTCGTATTAACACGTAGTATTTAAAAACACGTCATCATGGACAGGCATGGGCGTCAATGGGCGGATGTCCTGTATATATATATATATATATATATATATATATATATATATATATATATATATATATATATATATATACAGGCTTTGTTTTACCGATACCGCATAGCATATGCACTTATCTTTGGATGCTAATTTGATATTTACGTATACTTATGAGTATAAGTAGGTATTTTAATGCTGCAACATGGCTGGCTACAAGAAAAAGTATTAGGATAGCTGTACAGACGCATAGTATCGATTCAGCATCGCTATGTTCATACAAAGCTCATCAGTAACCATGTTTTGTATTGATATGTGAAGTCTTGGCACTGCTGCTGCATCAATTAACCCAAGCGGCGCCGTTTTTGCCTAATAGTCATGACAACGTGGGTGCGACTCGCATTCTTCTCATGCAGGCACACAGAGGTGGATATGACGCTATGAGATATATTAGTAATATCTCTTTGTTCGCGAAATACAGAAGCGGCTGACGCTTATGTTTTGTAGTCGCGCAGATTTAGCCAAAACTTCATTAAACACCTACACTTGAGAAATACCTGTGTTAATGAACTATATAAAGAGCTGACATAAGTGTTATGAAGGTAGGGTTACCAAACACCGAGATTTACCCTGTGTTGTTGTCATGCTGTCGGCTGTCAGTTATCCTGACTTTAAAAGTGTCAGCATTTTTAAAAAATGAAATACACTTACATATTTGAAAAATGCTTTTAGACTAATACAGTCAATATGATTGATATCTGTGAGATAATTGCAGTGGTATATAGAACATCTCATCTCAGAACCTTTGTACTTGCTTGAACAGGCTTATCATAATTAGGCTTTGAGGATATGCTAATTATTACAAGCAACATGCTTCTGACAAAGGAAAACAAAGCGGTAAGTTATCACTTAAACTAAATATCTATTAGAGCAAGGTTCTTTTTTCTTGCAAAAATATATCTACCACCTATATTTTCACAATTTTATGAAGAGTACCATTTTTTATACTTAATTTATTTTATATTGGAATGTTTTTTTTTACTAAATGTTTCTTTCTGCCATTATAAAGAAGTTCTTATAAACTGATTTATTTCGATGGCAATAAAGAAACGAATCTGTGTTTTCATATATTTATCACTTACCTAACTTTATAGCAGGTAAAGGTAGTGTAGATAAAGGTAAATGAGACAGTGACAAAGAGTACTCCTTTCTTCTCATTAATAAAATATCATGGGTTCACTTTTTTAATAAATTGCATGCTATTTATCAGTTAATAGAATATCCAATGTTTTTTAGGTTTCTTGGTGTCTGAACATTTTGATAGAAATTCAAATTTGTAGTGGTATGGGATAATTATTTTAAATGTTTTCATAAAAAATAAGGATTAACAAAGTAATACTACAAAGCCTTAATTTCAAAGTAAGCAGGGACTTTTCTTAATATTGTAAAAACATGAAAACACTAATTTAATATCCTTCTCATTTTGAAATTAATACGCGCAATAGGGTTGTGTAAACCGTCACAAGAAATTAAGTAAATTAAGATAACAAGAGCAGAAACCAGATAACAATCTTCAAAGATAATGAAAAAATACTGCCTAAACACAATATTGTCGTTATACATAAGCACATGGAATTAACTTATAGGAGAAAAACGTTTTTAGAAAACACATAATAATCAATAATTCAAACAAACTTCTTTATTTTTGAAATAAGTACAACATAAATTGTAAGTATGGAAATGTATTATTACCTATTTATTTTTAAGTTAACTTGATGATAGTACTTACACATTAAAACTAGCCTTAAATTAATAATCCGTATTTTCCATCATTATTAATTAAAGACTTACTTACCTACTTATGGATGGAGATCAAACAAATTTAATTGATAATATGTAACTTCAGTTACATTGCCAGTTTTGGTCACAACTTTTACAGTAATTAATCTCAAATTGCACTTTTTGTAGTTATTAAATAACTCTTTGAAATCGATAAGAAACAGATTTAATAAACGCACTTGACGTACATAGTATTCCCTTCCAACATCACATCACACAACACAAATGACAAAACTAACTAAATTACCACAGATGGACGTAAAAAGTGGTGTCCACAGATTACTTTTATGTTTTGCGTGACAAGTGAATGCCGCCAGTTTAAAATATGCAATATGAATTATATAAAAAATTACAATTATTGATAATTAAATGACTGTTACCTTAAATGCAATGATAGTGTGTTTTTTGCTTAATTTGGGGGTAACACTTTGTACATTACAAAATTCTTTAAAGAAGACAGAGTCATCTAGAGACATAGTCCCAACCATGGGTACCATTTCATTCAAAAGATTTTTAATTCTAAAAAACCGCAATAGATGTCACTACCATTAACATTTGTAAATTATAACATTTCACATGTTTAGAAATAAGACGAATTAAGTAGAAATATTAAGATTAAAATAAAGACTAGCATATTTTATATATACAACTTTACATCAACCTTAATTCGACTCCTAAATTTGAAGATAAGAAACACCATAAATAATCAATTGAGAATACGAAAGTATAGGCTACATGTGACTACATTTCAGTTACGAGGCTTACAAAGTGTTTTGCTATTGTGACGCTAGATGGCGATTAACCGAAATGCGATTGGCGCGCGGCTTGCACACATTCGTCGAAACTATTTGAGGGAAGCATCCCATTCTCTTCTAAGGCGGTTCACACACTAGAGACGCGTCCCGCCGCGGTGCGCGTGGCGACAGAAAACGCGCCCCCGCGCAGAGGCGCAGATCTGCCTAACTTAGCGGTGAAATCTGCTTCCCCGCGCAGATTTTCAATACAAGTTGACCCTACTTCTTCACGCCCCGCGCTCCCGCGCAGAAACTGCGCGCGGGGCGTTTTTCCGCGCGTTCTCGCGTCGGCAGTGTGTTGTCATAGGCGTGTTTTCTATATTAATTGAGATTCTTGCATACAAAAATAAAATCTGCGGCCACGCGCTACGCGACGGGGCGCGGTGCAGTGTGTTAAGCGCCTAACGACGTAAATAACACAGATACATCATGTTAGCTCAGTTGGTGAGCTTGCTTAAAAGTTGAATGTTTCAAATTAATTCAGCTTTTACATTCAGTTTTTTATTGAAGTTTTCCATATCTTTTGAAGTTGGAAGAAATCTCCAATAGGAGTTATCTATGCACAGTGTTTTATGGAAACAAAAAAAATTACACCTTAAGGTTCTTGCATAAATCGATTATTTATACCCTGAGTTTATACCCTAATAAAGGCAAGAGTCCAATTTCCGGATCACTTTTTCAGTAAAAAACTATATGAAGTAGTAAAGTTTTTAAAATAAGCGCATAAAAAAAAATTAACAATTAATTTTCTTCAGCAGACGGTTCCATCTCTGTCCATGAGATATTTGCCACTAGATAAGGAATTATTGAAGGCATAATTTCGCTATTTTATTTTATTTACTAGCTGACCTGGCGAACTTCGTACCGCCTTAGCGTAGCTTTGAATTGAATGACGTTGACATTTGTCAGCGCGGTTATCGATGTGGTGTCACAGATTACCACAGATTTTTTGTTTTAAATTGAATGACGTTGACATTCGTTACGTTATATTTTTCAATCTTTCTGAGAGATTTTCTTTATATTTTTTTCCGTAAGAACCTTGTACAGAGTATTAGAAAACTACAAAAAAAAAATCAGCCAAATCGGTCAAGCCGTTTTCATGTTATGTCGTGACAACGGAAAACCGGTTTCATTTTTATATATATAGATAAGTGTCCTACTTTCTGAGTAATATTATTTTTTTTTCTCCAAAAATCGGAAAAAGTGGAACCTGGATTTAGTATAGAAAGGTTCTAAAAGCCAAATTCTATCACCCATAAACATTTTTAAGAAGTTATGATAGACTTTACATAAACGCAGGGCCCGATCTAAGGGGGGGCAAGCCGGGCATTCACCCAGAGCGGCAAAAATGCAGGGCGGCAAAATTGACTTATTTCTATCTTCCAACTTAGCCATTAGCCATTTACCACCCAAGTTTGAGAATTTTATGCGCCACCTTCCAATCTACTTCAGGTTGGATAGTGGAAATATTTAAGTATTTTACTTAACTGAATTATTTTAGTTCGAAAGAAAGAAAGAAAGAGTAGGGATCCGCAAAAAGTACCGAAGCCTGAGTAGTATTGCTGGAATAAACACAACCTCTTTTGTGTTTTGATAAATTTTATTTATAAAAAGTATTGTATGATTTCATCATCTGTCTGTTTAAAATTTACATTCTAATAAACCGAGTTCAATATAAACAATCTATATTAAATCCGGGTATTTTCTACAGGTTATGGACCTACAACCTCTTTGCTACAAGTATTGACGACCTCCGTGGTCGAGTAGTGTGTACACCGGTTTTCATGGGTACGCCACACTTAGGCCTCGGGTTTGATCCCGGCCGAGTTGATGTTGAAAAAGTTCATTAGTTTTCTATGTTGTCTTGGGTCTGGGTGTCTGTGATACCGTTATTACTTCTGATTTTCCATAACACAAGTGCTTTAGCTACTTACATTGAGATCAAAGTAATGTATGTGATGTTGTCCAATATTAATTATATATTTATTTATTTATCGATACTTTCATATCGATACTTTGTTCCGATATTTTTGAGGTATCGATACTTTTATAAGTACTCGATTTTTTTAACAAAATTTAAGTCACATAATTAGATTTGGGTCGTAGCGAATTACCCTTCTATAGACAATGGTTTATGTTTAGAGCGTGTGTTGCCATTTTCTCGTGATTGGTACCTATTCTCCTATTTAGTAGATTTATTTTGATCAATTAACTAAAAAAATATTTAATACAGTTTAATCCTAAAGTACGTTATTAGTATCATCAATACACGGATTTTCGTTCATTAAAGAAAATGCCATAATATAATATACTTGGTTATACATAAAACCTACAATATTGGTAACCCTACTGCAGTGTTTGTATGGAAAAAAATAAATGATCAATATCTTTGAAACTACGCAAACTTTCTCCGTCACTAATTCAGATCATCATTATTGTTCCCGACACAAAAACTAGAACATATTTCGAAGGCCGTAGACCACCAGGCAGCGGTGAGATACATGTGTCCAGCCAGCTTGAACTCAAACTGGCTGGACATTAGTTTTTAATTGATTTCTCGTAAACCCTTACACGTGACGCCATAAATCAAAAGTTATTACCATTTTCGAAAACGCTCCCGTTATTGAGATTCAGAAGTGCCAGCCAGAAGTTTTTACGAAAATTCAAGCTGGCTGGACACAGACATTTGCATTTTTCTACTAAACCGCTGTACGTATCACAAAACTTTTAGCTCGATGACTGTCACAAATTTATGTGACGCCCGTTGATATGCAAAAAGTCGTCAAAATCATTTCCGTTACCGAGATTGAGAGAACAGCGAAAAGTGGTTTCTCAAGCTGGCTGGAGACGTTTTCGATCGATGATCTAAGATTCTGTAACGTCACCTAATCTGAAATAAGGGTGTTTAGCCATTACATAAAATGCCCTATTGACCTACTTAAATGTAAGCTATTTTGAAGATTTGTCCAGACAGCCTGAGCTACATTACGAATAGGTTATGCAATGCATTGCAAACTTCATAGCGCCTTCCGAATAATGCAGCTAACTTCACAGCCATTGTATGCATCACATAATATGAGCACATATTGCTATAGGTATATGAAAGCATGGTTTTTAACAAAATAACGTTTTACTTACAAATCAATAAATATTTAATGAATTGACAACTATTCATTTTTATACCCATCTTGTTTTGTTAAATTATTATAATAGAAAAATAATAGAAATAACTATTCATTTTTATAACCATCTTGTTTGTGGTGAAAATATGTAATAAAAATAGACCCTTACACAAGACTTCTCCAGTATTTTAAAACAAAATGTTAATTTCGTTTTTTTAATAGAACAGGGATCACCCCGTACCATCTAACATTTCTATGCTATGGCTATTTCAGATTGCATTACCGAATTTTCGAAATTAGCAATTTGATAAGATACACTCCTCAAGAAAAAGATCCTAATAAAACAATAACGTCAAATCTTATATTTTTTTATTAATTTCCTCATATTATTAATTAAATATAGAAAAATAACTTCATCATACGCTATTAAAAAATCAACATTGTTTATCAGTCTGCTTATTACAACAGATAAACAGAAGCTCAGATAAATAGAAATTTCAGTAGACAAGTCAATAGAAGCTCTATTGACTTGTCTACTGAAAGCAGCACTATTTGGCGCGCCAAGTATAAATAAAAAAATAAATTTTCAGGAGGCGAAAAAAGAGGCTCACATTTGGGTTTTCATTAAAAAATTATTACGAACTAGATTTATTAGATTATTTATATTATTTTTTTATTGAAGGTGGGACCATTATTTTTTCATATTTGGAACACTCGATAGCGCTGCCATCTGTACTTATAGAAGTCACATCTGCAATCCAATAAAGCAGCAGTATTTAGTGAAGTTAAAGACTGGCTTTTTATACTTTAAAATTAAAATTAACTGAAACCAAAATAATATACATATACTATTAATAAAAAAAACATTTGGTTGATTAATTTTATAAAATTAACATTAATAAACTTAGAAAATTCAAACATTGCTAATTGTAATTAACGACTAACATAATAACTAAAAAACCAAAAAATAAAATTAAGGTTTCAACAATCATCCTTCTGTGTTTTCGCTATATAGTCCAAAACTGCTTCAACCTCCTCTCTTAGAATAGACACCATAACTTGCTTCTGATTACTTTCTTCTCGAATCAGTTTTATCCCTTCCGATTTAAATTTCTCCATAAATTCGGCTTCTATTTCTTGCGATCTGTTTTTAATAGAAATTTTTAACAACACAGCCATGCACACACATATTGTAATTCGTGGTAGGTTTATAAGCGACAGTGGCGGTAAACGATTGACAACATAAAAATCATCTAGCTCCGGTTTTATTAATTTATTAAAAATGTTTATAAAATTTTTACTTTAATAAAAATATATAAGCTACTCCATTTTCATATAATTAACGCCTTTTCTAATCTTTTTAAGAGTGCAAAGCATGATTTCTTTTTGTCCTTCCTCTTTATAAAAGAACTTACTTTGACAAACGAATAACAATTCGGAACAACGTTTTTGAAAATCAAAAAAAACAGGGGTGAGATAAATTAAATGTTGCCAATTATATGTGAAAGTTTTCATACAATTTATATTGTTTTAAATGATCTAATTATTTTATTTAAGTTGTTACCTTTGATCTAAATCAGCAAACTTAGCCTTTAACAGTTCGCCGACATGGTCGAATATCTCCGACCATACTGATCTAAACATCTCCTTCCTCTTCTGCTCCGCCGATGTGATGTGTTTCAGTGCGTTTACCAACATATGAATGAACCTGTAACAATAGAAGTAACACTGCTTGATGCTAAAAAAAACTTCTGAGTATCCTATCGTATTATTTCCCTCTCTTTTATATCCTGTACTGTTATTATTATTATTTTATTTATGGCCTTTTCTTTCCATAAAATAGGGAGTAAACAAATAAGTCAATTGAGCTACTTTAATCAGGTGTCAAAAGAGAATATTAATAATAGGTATACCGATACTGTATCAATTGATCAACTCACTAAACATTGATATTGTTGATAGTAATAAAAATAATTGTATATTAACCAGGTTTCGTAGACAAAACTATTTTTATAGCATTTGCGGTTTTACCCGTGATTTCGGTTTGTCGCAGTCTTTATCGCATTTCTCCAGAAAACAGGAAATCGGAGTTTATACCGATTTACACTGTTACCGCCTTTACCGCGTGGAAGTACTTCCACCTAATGTTATTGATATACAGGAAGTTATAATCGGGATAAAGGTAATCTTTGCCCGCGACAGTCATTTAAATGACGGAAAAGTTAAGGTGTATCTCTGGTTCCACCCACCCTAATGAGATGAAACATATCGTAGATTTAAAAATGAGTTCAACCCCAAGTTACTAAGCTGTGAAAACTGTATCAAAATCTGATTTGATGGGAGCACAAACAGATAACAGACAGACAATCGAAACAAAAATAATATATATATATTTTTTTTGATTTTATTACGTCCCTGTATATAATCGTTTTTTTCGAACGTCTTTAATGCATATGTCATCGACACTAAAGGGCAATGCCTGATATTTATAGTAAAGATTAGATATTATTATTGATTGGGTCAAAATTATTCCTTTAAAGAATTGATAAAATTCCTTAGGGCATCCAAGACTGTCCGTCCATCACTTCCTTTAAGACCAAACTTAAAGATCACTTTCTAGCACAGTTATCATAGTCTGAACATTTAATTATCTATTTTGTCTATTCACTCAATGTGTAATTTATAAATTGTATTTATGTTGTATATAGTTAGTTCCTATTTATGTACATTAACAGAATATAATAACTTATTCAGAATTTTTATTGAAATTATAAGTTTTCTATTTTATGAATATTATATGATCTGCACTCTTAAGTTGTCCGCTTACTTGTTAAGTTACCCACGTACCATTGCTTGGCTGGAAGAGATCTCTTTTAGAGATAAGCCCACCATTGCTCACTAATATATGTTATTGTACTGTTCAATTAAAGTAATTGAACAAGTGCAATAAAGTGTAAGTATATATAAAAAAAACGCAAAAGTATATGAAGTGTCGTTATTTCTTTTAAACCCTGAACTTAATGTTTTATAAGTTATAAAAATGAAATAATAATAGATCGAAATTTCATTTTATTTTGTGGTACTTACTTTTCGCTGGTGTTGTGATGAATCTCCAATAATGTAGTGTCCAGTTTCTCCAGAATATATTTTACTGTTTCACTAAGTGATGCGGTGATACTTTCATCTGAAAATGTAAGACAGCTTTTATTTCTTGTATTTATTGATCTTAAGAGCGTAAACGCTTCATGACGTTTCATATAAACTGCCATGTCCAAATTAAAATAAAGAGACTCATTCTCATGAAATTTAATATACTTAAGAAAGTTTTATGATTTATTAAACTTTAAGTAAGTAACAGAAAATTATTTTTATAAGAGATATTCCTATGTTGTTTTCAACTATCTTTTTACATTTACGTTTTCTTATTTTGTTTGTTTGAAATTTCTTGAGCGTTAACTCTCTTTATTGATTACTTGCTTGAAATTATCAGATCATCAGAAAAAATATATCGGCCCCATCTTGTCTTCATAGCTGGAATTGGCCAAAACGTTGTCGAATACAAACACCGATTCCGAAGCTTGAAGGAAAACGAAATAATAAATTTTATGGTCACCAATTTATACCTAGACCTTGCGAAAGTTGGTTAACTACTGAACCCAAGACAAACACGCTTACCACTTTTCCATTGCGCTCCTCGACAAAATACTTACTATTTATATTTTTGGCAACAGATTTTAGGCCGGAACAAAAAATAAAAAGCCTACCCTAATACCGCCAATATTTTTATAATTTTCATAAAAGCTACCACGTGAATGAAATGAGGCGACTGCTTCTTGCAACGGTAGCGATCGTGCGTTTCCCACCGATGCACAGTGTTTTAGAAACCCCGATTTTGTGTCATGCCTTTTTATTGTTCAAATCGTTATTTTATATCATTATAAGCACTACAGTGAAAATCCGGCATCGATACGACCTTTAGTTTCGACAAAATAAAATGCAAAGTTCCCCTATATCTGGGTCTGGAAAATCACAAAAATAAAAAATAAAATTAACGATTATTTAAAAAAAAAATTAAGTGTATTGTTTACACTCATAACAACAAACATTCTGTCCCTTTTTGAAATTTGTTATGTTAATAGATTATGAAATAATAATTGCTTTTTCGTATTTCTTTTATATTTATTATTATGGGGGTCCAAGTTTACTCGCGTCCGTGGGATTTAACCCTCGATGTCCCACACGTGGCCCCTGGGTGGTGCTAAAGGAGTAAACCCCTTTCAGGTGGTAGGCTTCGGCCGCGGCGTGTTACCACCCACCAGACAAAGACAGCACTGCCAAGCGGTCCCAACCGATCGTGTTCCAGTGCTGAAGTCTGGTGAAGCCATATTGGAGGACGGGTCAGTACAGTTGTGCTGGTTGCAATGGACGATTTATTGAGATGTATCAGGGCAATGCATCGGTTATTCAGATTCGGAGAGCAGCGGGATCCGAGGCACGGTTCTTCCGCTGGCCGACCGCAGATAGTTGGGGGCCCGAGTAGTGAGCTAGCCACTCACAAAAGGCTGCCCCGCCATCTCGCGAAAAATCCTGGGGGTGCGCCATCGTGCCGGTTGGCGCCCGGACGAGAGGACCCGATGGACACCCCTGGGGGGGCTCGGGCGTCCCCGCGGTCTCCGGTTTGGCTATCCCGAGGTGTGAGGCCCTGACTCTTCTCATTTGGTTCGCAATCAGCATCTCGTTCTACTTCCGTCCTTCGTTACATTACCTTCCCTCACGACAAAATGAAAGTAAGCAACAGGAAAAAGGTTAAACAGCGGTCGCACGTCCTCTCCTTCCTAGTGCACGTCTCTAATATAAGAGGCTTGCACTCTAATCTCGACCCCGTCCATCACCATCTTGAGACTAGAAAACCGCACCTGTTCTTTCTCACGGAGACGCAAATAAAACGTCCAACTGACGCAGCGTACCTGGCTTACCCGGGTTATGTCCTTGAACATTGTTTTAGGGCTCATGCGGGTGTTTGCATGTATGCACGCGATGACATCTGTTATTTGCGTCTCCGTGATCTTGAAGACCCCACCCTTTCTATCATTTGGGTTCTGGTGGATACAGGTTTAGAGAAAATCATCTATGCTTGTGTCTACCGTTCGCATAGTGGAGACGCGGAGACTACCAGGCTTATCGACCAACTCATTGAGAAGGCAGACATGGCCCTACAGCGATACCCGTCCGCTCAACTGGTGGTTCTTGGTGATTTCAACGCACACCACGAGGACTGGCTGTTCCCTTTCGAGAAAACCGACCACGCTGGTCGAGAAGCGCGAAAGCTAGCCTTGACACTTGATCTCACCCAACTGGTCCAGGAAGCCACTAGAGTGCCAGACTCTGACGGACAAACAGCCAATTGCTTGGACCTTCTGCTGACGACAAATCCCGACAGTTACTCGGTGTCGGTTACACCACCCCTTGGCAGTTCTGACCATTGTGTGGTGGAATCTATGTCGATGTATTCTCCGCCCGACCCAAGCCCAAAAGGCTCCCGGCGGATTTGGCGTTTTAAATCAGCAGATTGGGATGAGATGCGTTGTTTTTTTGCATCTTATCCTTGGCGGCAGGTTTGCTTTTCTTCTAGCGACCCCTCAGTTTGCGCGGATGCTGTGACCAATGTGCTTCGTCAGGGTATGGAGTATTTTATTCCCTTCTCTGACATATCACTGGCCGGCAAAGCTCGCCCGTGGTATAATGCCAAATGTCGTGATGCGGTGGCATCAAAATACAAAGCATATTTGGCCTGGGTTGAAGCTCGATCCCGCAAAGCTAGTAATACGCGCGAAAAGAAGAAAGCCTTTAATAAAGCCGCCAAGTCCTGCAAGAAGGTTGTAAAGACAGCTCGCTTCGATCACATAGGCCGCATTGGGAAGAAGCTTGCCTCTTACCCCTCGGGTAGTAAAGCGTTTTGGTCCCTGGCTAAGTCGATCGAGGGCAACTTCTGCCGTACTTCAGTGCCTCCCTTGCTGAAACCTGACGGATCATTGGCACACACGGCCAAGGAAAAGGCCGATTTATTTGCCGAATTATTTGCCGAAAGTTCGCGTTTGGATCCTGGCAATGCTGTACCTTCCGGTTTGTCAAGTTGTGGGACTTTTATGTCTGAAATTCGTATAAGACAAACCGAAGTCAGAAAGGCATTGCGGGAACTGGACTTGAATAAAGCCAGTGGTCCGGATGGTATACCAGCCATAGTACTAAGGACTTGCGCTCCTGAGTTAGCTCCGGTATTGACACGCCTATATCGTTTATCTTTGGCTAAAGGACAAGTGCCAAAGTCCTGGAAGCTGGCCAACGTGCAACCTGTGCCTAAAAAGGGCAGTCGTGCTGATTCTATCAATTATAGGCCCATCTCGGTCACGTCCATTCTCTGCAAGATAATGGAACGTGTACTGAACCACAGGCTCCTGTCGTATCTAGAAGAAAATGACCTCCTTAGTGACCGGCAATATGGGTTTCGCAGGAACCGGTCTGCCGGAGATCTTCTAGCATACGCCACTTACAAATGGAGCGAAGCCATCGAGAGGCATGGTGAGGCGCTTGCCGTCTCTCTTGATATCTCGAAGGCTTTTGATAGGGTGTGGCATGAGGGCCTTATTAGCAAGCTTCCGTCATATGGTCTTCCCACTGGTTTGTGTGTCTGGATATCGGACTTCCTGAGGGATCGGTCAATACGAGTTGTCATTGACGGTAGCTCGTCTGACCATTTGGCTATCAATGCCGGCGTCCCTCAGGGTTCCGTTCTCTCTGCAACTCTTTTTCTGCTGCATATAAATGACCTGCTTTTGCCCGGTATTTTGGGGTACGCAGATGACAGCACTGTTGTAGAGACCTATATGTCTGATGCACGAGCCAGTGCTGAACAGATCCAGTGTCATAGAGAGGCGATGGTTAGCCGTATGAACCTATCTCTGCAGGCTGTCTCTGAATGGGGCGATGCCAATCTAGTGGGGTTCAATCCGTCAAAGACCCAGGCGTGTCTTTTCTCCGCTAAAAGGAGTCCTTTCAACTTGACTCCTACTTTCCGAGGTGTATCCTTGCCGATCACTGACCATCTTGAGCTTCTCGGTATGTCTTTGTCACCGACGCTCAATTTTGGCTCTTTCATTGAGAGCAAGGCTCAAGTGGCTTCAAAAAAACTTGGCATTCTGGCGAAGGTGAGAAAATACTTCACACCGGAACAGTTGCTCACCCTTTACCAAGCACAAGTTCGATCGTGTATGGAGTATTGTTCTCATCTTTGGGACGGTTCCGCCCGATACCAGCTCCAGACGCTTGAGTCCATCGAGAGGAGGGCCAAGAGGCTCATCGGCAATGAAGATCTTTTCTGTAAAAAGCTCAAAAGCCTTGAGCATAGGCGGAAAGTTGCAAGCCTATCAGTATTTTATAGGATACATTTCGGAGAGTGTGCAGCTGAATTGCACAACCTTGTTCCGCCATCCCCATTTTTTCATCGGACAACCAGACTAACAAATTGGCGACACCGTTATATGGTGGATACACCAAAGAGTCGCACTAAGCGTTTTGGTTTCAATTTTATGATGCGTACCGCTAAGGAGTGGAACTCTTTGCCTGAGTCTGTGTTTCCTGACAAATACAATTTGGGGGTCTTCAAGTCACGAGTAAATAGGTATCTTCTAGGCAGGCGCGTCACATCCTAGATCGCATCGACGCTTACCATCAGGCGAGAGAGTGGTCAAGCGCATGCCTATTTTCTATAAAAAAAAAAAAAAAAAAAAAAAATATTTCAGGTATAATGCTATATTAGAACGAGATATTTATACAGTATATTCTTCATACGTTACTCTATCAATACATATTATGAATACCACAATATAATTCCGCGTAATTCAAACTATATAAGCGTTTTTAAATTTTGGTAAGGGTTGTCACCTCCGAATATCCGGACTTTTATGTATTTTTATCGGCGTTTAATACGTTTAGTACTAGTATGTAGTTTAAAGTATCTTACCTGTTTGTTGTTGTCGTGTTCTATAGGTTTTATGGACTGTGCCGAATATTCGTTCGTTTTTCCCATTTAAAAACTGGTACTTACATCACATATTTTTCATTACTGTGTTAACATGGCATCATAAAATAAAGAAAATCAATTAATAGAAGACAAATGTTATGCGTAATTCTTAACGAAATACTTTAAATAATAATGTTATTTATGTCTAAAGAAAATTATTTATGCTTTAGTTTGGTGACAACCCTAAGTCTTATATAATCCGGATATCATCAGGATATAACAAAAACTTTAATAACTTTTGAATAACGCGGAATTAGATTGTGGTCTTCATAATATTTATAGAATAACGTATGAAGTATATACTGTATAAATATCTCGTTGTTATATGGCATTATACGTGAAATAATAAATATAAAAGAAATGCGACAAAACAATTTTTATTTCACAATGTATTAACATTATAAATTTCAAAAATGGACAGAATGTTTGTTGTTTTGAGTGTAAAAAATACGTTTAATAATATTTTTAAATACTCGTTAATTTTATTTTTTATTTATATTTTTGTGATTCAAGGACCCGGATATAGGGAAACTTTGCATTTTTTGTCGAAACTAAAGGTCGTATCGATGCCGGATTTTCACTGTAGTGCTAAGAATGACATAAACTAACGATTTAAACAATAAAATGGGCATGTCACAAATCGGGGTTTCTAAAACACTGTGCCTTGGGTTCGAGTCCCGAAAGGGGCAAATGTTTGTGTCATGAATACAAACATTTGTAAGTGAGTTATTGGTATTTATATATATTTCTATAAATATTACATATCTATGTATCTATCCGTGTCTATGTCACCCTAGTATGCATAACAGAAGCCTTACAGTACTTACTTTTGGCTAGGCTAATTGGTGTGAATGTAATATTGTTATTATAAGAAAAGAGACAATGCACTTAAGTAAAGCTTATTTACCTCTAGTTCCCGGTGCAATCTTTCTTAACCATTCATTGACAATGGACACCCTGTTATCATTTCCTAAGAATATTACTTCAGATTGGTCCAATCGCCGCTTCTTCCCGTATTCCACTAGAGGACTATCTGATTTCCTCTTCAATGTTTTTTCAGTTGTTTTTATTTTAGTCGATGTGCTCATTTTTGAATTGGTACTCGATATTTCAATATTTTCTTTGACTTTTCCAGAATTATTCAATTCTTTACTTAACTTATTATCAGTTTTTATTGCTTTATTGTTAGAATAATTTATATTGATTCTTTGAGAAATAGAGTTGTAATCGTCTGATAATTTAACAGGCGATATTGTGAATTCCCGTATTTGTGTCAGTTTTTCCTTTCTATTTGTTATTGGAGAGTTTTGGTGCTCTAATACTAATGGCATTTTAGTTCCCGATTTAATTTTTTTGGGTGAATTCTTTGTATTTAGTGCTTTTCCCATCATTTTATCCGATCTTTTTGACTCTTTTATAGAATTACTTTTACTTATACTATATCTCTGATCGCGTGCTGATGTTTTAGATCTTTTATCAAAATTGATTCTTTCTTTCAAGCCTAGGTTTTCTTTTATAGGTTTGTTTCTCTTTGAAACTTCGTATGAATTATCATCGTAGTGTTCAATTTGTGCTTTTGTAGT
Organism: Calamotropha paludella; assembly: GCA_927399485.1. Lineage (NCBI taxonomy): Eukaryota > Metazoa > Arthropoda > Insecta > Lepidoptera > Crambidae > Calamotropha > Calamotropha paludella. Next base: position 30,542,704 of record OV656803.1, read on the forward strand.
GACTGGGATTGTAGTTACTTTACCAGAAAAACTTGAATCAGTGTCTGAATTTTGACTAGATGGTAGCCATTTTGGAATATCATCGACTGGTATATTCATGATTGGTGTTGAAGTCTTGATCTTTTCAATGTCAGATAGTAGATTCTGTGTTGTGTTAGTTGCATTAATGCTAGTGCCGGGGCCTTCTTGTTGTATTTTCGGCAATTTTTGAAGCATGTTTATAGATATAGAATCGTTAATATCATCTTGCTTATCCGGAATGGTTTCAACTAAAAGCGCTGGTAAAGGACTTTCTTTTCCATCTTCAGCTGTTTCTGGTTGCGGTATTTTATAGTTAGACTTTTTATTTATTATGGATTTATCTTTTTTTAGAGATAAAATTCTTGCTTCTATACTGTTCTTTGTCCTGTCAGTAAATTGTTCTGTTTCGATTTCGATATTTTCTTCAGGAATTATTTCCACCTCGGGACGTTTTGGCAGAATTATATCTGTCTGTGTTTGAGCTGGTTTTTTTAATATTATGGAAGTATTAACTTCTTCGGATGCAACTTTCCTTATTCTTTCATATAAATTAATAATAATATTAGTTTTTGGTTTAGTTACAAGTGGTTTTTTCGTTTCATCCGAAGATTTATCTTCTGAGTTATTAACTTTGTTGGCTAATCTACCATGGAGTGTGGAAATTGAAGAATCACCACTAGTCACCATAGTTGTCGGACTCATTCGCTTTTGTAATTCGGTCTTCTTTAACGTTAAGTCCTCATCTTCACTCTCGCTTGTAATATTGTATAATGCAAAATTATTTAATTTTGTTTTGTCAACGTAAATTACCGAGTTATTTGATTCAATTTTATCTTTAAGACGGTCGAAATTGTCATTATTTTTTTCAGTTCTAGGAGATGGCGTTTGTTCAAATTCTTTACAATATTCTTCAATATCTATATAACTAGTAGCTTTATAATTCGAAGTTTGACCTTTCATTGCCTTGAAATCATTATCTTCTTCTTCATCCGATAACATGTTGTTATGTTGTTGCACACCATTTCCAAATTTATGAGAATATAATTTACGTTTTCTACGAATGAGAGATAAATCCAAGCAGTTGGACTTATTTGTTAGTGAATCATTAGATTCTGAGATCCTCTCTTTTTCACACACATCTGTTGAAGTTTTTGCTTCGATAATTTGAGACATTTTGACACTGGGTTTCAGTTCTAATTTGTTATTTATGTTTTTGGGATTGGTGCGGGTTCTCACACGTTTTTTGTAGGGTGTTTCAGTTTTATAACACTTTTTGGGTTTATTACAGCTTTTCGCAACCCCTTTTCTTTATTGACCTGTTCATCAAACACTTGCCTTTGGTCTTTTTTGTTATCAGGATTATTCACTGGGAAAACTTTTTCTCCTAATTATTTGTGTCTTTTTCAACAAGCTTTCTGGCTGCCTGCCTTTTCGATTGAAGTTTTAGGTCTTTTGTAACTATTTGGTCTGGTGTTTTTCTATTATCACCTGTATTAATACCAGAGACGGGCACTGCTTGTTTTTGGGAAATAATATCGTGGTAATTGAGCAAGTTTTTCATGAAGCTGAAAAGTAAAGATGATAGGTTAAATACAGTAGGAAAGTTACCCACAGCGGACTTCTCACTCGCATTGTATTTAAATTGGATTGATAAAAAACTTCAAGAATAGGACAGCGAGCCAGTAATTGGCACCCATGGGTGACCTTTGTCACCTAAAATAAAATCTTTACTCGTGATTCATCAGGGATAAACCTTTACGAAAAAAAATTAAAGTAAGTTGTGTTCTTTTATAAGGTTTTATCAGTTACTAGCGACCCGCCCCGGCTTCGCACGGATGCAATGCGCTACTATATTATGCATGTATTATACATAATTATATACCTTCCTCTTGAAGTACTCTATTAAAAAAACCGCATCAAAATCCGTTGCGTAGTTTTAAACATTTAAGCATATAGGGACAGAGAAAGCGACTTTGTTTTATACTATGTAGTGATAACAAAATAAGAAATGCTCAGCGGTATTAAAGTGGAAAGAGAACATACAAAGAGCGGTTTATGAATTTATTGATAATATTAAAAGTAATTCTTTTTCAACGACTTCCAGCCAGTCTTCAAATATGGAGTAGAACTCTAAACTGGATTTTTTTAGACGAGGCAGGGTGACATTGTACCTACCTTAACTATTGTAATAAAATAAAAAAAATAAAATAAAAAAAAAATTAAATTAAAAAAAAAAAAATTATTGTAGCTACATTAAACAGGTCTTAGGCGACTAGCGATATTTTTTTGCAGAATATTCATTCACAGTTAAAAAAATACTTTTTCAATCCATTCAGTCCTTTTTTTTTATGCTGATAAAAAATTCTATCAGACCAACAGAGGTTGGAATGGTAAAAAGTCGGAAATCGCAGACTTTCAGACAAAAAACTTTTTTAATACATTTCCAAACAAAAACTTATCTTGATAATTTGTTGCGTATATGACAAACTCTGACTGTGGGTGGTGTGTGTGTGGGTACTTATAAAAGTCACAGACATTCAATACTGAGAATTCTAATGAAGAACGATTAACTTGCTAGATGCTTATTACATATAGGATCAAATATTCAAATCGACATGTGCCAACCAGAACAAATATTATTTTTTAAAGTAATCTTGCAGAAGGTGGCTCTTAAAAAAGCTATTTATGCCATCTATTTGTATTAGATAAAATTTGACAATTTCCATTTTTACACTTCTGTGTCTGTTATTTTTTGTATTTAAGTTTCACAAAGTTTTCGCAGCTGCAATAATTTGGTTAGAAAATGTATGGGAAAGTTTTTATGATTTTAACTTTTTTGTACTCCAATATCAAATGGTCTCATAGAAAGGACATTGTCCAATTTTGGTCATTTGTGGACACGATGCTATAAAAAAAAACACATTTAGCAATATTTTTATTTTAGATAATGTTATTTACCAATAACATTGTGTAAATTCACACTTCAAAAATTAAACATTTTTTTAAGTATTTAATTTGAATTTTACAATAATCTGCTTTGGCAATTTGGTTCCAGTGTTGCTAACATAAAACATCAAAAATCGCCCAATTCGTATCGATAGTAGTTGATGCCTCTGTTGTATTACTTGTATTACACAATGTTCAGTATTTTTCCGCAAGATTTTGGATTCAGTGAATGTTATTGATAGATTATACAAATATTTAAATGATTTGATGACTGAATTTGTATATAAACATTTTTTGGAATAACTTGTGAACGATAATAATAGAATAATCGATTTTCAAAATGATCAATTTTTTTTCGACTTTGACGACGAAAAAACAAAAAATTACAAAAAGGTCGTGTAAAAATGTGAGACGTTTTTTTGCTTTGTTTTCAGCATTTTAATGCATAGAAAAACATCTAAATATAATTTCTGATACAAAACTAGGCTTATATATTGTCTTTTAATGATGTAAAGTATTCAATCTATCATACATGATTAGCTAAATTTTCTGTCCATGAGTTGCCAAGGAGTCTATAGAGAGTGGACAATCTCCTTTTTGGCATCAAAAAATTATTGAGTAAAATAAAGTATTTTTTAAAATATTAAATATCTTTATTTTATAAGATACTAACTGACCTGGCCACGCGTTGCTGTTTTATTAATTATTCCATTTTAATTATCCTATGTCCTATGTCCTAAGCTGGAACAAGTCCCGCATAATAAAAAAGTACTTACTACCTCGTCCATACAATCCATGTTTTATAACGTCTTTACTCAGAAAACCGATAAATACATTTAATATAAATATAGAAAAATACAAAAATATCATTTTACTCATACCTGTACCAGAGAATCGGTCGAGACGGCAGAGGGCGACCGGCAGTTGTATCTCGTGGCCTCTCTACTTATATAACCTAATTTATAACAAAGCCAAAACAAACTGTATTAGAATTATTTTATTAAAATATACTAGGAAAAACAACTCGCCTTTCAAGTAATTGTCAGGCTAATAGAGAAGTGAAAATCCAAAATACACACACACACACACACACACACATAATCATGAATCAAACTATATTTTCAGATCAACAGCATATATTCCTATCTATCACACTTTCACTAATATCCATAAAACAAGCCTTACAGTACTTACTTTGGGCTAGGTAACATATACAATTTGTCCCGTCAGCAGTGTCGGAGCCTTTAATGGTGTGAAATATGGTATTTTTTATCGACAAATTGCCCCTCAAATTTGCTTTTTCTCAAAAAGCCAATAATTAAAAAATTCACGAAAAATTTGAATAATTGAAGTATTTTTTAAAACTCACTAAGAAAAAAATGATTTTCTAGATCAATTTAAGATGATTTTAGTAGCAAGTTCTGGATATTGATTTTCTGAAGTATTATTTCATTCCTTTTTCACTAAAATTAGTAAGTTTAAAGTAAATATTCATTTAATGGGACGATCTTTCCAAATATAACCAAATGATGATGATATAACCATGAATGAAGTGGGAAATCAAAATCTTGAAATCTTCAAAATCAAAATCTTGAAATAAAAAGATCTGGTAGTTTCGTCGACGTGTAGAGAAATATAAAAAAATAACTCGAATGTGCTAGGTATGAGAACGTTATACCAAAACGTAACTAAAATCCGTTTTGAATTTCATACCGAAACGTCACGTTACCGCAAAAAATAAAATCGTTTTTCTCATAACCAACGCAATGCAACCAAAACCACGATCGCGTAAATGAGCCAAAAGAGTGGTAAATGCAATAATAAAAAAATAAAATTACAAAATTATTTTGTAATTTTATCAAAATATTATTCAAAAAAATCTAAATAAAAATTATTGTAAATATGACGATCTTAAAAATGCTCCAAAAATCTCTTAAGTTCTCATTTATTCACGTTACATTAAAAATTACTAGTTCATATATTTTAACAAACTAGTCCTAAGCCTAGTAAAAACAAAGGGATATAGTCATAACCATAATAACGTAAAACTAAAACAAAAACTTGCGTTACGTTAGCTAACAGCGTTTTAGTTTTCATTCGTTTTGCAGTAGCCAAACCATCTCGTCAACCGCGGTAGTGATAACCAAAACTGAAAACGGTTTTTAAAAATGTTATGGAAACTTCAAAACCGTTACGTAACGGTTTTCAAAAAGTACGCCAAAACGCCCATATCTGGAATGTGCCTTTAAATGCTGAAAAAGTGAACAATGCGACATCTTCGAGTCAGACCCCACTGTCGTTAATGGATTAAGAGGAAGATGATACCAAGGAAAATTTTAAAACTGCAGAAGTGGCCAACGGTTATTTCGACTCTAATGAATTGACACTGATCGATCGATCAACATGAGCTGACGATAACGCAACAAAAATTGATCGTGATTTTTATTTTAGAGACCAATTAAGAAATTGGTCTATTCATCATAATATACCACATAGTGCAATCAATATTGCTTTTATTGCTTAAGCATGATCCAGGTGTTGTGCCAAAAGGCGCTAGAACACTTCTGAGAATACTGACACAACAGATTAAAAAAAATATTCTGCAGTATTTTGAAAATTTTGGGTAAAAATGACAAATTCTGTATAATGTAAATATCCACACATAAAACCTACCCACAATATACCCACATATAAAAGTTCAAAAATAGAATTTTGGCCAATTCTCTGCAACGTTTATGAGATGACCAATGTGCCTGTATTGACCGTTGGAATTGACTGTGGTGCTGGAAAACCTCAGTCTAATGAAATTTTAAAACCTTTCGTAACTGAAATGAAGGAAATTTTACAGAACGGCATTGAGATAAATAATTATTTAATAATAATAAAATTGTGATAATTTATATGTGGTTCGCTAGCGAGAGCTTTCATAAAATTTAAGTGATCTTAATCTCTGATATGATAATACTTTTTTCCTTTTCTTGTACCTCGTAATCGTACCTTATAAATACTACGTCTTATATCTTTCATTTAGTCATAGTTCTACTATGATTTAGTGGTAGGGAGTAGGGGAGACCGGGAAAGATGATGTTTGAGGCATAACAGGAAATTTGTGATAGCATTTCTTGAGATATTGTATTCAAAATAAACGGAAATTTAGTTATCTGTTACGTGTGGCGTGAGTGGTATGTTCATGATTTTGATCATTTATGAGCAGACTGACAGTATTAAAGAAAAACTCATATTCATGAAAGTTTCTATCTGACTGTAATACTTGCTCGTTTTGTCCCGTAACATTTTCCATTTTACCCCGGACTTGGGCCAAGACGGGAAATTTGACATGCCTACTTGGGTTTCTATTAAATTGATTTTGCTTGTTACTTTGTTGATTTATAAAAGATGCATCTATAGTTTGTTACTTTGTATGTTACATTTTAATGATTTTTATTTTTTGTTGTTACATTTCCCGGTCTCCGAAGTATACATTTATCAATCCATTATTATTGCTGAGTTTGTAAGCCCTCTAAATAAATGGGGATTGGATAGTTATTTAATATCACGTAAGTACTTATCGCTGATTTTATTTCCTCGAATATCCTACATAAACCTCTTTCCACCACAAAATAAACAAGAACTATGAAATGACAAGTTAAGAAAATATTAAGATGAAATCTGGTCTTAACTAAATCAAACTATAGAATTATTAATTACCAAAATGTATTAAATAGTACTTCACCAATACGGTTTTTAGAATAAGTTAAGTATAATATTTCTTAACTAGCACTACTTCAAATGTAAATAGGATTGTCATTACTTTGTCTTAACTAGCTTTACAAAAATCAATAATGTCTACAGTCTTACTTCGTAAGGAAACTTATGATTTAACGCCATTTTGCACTTTATATGAAAAAATAATTATACATTTTCCGTCAACACTTCATCAAAAACTAGAGTAGATTGAACATTATTAATTTTGTTATAGTAATTCTAACTACATTAATAATTAGTATATTTATAGAAAATGAAGTATTTTGCAATATATGCAAAAACACATTGCAATTTTATTATACAAAATTTTATTGTTCTTTTCTAATATCTCAAAAGCCCGTTTGTTTTAGAGCACTATCTTTAGATTTTACACGAGAAACAATCATGCGTTTTTAATTTCCAATGCATTCAACGACATAAAAAAGCCTTTCTAGACATTAAAATTAATTGTTTAGTCGCCATTTTCATAAACCTTAAAACAGTTATTATAATGAATTAAAAGTTCGCCATATTTTTTAAAATATGTTACTTAAAGCACTATAAAGCAAAATTAGTTTTTGATTTTACTTTGCTAAGATTAAATCGAATATCTGCAATTTAATATTAAAAGTTTTAATTAGGTGTAGTAGATATCTTCAAGTCTATTCGTTGATTTGAAATCAACCTACAAGATATCTTGAAGTCAATGTTCAGAGTTCTGCAAAACCACATTTCTTAAATAGGGTTAAAGTTTATCTTAACAGTAGTATTAACTCTTTCTTAACATGTCCTTAAATGCATTTTTACTTAACTAGCCCTTGGAGTGTATCTTTAAGATATCTTGAAGGACATTAGTTTTAACCAAGACAACAGCTGGAATTCGTCTACTTGCCTTCAAGATATCTACAATTCCTTTTTAGACATTTGTTTGCTACTTGGGTAGCTATCAAATGACACCTTTTTAATGTTGATAAGACACTTACATGAGTAGTGGTGGTCGAATTAGTATGAGAGCCCAGGTCTTGGTTACTAAGAAAATAAAATGGCGGCCGTAAGAGAAAACAAAATTTGAGGGACAATTAGTCGATAAAAAATGCCATATTTCACACCATTAAAGCCTCCGACACTGGTGACGTGACACATTGTATATAACTAACTAACTAGAAGACTAGTTGGTGTGAATGTAAAAAATATAATTTATTTATGTATATTACATGTTGAAGGGTATTGTAGGATTGTATATCTTATTTTTACACACTTAGATTACGATGTATAAAATAACCAACTGAGTTTCCAAACATAATAATAATTATATTGGATATTATAATATCCAAACATAAAAAAAAGATTTAGTGTGCATTTAATATTTTGATAAGAATTTATATGCTATTATTTAAATATCTACATTAAATTTCTCATTTTCTTTACTTTCATTTTAAAATGTATAAACACACAATGTACAGTTAGCAGCACGACATGAAATACATAAAAAGAAAAATTCTTCAAACCACATAGATTGAAAAATATGTAGGTAACGATTAATGATATGTTGAAGACGTAGCAACGAAAGTCGCCAATTACCAATGTTCAGCTTATAAAGTACAAACGGTAATAAAATAGTAGTATCCGTAATAACACAATAATAGTTTTTTTATTTACCTGAATGTTTTTTGCGCTTTAGAATTTCTGCTGGACAGGAAAACTGCGTGTCTTCATCCTAAAAACGAAACCCAAAAATTGTATTTAAACTTTATTTTAAATGAGGGTAGTGTAAATACCCATAATGTTTTGACAACTTTACTTTTACTTTTTTATACCCCATTGAACATGCAAAAGATCTACTCAACGGACAGCCAGTGGCTTTCTTTTCAAAAAAAATCTTGTGGAGACAAAGAGCTAGTTAGACAGTTGAACAAGTCTAATAAAATCTGCAAAATGAAATCGAGTAGTTTGTGTAATTACTCATCATTAGGAAAACGCTGACTTTATGTGGGCAAGAATAAGCGATATTAATAAAATAATGAAATACATATCAATTAAATGCCTTTATTTCTTTTTTAAATAAGTAAAACTTCACTTAAAAATTATATTCTAAGAGACAATAGCAAAACATCACTTAAGCCACACGTGACAGTTCTTTAGTTAAAAACATTTGTCTATATTTTATTACTGATTCATTTAACAATCAATACTGATCGTATTAGCGCTTAGCAGGCGTAGTATGGCCGAGCATGACGGACCGAAAGAGAGAGGGTAACCATAGGATCCTCACCCAAGATATACAACGTTATTAAAAATGTACAATATCTAATCATTTTATCCCCGTTTTTCAGATCCTATTTTTTGTCGTTCCGTCCTTGTTGTTCAGGAACTTAGGATTGTCATAGTTAGAGTGAGATTGAAAGCGTGAGTGCTATCGGACAAGGCACATCAACGTGCCCAAAACTGTCATTCGGTAATTGATTTATAACCTAACGTCACAATTATTAATATCAATAAAAAATGTGATTTTATGGTAGGTTGATGTGCATTGTCCGCACATTCTGCTAAACTTTTATAAAAAGTTTGGTGCGAGCTGCGACTAGTGGTGGGACTCGAATCACATTTGGTTCGAATGATTCAAATGATGACGGTGAAAACTTGATTAGAATGTGATTCAATGTTGATTTGAATCATCTTTACAATTCGAATCACATCGATGATTCGAATTAATATTTATGATTCGAATCTAACATTGCGCGGCAAGCTTAGACGGTTAAATTTCGTTCTCGTTATTGTATTTCTACCAAGATTTTCCCCTACAAATATATAAGTAATAATTATTCTTCAAAAGTACCTGTAGTGAAAACTTAAAAGTGATGTAAGGTATATTATAATTTTTCGAACTCCATCCGTAGTTTTTTTAGAAAGAGGATTAATAGAAGTTTGTCAGTTAGTTTTTCAGAAGTAATTTGAACACGGAGACTTTATAAAGCGTTTAGAAATATTTTTTAAATTACATTTTTGATAGTGAAGTGGGACTGTATTCTTGGTGTAAACAATTCATAAATAATACAAGTAGCGTAAGCATGTAAATAAAAGAAATAGGCGCATCGTCAGTGATGTGACTTATCTTACAATTAGATAAAAGTATCTGAAATACAGATACAAGATACAAAATACGTATTTGCATCTCGCATTTGAAATACTTTCTAAATATTTTATTTTGTATCTTATATTTAGATACATTTTCCTGGTATCTTTGTATTTTGAAGATACTTTGTTCTCTAAGATACTTATACTAAAATGAACTTCGCAGGTTTTCTCTCCGAACGCAACTGAACGCAACGCGTCGTTTCTTTAGTCGACATTGGACTTTTTGGCGGGAGCGCGAAGCGTCACTTTAATGGTTTTGGTTTTCTTGTTAAATTTTGTGTTGAGGTTGATATTAGTGTGTAATAATGGCGTTTTATTAACCACTGAGTGTTTCTGAATATGCATGAGTGTTGACAAGTGAAACAAAACAGGTTGGAAGGTGTCTTTTCGCGCTCTCTAAAGAAGGCCACGAGGAGGTTTCAGTAAAACCCCACTTCTTTACTGAAACCTCGGAAATTACTCAAGAACATAGAAGAAAGATTATACTTACTTGGCACTGGCTAAATGCACAAATTGTGCAAGTCACACTATCTTTCTACAAATGTCATCGGCTAAGATGTCCCACCCACCGTCACTCCTGTCGGTCCTGTGTGACCTCGGTCTTGGTATCTTGGCAATGCTGTAGCGGGATCCGAAGCACGGTTTTAGCCGCTGGCCGACCGCAGTTAGTAGGAGGCCCTACTAGCGCGCTAGCCACGCGTGAAAGGCTGCCCCGCCAACTAGCGACAAATCCCGAAATGCTCCATCGTGCCACTTGGCGACTGGACGGGTGGATCCGATGGCCATTTCGGGGGGTTCGGGCGTCCCCGCAGTCTCCAGGTGAGTTCCCTTTTTTGGTCAGCTTAGCCCAAGGAAACTTCCAATGGTCGACTAAGTAGCGTCTCGACTAAAAATCCTACTCCAAATCTCCATACGGTCCATCACCATCTGGAGACCAACACGCTATTCTTCTTGACGGACGTCCCAAAATCCTGAAAGCTCGCCAATGTGCAACCAGTACCCAAAAAGGGTAGTCGTGCCGACCCATGCAATTACCGACCGATCACCATCACTCCCATACTCTGTAAGGTTATGGAAAAAGTGCTGAACAGCAAGTTGTTCTCATACCTAGAAGACAAGGATCTCCTCAGTGACCGTGACAATATAGTTTTCGCCGAGGACGCTCAACTGGGGATTTGCTAGTTTATGTCACACATTTCTGGGGCGAGGCCCTAGAGATGCACGGCGAAGCACTTGCCGTGTCACTTGACATCATGAAGGCTTTTGATAGGGTCTGGCACATAAGTCTGTTGCGCAAGCTTCCTCGGTACGCTATCCCCGCTGACTTTTGAAGTTGGATAGCCGATTTCATGGCTGAACGATCGATCAGAGTAGTTGTCGATGGCTGCTTCTCTGACTCAGTGGCTATTGATGCAGGAGTTCCTCAGGGGTCTGTTCTTTCTGCGACGCTTTTCCTGCTACACATCAATGACCTGTTAATGCCAGGAATTGTTGGGTATGCAAACGACAGTACTGTTGTTGAGAGATACCATTCTAACGCAAAAGCCAGCGGTGAAGACGTGATGTTCATGAGAGAGGCCATGGTTTAGCGAATAAACCAGAGGCTAAACTACGTTTCCCAGTGGGGCGACAGTAATCTCGTTAATTTCAACGCCTCTAAAACACAAGCGTGTCTTTTCACGGCAAAAAGGAATTCCTTCCACCTTACTCCTACTTTCCGAGGTACATCTGTACCTGTGACCTGACTGTAACCTCAGTGTCACATCCCATGTTTAAACTGAAATGGGTACCAAAAGCGCGAAAGGAATATGTAAAAGAACGTGTCCTGTTTGACACAAGAAAGATCAATCGATCTGAAAAACAAAAATCGGAGGTTTGAAACAACATTGAAGGTGATATAAAAAAAAACAAAAGATGACTCTTATTATATGTTTCTAGAGGACTCCGATTCCTCTATTGCTAGAAGCGAAAACAAAAACCTCAACAATAAAGATGCTTATCCTACAATTAAAAAAATATTTCTAAAATATAACACCTGTTTGCCCAGCTCTGCCCCTGTGGAGCGACTCTTCTCCTTTGGGGGCATGATAATGAGGCCTCATCGAAGGAAGATGAGCGACAATATGTATGAGGAATTAGTTTAACTCAAATGTCAACTAAAACATAAAAAGTCTCAATTTTCATACCTTCATATTTTGTCTTGTCACATTTTCCTGATCCTTGTAATAAAATAAAATTAGGTCTATAAAGTGTTCGAAAACGTATCTAAGTATACTTTTATCCATTAAACGATTTTATTGTTTCGAATCAACGTATAAATTCGCATTGATTCGAATGTATCAATCAATTCGAATCAAGGGTTTATTCGAATCATGGTTCGAATTTTCGCCGGGTTATTCGAATTGATTCGAATATTCATTTTCGATTCGAGTCCCATCACTAGTTGCAACCAAAGGAATGAAAGGGTAAATCATATTTCTTCTTCTAAAAAAGCTAAATTTATAATCCTACTTACAGATGGTAATAAATTTCCAAAGGAGACTTTGCGGCAAACGACCGAAACGACAAGGTCTCATGTGTCGTTGTATGCATTCAAAAAATCTCTAGCATCCTCAAATATAAAAAAGAGGCTTGTAACAGGCCTATTCGAAAGTCAGCAATAACAATAAACATTTCTTATTTACTTTCACACTTTCGTCTATTCATTTTAACAAACGCTTTCTACGTAAAAAAATAACTAACCTTTTTATTTACATGACTTATGTTTCATGCAGTTAATCCTCACACTGAGTTCAAACACACACTAACAAACACTCTTAGAAACACTAAGCGGTTAACGCAACAACCGACAATTACAATTTAAAATTTATTCAAGGCAAGAGAACCAAGCGCGCTTTAAAAAACCTCGTTGGATGCATCCTATCTGTCTTTGCGTTACACCCTAGGACATATAATAAACCAAGTGGATAATAAGAACTCAAATGTAAATAAATGTAAACCCTTATGTCAGTTGAAAAACGTCCACTGCTGGACATACTCGTAAAATACTATAATAGCATTAGATATTACATTTTTTTTATTACCCTTATAGTTTCGCTAATTACGTAAGTATGTGAAATGGAATCTTAAACAAGAAACTGTACCTCCTTTATATGTAAGGCAGGGATGATATAGTCAAAATGGTGTGTTGTTGGATAGGTCTTTAAAATTACCAGGGGCATATGATGAAAAAGGTGCATCTTAACGAGATACCTTTTTCATAAAAATCGTATAGCCTACCTTCTTGCTACACGTATATTATTTATATGGTGTCTTTCTTAATTACCATGCAGTGAACGCATATGTCATTACCGGTTAGTATCAGATGGACAAAACGCAAGTTTACTTATGTGCCAGCTTGTTTCATTTGCCACTAGTTTTTTAACTTAATCCGTCTATGAAACAACTCGCCATAATACTTTTTAACTGATTTTTGTGTATACTTTATATAAAATTCTGACGTTTCGGGTTCCTTTTGAGGAGCCATGATCACAGGATAACTGAGTAAGTAACGAGGTGAGTGAGGTAATGGAGTTACGGTAATGGAGGATGGAGAAGTCAAAACGTCATGATTGAATATAAAGTATGCGTAAAATCTGGATATTAATAATTTAGACAAATTATTAGTTTGTGCAAAAAATAACTTGATCTGAACAAATTCGCAACACAACACTCTTAGTTATAGACAAAAGAGGTTCGTTATAGTCTGACCGCAACCGCTGTACTGCACCTTAGGTATCCGCGGGGCGGGGTAGGAAGACGCTCAGGAACAATAACTGAAGCCGTGATAAAATAACAACACAATACGTTAGTTCGTACTATTTTGACGAATACAGTTGTAAATGTGTAAGAAAGAAATAAGTATAAGGATTTTGTTTCGTAATTTCTAAGGTTGTCACTAGTTTTCCTTACGTCAGTGATGTAACGGCATCGATAAAAATATCGATAAAAAATAAAATTAAAAACATTTAACACTTTTGTTATGCTGTTGCTATGTCAATGACACTAGAACGGACGGTAATGTGTCATAATAAACACGTATAGAATCTGCAATATGAACATTTTATAATGCAGTACCATGAAGGGTAGAATTTTGGACCCGAACCAATTTATTTATTAGATTTGCTGTCTTCAGTATCTAGAGAAAACAGGTAGGTACGGTTAAAAAATTGCACCTTGTTTCTATTTTAAGTTAGATCTCTAGCAGTACATTGGTGAACACTGCGTTCAACATTATTTTTTTTTTAGATTAAAAAAGAGGAAAAAATTTAGAGGAAAATTAATCGATTATTTAAATTAAATTAAGCCACTACTTTTTTATACATATTTACTTATTATTTACATATTTTTATATACTACTCTGTCAAGAAAGTGCCGGGAAAAGATCAATAATATACAACATGTTTGTTATTCATCAAAATTTACTTTATCACCTACAAAGAATGCTCTTTCAGAAACGATACACTTACGCCAAGGAATAATCCAATCATTAAAACATTTTTAAACCCTGTTTCCCGAATTGAGTTCAGTTCTCGCCGCGAATTCTTGACATTTTTACACACTCTAAAAGTGCTAGGTGTTCGGATAGAACATATTCTTGTTTCAATTTTTCTATCAAGATTCAAGATCAAGAGATTTCTTCGCGTTGCTCCTTAATGTTCTCTTTGTTAAAGTGTTTATTTTGCGAAGACGTCACTTACTGGTCTTTTTAACCCTTCCTAACTCTTTTTTTTAATATTCCAATTTGGTTTATATAATCTGCTACAATTTTCTGTAAATTAGATATCAGTTCAGAGATATCGAAATCAGTATTTGTTTCAACTGTGGTCATAGATTTGGGGCGTTTACTTGGTGGTTCATAATTTCCTTCTGAATCCGATAGTGGTTTCTGAAACACAAAAATATTATTGTAAATAAGCTATAATTATTATTTGGGATACACGGTGCCAAAATGTTAATTAAAAATCTGAATGATTATTGGTAGGTTTGAAAAAATTATATGACAAAGCAAGACTAAGATAATGTTTGGAATAAAAAAGGAGCAATTTCATGTTCTGTAACTGTTATGTACTGTGGGTATAGCATTTGCTTTCAGCCGCCGAAATTTAAGGTTTTCATGTGACTCAAATGACTGTAGTCTAAAATGTTTCGAACAAATGGGACTGTGCGTTTTCGGTTTCCAATAGATCCTTGATATACGATGTATCCATTCATTTTTAATAGTTTCATCTTTGGGAAATCTAAAGCAAAAAAGGTTGACATCGATAACAAAAAACACATCACTATCATATACAAAACAGAAGGCATGAAAATAAGACAATTTAAACCCAAACTCATGGAGAAAACTATTTGAAATAATAATTTACTACAATTTTCTGAAAATACCGTTGTTATATTGTCCAAAACTCACCGATGAAATGATAACACCTCATCCGTATTTTCTTTCCGTGATATATTAGACTTGCAGTCTGGAACAACACAAGCCATCCTGGACGCGGACTCCAAAATGTCTAAAGCGTCTGTATGCACAATTGCACACTTTCCTGTTGTTTTATCACCAAATTCCTTGTAAAATAATATAATTTCACGCTAGCCGCTAAATTATGATCATCGCTGGAATAAGGCGAGCTAAAGTTTCCTTCTTTTGTCGCAGCACAAGTAGCCAGCTCTTCAGTGGGATTGTTTAGGCCTTCTCTCAAGATAGCATTTTCATGTAGCGCTTTAATATATGCTAAACAAATTAAGGTTCGTTTAATGTAGGTAAGCATTAGGAGTCCTTCTCAGTGTTTCTTTCAGGCAAAATTCTCCAGGGGGGTAAATAATGATAAAAAGTAATATTTAAAATTAATTCCAGTTATTATTAATATTTAAATGAAGGAAAGATGCTATCAGATTACACAATAACGAAAAGATAAAAACTAAGCTAAACCAAAATTGTCAGACATATTTTTATTTTTTGGAGTCTGGTCCCTCGATGCTTATCCTCATACATTGTATAAAAGTTTCAGGTAGTATTCTGTTTCTTGCCTTATTCAGTATTCTATTCATCGTACTAAACGATCTTTCGACGGAGGCAGTGGTTACAGGATTGACAAGAAGGTTTACAAAGCTTTTGTAACTCGCAGTACCCTACATCTGCTTCTAAGCAGCAAAAATGCTATTGGATTTTCAACTTTCTCCACGTACATTACGCTTTCTAGCATGGAATTGATATAAAATTTAAATGATTTAAGGTCTGCTATTACTTTTTCCGCATTAAGCGTAGCAAATATGTCACAAAACATTCTTACTGCTGTGTCTTGTAAAGCTATTAATGATTGAACGATCTTAAAACTACTTGAAAATGTCATAATATCAATTGTTTTTTCATTGAATCTGTCTTCTATTTCATTAATTACGCTTTCACAATACATCTGTACACGGGCGTAGCCAGGTTTCGGGGGGGGGGGGGGGGGGGGGGGGGTTCAAGAAAATAAAACTACTGAAAGTGCATGCAACCTTTATATTATATGAAAAATATGTAAAAATAAGAAACAGAAGGTTTATTTGATTACATATGTACTACAGAAATAATCTTCTGTTTTTCTTTTTAAATATATCCACTACTTCATTCGCATCAATTTCTATCCCATAGTGAATATTCATGAGAGCCAAGACGTTCAGTCTGTTTTCACTCGTTGTGTTCCGCAAGTAGTTTTTAAGTCTTCGTAGGCTTGAAAAAGTCCTTCCTGGCGTAGCAGTGGAAACAGGTATGGACCATACCGTACCGTATGGTAGCCAATATTTGTAACAACGTGTTAATATTTGGATGTAATTTTTGATCGCACCCAAAGCAGATTTTGGAGTAGGTGATAGTCATAGCTGCTTAACACACTTCAACAACTACTACTACTCTGTCAAGAAAGTACCGGGAAAAGATCAATAATATACAATATATTTGTTATTCATCCAAATTTATTGTATCACCTTCAAAGTATGCTGCCTCAGTAACGATACACTTACGCCAACGAATAATCCTTTCATCAAAACATTTTTTAAACGTTGTTTCCGGAATTCAGTTCAGTTCTCGCCGCGAATTCTCCTTTATGTCTTCTACTGATTGAAAACGGGTGCCACGAAGTGGTAATTTGAGTTTAGAAAAAAGAAAGAAGTCAGCTGGAGCCATATCTGGTGAATATGGTGGTCGCTGGATGGTGTTTGTTGAGTGTTTGGTCAAAAATTCGTTCTCAATGATGGCCTTGTGCGAAGGCGCATTATCGTGGTGCAAAATCCAAGAATTTTCTTTTCACAAATCTGGCCTTTTTCGTGGAATTTGCTTTCTAAAATGCCGCATAACGCTCAAAAAATATTCTTTATTTACCGTTTGACCTTCCGGCAAGAATTCCGAGTGCACAACACCGCGATAGTCAAAGAAAACAATCAACATGTCTTTGACTTTTATAGACTTTGGCGTGGTTTTTTCGATTTCGGTTCAGTTGGAAGGCGCCACTCCGAAGTTTGTTGACTAGTTTGCATGTCAAACTCGTAAACCCACGTCTCGTCACCAGTAACAATGCGTTTCATTAATGTTGGGTTGGAATTGACTCGTTCTAGCATGTCCTCAGCAACTCTCATGCGATTGAGTTTTTGGAGAAAATTCAGGTCTTGGGGACTAACCGAGCGGTTATGAGAACTATAAGTTAATGAATAAAAGACTCATTGAATGAAATATAGTTTAGTTTATTAATATACAAGGTCATTATATAAACACCATCCAAATTTATAAATGATATTCTTTGAAGAGAGTTACGAAACAAGATTTTTTTCTTTTAATATCACTCAGTACTAAAATATTAAGTTAAGGCTATACAAAGTTATCCGAGGAAAACTACCGATTTACTGTCACAATCACGCTACGCACGGTGTTGGAGCAGATGATTACACAACCCCCGCCCCTCCCCCCGTATTTCATTGATACATTACGCTGCGCACGGTGTTGTAGCAGATGACTACATGACCTCCCCCACCCCCCCGCCGCCGCCGCCGCTCCCGCTCCCCGCTCTCGCATATTTCATTAATACATAACAATAATTGTCATAAGTTCCAAATTTTTCCTTCATACTTGATCGGGCTTAGGACCGTCAAATTGCAGAAGGTATGAGTTGTTTTCTAATAACAGATAAAAACTTTGAACGTAAAAGTAAACCATACTTTTTGCAATAAGGCGTGTTTAAAAAATCTGGAACAACTTAGGTACAAAAATTGGTTGGAGTATAGCAATGGCTGTGCAAGGCGTCTAGAACTTAAGATTTTTTTTGTCTCACTGAAACATACAAAACTAAGAGAACTATTAACAACAGAAACTAAAAAAACACAGGAATCGCATACGCAATACGAAAATCGGTATTAAAAAGCAATAAATTCACTGATAACACATTTCAATACTTTTCCTAGTCCTAAACATTAACATCGCTCATTTAATACTAATCCGAAGCCGGATGAAAAATAGAAAGAGTAAAATTATTATTAGATTTTATAATTTTTATGACTCACCCGGATTGCGAAAGGTCGTGGGTTCGAATCCCACCTTAGGGCTCGGAGACGTAGTTGTTTTTTCATACGTATTTTATATCTTATAGAAATATTGCATCATGAATGCAAAAAATTAAATAAAAAGCACATAATTATAGCTGGTTCCATCTTAATCGATTGTTTAATATTTGTAAAAATATTACTTTCGATGTTGAACTCATAATAGAAGTTGAAATACGTTTGTAAAATTCGACACGTTTGCCAGCGTCTCGGTAGCTCAGTGGTCAGAGCACTTGCCCGGATTGCGAAAGGTCGTGGGTTCGAATCCTACCTGAGGGCTCGGAGGCGTAGTTGTTTTTTACACACGTATTTTATATCTCATAGAAAATATTGCATTGCGAATGCAAAATAATTAAATTAAAAACATATTTTTTGAAGTCTAAACGCCCTGCACACCTTTGCTATACTCAAACCCAATAATAAATAAAAGAACCAATCATAATACACTTACATAAAGTTTGAAAACAATCGTTTTAAGAGTACTTCATTAACTGTTCAAAATGTAGACCATTTCTCTCCAAACAGAGTCTTGCACGTTTACGAACATTGTCTTTAATTTTATTAAGCACTACAGTGTCATTTTTCACTTCGTCAAATGCACGGATTATTTTTATTTTTAAGTCCTCGAGGCTTTGGGCCTCCTCCACATAAACCCGCCGTTTAATTTCGCCCCACAAAAAAAAGTCACAAGGCGTGAGGTCTGGTGATCGGGGCGGCCATGGGACGGGGCCTCCACGACCGATCCAGCGATCACCATGTTCGGTGTTTAAATAATCGCGAACTGCGGCCGCATAATGAGGTGGTGCTCCGTCTTGTTGGAAATAAAACACGCGATTTTGAATAAGCGCGAGTGGTACTTCGTCCATAAAGTCGGATATTACAGTGCGTAACATATCAAGATACGTGCTTCCGGTCAACCGCCCTTCAATAAAGAACGGCCCCAGTACTTGGTTACCGATAATACCCGCCCACACATTTGCACTAAAACGCACTTGATGATGGTTCTCCCTTATCACGTGCGGGTTCCGGAACGACCACCAATGCTCGTTGTGTTGGTTATACAGTCCCACGCGAGTGAATAAAGATTCATCAGTCCATAAAATAACAGCACCAGGATGTTCAATCAGCCACTCACAAAAGGCACGGCGAGGCACGGCATCTGCTTCACTTAAAGACTGCACTTTCTGATAGTGATAAGGATGCATGGTTGCGGCGTTAAGTAATTTCCACACCGCGGGTTGACTTACGCCGAACCGTCTTGCTGCGTCATTCGTACTTGCTCTGGGATTTCGATCAAAGAAATCAAAGATTTCGTCTTCGATTTCAATTGCAAGTCTCCTTCTACCGTGATGGCGTCGTAAATTGTCCGTGGTCAAGTAAGCGTTGATTCGCAGCTAAAATGGTTTGACGATTCGGTGTTGTAGCATTTACGAAACCACTATTTCGAAGACGAGGAAGACTTTCAGCTTCGTACAGTGCACAGGCACCGTTTAAGCTTTCTCCACTTAAAATATAGCACCGTACCATCTCGTAATACTCGCGATTTGAATACATTTTGTTAGGTAGGTATTTATGTGATGTAAGCTCGCGGGAGCACAAGACGTACGTCGCGGGAGGTTCCCGCGTGACTGATTTCATTGCACAGGTGTCGCCACAACTAGGGTTGCCACCCGTACGAAAATACTTTATTTCGAATGATTTGATTTTTTTGGGATTTTGAAAATTTTAGTAGTACAGCTCGACAATAAAGAGTTGACAAAAAATATTCCGCAACTAATGTACACTTTTTGTTGGCAACACTTCCTTATCTGTCAAAACTGTCAAGAGGTTGACTAATTTTTTGCTTAGTTAAGAAGTCAATTGTTATTCTAGTGTGTTTTACGTGATATTTCTTTATCCTGGGTTTCATCATGAACAAAACCTACCGTATCGGTTCTCGCACAGAACAGAACTCTCTCTCGGAACAGATAGTGAATATGTTACACCGAAAAAATGTTTTAAAGAAATGATAGGTCAAAAAGAAAAATAAACGATTGCAGTAAAGTATAAAAGTACGTGGGAAAACGGACATGGTGATTGGTTAATTTATGATCCACAGAACGAATATAATGGAAAATGCAAATTGTGTGGAATTACATTTACAATTGCTTCAGTATAGGAGTAGGACAAGTAAGAAGACAAATTTTCTTTTTCTGTGTGTGTGTGTGTGAATTGATATGGTTGCATTAAATATCCAAACTAAACTATGCTATGCTAGACTGTAAAGATGCTGTGTTTGCAATTGTTTAATAGAAATACTAATTTGATACAAACTGCAAAAAGCAATAAAAAATATGCTTTTAAACATAATGATAAAGGAAAATAAATTGTACTTTATTTTCATACTATGTACTTTTTTTTCTTACCTATAATAACCAGAGTACTTTAACTACAAAAATAAAAGGTGGCAACCCTAGCCACAACCTGCGCGCGCAGCCACGATCGCGGCTCGCCGCATGCGCTTCGAGTATTTAAATTGAGTAAGTCATTGTTCTAACTTTTTGCAAGTTATAAAAACATCGACTTCAAAGTTATTACGGTTTTCGGCAAAAACAAACAATATTTTATTTCCCTTCATTGTTCTAATAGAAATAGTAGTATTTATAAGGCTATTGAATTATTGATTTTTATTTTTTTCTTTTATGAAATAATCAAAATTTACTATTTCAACGTAACATAACAAATTTACGGTAAACATTATTATTTTAATTTTATACAACTGTCCGTTTTGCAATAAATGGAAAAAAAATATTGATTATTTTTCCTCTTTTAAACAAACAGGCAACAGTATTTTTTTAATTATTTAGCAAGAAATGGTTTAATGCGAAACAAATTCAAATAATTAACAAATTTAAATTGTTAGAATGACATTAATTAATACAAATAAATGAATCGTGGTCAAAAAGTGCACTACACATGTGGACTTATACTGCAGGCAACCGTATTATTGGACTTTTCATTCTTTTTCGAGGTCCAGCTTCAAAACGGTAAGTTGTATAAAAAAATTGTTCAAACAAAAGTCGTTGACAAAATCCTAAGGAACAACTTTTACATTTACATTTTTGCAATAAAAATGTATTTTCAAGGTGAAAAATAAAAAAACACCGTTTGAAGACTTTGGCGCCACCTACTGTGTGCATTTGTTGGTGTACGGGATTGCAGCAATGACATTTTTTGTAGATCTTGACGTCCTCTACATTTTATAATCAATCGATTTTTCTGTGAAATGCATACATTCCGAGAAAAATGCATTTCAATTTTTTTTGGCTCGTTTTTGGAGTTTGCAAAAAGACGCACCAAGATGGCGCGTGGCCACCTTCAAGGTAGATAACTAACACCATTTTACAGCAAATAAAACAACTTTCACCCATTCGGCAATTTTCTCACTCAAACGATTTTTTCTTCGACAGATTGACTTTCTAACAACTCAATTTTGGAAAAAGAAAGTTACGTCGTTCTTTCTTACTGTACCTCGGCATCAACACCCCGCGACCCCACCCCGCTGTTTCATTCAAAACATTTCGGCCGTGTTTGACCTTTCGGGCGACCTTTCTTTTGACCAGTAACCAGCTGTTGTAATAATTCGCTCGGACAAAATAATATTTTTGCGGAAATTTTACCTACCAATTTTTTTTCATAAATGAAGTGTTTGAATGATATCTAATGCCTAGAAAAAATTTGGATGGTGTTTATAAAATAACCTTGTATAGAAAACCTACGCTCGATCTACATACACCATTTCCGATAGCCATTGCACAAGAGGGGGAAAACCACAGAGTAGTTATATACTTGACAGCTCAGTGTCACAGAGTATATAATAATTTAACACTCCCTCTCAATTTTAGTTTATATTAGTTTTAAATTAAATTAAAATTGGTACATATTTTTAAAGTTTGGTTATTTTAGAAACATTATGGCAACACTGGTAAGTAACATTTGACATTAGACATATGTGACATTTGACAGTCTGTAATTACATTGTAAACAAAATTAATTAAACAAATTTGCACGAAAATAACAATGTTTAGAAGTACACAAAGATTTCGTCATCACGTCCGATATATTTTCACTTGACATAACATAGTTTACGGTAATTATGTTGCGAGAAACAATGTCTTTGATAAAGTGAAACTTAATGTCAATATGTTTTGAATATTTAGTGTTCTCACTGTTCATTATCATTTTTATAGCACTTTGATTGTCCACTTTTAGTTCAACACGGCACTGATCACTAAAGTCTTTTGTCAATCCATGAATAAACATGAGTTCACTGACACACATGGCTGCAGAAACATACTCGGCTTCGGCTGTGCTCAACGCTACAGACTGCTGCTTCTTAGAAGACCAAGAGATCAGGTTGCCTTGGTGATAAATAACCATGCCACTGACACTCTTTCTGTCTGTTTTATCACTGGCCCAGTCTGCATCTGAAAAGGCTGTAATAAGAGATAGTTTATTATCTTCTTTCTTCTTATGGTAAGTCAGTTCCATATGCTTAGTTGCATTTAAATAGTGCAATATTCTCTTTGCTGCGGTCCACAAGCTTCTTGTTGGCTTGTCTAGGTATCTGCTGAGAAAAGAAGTAGCAAAGGTAATATCCGGTCTGCTGATTGTCGCCAGATAGTTTAGGCATCCTATAAGCTCTCTATATGGTACATTATTAATCTGTTCTTCTGTTTCAGGAACTTGAAAGCCGCTCTCCATTGGGGTCTTCGCTTCTCTGCAGTTCACCATATTAAACTTCACCATTATGTTTTCAATAAAACGCCTTTGTGATAACTTTACTGTGTTGTTATTTCTTTGTATTTCAATTCCTAAAAAGTTACAAATGCTTCCCAAGTTTTTAGCTTTGAATTCTTCTTGCAATTTTCCGATCACACTATTTATTTCTTTTTCACATCCCATCAACATAATATCATCTACAAATAGTATAAGCCATATATTCTTGCCTGTATATAAACATATATCATTTTTGGATCTTGTCATATTTATTTTCTTGCAAAATGTATCAAAAGTTTTATTCCAACATTTAGGCGATTCTTTTAGACCATATAGTGCTTTATTGAGTCTTAAGACTACGTCTTCCTTGTTATCTTTCACTGTTACTCCCTCTGGAACTTTAATATATACTTCTGTTTCCAGATTTCCATTCAGAAACGCGGTAGGTATATCCAGATGATTTATTTTCCAGTCATTGTTTACAGCCTGAGATAATCCCATGCGTATAGTAGTCATCTTAGCTACTGGGGCATAAACATATTCTTCAGTTGCTTGTTGGAATCCTCGGGCAACTAACCTCGCTTTTCGAGTTCCGTCCGCTTTGGTCTTAAAAATCCATTTTGTGTCTATTGTTTTGCATCCCTTTGGCAGGTTTGCTTCTGACCAGGTATTTTGTTGCTCCAATGATTTAATTTCACTCTCTACCGCAGTTTTCCACTCTACACTTTGTTCCATAGCTTCTGTATATGTTGCTGGGTTGCTCTCGCTGGATAGTAAGCAAAATGCTTCATACAACTCACAATCATTGAAATGTTGGGGCCTTTTCACTTCTCTACCAGACTTTGTATGTACTTTTTTGTTGCCTGCTTCTTCTCTGTTTTCAATCTGGTGTTTATCTTGCCCTATATCTTCACTATTTGGTTTTTCATGTCTTGTGTTTACAATAGGTGTATCTTTCTGCTCATTAAGTTCTTCTTCAATTGTATCACCAACTACTTCTTTGTTTTCATACTGAGGTTTCTTTTCATATGTGTACCTGATATTGGTTTCATCAAAACGAACATCTCTAGATACTGTTATGGTGTTTGTACTTGGATCCCAAAGTTTATAGCCATTTGTGGCATACCCTACCATTCTAGCTGCAGTTGCTCTGCTGGACAGCTTGTCTTGCTTAGGCATTATATGCACCCAAGCTTTACTACCGAATATCTTTATTTTTTGTAGATCAAATTCTTTTTTCATTTCCACAGCTGGTATTTTGTCTTTAATTGATGAACAAGGTGAGCGATTTACTAAGAATGTAGCTGTTAATACAGCATGTCCCCAGAGATGTCTTGGCAGATTGGACTCATCCAGCATTGTTCTAGCTTTGTCATAAATTGTTCTGTTCATTCGTTCTGCCTTGCCGTTTTGCTGCGGGCTAAATTTTTGGGTGTATTCTATCTTAATTCCTTGGTGAGCACAAAAATCTTTTAATGTCTTTGCAATAAATTCCCCACCATTGTCACACCTTACCCTTTTGACTTTTATTTCCATTTGTCTTTCTAATTCCTTTATGTATGTTATCAAATTAGATGTTGCTTCCGATTTATACTTCAGCAGGTAAGTATGTGTGAAGTGGCTGTAGTCATCAATAATGGTTTGGAAATATCTATATCCTTCTGCAGTTGGCACTCTGGTTGGCCCGGCAATATCAGTGTGAATAAGTTCACCAATTTTACTTGACCTTGGTCTCTGAAGTCGCTTAAAAGGTAATCGGGTTGCCTTATTTTTCATACATGCATCACAGGTTTCTTTACTAAATGGCAATCCCAATATGGCCAAGTTCTTCCTGCACATATGACCAAATCTTTGATGCCACATATTGATGTCTTCTTTTGTCAACTGACATGAATCTTCATCTGTCTTTACATTTATTTTAACATCAAATATGTACAGCTGTCCCTTTTTCACTCCATAATATGTTTCATTTATATGCTTTATTATTACACTTCTTTGTCTAAAAATTATTTCAATTTTCCTTTCTGTCAATTTGCTAACCGACATTAGGTTGGTGTTCAGTCCAGGTAATATAACAGCTTCGATTTTAATCATTTTGTTGTTGTGACTGGCCACTAAAATTCCCTTCTTTGTAGCTGTTAATGTCTGTCCATTTGCTATTTTTATATTTAACTTTTGAGGCAAATCTTCTATGTCCATCATATATTTCATGTACTTTTCTTGTATGAAATGCTGAGTGGCTCCGGAGTCTACTATAAATGAAATTGTATTAGCCATGTCTTTGGCAGCGAATGCTTGTTCCGATGCTATAAATAAAGGCATATCCCCCTCTTGTGCAGGATGTGCTGCACCGCCTCTACTTCTAGGACTTCTGTAGCCCCGTCCTCGTCCTCTACTGACCATCCTGCACTCATAGGACTTATGACCTCGTCTTCGGCACTTGTAGCAAGTAACTGTACTCATAAATGAAGTATCTTCATTGGTTACTTTCACTTCCTCAGATTTTCTTATTTCATGATCCAATAGTTTAGATCGCACAAAATCTAAAGACAAATCTGTATTGACTGTTTCAATAGCTGTGATCACATGATTGTACTCGTCTCCTAGACCTGTTAGGAGATAACAAACTTTATCACATTCCGCGATTTTCTCATCGGAAACTTCGAGTTCGCGAATGATATTTTCGAATTTGGCAAAATATTCCTCTAGGCTTCCATTTTGATGTTTTAGGGTTAATAGTTTTCTACGCAAAGTTATTTTGGAAATAACACTTTTCCTTTGGAATGTGTTTTTTAATATGTCCAACATTCCTTTTGCTGTCGTACAATCTTTTACAAGATTTAAATGCCTATCGGTCAGGCATTGTATTATGAGACTTCTAGCCCTTGCATCCAGATTCTTATTTCCGGCTTCCACGTTTTCTGCTTCAGTTATTTCCTTTAACCCTCTTTCTTCAAGCAGTGATTGGACTCTAAAGAGCCAATTTCCAAATGCTTCGGCTTTTAATTGAGGATAATTATTTCCCGGCGTGGTTGCCATCTTGTTTGGTGAAAACGCGCACGGTGAAAAAAAAATTCCTAACACTGCCCTAGCTATATCCCTAATCAGGCGTCAATGGCCCATAACCTATGAGAACTATAAGTTAATGAATAAAAGACTCATTGAATGAAATATAGTTTAGTTTATTAATATATAGAAAACCTACGCTCGATCTACATACACCATTTCCGATAGCCATTGCACAAGAGGGGGAAAACCACAGAGTAGTTATATACTTGACAGCTCAGTGTCACAGAGTATATAATAATTTAACAGCGGTAACATGTTTCATACCCAAATGATTATTTAAAACGGTACGCATCGACTCGTGAGATACAAAAAGTTCGGCGGCTATCTTTCTTAAAGTCAAATTATTATTTTCAGTCACTATTTTCTTCACTTTTGCGATGTTTAGGTACTTAAGTTGCAGACGTTGATGGTCTACCAGAGCAAAACACTTTCTTCCACTCATAAGCACGTGTTTTTGATAAAGTTGATTCACCGTTAGCTTTCTGTAACATTTTCAGTGACTCCGAATTCGAAATTCCATTGGTGATGCAAAATTTCACACAAATTCTTTTTTTGATAATTTTGTCCATTATGAAATTCGCAATATACACTTATCATCATCACCATATCAGCCGTACGACGCCCACTGCTGGACATAGGCCTCCCCCAAGGATCTCCACAACGATCGGTCCTGTGCTGCCCGCATCCGGCGTTTTCCCGCGACCTTAACCAGATCGTCGGTCCACCTCGTAGCGGGCCTACCCACTGAGCGACGTCCGGCACGCGGTCGCCATTTGAGAACCTTTTCGCCCCAACGGCCATCAGTTCTCCTTGCTATGTGTCCTGCCCATTCACGCTTCGATACTCCACGACATCAATATACACTAGATGTGATATAACTAAAAACAGCACTGTATTTTGTATTAATAACAGATGCAACTCAAACTCCGCGCCAAAATGGAAAACAGTTGTGCCAATCTAACAACAACAAAAAAACAAAAATTTGAATTCGGAACCATAAACAAATCATCCATTCCCGATACTTTTTTGACTCAATGTACTTCTTTCGGGTAGCACTGCCGAATACATAATAATTGCGTCTTCAATTACAGAACTGACCGCAAAATTTAAAGGTAATTCACCAGATAATGTCCCAGGCCCACGTCTGACGCTGAAGCAATGCCTGCGGTGTGTACCCGCGCGAGGTTTAGCGTACGCCCTAAATAATGACGGGCGGCGGCGTAGAGAGCGAATCCAAAATACACTATTAGTGTAATAATAAGTAATAAAATAACTTATGCCACTGGCCTCTCCTTATTTTGATATTATTGACTTTTCGGGGGGGGTTTGAACCCCCAAAACCCTCCCCCTGGCTACACCCGTGCATCTGTACCCCTTTAAATGTTTCAGTTGCATTTGTTTCAACAACTAGGTGCACTTAAGAATATTCTCTATTTCGAGCGGACTTTTTGCAGAGGGTTATTGACGTTTTCGCACTGCTTTGTAATATCCTGCAAGTGTAATTTTGTGGTAGTAATTAGAGGAATTTGCGAGACACAAGTCTTTCTTTTCCAAAGCATTAGTCAGGTAAGAAAGTGCACTGAGGAGTTCATTCGTTACGTGACAGATGACGATGAAACTCTCATTTCTAATTTACAGTAAGATGCCCCCTGCCACTGATGCAAGGTCTGCGCCTTCTTTGTGGATATATTCACAAGCCATTATAACTGACTTAAGGGTTTAAAAACAGCATTTACTCTCCTGTAGTTTGATAACCATTTTACTTCAATACATTCTGGAATCTTAAGAGTGGGATCGTTTATCACTGCTTGAATTTCATGTAGAATATTTTAGGGGACTTGGTAAAAAGCTTGTATATATCTATTAAAACATGAAAAAACCTTTTAACCTTTTTATTTTTATTTCTGCAGGAAGCCGCTGCCAAAGCCAATATATGTGCTTTACAGTGTATTTTTTTATTTGTATTTTATTTATTTTTGAAAAACCAACAGCGTAACAATTTCATTTAACCTCATTAGTAATAAGTCTAAGGTAAAGCTAATTACAGGTTTCCCCCAAAATCATCTATAATATTTTTGGACGTGTCACAAATAATTAAAAAAAAAACAAACAAAAACAGTCATGAACCTTAACAGAATAAACGTCGATTAAGTTACATAGATAATCCCAAAAATGTGCATTTAAAAAAATGTGACTTATTTAAAATAAACTAACAATTTGACATAAAAATAAGCTTAAAAAAATCAAACCACAAAAATAAGGAATTATATAATAATATTTAATATATGAATATTTAGATGATATAAAGACAAAAATTTAAATATATAAATATTTTAACCATTAAGTATTTCAATCGCCTTTGTTTTAACTGATGCCTTACTGTGAAGAAAAACTATATTCAAAAAACTATCCGTTCTTGTTACGCATAGTAGTATATTATACGAAGCGTAAGCTAAAACCGTTCCTATAAAAAACGTCTCGTAGCGCAACTTACCGTTGGCTTGCTACTAACGGATGGGAGGGCTACTAGTAAGAGGTGGTTAGCATATTGTACGGAGATGACAGTTTATGCCGTTCCTATAAATATATTTACAACACCTTTGCTCGTAAAGCTGATGTAATTCCACCGGTTTTAAATATGTAAAGCGGGTCATAACAAACGCGTGTGTTATCAAAGCAAATAGTTAAGTTATAGTCCATACAAATTCCATAACAGCATTATTTGCCATTTCGCTCGCTGTTGCTATTCAAATTTCGAACTAATCCCCGCTCGTTAAAATCGCGGGAAAGCAACAGTGTACATTCACAGATTGAGTTTATTTAATAATAATAACATAATTAAAAAAATTGGACGACCGTTTGGTGCAACGTTAGCGATCCTGCCTTTCGCACCGACGGTCCTGGGTTCGAATCCCGGAAGGGGCAGATGTTTGTATGATGAATACGAGCATTTGTATCTAAGTCATGGGTGTTTACATATATTTCTATGAATATTACATATCTATGTATCATATAATTGTATGTCTATCCTTTAGCCTAGTATTCATAACACAAGCCCTACTGTGCTACTTTGGGCTAGGCTAATTGGTGTGAATGTAAGAAATATTTATTTATTTTGTAAAAAATAAAAAAAAACTAAGTATCATTTTAATAATTGTAATTTCATTAAATGTTGCAATAATTAAAAATATAAAATGTTTTTTTTTCTGTTTCCTCGCAAATGTGTTATAAAACGTCGTACGATATACGTGCGTATTGGTTATAACATGCTCGGCTCAATTACGCCCTCGCCTTCGGCTCGGGCTGAAATTCCGCCTCGCATGTTATAACCATCATAACGCACTAATATCGTAATGTACTATAACCGTCAGTAGACTGTCAATATTACTATTCGTAATGTCATTCGGTTACCTGCCAATTTCAGTCGGTTAAAATGTATATTTCACTGTTTACGCTCTGCCTGCAAGAAATATGAAGAAATGACGAGCTGAGATAGTGATACAGAAGTGTATATTATATCGGAAAACAGTGAAACAGATTTAGAAAAAGATGAAGTGTCTAAAGAAAGAGCGAATTATATAGCGACACCGGATTCGTACAAATTTCAAGTGAAATTTTGACTCGATAAAGAATCTGTTGAACAGTAACTACTTGAAATTTGTTCACACTTAGGAGTAACAGGAGCTAGGTTAGTATTTTGGAGGCCTTTGTATACTCTCAATATAACCTTAAGACATAATCTTCATAACATAACTGCCGAAACCCTATGAGCATGAATTTATTGATGAACTTGCAGGAATAATGGGGTATATCCACTACATCCGCTATTATTGACATTAAGGTTTTATGCTTTAAGAACAATGCTCATAGCAGTAGCAGACTTTGTGGGATTGATCTCAGAATATTTTAATGAGTGAGTATTGCTTATACTCGTAATCATTGAATAATGAATCATAATCCAATTATGTACGAACATACATGTACTATCCTGAGTTCTGTCCTCATGAGACCATTTACTTCTAGTCTACAGGTGCTCGAGGGGAAATATTCTCGTTGACATGTCAGGGATGACCATTCGTCCCATCCGTTGCCTTTAAACGTGTACTATCTGGGAAGCATTATGTCACTCCGGGGGATAGTGCTGGACGGGACCAATGGGGGATCATTTGGTTAAAGCAAATAATTTTTTTTTTCAGTTTACACCTACCTATGGACCCACCTAGATCCAGTTTGTTTGTCGCAGTTTGTGCCTTTTATATCAAGAGTAGGAGAAAAAATTGCCTGCATCAAAAACGAATTAAAAATTGAAAAAAAAAAAAATTCAATTACTTTTTAAACTGTTTTATTTTACAATAACTGTAAGAAGCTCACACTAAAATGGGTTAGTTTTTTGTTGCAATGTAGATCAATTTTGTTGTAATCAATGGATTGTTTTGTTTGAGATCCAAATGCAGGGCAACGTCATCCTTGCTTCTTTGATATAGCCTTCTTTGTTTTCTGTAACAGAAATATACCTGGATGAAGATTTGCCAATTCAAAATTATTGCAATATTTTAAGCGGTAGACACGTTGGTAAAGTTTGTTAGATATACGAGTAGATCAAATAGGTAATATCTGATACTCACCGGCGTAATTTCTTTTTTGCAAAAGATGTATGAAACGGTATTATACTTTCCACTATAAAATTTGTAATAATTATTAGAGAATAACAGTTATAGATGAAGAACCTGGGTTTTTATTTTGGAAAAAATGATGGATGTCAATCTAATAAAACCACAAACAAACGTCTGTTTGGTAAGAAAAAGGTTAAATAACACGCGGATTGTAAAATTATAATAATATTTTTACCATTGTAATTATTAACACAATAAATCTAAATTATGTGAATCTAATTCATTATGTTTTAAATTTTGTGCAATTTTGAAATTAAATTTTGCGTATAACTAAACGCACATCTGTGAGGGCTCGGTATTTGAACGATCTACGGACGTTCGTTGACAGCAGGCATAGAAAATGAATTGTGAAACGGTATTTACGACTCGTAGTCGAAAGTAACTCGTTGAAATTTGTATTTTTTTTATCTCTGTTGTGAGGCTAGGGTAGGTCGTCGAGTTGCGGATACCGCCCGTATTGGATGAAGAAGAAGAAGAAGAAGAAGAGGCTAGGGTTGCCAGATAGTCGGGATTTGGCGGGATTCTCCCGAATTTTTGTATACCCTCCCGACTCCCGAGAAAGTAAAAATTCTCCCGAAAAACAACTTTATTTTATAAAACAATAATTTTAAGTTCCGAATTTTCGTCAAGCGAAACATTGCCGCTCCGACCGACTTCTATCGGCAGCATTCGATGTAACAATAATGTTAAATGTTGTTGTTTTCAATATATTTACTTTAATTTAATTTTATTTTGTTTCTCCCGACCAAAGTCCCAAAATCCCGAATATTTGTTTTTTCTCCCGATAATTTGGTCATTCGATCTGGCAACCCTTTCTTGTTGAGGAGCCCCGCCTGCCCTCCCCCGAATCCGGCGCTGGGTCATGCATTGCATGACATCTTTTTTCTTTTATGAATTGGACTTTCTCTCGTCATAAGAGTCTATAAACGTAACAGTCAAAATAGAACCGTAATAGGCATAGAAACGCAAAAAAAGTATCGAGTACGATGAAATGAATCAATTCTTACTGAGTATCGTATAAAACGTATCGAATACTAAATTACAAGGTATCGTAACCAAAGCATCGAGTATACTATCTATATATCAGGTATCGATGCTTTTTGCGGATCCCTACCGGTCTGTCTGTCTCTGTCTGACTGTCTTTGATCTCGGGATTGTTTGTTAGCGACAGATTGTAATTAAATAAAATAGAATTTTATAAATGCATTAATAAAGCTTGAATGATATTTTTTAAATGAAAACGAATGAGGGATTATAATGGCTTCTTCGCAAAGTATAAAAATTAAAATTGAAGACGTATGCCGTACCTGTCTTTCTAAAGAAAATGAGTTACATTCTGTTTTTGAGGAATCTGTTGATTCTGTTTCTCTTCATTCCATAGTCACTGAAACAACGGGCATACAAGTAAGTACCTTTATGAATGTCTATATTTTTTTCTTCTAAGAGAAGAATAAATCAGCTGATATCTCATGTAACTAAGCGTCGCAACTCGCATCTAGCTATAATGCGATTTGTCGTTTGTTAATATGTATTTTGTAACTTTCTTAGGATTACTGTTATTGAGAGATATTTATTTTATTATAGTCCTAACTCAAGCGATCTGCGAGTGTGATTATATGGTATGAAGTGAGTGTGAAAATTAGGTACTTATTTATGTTGGATAATATAAGATGATACATAATTTGGTGTTCTTGTAAGTATTAGCTCTCATATTCTACTCTCATATTTGATAATAATGAAAATCAAGTATAATTTTGCTACGCTGTTAGTTTATGTTTGAATACTTTTTTAAGACAAATACTTTGTCACCAGGTAGCTTACTAAAAATAATGATTCTTTGAACATTAACATATTATGTATTTACCCTACATTTGCCCAAGTGTTTGGGAAATTGTTTTGGGCTTTGTCTTACAAGCAACCACTTGTAAAAGAATAACAACACAAAGTATTATTATCATTACAGTTTGCAAGTTACAGTTTAGGAATTAAAAATGCTGATTGACGGAGCATTTATATAGGTGATCCATTAGTAAAAGAAATTGTTGCAATTAAAATATATATTATAACGATACTTCTAGGCACTTTTGTCAAGTTCAAAGTGTTGTTTTAGTATGGGATGATAATTGTCCTGTTAAATTATAGGATACTAGTGGACCCGACAGACGTTGTCCTGCCTGTTATTTTTGCAGTATAGATAAATAACCTAGATACCATCTGCAGCGCTTTCTCTTAATTTTCTCTAAATACAATGTAATGCTGTAATGTAAAAGTATGAAAGCAGAAAGTAAGCATATTTCATCATAGTTATGGTTTAAACTTTGCAGTATTCCAGCAATCTGTTAGATCAATATTGTTTCTTTGTTTATTTATTAAAGTGTATATCAAGATTTGTACACTGGCAAACGCTCTGCGATTGTGCTGCACATGCTCTGAGCACTATAATGCGATAACTGTTGTGCCTTTATATGAAATGCGATTTGCAACGCAACATATAAACTTAGTATATTACTTTTTTAATTCATAGGACGTAGTAGTTATATTTAAATTGCTGAACATCTTGCAACGTAAGAACAGCACTCAAGCTGAAGAATCATTGCAACATGTTGATTCTACTGCTGTCAATTTTATAAGGCATAGAAAGCCTTGTATGCCTCATGTGTTGTGAGAGTCCCGCTTGTCTTAGTTTGTAAAATTTGTCATTTGTTATTAATAAGGATGCATTGACAATAGCTAGAGCGAGTGATGCAAACAGCTACGAACAGATAAAACGTAATTTAACGCGTGCTCATATAAGATATGTTGTACAAACTTAAAAATAGTACCAAATATATTTCTAAAAAAAGCGAAGCAAGTCGACTACACATTGATAACCTATTTAAATTTACCATCTGCAAACTGGGTTTTGTACGAGATAATAAAAAAGTGCATGGAATCAGTATGAATAATGGGTCCAATATAAAGAAAAATATTTTTCTGGCTTTAAAAAATACTCAGATTCGTCGACGACAATCATACATGAGTCGTTTACGTCAAATATAGTTCTATCGATAGGCTTAGTCCGTAAAATAATTGGTGAGTGATCAAGGTCAAGGACTACATCCAATCCATGAGTGGGTATAAAACAGTCAAATAAAAATATGTGCTAGCGCTGAAAATGTTATTTTGCAATGCTATAGTATTAATAATGCATGTTTTGGACTGCCATAGGATGGACTTATCTCAAAAATATGGCTAACTTGCGAAGTGCCTACTTTGCGAAGTGCTCATTTTGCGAAGTGCGCTTTCAGTGACAACCATAGGGATGTCTGTACTTGTCATAATATTTTTATTTTGGATTTAGATTATAACAGTGCCATGCTATGTTTTTGCTGTTTGGTGTTGTAATTTTGCACATGCGAGCATACTTACTGTTGTTGTAACTTAATTTACGTCTGTTAAGTAATTTCGTTTAGTACTTACGTGAAGAGATTGATTCTATGCTATATCATAAGGCAATAAACAATATAGCTGTTAAACAGTATACATAATACAAACTTTTTGAACGAAGGCTAGAGCACTTTATCATTCAAGACAAAAGGGTCACATAAATTTTGTTGTATTTCGATAATGATACTGGTCAAAATCTGTAAGTTATATGCTACCTACCTGCCTGTCTTATAAAAAAAATTAATAATTTAGTCTTTGAGAAACCACTACGCGTGTACACACTGTTATAGGTAATTTTTATATTTATACATATATATATACACATATATATATATATATATATATATATATATATATATATATATATATATATATTACCTGTAACAGTGTTTGACCGCGATGAACTCTGAAACTACTTAACCGATTTTGATGATTTTTTTAAATTTTGCTGTATTTGTTCCCACTCAGGACATGGGATAGGTTTCATTTTAATTTATAACACGGCGAAGCGTGGTCAAGTCAGCTAGTAATCTCAATTATAGAGTATAATTTATATACTTTGTTACAAAAACAATATTGAGAAAAACTTTTGTTATAATCACTTTAAAGCGCCACATATTTTGTTTTGTATAGTATGTGTATGATTTTCCCAGCGCAAAACCCTCAGTATGCAATGTATAAATAATCAATTAAATGTAAAATATTTTTTTATAGATTAATCAAAGTGATGGACTACCTACAACTATATGCAATGTTTGTAAGGAAAAAGCTTCTAAAGCTTATGATTTCAGAAAACAATCTCAAGAAGCTAACATTACCATTCAAAATTATTATAGTAAAGAAAAACATAATCAGGTAAATATTTTTTTCTGTTACCATAGCGTATTCATATTTTTTAGCTAATAAATAAATAGTTGATAAAGATGGAATTGAAGTGACGAAATAAGAAATCTTTACGATTTGTGTTTCTCTTTAAGTAAAGGAGGAAGAAATAAACACAAGTTAAGTCATATCATAACCACTACAAACCTTTAAAGGTTTTGTTACTTTTAACCAACAACTGATTTAATTTGGTTGCACAAATAAATCCATCCTTAAAAATGTTAAACTAACTTTATTGGTGACATTTTTGTACATTTTTATACTAATTATTAGTGTTTTAAATGGAGTATCACCAATCCACACCGAGTCGGCGTAGCGGCTTATGGTCCATTCTCTCTAAAGTATTTCCATATACAGGTATATGCATAGCAGGGAAAAAAATATAAAGCCGCGTTACTCTTCATACATTTTATTTTTAAATAAGAAAACGGATTCTTATGAAGTTTTACGACTTGAAGAAGAAGATAATCCTAAAAAATTTGTAATAGGTAAACATTTTGGATAAGATTATTACCTTTTCATTAGTTACTTTAAATTAAAGCAATTTTTATATTTCCATAGTAACAGTGGAATGATTTTATTTCTTTTAACATTAAATATTTAAATAATCTACTAGTTTTGTAGAGTTACGTGTCGTAAAAAAAAGAATTAGTATCGATATTTCCAAGTAATATTTGGACATGAACTTTGTATGGAATGTCGTGCGTGTTAAAGTTTTTAACCGTATTTGTGCAATAGATAAGTAAGTGGAGATAGTATCCGTTTAATAGTTGAACCAAATAAGCATGGCATCTGCACCACAGTCGGTAGTTGCAGTAGCCCACTAACACTTGCGATTATTGCGAGTATCAACCTCATTCCCAATCCTGGCTTGAACATTATAAAATAGTAGAGGAGACCTTCATTACTACGGTTCCGACACAGGTACATGATGGTTATGTAGTCTCCAGACCTGGTGGTGTTGCCATATTACTGATAACATATTTTTCTTTACATTCCCCTGATTAATATTCCCACTTAGTAGTGGTAGTGGGAGTGCTATGCTAGTGCATAGCCTTGAGTTATGGAAAAAACGATAGGGGGCATCCATTAATTACGTGAGGTCAGAATGGGGGGGGGGGGTCCTGTAAAATCTTACCAAATCTCATTTAAACTGGAGGGGGGATAATCGAAAATCTCACGTCAACTTTAAAAAATATAAAATACTACAGATATTAAAAAAAAAAATATTTTAAGTGTACATTTTGCCTAAATTTTGTTGAAAATATTTTTAGCTCAATCTCACATAAGGGGGGTAGGAGTCTAAACTGATCGAAAAATAGCTCACGTAATTAATGGATGCCCCCATAGGTGGAACGGTTTACAAC
Source organism: Calamotropha paludella (assembly GCA_927399485.1). Lineage (NCBI taxonomy): Eukaryota > Metazoa > Arthropoda > Insecta > Lepidoptera > Crambidae > Calamotropha > Calamotropha paludella. The sequence continues at coordinate 30,579,335 of OV656803.1, forward strand.
CCAAATACCCCTAATAAATGATTGAGTAAATTATATGCCGTATAAATAAAATTAATAGGTTGTTGTTAATTTCAGTCCAATGCTAATATCAAAACCGAGGAGCCCTTAGCAGATGATAATGAATATGTAGATTGGATGGGACTAGATGTTTACAATGAGCTCGGTATGAGTTTATAATTTATTAAATATAATATTTTCAAATTGCGAGGCTAAATTATCACAATGGATTTTATCCTTTTAGAGACTGTCAAGGATGAGAATGAAGAAACTTCACCGCATTATCAATGTAAGAACTGTGGCTTGGGTTTTAAAAATAGTAGTAAATTACAAGAACACATGGCAAAAAAATGTCTAAAAGGTAAATTGCTATTTGTAAAAAAATCTTCTCATATGTATCTGACTAGCATTGGTATCTTCTGATTTCAGTTATCTCTTTGTTGGTATCTTTAATGCGTAGAGGATTTATCAGGGGGTTTTGTAGGTCCCGTTAAATTTTATTTCGTTTAGACTTGAATTGCTATTTATAAAATTGGTCTAACTAGGACAAAAATCTTAAAAACCCGGACATATCTCTTAATTTATTAAATGAAATAAATATAAATTACTATTATTATTTATTGACAAATAAATTTCGGCGGCATCGAGTGTCAATAGGGCACGAATATGTACTGTACTACTGTATGCAAAGTTCAATGCTTCGATACGATTCTTGGACGTCTTCCCGAACTAGTACATAACCAGGAAAACCCGAAGAAATGGCAATCTTAATTTGTACTATTCTTTCCTGTAGTACATAAATGCATCGATATTCACTGGTCGAAATCGTCACATTTCGTGCAAAGTAAAGGTTAACACAATGGAGTTGTGTTAAGATTTGCACGGGGCACGGAACGTAACAGCGTTGATAAGATTTACTTACATTTAAGGAAAACAGCACACCGATCTCTAAAAAACACACATTTTCTTATTAAAACCTTTTGTATGATACTTAAATTCGAAAATTGGATTATGAGATTTTTACGTCTGTATTCGATTTGCTTACAGTGGAAATAGATGACACGGGAAGTAACTACTGTCCATTATGTGGCACTAGTTATTATGATGCAGTTAACTTGACGGCTCACATGTGGGAAAGTCATGCAGAGTTGATGGGACCAAAGAAAAGAGGAAGACCTAAAAAGGTTTTAACAACAGTGAGTAATTTCAAATTCCTCCATTTTCTTTACTACATAATGTAAAAAATCAATGTTTAGTTAAATTCCTTTATTTAAGCTTTTGAACAATTTCAAATTTTAGAAATTTACTGTTTTCTGATTTTGTGAATATACTAGGCAATGCAGTCGCTAAGCATAAAGCTACGCTAGCACCATATATTGGAGCGGAGTGTAATACCTAAAAACAGTTTTTTTTTGTTTCGATGGGAATTTTTGCGAATTTCAATATTCGGGCTCCGTCACCATCTGGTCCTAAACCTGTTGATTCGATTCCACACAAAAATATTAAAATCGGTTAAGAACTCGGGAAGTTATGGCGTAACAGACATTTCGCCATTGAAGCTGATCCATTTTTATTCGCTCAGTTCGTTCAATCCGCTCCAACAATTACCTATCAGGATGATGATCATGAATAAATTTGAAAATTCTACGTCATCTAGAAGTGGGTAAGGTTTTAAATTCATTTGTCAGTCAGTTATAAAAGTGTCCATTCTTCATGATATCGACCTAGTCCGGCCATAAGTTCTGTTACAAATGAAAATACATTTTTTATGAAGTAATGTAGTATTACTAAAACTGTACATATTAATTAGTCACCAAAAAAAATAAAAAATATTCTATTCGAAATGGCCAACTTTGGCTTTTATATAGGCCTTTAATCTGTCTGGCCACGAATCTGTGGATTTTCATGGGAAATTTCGCGACTGCTTGCTCCAGAGATTTTTTTAAGAGACTCGATGACGCCGTGTCTTTTAGTGCAGGCCATGTCTTTTAAAACTGACCATAATTTGTAGTCTAAAGGGTTGAGGTTTGGGCTAGATGATGGCCAGTCTTCAGTTCTTACAAACCAACGGTTTCAAGCCAGGCTTGGGTAGTTCGTGCTTTGTGACCAGCCCGCCTAGCATACGCAACACGACAAAATTTTGTCGACCCATTTTCTCGTGTTTTAGTCATTTGTCGTCGGACGTCTCTAACATGGCTGCGCTTAGAAGTCGATTTCTTATGTCAAAAGAGTAGTTTTACGTAGCCGCAGATTTTTGCCTTCAAACTCTAACATAGCAATTGCGTTTTGTCGACATTTTAACCGATATTGTCGACATTACGACATTAGTATGTAGAGAAGAGACGACAAGTGGTTTGTGTGCTATTTCGATTGGAGCGATGGCGGTGTTTTATTACAATTATGTACTCAAAGTATATTAAGGGCTAAAGAAACTTAAATATATGTTTTATACTTATATATTTTATTTATGCATATATAAATATAGTGGCAAACGTATATTTCTATAAGTATAAATATATTCCTATAATTATAAGTAGATATATATTTATACATATACATAAATATATATTTAACTATATATATATATATAGTTATATATATATAGGTATATATACCTATATATAGCAATCCTATTTTCTTTAACACCCCATTCCATATTGTAATTTAATAATGAACACGAAAAAATATTTGAAATGGCGCGAAATCGTAAAAAGTTTTTAAAATAATAAAAGCGTTCCAAATTCAAAATAATTAAAACGTTGAAAAGAAAAGGTTTTATGTAAATGTATTTATGGCCACCATAGTGATATATCCGTTTCAGCTACGTTTAAGAAATTTGGGGTATTATTTTATCTAGGGATCTCAATATATAAACGTAATTCGGTGTGTTTATGTTTAATTGATTTTGAGTTAAGTGAAATATTACACTTTGGTGTTGCTCCCCACTTCTCTTTTCTTGGTTTAAACTAGTTTCGACACGCTCCCGCGTAGACCGCGTAGATCTGTCTTATCCAAGTAATCTAAAAAATCGTTTACAAAATCTAAAACGTACTGATAAAGTAAAAAAAATCGATATAAGTAGATATATTATAACAATATAAATCAAGTACATACTATTCTCTCACATGCAACAATGTAGCTATATATTTTTTATTTATTTAAATAAGTACAGGCCACATGGCACATATTAAAACAACATTACAATACTTAATCTAAAAAATATATTCAGGTATGCACCAAAATAACGGCGTACATAACACTTGCGTTTAATTAATTACGTAAGAGTGAAAAAAAACCGGCAGAACATTAAAGTGACTAATCCTAAAGAACCCGTAAGCACAAAGTTTGGCCTGATAAATACTCTAAAATCGAAGATTTAAATTGTTGAAAGTTTTTACAAAATATATCTAGATCAGGAATATCATTACTCATAATATTATACTATGTGGAAATTCGTGCCAAAGGAGACTGAAGCCCTAGATTGGTTCGAGCAAACGGTGTAGCAAATAATTTAGACATGCGGTATCTGGGGTAGTTGCGAGGCACTGACGGGGATAGACGCGACAGCAAGTCACAAGAATCTAGATGACTAATAAGATTTTTTTATAAAAAGCACAAGCATATCCATTAAATGTCTTCTGTCACGAAGGTTACACATGTTAAACATTGCGAGACGTTCGCTGTATGGTTGACGGTGGCAGAATCCCCTAAATAAAAAGGCTAGGTGTCTAGTGAAGCCCTGCTGTATGCTCTCAATTCGCTGTGAGTGCACTCTATAGAATGGACTCCAAACACAAGAAGCAAAGTCGAGATGGCTTCGAACCAACGCATTATACGGAAGAATTTTCGTGTTAATGTCCTTAAATTTTCTGGTGTTGCGTTAATATAACCCAGCATACTAGAGACCTTGGTAATGATGGTATTTATGTGAATGTCAAATTTCAGTCTACTATCAATGTGAACACCGAGGTCCCGAATAACCTTAACCTCGACAAGTCTTTCTCCACTGATCTCGTACCTAGTAACAAGTGGTTTTAATTTCCTGGAGTACATAATATGGAAACATTTGCGCACATTGAGAGCCATGCAGTTATCCCCACACCAAGCGATGATTCTATTAAGGTCGTCTTGAATGAGTTCACTATCAGAAGGAGAGACAGGTCGATAAATTTTCAGGTCATCAGCAAATAGTGATACTTTGCAATTATTAATACAGTGGGTGATGTAATTTATTAAAATAAGAAAAAGTAAAGGTGCCAAGTGGGAACCCGCGGGTACACCCGACTTAGCATAAAACCAGTCTGACTGAAAACCACTCAAGACAACTGCCTGTTTTCTATCGCGTAAGTATGACTCAAACCAGCAACGAAAAGATCTTCTAATCCTAAGAGCACTCAGTTTATCTACGAGAATTGTATGGTTTACTTTATCGAAGGCACTACTAAATCCGGCGTCGGTATAAATAGCATCAACCTCGAGTCCCCCCCAACATTCTCACAAAGCTCCGAGACAAAAGGTACCAAATTAGTAAGAACAGAACGACCACTTGTAAAGCCGAGCCGATAAGACTGCTACTAAATTTGGAGATTTCAAGACCAATCATAATTTCAAAGAGTTTCGCAAAGCAAGAAAGCATTGAGATGGATCGTTAATTATATAGAGAAGTATTATCACCTTTTTCAAAAACAGGGACAATGCGTGCTTTTTTCCATTCCTGGGTGAAAACACCAACCTCTAGCGATCTATTAAAAATTAATGTCAAAGGCAAGGAGATACCCCGCATGCAGCGCTTTACAAAGGGGGGATGGAGTCGGGTCCAGCATCCCCAGCCGGGTCGAGATTTTTAATCACTTGTGATTCTGTAAACATTAATTTAGCCAGAAAGTCTTGACCAAGACCTGAATAATTTAACTGTATATGACCAAGACCTGAATAAACTGAAGAGAAGTGACGAGCAAATAAATTCGCGATATCTGATATCATTTCAGCCGGTATGGAGGAGTGACCACCTCGCTTGTCTTTGATGAAGCTCCAAAAAGCCTTTGGATTCGTAGAAATGCTAGCTTCTATGCCTTCTATGTAGTCTTTATAACAATCATTATAAAGTTTATGACCTCGGCCGCGAAGTAGCTGGAATTCAATCTCATCCCTAGGGTTACGGTATTTAAAAAAAATATCTGCGAATTTTATCCCTTTCCGCCAGGAGTTTGATAAGGGCATTACTGAATCACTTGGGATATTTATGCTTGCGAAGATTCCGTTTTGGCACGAACTTGGCTATGAGTCCATAGAGCACATCGTAAAATCTTGAGACCATCTTGTTAACATCTACACAATTCGAGAACAAGTCCTTCCAATCTACATTCAATAACTGTCGCTCCAGGCTACTCAAATCCGTTTTATAATAATTGTAAGTGTCAACTTGTCTTTGTCTTAGATAATTAACTTTACAGTAAGGGATGTTTAAATGGAGGCAAGGATGTATATTGTAGCACTTACTCAGAACTTCAGGCGGATTCGTGACAAATGCACCCTGCACATTACTAATCACTAAATCTAAAAGTGATCATTGCTATTACTAATACTATTAAGTTGATGCAGGCCATTAGAGTTTAAGAAGTCGACATATGAGTAACCTAAATTAAAATTGTAATTTGAAGGAATTAAAGTGCTTCCGTCCACACTGGAGCTCCAATGAATAGACCCAAGATTAAAGTCTTCTACTATTACAATATCATCAGCTAGATCCATAGCAAGTTCGACACTATTAAGAAACTGCTCCAGCGCCTCCAATTTGACTGGTGGAGGAAGGTATACAACACACAATATTTATTTGTTCACTGTCTCGTCCATCTGAATGTGCAGTTTTATCCAAAAACACTCGATGTCATTACATTCCAAGTTCCTTAAGCGAGCACAAGATATACCTCGAAAAACAGCCAAGAGAACGCTGCCACCATCTTTTTTAGCGTCACTAGAGCATAAACGGTCTCTTCGATATACAATATATCTGTCATCTACCACTTCATTAGTCGATATTTTATGGTTCAGCCACGTTTAAGTCAAAGCAATGACACTGTAACTACTTTGTAGAATGTTACCAAGTATTTCATTAGTTTTGGTCCGAAGACCGTGGACGTTTTGGTAATATAAATTAAACACCGTTGATTACAAACTCCGCAACATTATCCACAAAACAATAAAAACAAGAGAAAAAGGGAAAAAAAGTCAAGTGATTAAATTTAAGTTGTCGAGAGATCTAATTAAAATACTTTGGCTACTTTCATTTCGTCGCACATAAATGCGACCGTTGCGCACCCAGATGATAATTTCGCCTGGGCATATTTTTTGTTGCATTTAGCTACCGCGGCCAGTACAGTATCTCTAAGGCGAGAGCTTCTCAACTTGGCGATAACAGCTCTAGCCCTTGCGGTGTCCTTGTGTAATTTAGCGACTCTAGTTACATGTACGATGTCATCAGTAGTCAATGATCTTCCCAGGACTTTAACTTTTATATTAAGTCGGTTCGTGTGGTCTACCACCGATGATTTTAACCGATCATTGTCTGACTTTAACTCAGTAATAACGCTAGATTTCTCCTCAAGCAAAACCCGCATTTCTTCAAATTGCGTATTAATAAAAGACACGGAGTCGCGAAATTCTATTATATGCTCGTGAATATTCCTTAACTCTGTTGTAACTGATTTCTTTATAGCGGAATGAATGGAAGTCTTACTTTCCTGTCTGATCAATTCACGTAGTCTTTCATTCGAACTATAATAATCAGCGGACACCTTGCCAGGTTTTATTCGTTCCGTGACATAAGAGCGTTCCGGAGAAGCTTCTGAATGCTCTTCCACATCATTCCTTGTGGTACGTCCGTGGACGTACGAATAGGTGTGTTGCTGTTGCCCGATTTAGGAAGTTTCTTAGACACTCGGGGCATTTACAGCTATTATTGACACAAACGACGTCGTATTTTAATTTGCAGACACAGCATAAAAAGTATTCTGGCCAGTTTTAAAAATGGTGTTCTGGCAACCCGCACAAATGTTAGTAGTGGGAGCCATTGTTGCTGCGTGTTTAGTGTTTGATAATATAAAATAAGTTAGTGTGAAATGGAAAGTATTACCCAAGCACGTAGTGTAAATAAAAGTCGGGCCGGCAATGTATATCGCATTCGCGCGTTTATGTTGGCAATTCTGCTTGGAGCCTGAAATTCGCAATATACCCGCGAACAGAGAATAATGTGCTTCTATCGAATTGTTTTACACTTACAGATCGATGGAAATGTACATTTCTATTTATTTTTACTTGTTGGCTCTAAGTATTCACAGTGTGATGATTTTGGGCACTAATGAACTGTTTAAGCACTTGAAATTGCAGTTAACACGGGAGTAACTATACTCACATAATTTTCGTGAACTGTACCAGAATCGTGAAATTTTACCAGGGCATTATATTTACCATGTAAATACAATGATCTTCAACAAATAACAAATTCAAATAAATGTGTAAACTATTATTGTTGAGAGTAAATAACACAAAATTTTAAGAAGAGATTATATGTATTGTGTCACTTTGCGGTTGGTTGGTGATGCATCTATGCATGAGTTCATGTTGATATGCCCTAACGGGGATCATGTTAGTAACTTTGCAAAAGAAAATTTTACATTACCAACATGAAAATGTAATAAAATCATATGATTTGCGATTTAAAATAATATTAAGTATAAAGATACTGTTTATTATCAGTGTAGTTGAAAATCCTAAGTCTGCCGGTAGCCCTAAAATTTATCAGATCGAATTTGTTCTATGTATTCGAGACAGTAAACTGTCTATTTCCAAAATACTACTCGTGTAAGCTGGATTTAAATATAAATTTAAAGTTAAGTAAGTGTTCACATCATAGGTTGTGTACCTTGCCACTGATGGTAGTTATACTGCTTTTTCGAAATCTGTTATTGTCGTAGTTATTCATTGCTATTGATTTACTCTAGCCGTGTACGTGTGCGCCTTCTCTGTGGTACCGTTGGCTTAGCTCATATGAGTGTGGCCAAGCAATTATAATAGAAATTAAAGAAAAGTAAATAAGAGACTTGCCACCACACACTGTATTAATTGGTTATTAAAGACGGCGGATCTCATGATCACAATTATAATATTTACATTTTTTTTTCGCAGACAATATTAACCAAATTATCGGAAAACGGTTTTCGACTAAAAGCCATCTCAGTTGAAAAAAATGAATGTATTATTTGTAATGAGCAATTTAAAACCAAAGAAGATCTAGGAAAACATTTCATAAATCATAAGGGTAGGTACAAATATTTGTTGTTGCCATAAATTATCTTTGCGTTTACAATACTTAAGTATACTAAATAGGTTTAGTGTTAGTACAGCGAACGGTGTGTTCGCTAGCTTGCACAAACCACTATCTCATTGTGACTGTTTAAACCGTTGAAATTTGTCATCGCTACTTCTTATTTTTCTCGCTTATTATAAGAACTCTAAGTTTTCGAATTAGTTGTCTCCATTATATAAGCTGTGCTAAGTTTGGGACTAAAAAATTTGCGTGCGTTGTCCGTGATTTATTAATTTTATTTTATATTCCTAATTAGGCTTTTGAGATATTTAAAACCATAACTTTTTAATTTATTTTAAATCTATCGAGTCGATAGGTTAAATAAATCGTGGTTCTCACTTTTGCGTTTTTATTTTCAAAATACAGAAAAACTTTTTACAATTATAATAATTGTAATCTATACATTTTTATAAAACTGATTTTTCAATCGTTATCATATCCCGCCGTATAATTTATTTCTTACTATTCCGCGCACATTACACATTTAAATAAAACAATTTGTTTACGGTGTTTGTACATATTTTTTTATTTAATATTGACGTTTCGACTCCTTTACAGGAGCCGTGATCACAGGATGACTAAGGATCCTTTAAAGGAGTCGAAACATCAGGATTAAATATAAATTATGCGCAAAAACCGTAAATTAGCTGTTTTTTATTTAAATTAGAATTAATATATAAACGGGTGGCAAAAAGTATTTCTAGAGTGACAGTAAACACTTTATGTGATGGCTATGTACTAATATATTATCTTCTTCCAGATACAAAGGTATTGTGTTGTCTGTTGTGCAAGAAGATGTATTTAAGAAGTAAAAATTTTAACTTGCATACCTGTGTCGATAGCGATAAAGGAAATATAAAAAAACAAGTATGGATTATCGAATACATTGAAATTTTAGTCAATCTGTTTTTATATTGCGTAAATAAATATTTCTTTATTTATAGAATGCAACAGTTGATAGTATCAAAAATAAACAGAATCATGTATCTGAAATAGCTTTAGAAGAATTGCTGGAACTCAATGGTATCACGGTCGGTATATTAAAATTAATTTCAGTTGTTGCTTATTGTGTGTGTGTGCGTTTTATCTAACCAAAACTTGATTAAAATGATCATATTTTTATACAGGTTTGTGAGGTGTGTACTTGCGTGTTTACATCAGAAGGAGATCTATTGACTCACAATGATGTTGAGCATCCAGAAAGATCATTGCGCTGTAATCTTTGTTTAAAGGTTGATAATTTTATAAATTGTTGTGGCCATTAGCTTATATTACATTGAAGATTTAATTTTTCTCTTCAATAACATATAAAATACGTCTTTAAAAAAACCAATTAGACCTCCGAGCCTTCAGGTGGGCTTTTTCTTGTAGAAATATTGCATTGTGAATGCAAAAAAAATAAATAAAGTACATTTTCTGTTCCAACTTATATTTTATGGAGATTAGCGTGCATGTCAATCATCTTCAAAAAATGTTATTTATTTGATGTAGGTATTTGCTTCGGTGAAGTCAGCGGCACGTCATAGAAGCATTTGTAAAGAGGTCGAAAGAAAACACAAATGCAACACATGTGGTCTTAAATTTGCCTATGAAATTTCATTAAACAAGCATATATTGAGGTATCATGAAGGACAAAGTGTATCGGTTAAGTTCATGGATACTAAAGCCAAGGACGAGGAAAAACAATACCAATGTGACACATGTAGTAAACAATTTTCTAGGTGCGTTCATAAAGATATCTCTTCGTAAAATATTGTAATGGTGACTGCAATATGTTGTTTTGTATTATTTTAGGAAAGAATTACTAGCCAAACATACCAGAACACACTCGGAAAAACTTTATGAATGTGATGTCTGTAAAAAAAAGTTTAATAGAAGCGATAATTTACGGTAAGTAAAATTGAGTCTTGTTTCTAGAGGCTATAATTTTTTATGCGCGTTGCGCAACTCCGCGCGCACCCTGCTCGCGCAGCTCAGTGGCTGTTTCAGTCAAAACATTTCGAGGAGGTTGACCTGTAGGTACATTTGACCAGGAACCAGCTGTTGTCATAATTCGCTCGGATAAAACATTTTTCCCTACCTATTATATATATATATATATATACACAAATATGTTTAACAAAATTAAACGCGTCATTAATCTTTAAGCGGTGGTATGTAGTAGGCGATAGAAAATAAATTGAATTTACAGTTTATGCCACACACGTAAAACAATACATTTACAGAAGGAGAAAATTAGGATAGATGAAGGAACACACTAATATTAGGTACACTTGCCGAGCAGGACAGACTGCCTGCTCCCAAGCGAAAACGGTTCACCTTGATGGCCAACCGGCAGGTCGCAGAGAGTGCAACATTTTAGCTATTAGTAAATCGGATGCGCATGTTTGTTTGTTCGTAGAACGATATTTCATAATAAAGTTTATAAAATACTAATTTTACTTTTACTGAACATATTATTATTTTTAATTGTAAGTTAACTGTAGAAATAAGTTCTTATAAATATTTATGTTTAAATACTCTAGTATAAATTATTATAACTGAAACGCATATACAGGGTTTCTTTTAAGGTGTCAAGCCTGTGCTAGGTGATAGCTGAATACCATTTATATGGATTTGACCCCCATGTACGTTCCACAATGTTTTGTAGTTTTGAAGTTATAATATTTTTTTCATTAGTTTTTATGATTGAGTAATCACCTATCTCCCAGCACCGACTTGACATCTCAAAAGAAACATCCTGTATATATAATTATTGCTTAGACAATTTATTTAACTATAATAATTATACACTATATAAAAATATGATATTAATGTAGATACACTACAATCTGTTAAAAGTGGTTTATTTAAATGTGTGATAAGAACTAAATAGAAAAATCAAGTTCAATATTTTACTATGTTCTCAGTTCTCATAAACGTACACACGATCCCCCAGACAAGACTAAAGTGAACACTTGTCTGTGTCTGTATTGCGGTCGCAGTTTTAACAATTCTTCCAATCTTATCGTGCATATGCGACGACATACGGGAGAGAAACCATACAAATGTGACTTCTGCGGAAAAGGTAATCTAGAAGAAATTACTACTTTGTTCAATTTTAATATGAAATTTATATTTCGACTAGTGCTGCGTGGCTTCTACTATTATTTTCGAGAAAAACTTAGTTTTCGATTCTAAACCAAATAAAACGTGTGTAACATACTGTCAGTGGAGCCACTATCAGTTCTTAACCAATTCCTTATTTATCCATTTTGATAAGACGGTATAATATATAATTACAGGATTCCCGCGATCATCAGATCTTCAGTGTCATAGAAGGTCTCATACTGGTGAGAAACCTTGCGTCTGCCGTGTTTGTGGCAAAGGTAAGATATAAATTACCAATTTAATATATTTAAAAACTTCCCCAGTTGAGTGGTTCGATCTTCTCTTGGTTTTCATGCCACCTATGGTTAATGTAGAAAATGAACAATTCTATTATGGCACGAGTCTGAACAATATGGTACCGTTGAATATCTTATGTTCCGTGAATACCATAACTCAAGTGATGTCGCTACTTAACTTGGATTCAAACACAATTTATTTATCATTTAGGTAAATATGTAAAATTAATTTATGTAACAGTTAAAATAATTACATTTTTCATTGATTTCAAGGGTTTTCCCGAAGCAATAAATTATCGCGACACATGCGTGTTCATACGGGCCTCAAACCTTATAAATGCACCTATTGCGAAAAAGCATTTTCGCAGAGCAATGATCTCACTCTGCACATACGTCGACATACTGGGGATAAGCCATATATTTGTGAAGTTTGTGGAGACAGATTTATTCAGGTGTGTGTTTATTACTTGTTTTTATAACGCTTGCTATTCTGTAAGCTTTCGTATAAATTTTTTTAATCAAGTTTTATCCGATACTTCTTTGCGACCGAGATGATGACATATTATATCTATTGATTAGTATATGTAGCTCTTATGCCAAATATACAAATTGACTGGTTTTATAGGTAGAAACAAAAAATGATGATGAAATTTTCTTTTTCAGGGAACAGCGTTGCATAATCACCGACGTACACATGGACATTATCCGCCATCATCGTCTGATGCTCAAACACAAGGACCAACAATGGCGTACACCGTTCAAAACGTTGCTCATCAAAACACTACTCAATAGTCAAATAAATATCCATTAAGTAATATATCAATACCTAGGCGTAATTAATTGTAAATTGTTCCGCCGTAATTTGGCGACGATTTGCTTTATCTCATAATTATCTCAGTAATATAACTTAGAGTTATATAAAAACATGTGTTGAAAAATATATATATATTTTGTCATGTACTGTTGTATCTATTATTTTACCTGGAAGATTTAACTTTGGGTTTTTTTTCTTCTTAGGAAAAAACTGTTTCAATCTGAGACTTGATATTTTATTTAATATATCAAAAATGACGACGTTAGAATTAATTGTACTATACAAATTAATTTAGTTTATAATATTTTTTGTGGCTTTTATGTGATTTTTATTTTTGCCACTGTGTGTGTAATATTTTTTATAAACACTTTTAGGTATGTCGACTGATGTACTGACGTCACGTTTGTCCTTTTGGTTTGTAACGCCAACTTCACAAAATGTACACAATTAACTCTAGGACCACTTCCCAATTGGCCAACTTCTCAAAATACCATTTTATAATTAAGCTAGGACGACTAGTGTGCATGTAAAAATGTTATTATAATTTCATAGCCAACGTAGTCCTTCGGTTGAGAAGTCAGCTTTGACTGTAGTGGACCGAGTTCGATCATTGCCGATGTATTAGTGACGTGGACTGACTTGTAACAGAAGCATTCCGCTTATCATGAGAGGCTAACGGAAATGTCACGTTTGACACACTGCTAAATTCCTTAAAACAAACTTTTTTTCACAATCACCGTCTATTTGTTGGGAAAATGGTATTGATAAGTTATTGCTTATGCGTTGATTGTCAACTAATGGCAAGTAGTCATTATGGATATTGGGCTTAATAAGATGTAGCCCTTAAGGGAGGTCCATGTGAAAGTTGTCCTTATGAACATAAAGGTTCTTTTTTTACCCACCCGTTTTCATTCAGTTTAACGAAATTTAAATATTACTGCAGTAGTAATACTGGTATGTTTAATAATACCAGGAAGAGTGGTAATCTAAAGATATTAATTATAACTTCAATAAGAGTATTAAGAGTGTGAGAGAGTGGAGATATTAATGCTGTGCTGTGATTTGCCTCTAAGTAATAGAATTATAGGACATTTAAGGTTGGATCTTGTTCTTGCTGGAGCGAATGGCCGTTCCGATCGAGGATGTATTTATTTGCATAAAGACATGGTATATAAGGAAACGACTTGCCCATTTCCAAAAAAGATCATACTTAAGCTAGCCAGCTTCCAGAGCTATAAAATCACGTCATTATATTCTTATAGTTATAAATCGCAACATATAGTGTAAGCTTCGATTTGAATATACGAAATGAATCCACATTTCTTATGAAAGTGCGACTTCATAAGTCATATTTATTTAACTAACTTCATTCGTCCTAGACTTGTGTAACACAAGAAAGTTTAAACGACATGTGCTGCGCTAGTCAATTGTACGGTGCGAAGTGTTTGACTAATATGAAAAGAGCTCATCAATTTTCTTTGACAAATATGCGAATGTGATAAGAATAAAATTATTTCATAGTCATGAATTTTTCGTCATTGTAGATCGGTTGTCAGTGTTATGTAATGTTTTTTTATTATTTTTATTTTTTAAATTTTACGTTGTACTTTATAAAGATTTGCTAAATTTTGTTTTGTTGGCACTAGCCTATGTTTATCTGAAATAAAGCTGTGTTTTATAAATGAATTATAAAAAGTGTAACGTAAATGACGAGGGTTACACCGAGCAATTTGGTGAAGTGATGCTGCAAGTGATATTAATTTGGTTCATATGCTCGATATGTTCATTCTTGTTAAGCAATAATCGATCCTTAGGCTAAAGTATTTATAAAATTCTTAAAATTCCGAATGACAGTTCATTAATGTAGTAAAAAGGATACAAGAGACAGAAACTCAGAATTTTCTGCTATTAATGGGCTTACTCTTTGTCTCTTCAGCCGTCATTCCGTAATAAGAGGAAGCCGAAAATTTACAATAAATTAAAATGAATTGTACTGACATAAATTACCTAATATAAAATTTTTCTAATACCCTTTTTATATAGGGCGGACCTGAATTCAAGTAACATTTGAAATAACAATAAAAACAATAGGTACAAAAGAAAATAGATGTTTATTTCTGAAGTAAGCTTACAAAAGAGGATATTATTTTTTGAATATGATATTATCTATATGAGATCCTCCATTGGTCTGGCACTGCAGCAATCGTGACTAGAACTTGTCAATTACTGATTGGCATGTGTTTATGAAAATGAGCTGTATCTCTTCCCGTATATTTCCCTTTAATTCTTCTATGGATTTAGGATTGCTCTCAAAAACTTAATCTTTGAGGTATCCCCATAGGAAAAAATCCATAGGGGATAAATCAGGGCTTCGGGCAGGCGCCCGGTTTTTTCAAAAATTTCTCTCACTGCTGCCATAGAATCGTTTGAGGTGTGGCATTTGGCCCCATCCTGTTGAAATCAAGTTAAACGGTTAGAGCCTGAAGATCTCTTAAAGTTTGCTCAAAAGAGTTCTAGATCATTCCAATATATCGCTCAGTATTAACTGTAATAGCACGGCCTCTGTTATTCTCATTAAAGAACGATCCGATGATTCCATGGGTGGATAGTCTGGCCCTTGTGGAATTGTGGGTTTCCAGTATCAACAGTTCTGCCGATTGACATGACCATTGAGGTGAAAATGTGCTTCATCCGAGAAAATGATGTTATTGAACCTGGTGAACTTTTCGAGCATCTCATTAGCAAAATAAAGCCTTTCAACATTGTCTTCGGGTCTAAGTTCCTGCACGATTTGGATTTTGTATAGATGTAAATCTTTATGAAGTATGCGACATATAGTGGTTCCAGACAAGTTAAGCACACTAGATCGCTTACGAGTGGAAAGCTCAGTTTACCCTACCAAATCTTGGCTTATCAAACTTTTCCACCCAACTCTTGATCATTTGACTCGTCGGCGCATAATTTACACGCTTTATATTGTATAATATTTTCGTCGCGCAATAACTATAGAATATCGTTTACGATAGTATTCGCGCTCTAGCGATTGGTGCCCCCCGCGTCCTGCTTCGTCGTCCCTTAATAGAGATATGTCTCTTAACAAAGTCTACCAGCATTATGGCCAATCCTGTCAATCAATCGAAGACGCTGTACACCCATAGACTTTGTCTCGTTGCAGTAAATTTGGTTTTTATATATCAATACATAGTTAACAGTGGCTTCGTTTGTATTGTCATTTTTGTTTACATTTATGAACACGAACATGACGTTATAAGGTCATAGTGAATCGATCATAAATTTTTCAAATATATTGTTTATTTCGTTTGATGTTTCAGGACCTATTTAAAGAAAACACATACAAAACACTTTTTACTTACATTCAAGTAAAAAATAAAAAGTTCATGGTTTTAAAGTAACTTGGTAAATCTCCTGAGTATTGTATATTTTACTTTAGCAGTTAGAATCTTACTATGAGAAAACGTGATTTTTAACTAGAATGTATAAATTGTTGTAATATGGAGATAGTTACGAGAAATTTTATGGG
This sequence comes from Calamotropha paludella, assembly GCA_927399485.1. Classification (NCBI taxonomy): domain Eukaryota; kingdom Metazoa; phylum Arthropoda; class Insecta; order Lepidoptera; family Crambidae; genus Calamotropha; species Calamotropha paludella. The sequence continues at coordinate 30,595,438 of OV656803.1, forward strand.
TCATATTTTAATTTATCAATTGACGACCGTTTGGTGCAACGGTACCTTTCGCGCCGACGGTCTTGGCTTCGAATCCCGGAAGGGGCAGATGTTTGTACGATGAATACGAGCATTAGTACCTCATTCATGGATATTTATATATATTTCTATGAATATTACATATCTATGTATCGTATAAGTATGTCTATCCGTTACCCTAGTATCCATAACACAAGCCTTACAGTGCTTACTTTGGGCTAGGCTAATTTATGTGATTGTGACTTAAAAATTGTTTATAAGAGTACCTATTATTAACTAATCGAAGAAAGAAGAAAAATAAATTGAACAAGAGTAGTGCTTGAGAATCTCTCTTCTCTTATAATAGATTACAGCCACGTCATAATTCTCCGCATTGATGAAAATCTCCGTTCGCATTCAGCCCAGCTGGGATTCAAAAGTAATAAGTGTAATGTACTGTATATAGTATGTAATATTGTATATAGATTTCTCGGTTGTAGATATTTATTTAATTTTTTAAATAATACTAGACCATACTGGGATGGGCAAGTCCGCCTCCCCCCCATATGTGCCTATGCCTATAGGTCTTTACTAATTACCTGCAATTACTTTAGTTAAGACCTATAGGATTATAAGGCTTTTAATAAAATAACCTATAAGTAATATGGTAAAATAAAATAGGAAAATAATAAAAAAATCTGGACCCTGTCTTGGCCCCAATAAAAAGAAAAGTAATGAGGTTGCTCAATGCCAGTAAGGCCTTATTGAAATCACTACAAGGTTATTTAACAGAAGGAATAGTCTTATTTATATGTTATTAAATTTATTACGTAACATCTTTGTTGACTTTTGTGGGTTTATTTTATTTATTAATTTAGGTTTCATTCAATTTATTTTCAAATGAAGACTCTTCTTGAAGTTATTCTCGTTTTTTGCACAGATGTCCCGTACACTGGAAAAGTTAAAAATGTTAGTTTTTTAAGAGAATGCGATTCTATCTCGCTAAAGACTTGTTCATGTGATTTATACATATTAATAGCTGACCTGGTCACACGTTGCTGTGTGATTAAAATGAAACCTATCTCGTGTCCTAAGTCTGAACAAATACTGCAAAAATAAAAAAAATCATATAAACGGTTGAGTAATTTCAGAGTTCATCGCGGTCAAACACTGTGATAGGATGTTTTTAAATATATAATACTAGCTGAAGCAGCCAAGCATTGCTGTTATAAGATTCAATGAAATATATCTATGTCCTTAGTCGGAACAAATCCAGCAAACAGAAAAAAGCATAATAATCGGTCTAGTAGTTTCGGTCAAACACTGGCAGGGAATTTTTATATATACTTGTTGATCCGGCCACGTAGCTCAGTTATTATAGTATGCAATATTTTTTTAAACTTTTTAATTAAATTATACTTTAGTCCTAAGTCGGAACATATCCAGCGAAATGAAAAAAAAAAACATCAAAAACGCGGTAAAACACTGACAGGAAATTTATATCTATATTACATATAGAAATAGGTAATAGTCGCTGGAACGCGACGACAGGTAAGTTTATTATTGTACCTATAATATTACCGCAGTTTTCTTCGTCTTTGGACCCCTTTCTCATACATAATTAATAAAAATGAGACAATGTTTATAAAGTTGGCAATATAAAGTCATAGCGGCCATTAACTTTTTTTACATTAATTAATTAATTTTGTACACACAAGAATATTGTACAAATCATTCGTAAAACAGAAAATTTGTACTATGACACAGCTTTTTTTCAGAATGAAATTTCATCCAGGTGACCCGCGATAGGATTAATAATAAAAAGGCAGTCTGTGTGTAGCATGATAACGTAGAAATAATAAGTATATCGGTAGGTACCATGTACGCTTAAAATATTCTGGTCCAATTTAATATTGAAGTACTAATAGTACAACTGCATTATGCAGTCTTACTTGCGATTTTAAATTGACTAACTATCACACAACTGAGGCCTTAGGGCGAGTTTCAATCAAGATCAAGAATCAAACGACTTGATATCGTATGCATAAAATTACTACTATAGATTTTGTATTGGCGGCCCTAATGGTCACCATCATGAACTATTCTTCGAATTCACTTTGTTCTTAATTTGAAAGATTGAGCGTAGTGAAGAGTTGTGTGTGAGAGAGTGAGATATAGACAGGTGATAATAGTAAAAGTGTTATTAGTTGCTATATCGATTAAAAGGAGCAGCAACAGGAGTAAATAATACCGTCTGCATAAAAGCTGAAATTTTCCTTGCGCATGTCTCTAACACAGGTAAAAACAAAAGCGATACAATAAAAGATTATAATTCTGGAATGCTGCTGCCTATCTAGTGGTTTACTGGAGAGATATTATAATATTTGTTATTTTTAATAACGAATTTTATGTTCTACGATAATTTAGCGAATGTATGCTATATAGAGAGCAACCGAATCGACTCAACACATATAGTACCACATCACGATGTATTAAAAAAAAATAATTAATTTGTATTATTAATACATCGTTTAAAAGCTCAAAACATAAGCTTTAAATTAATATCAATATCAAAATAAAATTCACTGTATTTAATTTTTCCACATATTAAATGCCCATAAAGCGAAAATACTTCAATACTAACGAGTTGCTCTACTACCACCCCCTATAAAAGCCACCCCAACAGTTTCACCTTCTCAAAAATGTTTACTCCGCGCCACCCTTGTCGCCGGTCGTCTGAGCGCTTCGCTGACTCGTACGCGTCGAGCCCACCGATCGCCTTCGTATAGTGCCGCGAGTGACCTCCGCTCATACTCTGCATTCGCGCGTGCAGGGCTAAGCAAAAATCATTAGACAGAGACTATTTCGCGATATTGATGCTTATATTGTGTAGTTGCAGGTCTGTTAATGTATTTGGTCTTAATCACTAGTGTCTTGTCGTGTGAAAATTCACGTGTGATTCCTCAACTCGTGCCCTTCCTTATTGTTCCGTTATTTACCCTATATACTGCCATTCCAGCCTTTCTTATATAGTTTCCCCAAAGTGCTATTATCTTGTATTATTAAATATTAATACATATTGTTATATATTGGTATATTTCATTCTATTGGTTTATTATTCCCTTATATTATCATAGAGTACATTTAGTAAATAAAACTTTCGTTTTTATTCTACCTGCACCTTCACCATGTCCATTACCCCAGTGTTATAAACCCACCGACCGTCAACGTCCTGTGTCTGCTGGCAGAGCATTCGATATTATTGACACACGAATGCCAATACCACCCACCGAAGTCGTCGGGTCCTGTATGAGCCAGGCTGTTTACAGTATATTGACTAGGATTGATGCTCAATCCAAACCGTATATGGTCCCAGCTATGGCTCGCCCCCGTGATCCAAGGAGGAGATACCTTGACGAGGATGAATCCCCCCAGAGAGGCGATGAGAAGAGTCAGCCAGCCAGCCCTCGCCCCCTAAACCAGAGCTTTCATCATCGGATTTTATCCAAGGGGGGTCCGTCTCCCGATCGAAGACTTGGCCCAACCGCCGCCCAGCCGATCCAGCCTGTCTGCCGAACAGCAAGCCTTTCAGCCGTCAGGTAGCCATTAACCTAGTCAGCCAAAACCTCCTCAGCACCAGTCTCATTACTCCATTTACGTTCATAATACAAGCGATTCAACTGTACACCAGCCAACACACACACACAGCCATACAGCACTAACTGCCGCCTCAATCGCCTCATATTCTCTCCCCTTGCTAATTGTGCCACCATCTCCCTCAACCAGTCGAGGGCCACCTCCGCCCTCACATGCCAGGATGGAGCAGCCACATCAGCACCTCCTACCGCTTCCACCTCTTCCCTTCCCGGCAGCACGGCAGCCTCATTTGTAGTTGCTATTCGAGACAGTGTTATACCTGCTACAATGGCTGTCGGTATTGTTCACCGATGAGTACAGAATGCGTCTGCATGGTAGTGTAGTAGTAGAAGGAAAAACTGAGCTCGTTTTCGTACCTGGGGGAGGCCGAGATGGACTGACAGCTAATCGGTACACTACCGACGTTCTCCAGGACTACGTTGTGTATTACGAATTTTTCCTTAAATCCTTATTTTGCCACTGCTCTCATCCGAATAAAATTATTTAAAAAAAACAATTCATTAATATTGGCTATAATGATATCAATTTATAGCTAAAGAGTCACGCTTTTAAATAATGTATATTTTTTATAGGATGTTATAAGTTTCACGAAAAAAGTACATTTATATGCGTATTAACTTATAAGCACGTTAAGTCGATTTAGTTGCTCGCGAGTGTAAATGCGGAGTTGACTTTACTATGGTCCTAGCTCTCCTTTGGATATTATGAGAAATCTCATAAACCATTGCCAGACAGAATCGAGAAACGACACACTTAAATTTAATAAAGTATTATAATAAATAATTTGTACTATGTAGGTATTCAGTGTTTCTTTCAGGTTTCAGGTACGGAGTAGCCCTACTGCCCCCTGAAGTAAAATGTGTAGATAAGCGCTTGGAACTGAATAGTAATCGGTTGCCGCTCGCTCGCTTTCTGCCTGGCGCGCCTTTTTATTTGCGTTCCCGCGTCGACAGCAGTCTTACTTATGTCCGCGACGAGTGTCAACGACAATATGGCCAATTATTTAAACCTAGTCTCATTTAACACCTGGAAATTCGTTATGTCAAATCGTTCAAAAAGGCTTTAGGAAAGGTTGGAAAATTACAGAAGCATGAGCATCGGCTCATACTATAAGTGTATAAATGGAAAATCTCAGAAACCATGAAAAAGCCCATTCATGATCAAACTATTCAACAGTGATAGTGAAAAAGAGTTAAGGAGGGGCTCAGAATTACTTTTGAGAGGTTTGTATTTTTTAATAAAGGAAAAAATTATTCAGTAATTAGACAAAAGTATTCATGACAAAATGAATGGCGAATTTTAAACATGAAGATATGTGCTAAGTGAGCGGTCTATTTATAGTAGTAAAGAAATAGCTTGTGAACTACTAGAATGTGAGGGTGGGTAAGACGAGTTGAAGGAAACATTAAAAAGCAAGAAGTTTTACGTTTTAGCTTCTTTGAGAAACGAAATGGAGCTAAGTATGTTGACATTACTGTTCTTAATTTTACATTATTACGATATTATTGCTTTTGGATTTGATGGCACTTCGAATATGACTGGTAATGTTGGTCGTATGAGAAGAAAGCTCAAAATCAGAAAAGGCAAACAGTGAAGTCCTTTACATACACTGTAAAGCACAAATAATGGCTCTGACAGCAGCTTCCTGCAGAAATAATAATAAAAGGCTTTTTCTCGTTTTAAAAGACATATACAAGCTGTTTAGCAAGTCCCCTAAAAAGGAAAATATTCTACATGAAATTCAAGCAGTGATTAACGATCCCATTCTTAAGATTCCAGAATGTATTGAAGTAAGAGGGTTATCACACTACAAGATAGTAAATGCTGTTTTTAGGATCCTTAAGCCAATTACAATGGCTTGTAAATATATCCACAAAGAAGGCCCAGACCTTGCATCACTGGCAGGGGGTATCTTACTGGAAATAAGAAATGAGAGTTTCATCGTCACCTGTCACGTAATAAATGAACTCCTCAGTGCACTTTCTTACATGAGCAATGCTTTACAATATAAAGACTTCTGTCTCGTCAAAGTAATTCCTCTAATTACCTCCGCAAAACTACACTTCAACTCGAAATAGACAAATTCTAATCTAAAGTGTTCCTGGTTGCTGATGAAAATGCAACTGAAACATTTAAAGGGTATTGTGAAAGCATTGTGAAAGCGTAGAAGACAGGTTTAATGAAAAATCAATTGATATCATGTCATTTTCAAGTAGAAACCTTTTTGAGACCTTTCAATCATTAATAGCTTTACAAGACGCAAAAGGATGAAAGTTTTGTGACAAATTTCCTACGCTTAATGCGGAAAATGTGATAGCAGACTTTAAATAATTTAAAATTTACATCAAGTCCATGCTAGAAAGCGGTATGTACAAGGAGACAGGTGACAATCCAATCGCAAATATCTTTAAAGCATTCGTCTGCTCTGCTGCTGCGATTTGAAAAAGCTTTGTGAAATCCTTTTTGTCATTCCCGTAACCACTGCCTCCGACGAACGATCGTTTAGTACGATGACTAGAATACTAAATGTGATAATGAAAGAAATAGAATGCTACCTGGAATTTTGATGCATTGTATGATGATAAGCAGTGAGGGACCAGAGACTCCAAAAGAAGAATTTCTGGAAAAGTTGTTGATTTGTATGCAAGAAAAAGTCACGAAGAATGAGATTTTTGTAAAGAAAAATACGTTACTTTGACAAATTTTGTTCAGCATTGTTGTATCTTTTCATTATTGTGTAGCCTGATAGCATCTTTCCTTCATTAAAATATTAATAATATCTGAAATTAAGCTTAAATATTACTTTGTTTCATTTAAGTACTCCCACCCCCGATGTCTTAATTGCCCCACGGTAGAATTTTGACTGAAAGAAACACTGTAGGTATTGTATTGTGATTGTGTGTAGATATTGTATTATAATTGTAATTTATAGTACATGGCGACTGTTGGTACAACAGGAGCATTTCTGCCTTTGCACCCACGGTCCAAAGTTGTAATCCTGGTAGGGGCACGTGTTTGTGATATGAACATTTTGCTTTAAATTTAAAAGCGTTTGTTGAAAGCTTTATAGAAAGGGCCGTAAGATCGAGCAAGCTTATTATGAGTAAGCAACATTAGCGCTGCATGATCTTATTTTCCGTTTTTACTTATTTGTTCCTTTTGTTTTGAGTCTAGGATGTGGTTCACTATTATCAACAACTTAATATAAGGTATCGCAATATTTTTATATTTAACTGTGCTAAACTTAAGAATGTTAAACTTATTGTCACTAAGTTGTGTCATTTTTAATAATGAAATTTTAAACTAACCAATGTCGTGCAGGCTGCTCCATCACACTGAAAATTCATCCATCATGAACATGAAATATCGTCACAAATGTAGTTATTCAAGTCAAGTACTGAAAATAATAAAACTAGCCTGCGCCGGGCCTTCTGTTGTAAGATTTAAATTGTCTACATGAACAATTGGTGCATTTTCAAATATCAAATAAAATTGTACTAGCTCTTAACTTGGTTAACTTATTTTTGATGATTATTTCTGTTTTGAAATTTACATCGGATGTTACTGTATATGAATTATGAATGTAATAACTTCTTTAGTAATAACAGACATTGATCCCCGAGTCGTGTATATACTTTATATACTTATTTATATATTCCTATACCATTAAACCATCAATACATATTTATAAACTCACGTATGCATGACATCTTTTAGCGTGGCACTGAAATAAAATAAATGTCTTAAGTGCCACTGTGTAATTTGGCTCAAAAAGTACATTTCTTAAAATTGCAAACTGAAGGTTCCATTCTACTGTCGAGTTTCGTCGCAAAATATTCACTTGATTCCTTTCTTTACTTCGGAAATCAAAGTTATTGTGTTGAAAATATTTATTACTGCTTTACTTAAAATTAACGATTAAACTAAACGATTAGAATAAACGATTAAAATAAACTTTTGGTTACCTCGGCTTTGCAACCGGTCCCTTCACACTGTAAAGTAGCACAGAAATAATAAGTGCTAGACACAGCCATAGTAATATTGAAAAAAATGTGAAGTGGCATTTTAAATTATTTGTTTGTGTTTTAATTGAAGCTAATACTTTAATCAAATATTATTAAGTTGAGATAGAGTTTGCACAAATACTTGTTGTGATTTTAGTTAGCTTAGCTAAGTTAGCAATAAAATTAAACTAATTGATATTTCAAGATAACTCGCGTTTTCCCCACTGCTTACAACTTGTTCGATGAACTTTAGCGTTGTGGTAACATAAACCCACTAATAATGTGGGGCCTAATCTTTCTTAGAGAAAGGCAGCTTTGACTTATAAATAAATCTCGGACAATTCACGCCAATTATTTAGTCCTAAACTAAGCAGAGCTTGTATTATAAATATGTACTAAGTAACGTATAAAATACATAAATAAATATTAAGACGGCCATGACTCGGGAACAAACGCTTGTGCTCATCACACAAATATGTAGTAATATATTATATTAGTTCGAATCATGAATTACTTCTACCTTGATTCATGATTCGAACCGGGACCGTTGGTGCAGAAGGTAAAACGCTAGGTCGTAAAGTCTCCGGCAAATAAGTTGAACATGATTTTGAAATCACGTGACATGCGCAGTAGCAAGTTTAGGTACATTATTCACTCCTGCGCATGTCACGTGATTTCAAAATCATGTTCAACTTATTTGCCGGGGACAATACCGTCAAAATTGATGATAACATTGCTGTGCGGTGCAAGTAAGTCAACAGACTTACCGATCAAAATGGCGTCGGTTCTATAGATTGCCACCGCACAAAGATTAAAAAATGCAGTGGAAGTAGACTATGGAAGCTGCGTTTTTTGTTATAAACCAGCAATAGAAAGGTAATACGCATAGTATCTGTTTCCTTTATAATAATGACCAGAAAAGTAGAGAAAAGAGAGATTTATATGTTCATTGGATTTTTGTTCTTGAAAATTGAATATAGCAAAACTAGCAAATTACTCTTATATAGTATTCTTATAGTAAATTTACTCTTCATTTAATTCCGATTATTTTTTCTTATTCTAATTATAACGTCAAAAAAAAGATTATGTTTAAATACTTACTGTGGAGCTGCACCGTTCTCCAGTGCACTGTTTTAAAAAATGAAAATCATTTTGATATTTTTTTAATTCATGCTAAATTGTACAGCAATAACTAAGGAAAGAAATTAAAACTCATTTAAACGTATATTTAAACAAGGTTACTTCTTCGATTATACTACTTCCGTTGTATGATTCGTGGCATGTAGTTGTTTATCAAATTGAAATCGAGTATACATATAAAAAAGATTTTTTTCCTTTGTATGGGAGAAACGCAGAACAAGATAAAGAATTAAGACTGATTGTCTGTATTGGCCACTCTTCTAGGAGATATGGTATGTTAATATTCTTGTTTGGATATTTTGTGGACTGGAGTTTGTCTATGGGCCCTGATCCCCTTAGTACCATGAGATATTATAAGCAAAGTCACCATGACTAATACCAAAGTAAATATGCCTAGTCAACTTAGTTAACTCCGACCTCTTAGTCTTAAGTTATTAATTGAAATAGACAAATATTTGATTCAGCAGTGCCTTATCATCTTCATATCACATCATTGAAATATGAATTATTATAATTGATTCAATTTTTTTTTGGGACGAAACTATTACACTTACATTTGACACGCATTTATGTCCAAGACACTGTAATAAAATTCACAGGAGTAATGATCGCAATATAACACTTTCTTTAACTTAAAATAATTTATGTTTTTATAAAATATAATATATATTATTTTGGCTGCTGGAAATTGTTGGTTGTTAATGAGTGAAAGTCCTCTAAACTTCTTCCTGTCGATATTTCACTGAAAACCCCGTAATTTTTATAGGAACAAGAGCTGTATTGCCAGTTTTTGCAATCAAAATGTGTTTAATACTATAAACAAATAAAATAAATCTTACAATTATTAACTATACACACTACTATCCATATATATCAATCAAAACGTTATGTATACAAATCAATTGTACTGATTTAGATATTGGATAACACTTACAGTCGAAGTAGATGAGGGCCCATCGCTCTGTAATTGGGAATCGTTATGTTTATTGATTTCTGCATAATTTCCCAGGCTTGGTTTTAATTAGCCTTTGTGTTATGAAGCTCTTTGGGATAAAAGGGATATAGATCGTATTACTACTGTGGGAAATCATAAGAAGAAAGGACTAAAAGCCCTCTATGAATAAATATATTTAAACAATTATGATAGATTTATTGAACCCACTTCTAACCTAACCGTATCTAATCAAGGTTCACCAAAGTCGAATATTCGAAAAGGACGAGATCACATGTAGTTAGAGAGCGGCTCTTTGCTTTTCAGGCAATTTAATGTGATTCTAAAATAAAATTGTGACACTTAGTTACTTTCATCTAACAAAATTTCTAAATAATAACTCTCATTTCTCAAGTAAAGAAAAACTAGCGCTAGCCACGTTATTAAAACATTTTATGGATATTTCTAGATCTAAAACAAATTGAATCATCGAATATCGTGAGACTTGGACGTAATTCGATTTCGTAACGGTTACTTACAAATGTTAAACATCCTCCAGATCGACACTGAAATTAAATTACTTAAGTGTAATATAAATCGTTAAATAAATTTTAATTAGCTGGCCTATAATAGATTTAAGCTACGTATTACAATCCTTTATTACTTTTTACTTGGTTTCATTTAGAGTTGTTAAAATGAAGAAGTTATACTAACATAGCTTCCACAGACACGTCCCGCACACTGTAAAAATATACATATCGATTCGATATAAACTTTACTGAAAAAATCAATGCCTATGAACTCTTAATTTAAGCAAATCTATTATATATGCATTGTGTTGTTTTGAAAAATCTCTTATATTGATGAAAAAAAAAATGTCGGTTGTTTAATCTACATTTGAACGATGACAGTGCACTGAAATAATCGGTTGGAAATTCAGCGAAGAAACAAGGAAAAAGATGTAAAATACACTGATCGATAAAAAATCAATATTTTTTCTGAAAAAAAATAGAAACTACATGTAGATTATTGCATCGGGAATTTGAGAAATATGCTCAGTATAAATAATATAAGTACCTACCGATAAATCTATAAGGATTTGGTGTAATATGTTGGTTGTAGTTTGTCGTAAAAAACGTTGGCACTCGTTTTGGCTAAATTTTAATCTATGTGCACACAGGCGCGGATGCAGAACTTTGTTAAGGGAAGGTGGGTTCAATTTTTAGTGATTATTTTCTATTTTCCCAAAAATTGGTTTTAAACAAAAAAACAGTTATAAATAATATATAATAAAAATAACTGCATAATAGATATAGGAACAAAATACATTTAAATTTGACGTCCTCCGTGGTCAAGTGGCTCGCATACCGGTTTTCACGTGAAAGCCTCTTCGAGGTCCCGGGTTTGATCCCCGGTCGGGTCAATGTAGACAACAATTTTTTTTTATTTTGACTCGGATCTAGATATTGCGGTTCCATCGTTATCTCAAAATTATGTATAACGTTAAATTAAATTTACATTTAATTAAGTTTATAGTGTGAACATCTCTTTTATAATAATGCAAAGTTTACACAATTTAAGATGCGTTTTTTTATTCAAAGTGCAGTTATCTTCTTAATATATATAAATTACGTGTCACGTTGTTTGGCCGTGATGGACTCCTAAACTACTTAACCGATTTTGATCAAACTTCGTAACTATCTGTTATTTGATCTAACTTAAAAGATAGGATTGGTTTTATTTTAATTTATAACACAGCAACGCGTGGCTGGGTCAGCTAGTCTTAATATATATAAATTACGTATCACGTTGTTTGTCCGCGATGGGCTCCTAAGCTACTTAACCGATTTTAACAAATTTGCACACCGTGTGCAGTTTTATCCAACTTGAAAGATAGGATAGATATCATTTTAATTTATAACACAGCAACGCGTGTCTGGGTCAGCTAGTAATATATATAAATTACGTGTCACGTTGTTTGTCCGCGATGGACTCCTAAACTACTTAACCGATTTTGATCAAACTTCGTAACTATCTGTTATTTGATCAAACTTAAAAGATAGAATAGGTTTTATTTTAATTTATAACACAGCAACGCGTGGCTGGGTCAGCTAGTTAAATATATATACAAATATTCTTTGCTTTTTAAATTTTTTGAAATTGATGAAAAAAATACAAAGTAGTCATTAATAATGGTGTCATTTTAAATTTCGTGCAGGTAAACTAGTCTTTACTGTATTATTTTTTATTTTAGTAATAATTACACAACCTCTTACAATGTTTGTATTAAATTCAAAATAAATCGCATTAGTAAACATTAATTACTAAAATAAAGACTTCGTTCTGATTTTTTTCATTAATACTTAAAGTAACTTTGTGGTCATTTCTCGTAATAGAATGGTCTTTCTTCCAAACGCTGTGTCCCTGAGCAAATAAGTTAATTTTCTCCTAAATTAACCCACTTTTAATAAATGAACAGAGTATATAATTAATAACAATTTTTTTAAACTTTGTCCCTCGTATTGTGTGGGACGGTCCGGACTAATATGTTACTGAATTAATTGTAATTTAAGGTAGAGATGGCGTTGCTTAGATTTTGTTCCAGCTCGGACGGGATGTCTACATTAATCGTGATTAGTCTAAATAAGTTGCGATTAATGTAGACGGGGTGTCTACATTAATTGCGACTAATTTTGATCGAGGGATAAAGGAGGCGTCGTCAGTCGGCCGCGAAACGTTGAACAGTCTGCGTGTTTTTATTGTGCATGCACTATGTTACGTACCTATTTACGTATGTAAATCAACTTATCTTTTATTATTTTAGGTTCTGTATGATCTCAAAGAGGTAAATATTATAAATAAAAAAGAAAAAATGAACGTTACTCTTAACCATAAAGTTAAGCTTCAGTATTATGGAATGTATTTACCACTTTGTTCACGCAACTCTGTAACCAACGAGTGGTAACAGAGTTCTCAAGAAAGTAACAGAGTTCAATTTAATAATCTTTTATAACGTTGGACTTAAATTTAATGTTTAAAATGATATTTCGGATCTTATTACCTTATTTTTAAGCTTACTAAGTATGATGTAGTGAAAGTGAAAATCCTACATTGAGATGTAGTTATAAAACTTTTACATTATACAGACCATATTAGTTTTTGTTTCCGACTTTTGCAGAATATTTGTGTCGAATTCGTACTAACATTGTAATTGTAAACCAGCTTCACAAACATGTGTGACAGGAATTCTGTATGGCAATTAAATTCAATTGTTTATGAAACTTTCTAAGAATAATAATATAATTTGCTTGCTATTGTTCTAGACCCTAAAAACTTCTGTAAAGTTAAAAGCTACCATTTTAATACTGTTTTAGATATATTTGAGACATCAGCTACTTTCATTGTTTTCATTCATGTTCATTGTTCAGTTAATATTTAAAGAATATTTTGATTTTTGGTTTTATAAAGTTTATTGATAATTAGTAATATCAGTCACAAAGTTTACAGAGAAGAAGGAAAACTATGTTACCGTGTCATAACTTTGTTATTCTTGTCCCAAAGGTTGAATGACATATTTAAGTTTTTTTTGAAAAACTTTAATATAATTTGGTAATATTACAACACGTTCATTTGTTAGATATTTATACACTCATATGTTACAATTAGCAATTAATATTTAACTATCCAATTTTTATAGGATACATTTCGGAGAGTGTCCATCAGAATTGCACCATTTTTCATTGGACTTACAAATAGGCGCCACCGTTATATGGTTGATATACCTAAGAGTGGTACTAAGTGTTTTGGTTCCAATTTTTGTGACCCGTTACGCTCTTTGCTCTTTCCTGATAAATACTATTTAGGGGTTTTCAAGTCACGAGTGAATAGATATCTTCTAGGCAGGCGCGTCACATCCCAAATCGCATCGTCACTTACCATCAAACGAGACAGCGGTCATGCGCGTAAATAATGAAATAATCAATTTACTGTTTACTTATTTAATTAAAAAGTAAATGAGTCTTGTATATAAAAAATGTAAGGTCGAATTTCTTTTGAACTATTAAAGATACTATAACTCGTATTCAAGACGATTTTATACCGATTTTTGTTTCAATAGGTAAAAGAACAAGTTTGTAACTAATGTTGGTCAAGAATTATATATACATTTTCTATATTATTTAATTATTCATAAATTATCTTATTAACTATGGAAGATCTTCGTTTTGATCTTCAAGTCAAAATAGTGTAATTGAGTTACAGGATTTTTATTGAATAAAATTTCATACATTAAATTATTAATTTTAAATTAAAATCTTTGAATAAAATTTTAACCACGGCATTAATTCTCTTTATACAAAAAATACACATTTTCTAATTACCAATCAAAGTGATGAGTTAATAACAATTCTGTTAAAAAGATAGTAATAACCCAATGTCCTCATTTTTTAAATGTTAGAATTATTCGAGATTAAATATTTTGAATCGCGCAATTGCCCCATTCCCCCCCTGATTCCGCGCATTGTTATATGTTGAAAAAATTGCTTAGCCACATTATTGTGCATTTGTCAAAATATATTTTTAATTGTTTGTTGTGTTTGTTTGCGTATCATTTTGAAGGACGGCGATCTTGTTTATTAAATCGGAGCTTTAAAATACCTATTTACGGGTAATCCCATTTTCAATAAAGACGACGAGCTTCATTTTGTAAAAATAAAAAATTGAAACGCAACTCTGCCTGTAAATATATTAATCAATAGTCCAAATATTATGCCCTCGATACTGGATTGCTCTAGATTTGTTAGACTTACTGTAACTACATCTGTATTCATCATTTTATTGAATGTCTTCCATAATTGACTCTTACAATATGATAGCTGTGATCCGAAATATCCTGTCTATAATAATAAACTTATAGTTATAAAACTACTAGCTGACCCGGCCACGTGTCACTGTGGCTTATATAGTTGTTATAATTTGTAATAAAAAAATTTTTGGTTATGAATAAAATGAAACCAACCTATGTCCTAAGTTAGAATAAATCCAGTAAAATAAAAAAGTATCATTAAAATCAGTTGAGTAGTTTTTATATGTATATTTAGAAGTTTGACTTAGCGCCATCTATTGAATACTTACTCAATCCAGTCAACAGATGTCGCCATCTAGCGCCATCTATTGAATACTTACTCAATCCAGTCAATAGATGTCACCATCTGTTAGTATCGTTTGGAGCTAACAGATAATTGTCACCGCCAAATAATAGACAAATAATTAGCAATAAATTAAAATTGCGACTATAATTTGAGATTTAAACTATCCTATCTCTCAAGTTGGATCGAACTGCACATGGTGTGCGAATTTTATTATAATCGGTTAAGTGGTTTAGGAGTCCATTGAGGACAAACATTGTGACACGAGATTTATATATATTAAGATAAAGCATGCTTTTATGCTGAACCGAACTAAAGAGTGAAAAATAAATTTCAATACAAAAATTAAGTTTTAAACGAGAAAATTATTGTAATTGTAAGTAAAGCGTGGGGTGCTCGATATCGATTGCTGTTTTTTTTTCTTTATTTATTGATTAATTTATTATCAAAATAACTTACCATTTTTTTTTCGAAATGTAGAGTTACTATAAGGGATCATCCAATAATCACGTGAGGTTTTTAGACCACGTTTCAGAAGCTTCCCCCTCCCCGGTGAAACGTGGTGAGATTCTAAGCTATCCGCCACATCTCTAAAATCACGTGTTCATTCTTCATTATATTTTTTAAAATCTCAAATAAATTAAACAAAAATTTAGGTTTTTTTCAATTGCAATTAACTTAACGTAATGTCATAACGCATCTGACATTATTGGAATTCTCCGGTATGGTTGCACAAAAATATACACGTGTATGTAACTGCAACCGGGGGATCCCCTATTCTGATCCATAGTGATGTTTCCTGAAGCTCCTGATGTCCGTATAAGAAGAATGTCGTACAACCCCCGCTTTTCTTACAATGACATAACCTTTCTCGTTAATAACTCAATTGTTATATTGAGATTTATTTATACTTTATAGTTCAGTTAAGTTTCAGTTAACCATAAAGCATTGTTTTAAAGTTTCGTTTAAACTATAATTTATTTTTATTTTTTTATTCGATCTGCTATAGAAGCGTGACTTTTTCAGTCAGTAAGTCTCTTTTTATTTTTGTATTGTCATCGGTCTCTCATAACTATGCAAAATTTCAAATTAATATGACGTTTTGAAGTGGGTAAAAATCGCGTTGGAAGATTTCATTACAAACAAACATACAGGTGAAGTATAATAAAAGTATAATGAAATATGGGGTAATAATATGGGGTATAATAAAAGCTTGTTAAAAATGGTTTCGATTGTGAGTGGCAGTGAGACGAACGATTCAACAAAAAAGTGAAATCATAAGTGGACCACCCCATAAACGATTGGACTGGCGAATAGATTGATTAGTTTATTAAATTCAATTGTTATTTGTTGGTTGTTTAAATGTACGTTAGGACCACATGAGTAAAGAAACTGAACATAGACAAAGCTACATACGAATGCGCTGTGATAGGTACATCACTACAAGTGCAATGCGTGTGTGTGCGTTACCACTGGCCGCTTGTCACGTATAAGCCGAAACCGCTTCAAACTAGATCAGCCAGTGGTCAATCTCAGGGCGTGCAGGCGTGACGCGATGCTTGAACGTTGTGTTTTACATAATACGTAGTAATATTTTAGTTTTAGTATTTAAAAAGTGTTGTGAATATGGTTGTACATTGTCTGTGTGCAAGACTAAAATATTTCTTATTTTAACTATCCCAAGGAGTCTACTAGGTAAGTTTGTACTTGAAACTTAATTTATATTTATAATGTGTTATGTAGATTGAAAGGTATACAACTCTATAATCAAAACTACTCAATACTCATTATTATATATTTTACGGAAAATTATACCAGATATTTCGGTAAAATTGTGTAAGTAATTCTGAAGAGATACCTACAATAACTTTTTTGGGAAATATATTGAATCGGAGCGCAGGACTTCGTAAGTGGGAGAGGGGGCTTCCCTCTGGTATCATTCCCAAAGCGAATATTTTGATCTTCATGTACAAATTGTTAATATTGGTAATGACATATTAGCACGTTTGCAAGATTGTACATTTCATATGCCATGTGAGTGTTTCCCATTGGATTATTTGAAAAAACTTTATTTTATATTTAGAATTTATCATTCGATTAAAAGACACAACAAATTATTAAAAACCAAAGTAATAAAAAAAATATTTAGAGTATGTAATTTGTAAAAAATAACCTATTTTAATAAAAAATGTGCAAAAAAAGAACATTTATATTTTTAATTTATTCAATTATGCCAACCCTACCAAAATAGGTATAAATTTTACTAGCTCTTTAGAAGCTTTGTCTCTATTCCGTTTCTTTACTCATGTGGTTTGGACAGTGTACTGATAAGACAAAGCTTTTTGTTATTATATAACATAAGAGATTTTCAATAAATAATGAAATAAAAGTACTCTTGGTTACTCTGCCTTTAATAATACAATGATTGGAGGTATTATACTCACTTTCGCCATGCACACATTCATTACTCCATCACACTAAAAATGCAACAATAACTGTAGTGATTGTTAGTTCGTTAAGTAAGAATATAATATTTATTATTGTTATAAAACATACAATACTTTTACAGAATGGTCCAAAACACTGTAAATGAAACATAATTAGAAGTTACAAAATGTACTTTCACGACACGTGTCCACAATTTCCCCGCATTAGCAAATTTCAAGTATTTGGCACAATTCAACCACAAGTTCCCTATTAGTTGTTTTTAAAGGCCCATTACATAACTTTTTAGACGTGTTTTGGTCCCAGCAAATAACCTCATAATAATTGTGTCTACTTATAAAAATATATTCTCTTGACTTGGTCAATACAACAAAATGAAGTTAATCTCCATCTGCCATTGCCTTTAAACATGGCCACCAGCCATGCCTGGTGGCCATGTTTAAGCATTTCTTCTAATATGTTCCTAAAGGTGGTACGAACTATCCCGTAAACTTAAAATTAAGTTTGTTGATTAATACGTAACCGAGAAATTACTTACTTCTGAAGTAGATAGATCCCCGTACACCTAACGAATAATTTGAAATATTCAATGTTTCGAAATTTTAGGTCGAATTAATGTCTGTAATCATAGATGATTGATAATGATGAATAATAACATTTTTTGTTCGATATATAGGTATTAAAGTGCGACTTCATTTTGAATATTTTTTGAAATGGCAAACCGGGACGAGGCCAACCTCCATACAAAAAGGTTTGTATCCCTTGAAAAACTTGCCTTTATTTACCTACCTTAAATTAATTTCTTAATAACTGTTTAGTTCTATTTAAGCTAGGCTTTAAAGCTGTAAATTTTCAAACGCTTGCTGAAAGTCGAGGGAACGGAGGTATTTCTAATTTTTGCCTATCTGAAACCATTTAGATCACTATCGATAAACGTAAAAAATGGTAAGTACCTAATGAAAACTTCACTTAGTTTAGACATAAGTTGTTGATCTTAGTTTATTATCTTTTTCGGTGTTCAAACCTTAGATGAAATTGAGATTGTAAATGGTAAAAACTTTCTTTGGCTAGGTAATATTAAAATTGATGTACATATATATTGAATTTTAAAAATTACTTACCAAAGCTTGTGCATTAAACCCAATCGCCTAAAAATAATTAAAGGTTTTAACGAGTTTAGGTATCCCAAGGGTTATGTGAAGTTACTTGGAAGTTTTTTACCTCTGCGTCTGACAAAGTACCGGTGCACTGTTAAGGAAATAAAAATACCATCGCTCTGTAAATGGGAAACAACAGCTACGCCATAGCTATGAAGGGCGGGAAACCTAACTATCACGTAGGGTCACGAGGGACACAAGGGACCGATACCAAGAAGGTACCAAAAGTATTGATACCTTCTTGGTATCGGTATCGAAACAAAAGTATCTAATGAGTATAGTATATCGGTTGATATTTATGATGCGTGCCGCAAGCACCTGAATCTCTCTTTCTTTGAATGTAATAAACTTGAATGACTACATCAATAATGTTAAACCCAAGTTATACTTAATTATTATATGTATTATTTTCGTACACAAAATATGCTATATCTCTTTTGTATAATTATACATATTTATATATATTTTTGTAATACTCATTTATAATAATAACCAACGTTTAGTTATCGCTTTATTAAAACACGTCACACAATATAACTCCAGCGTTCAACTAATTTAGGCCAACAAAACAATCAAATGGGGGTATGACTATCTATGATAAATAAATAAATAAATAAATAAATATTTCCTACATTCACACCAATTAGCCTAGCCCAAAGTAAGCACAGTAAGGCTTGTGTTATGGATACTAGGGTAACGGATAGACATACATATATGATACATAGATATGTAATATTCATAGAAATATACATAAACACCCATGACTCAGGTACAAATGCTCGTATTCATCATACAAACATCTGCCCCTACCGGGATTTGAACCCAGGACCATCGGTGCGAAAGGCAGGATCGTTACCGTTGCACCAAACGGTCGTCAAATTGATCGTCGGTATGATTGAATAAAACTCTACTTGTCTTGCGTTAGGTCCCGCCTTCAACAAAAACGTTATGACTTGAATGTCAGCATTAAAAATGAGCATTGATTGTTGCTGATACTGACGCAGATATTAAAAACAATGCTGATATTCCGCAGCTGCTGAAGCTGATACTGAATTTCAAAATATATATTCTGACAACCCTGATTCGTACTGAGTATCTGTTGTATACTGGCTGGCATATATGTAAAACTACATGTTAATCAAAATTCTTACGATGTTCTATGTCACTATAGACATTAAGGTTTATGGACTTGGTTACCAAATATATTCTTGTACACACGCATTTATAAGTTATCTTTATCAAATAATCTTATTACAACATTCGTTATCAGCACGAAGCTCTAGTATAATGAGTGATCAATTCAGTGGCATTAAATTATTGTCTAATCGAGATGGGTACAGCATCTGGAAATTTAAAATTCGAGCGCTGCTTATTCATGAAGAATTGTGGAAGTCCATTGAAGGCTACGCTGATGGTGATCCTACCTCTGAAGATGTGAGAATTAGAAAGGATCAGAAGGCCTTGTCTAAGATTTCGCTCACGTTAGATGGTTCAGCCATTACTCATGTCAGATCAGCAAAATCAGCAAAACAAGCTTGGGACGCACTAGCAAATGCTTACGAAGACAAAGGGATGGGCCGCCGGCTATCACTCGAACGCCGCTTATACAAGTATGCTCTGAATGAATTTGTAAATATTGAGTCGTATATAAATGCTATTATGTGTACAGTTCAAGATTTAGCAGACATTGGTAAAGTCATAGACGACGAGTCAGTCGCCGCTATTTTGTTAGGAGGTCTGTCAGTTAAATACGAACCTCTCATAATGGCACTTGAAAACTCCAATGTAAAGGTAACAAGTGATTTAGTAAAATCTAAATTATTGAACGAAATGGCAAAAGATGTACCTCAAAATGACGTCTTAGCATTAAGTTCGAAGACATCAAAAAACAAAACTAAAAAGCCTATTGTTTGTTATAAATGTCATGAGCCAGGACATAAGAGTCCTCAATGCCCACACAAAAAGGGAAAGAAGAAAGCCAATATTGGCAGTGTAGTAGAAAGAGTTACTCAAGAAGATTCCACGTTACTCACTGCATTTGTTGCCGAAAATAATGATAAGAAATGTCAACGATGGTACATTGATTCTGGAGCAACTAGTCATATGAGTCCTTGTTTCGAATTTTTTGAAAACTATAAGCCGTTGAGTCATGATGCCGGTTCTGTCACTATTGCGAATGGAGACAAATTGCCAGCTGTTGGAACAGGTGATATAGTTGTTACAGGTATTCCAAGTATTACGAAAATAAAAGATGTTGTTTTTGTACCAGATTTACATTGTAACCTAATTTCTGTTAAGAAAGCTGTTGACAAAGGCTTCACAGTTATTTTTGATAAGCGTGGTTGTAATTTTTATAATAACATTGATGTAACTTTTACTGGCAATTCTATTTTACAGGGTACTTATAGTGGTGGTTTGTATAGTTTGAACTTAAATCCAAACAAAGCACAAAAATTTGCAGCATTAGATGTGGTTGACAATACGGAACGTAAAGTGCACTTTGAGTTGACTGAATATCAACTTTGGCATAGGCGTCTGGGTCACCTCTGTCGTATCGGGATGGACAAACTAAAAAGAGGCCAAGCGACTGGTATGACTTATGCTGATGTAGATAAGGATCCCTGTATACCATGTATAGAAGGTAAGCAAGCCAGAAAACCGTTTTTGAAAGTTAAATACAAACGTGCAAGTTCTCCCTTAGAACTAATTCACGCTGACGTTTGTGGACCATTTTCTACTACATCTTTTAAGGGCAATAGTTATTTTATTTTATTTATTGACGACTTTACACGTATGATGTTTATTTATTGTTTTGCTTTGAAGTCTGATGTTTTTGAGATTTTTAAGACATTTCATTCTTTTGTTGAACGACAATCAGATACAAAAATGAAATGTTTGCGTACAGATAATGGGACTGAGTTCGTTAACAAACAAATGTCCAATTATCTTAACAATTGTGGTATTAAACACGAGACAACAGTACCTTATAGCCCACAACAAAATGGAGTTAGCGAGCGAAGTATAAGGTGTATTGTAGAAAAAGCTCGTGCTATGCTAGCTCAAAGCAATCTTTCTAAAGCATACTGGCAGGACGCTATGGAAACTGCAGTGTACATCAAAAATAGGTCTCCACACCGAGCTTTAGTCAATGAAACTCCATATGAAAAATGGTACAGTGAGAAACCTAATATTTCTTACTTAAAAGTATTCGGGTGTAGGGCTCTTGTGCATATCCCTTCATGTCAACGCTCTAAGTTAGATTTGAAAGCCGCAGAATTTATCTTTGTGGGTTATTCTGACGATCCAAGGAGCTATTTTTTTAGGGATACGGGATACCCGAGAAAATTAATCAAAGAGAGAGACGCTACATTTTTTGAAAATATTTTTACTGATTTAAAAGCATTTGATAATCAACATTTAAATGCTTTATCTGAAACTCTCATGTCTGAACAATGTACTCCTTTAATAAATAGTGATAATTTAATGCATTCATCTGGTGATGAAGTAACTGAGAATAGCAGTGAAAATTCTTTAATAGAAGACACCAGCGGACGTAGTCAGGAAGATGTTGTTTCTTCAACTGAACCATCTCATGACAACATAGATAACGCTATAGATCGTTACCCAAAAAGAGATCGTCAGCCTCCTGATTTCTTTTCTTATAATATTTTGGTGTCTAATTTTTTAGATGAAGAGCCAAAATGTTATTATGATGCTATAAACAGTGAGGATAAACATTATTGGATCTCTGCTATGCGGGACGAATATAACGCGTTAACAAAGAAAAGTACATGGACATTAGTTGATAAACCTAAAAATAAGTCGTGTATCAAATCCAAATGGGTATATAAAATAAAAAGAGATGCATCAGGTAATATTTTAAAATATAAGGCGCGCTTAGTGGCCAAAGGTTTTACGCAAGTGTATGGCGTAGATTATTTTGAAACTTATGCGCCTGTTGTACGTAATTCTTCTCTTCGAACACTGTTAGCATTCGCTGTTCAAGAAGGTTACAAAATTCGCCATATGGATGTCGATACGGCTTTCCTTAATGGAGACTTGGATGAGGAAGTCTACATGTTACAACCAGAAGGCTTCATTGATGAATTGCATTGTGACAAAGTTTGTTTATTAAAACGTTCCATTTATGGCCTCAAGCAGGCGCCGAGGTCTTGGAACATTAAATTAAAACAAACATTGTCAGCTATTGGTTTCACGCAGGCTCCCTCGGAGGCATGTATATTTAGAAAAACAATAAATGAAAATGAAACTCTTTTGTTGGCCGTGTATGTCGATGACATAATTTGTCTATATAAAGAAGATGTCACCTTTGACAATTTCAAAAGTGACATACAAAAATGCTTCTCTATTAAAGATTTAGGACAAATTGAATTTTGCTTAGGTATGAATGTAAAATATGAAAATAATTGCCTAAAAATTTATCAGAAGACATACATCGAGAAAATAGCAAAACGATTTAATATGAGTGATGTGAAAAGTGTATCTGTGCCGCTCAACAAAAGATTAGAGAAATCAAAGGAAGAATACTCTTACGACTGTCCTTACCAAGAGTTGATAGGATGTCTGATGTTTCTTGCTGTAAGCACTAGGCCAGATATTGCATTCACGGTGAGTTACTTAAGTCAGTTTAACACCAAGTATGATGAAAGTCATTGGAAATGTGCTAAACAATGCTTAAAGTATTTGATAGCAACTAAAGACTTAGGTATAACTTACAGAAAGAATACGGATTGGATACTTCGTGGGTATTCTGATGCTGACTGGGCAAATTGTACCGAAGATAGACGGTCATATACGGGATATTATTTTAGTATCGCGGGGGGACCAGTTACATGGGAAGCGCGTAAGCAGCCGACCGTAGCTCTATCATCTGCTGAAGCAGAATACATGGCCCTTGCCAGCGCTGTCAAGGAGGCTTGTTTCTTGAGGCGTTTATACGCTGAACTATCAGGTGAGCTTCACAAAGTTGTTTTGTATTCTGACAGTCAAAGTGCACTTACGTTAGCCGCCAATCCTGTCCACCACAATCGCACAAAACATATTGATGTTAAGTTTCACTTTATTCGTGAAAAGGTCAATGATGGAACGGTTACGTTACGTTTCTTATCGACGGATAAATTACCGGCTGACATACTGACCAAGCCTTTAGGGCGCATCAAACATAAAACCTGCCTAGATGGCATGGGCATAACATAAATTGATATCGACTGCAATTGTAACTTAAGTTTTGTTGTATTGTAGTGTAATTTATGTTTTAGTTTTATTTTAATTTGTCTATGCTATTATGTTGTTTCTTTTTATTGCGAATGTGCTACTACCTTGTTTATTGCTTTTGCGAATTTAGATTATGGGGGCGTATGTTGTATACTGGCTGGCATATATGTAAAACTACATGTTAATCAAAATTCTTACGATGTTCTATGTCACTATAGACATTAAGGTTTATGGACTTGGTTACCAAATATATTCTTGTACACACGCATTTATAAGTTATCTTTATCAAATAATCTTATTACAACAGTATCGAATAAAAGTATCAATATTTTAAATACTAGTATCAAAATCAAAAGTAGTGATATGAGTAAAGTATCTTATTCGATATCGGGTCCCTACTACTATGACTTCTATCATTTATCAGAAAAAGAATACAATGAATTATAAAGTAAAGTAAAATTGTAAAGTAAGGATTACAATTAAAATAAAATGAAAAGGCCACGCGTTCCTCTTAAAACACCATTATTATAATAGCCGTTGTTAAAGAGTATATCTATTAACAACATTTTTAAACTTCAAAAGGTATTTCAGCGACATGTTATGGAATTTTGTTACTAGGTGATGCAGTCGCTAAGCATAAAGCTACGCTAGCACCATATATTGGAGCGGAACCTAATACCTAAAAAGGAAAAAAAAAATCTTTTCGAATTTCAAAATTCGGGCTCCGTCACCATCTGGCCCTAAACCTGTTGATTCAATTTCACACAAAAAATATTAAAATCGGTTAAGAACTCTGGAAGTTATGGCGTAACAGACATTGCGCCATTGAAGCTGATCCATGGGAGCTTCGCTTCGCTCCGCTCCAAAAAAGTGATATTTATACCCTAAAATGAGCCTCTTCTTTTTAAAGCCCGACATTTGGAACAACAAGTTTATTTTTAACACGCTTTTATTAGCTTCACTTGTAACTATGTAAGAAAATCTTGGAATCTTAATTTGACCCACTTTCCGGTCTTGGATTAGGATGAAATTTTGCACAAGCTCTGAGTTCTGATGACAATACATGACTAGCTAAGAAACGTCATTACAAATCAAATATGGCGGCCTCCCCAAGATGGCGAACTGGCTGTTTGAAATGCACTTCCATGATATGGGTGTCAAATGAAAGGGTTTGCTGTCAGGAATACCCACTTTTTAGTTTCTTTCATCATTAACCTGTCGAACCCCAAGTACTTCCAAATTTTTTATGTACCTCGGCCCAGCTGGAAGTACTCACTTGAGACGCCCCGCCCACTTAAGTGTTTTTATAGCCTTGTCAAGAAATTCTTACACTTAGAACAATCAAAGTACATATATATTTTTGAGAAGATAGTGAAACAAGCTTTACAATGGTGTATAAATCATAAGCTTTTGTGTTTTTGTAATAATATTTGTAAGGACAGAAACATACACGGACGAAAAGAGACTATACTTTTTCAATAAATGCTGCCTGAGCCATAAATTAAACTATATTATTGTTTTATTTTTAATTTCCTAGTATCTGAAATATATTTACTACAAGATAATACTATAAAATACATATGTACCAGTTATAAAAATACTTTAAAAATAAGTCACTGTCTCCAAGTAAACAACTCTGCGACAACGTCACGGCACAGTACCAACTTCAGAATGATGTAAAAAATTATTTTTTCATTATGGCTGCTCTGATTTCTTCTTTTTTTTGTAGCAAATGTCATTACGAATCCATAAACACTAAGTTTGCTAAGGTAAAAAAGAGTTTAACGCACTTAAAATAAGGTAGAAATGCCCCGACATCGCACGACATCGTTTGATGTATCTGGGCCGTAAGGACAACTTTTTTCGCGACATCGTTTGATGTATCTGGGACTCAACAGGTTAAAGCGTGTTTTTTTTATTTTTTTGAACTATATTTTATTGTTACTTGTATTTATTGTATAAGCATTGCTCTTTTTAAGTTATTAATAAGAAAAACGTACGTTTGCATTGCAATCAGTTCCTCTGCACTGAAATAAAAAAATAAAGTTTTAGAACATTATAATTTCATACCTAAGTTTAAATGAGGTATCGTGTATACTGTCTACAAAATAAATATTATTGGTTACTTTTCTAACTATCATAGTCTTCAATTTATTTCAACGTATAGTCTCCGGCAAATAAGTTGAACATGATTTTGAAATCACGTGACATGCGCAGTAGCAAGTTTAGGTACATTATTCACTAATGCGCATGTTACGTGATTTCAAAATCATGTTCAACTTATTTGCCGGGGACAATACGACATTCTTCATGTAATGGTTTCAGAAATTATATAAATTCATAAAACCGCGTTTTCACATATTTGCATACATTTCTTATGTGTTAGAGTGTTATCGGAGTAGGGTTGCCATCTCTAAAATTTGGAAAACAGGACAAGACGCGTGAAAACCCCGGATTTTAGAGTCCGAAAGCCGGACATGTCAACAAGATCTTTTAAACATATTCAATGTAATAAAAAACAGTTGAAAATGTCATAAATCACCTTTTTTATTAATTCATTATTTTAACAAAACAGATTCATATTACAATTTTTTACAAATTGTTTATATAAATCAGCTTTTTTAAATTAAAAACCTTATAACCTTATTAAAATATTAAACAAAAACATATATTTAATGAATTAAAATCTTAAAAGTACCTTACTTAGACCATTCTAGTATTCAGTCTTCCAATTTTTGAGGTAACTCTTTCAGCTATAGTTCTATAATTATTATCTGCTTTACTTTTTATCAGCAGTCATTTATATAACGAAATATACCTATTTTAGCAGAATATAAACTAAATTCACCACGATGGTTGATCGTGGTGTGCGAGCATAGTGCGCGTCTCGCGGGCGGCCCAAATTTTTTGTATTTATTTATTTTTTAAAACCCGGTCTACAAATGAAACCTTCCCCGGACGCTCCCCGGATGCCCTCTAAACTAGGACAAATCCGGGGAAACCCGGACGGATGGCAACCCTATATCGGAGTCAGCTTTTGTGACTTTGGTTGTATAAATATTATTAGCATTAGCTTTACTGGCTGGAATTGCATTTATCTCAAAATGCAGTGCGTTACGATATTTTTCACATGCTTTTAATAGAAATTTCTTCGAAACTGCACTACAATTTACTATTTGTGGCTTAGTCAAGGATTAAGTTAACGTCAGCTAAATTATTTGCCAATACGATGGATAAAAGTTCTGAAAATAAAACACTACTGAACCGGCTGTATTCGTGTATTGCCGTTATATCTTTTTATGTTGTCGCCAGGCACTAGATTGTAGCATCATTGACTGTTATATTATTATTACTTGAACCAAAATTTAAAACAGCACCTAAATGGCGTCTATCAAATGGCATTAAACGTTAAAATATTTGCTCCGTTATATAATTATGACAAATTCCATTCACAGTAAGTTTTATAAAATTTAAAATATGGATTCCTTTAGTTTTTACGCATGTATTTTAGAAATACAAGTATGGTGAATTACGTCCATTTGTCACTATTATGCCGAAAATGGGTCATACCTTTGCTGTACAGTTTCTGTTCGCGTGCGTCTGAAAAATAAAAGATGTTTTCTTTGCAGTTCATAATTATTTATTTCCACAAAGGCCTAATCTGGAAAAAGTCTACAATCCCCTTATTACAAGTACCAGTATGTTATTTTGTAAATAATAATTTCTAAACACATTAACTTACAATATCCCTGTGTACTTCTGCAGAAGTCAGGAGGTCAAACACCTTAAAAACATAGGATATAAGATTCGTTCATATTTAACAAACATGTTTGCATACGAAATATGAAAAATTTATTTACTGCAACAGCCAAGATAGACAACACAATAACAGGTGCTTGTCGCCTGGACATAATTTAATCAACGAGGAATATTGTGCGACGTCCAATATGAAGTATTGTTTGAATATTGAACTCTAAATCCTACCTGATTGATTACACGGTCATAGGTATTCGTAATTGCTTTTACAATCTGTTTTTCAGGTTTATCTTTCAAACTGTGCTTTTCACAGTTAAACGAAATGCTGAAGAAACCAAAGTATATTTTCAGATGTATTTCTTTATTAAGTTGTATTAATTTAGAGAGACGAAGACAGAATAAGACAGAATTTGTTGTTTAGAGTTTTTTAATAACCTCGATTCTGCGTAGCTTTTTGACACCTGTACATTAGATCTTGATATAAATTAAAATTCCTTGTAACAGTGTTTTACCGCGATGAAATCCGATTTTACGACAATGAAAATCATTATTTTCAATTTGCTGGATTAGTTCCCACTTAGAACATAGGATAGGTTTATTTTATATTATAACACAACAACGCATGGTCGGGTTAGCTAGTAATATTATTTTAATACATTAATTTTTGTCCTAAGGCGACGTCTTGTCTAACAGCTTGGTCAGACAACATAGGTTTTTAAATCCACTATTTAACGTAACTTTAAGTAAGTATTCCATCAAGAGGTCTTTCGGTGGGGTAGAAATCGATCTTTAGAACACCTATACACAAAAATGCCCAAAAAATCTCGTGGTAAATTACCGACCTACCTCTAAATTCTGCGTAATAGCAAATTTTTGGAAAATATTGCATTAATTTTCAAATTCACAATCTTTTTTTCAGGAAAATCCGGTTTCACATCTAGGCCTGTTAAATGATTTTACTATCGTCACTTTTGATAAGATATGCCAAGTTGACGTAGTCTATACTAATACCAGTAAGCGTTACGATCGAATTCAGCATTATCGACTTCTCGATCTACTGAGTTGGTTTAAATAACATATTTTCAACGTTTTTAGTTGCATTTATTTACTGCTAATATTGTTATAATATTTATTTGAGTGAAATTATGAATTAAATGCAATAAAAAAATGGTAAGTGTATTTATGTGTGAGCGTTAGAAGTTATAATTTTAAGTAGTAAAAATGTATATCAGTAAACTAAGTCAGTAATATAAATATACAATTTTAATTATATTTGATAGCTAAATTAATACCGTCGGATTGCCGTAACAATGTGTTCGTGTAGTTTACAAATTTATTCTCACCGAAATGCTCTAAAGAAGTATGACTTCCATAAAAATAATTTGTTGCAATAAACAATCTACGGCACTGTACTAAAGGAATTAGTAAATATATCTTACATTTTCCTAATGCATTGTTTATCAAATAAAAACAACAACACCATGGATTACATGAACTTTATTATGTGGGTTTGTAGCTATATTGATAACATTTGTTTTTTACAAACCTAATGATATACGTGTGTTGTTTAAAAAACTGAATATAATTCAAGACAATCAATTATGTTAACTGAACAGTTTGGTCAATAATAATTTTTTATAGCTAACATTGTAATCGGTATATAATTTTCAGATTATATACACTTTGTATGTTTAAGAGCATTCATTTTATTTACAATGTTGTGTTTTTGTGGAAATATAGCTCCAATATATATATATACACGTATACCTACAACTGTATGCTGATATTAACCCCTTTTAAGTAGAAACTAGTTGATCCCGCTTACATTACACAGCTCTTTTACCACCAGTCTACACCACTAAATGTTTATTTAAGTACGTACATATAAGTTAGGGAAATATACATACACTACTAAGAAAGTAGAGACGCTACTTGTTGATATTGCGTTCCGTTAAACAATGATTTGACATGACATTGGGAAAAGTGGAATCCGTCTAAGACTCTAAATCCCGATTGAATTACGTCCATTTATTTCTTACTACGGAACTCAGTCGACGTCCCCACATAAGATGGTATCATACAATAGTCCCTTGCAAATGCTGAGGGTCAGGAGTAGGTGCAGGTTGCATGGATGGGCCCATAGACGTCGAAGGTAATGCAGCCGCTACCTCCTGGTATCCACTCAAGGGAATGTTAGGGCATGGTAACCTTTCTGGAGGACTTTCTTCCGGTGGTGTCACTTCCAACCCGATACTACCATTGAGCGCAATTTTAATAGCATTTGCATTTTGTTGTTGCTGCTGTTGTTGATGCTGCAGAAGCGAATTAAAATGAGATATTCCAATTTCCTCAAGGCTACTTTTTCTGCGTCGAGAGCCTACTCCACTCAAGCCCTGCCGTAATGAGTTTGACCTCCGTAGAAGAATATCATCCACCACTCGAAGTGAATTCGAACGTCCTCTAAAATCGGTTAAAATTGTAGGACTGTCTGGTAATGATAACGAATTAGCTTTAGTCGTGGATAAGGGTGGAGCACGTGGTTGCGCAAAGCTTGAACCTATTCCAGAACCTCTTCGACTTGCTACCCCTTGAGCTTGTATCAATGCTTGTGAGCAAAAACTAATATTCGATTTTCTTCGGCTGTTGTGTCGTTCAAATG
The DNA here is from genome assembly GCA_927399485.1 of Calamotropha paludella. Taxonomy (NCBI): domain Eukaryota; kingdom Metazoa; phylum Arthropoda; class Insecta; order Lepidoptera; family Crambidae; genus Calamotropha; species Calamotropha paludella. Next base: position 30,625,566 of record OV656803.1, read on the forward strand.
TTTTTTGAGCCGAAAAAGGAGATGGTCTTACAAGATATCTGAAATTAAAACAAATGAAAACTATGTTGTTTTAACTCTTCATCCTGAGATGTAGCAGTTTATAAAAGTACAATTTACAATCTACTCACTTTTTATTTAGCATTAATTTGTTTTATTTCTATCTGCAATACCGTCCTTACGTTGTGCACCTGCCAGTGCTGCCATCTAGTGCTGGCTAAGTATTATTAAAACTGGATTTAGATAGTATTATTTATGTTACAAAACCCATTTTAACTGGCAGTATCTTCATAATTATAAGGACGGTATTGTATTTTAGAAATAAAAACTAAAGATTAATGAATGAAGTCTGAATGCATTGTCAATTATAACTGTAATAATATTACATTTCAATTAAACGAGTAATAAATATATATTTATATGTACAAAGGTACATACATGATGTCCCCTTCCTGTAAGTTTAAATCACAGCTTGGATTTATAATCACGTATGATAAGCTATTCCGTTTTTCGCTAACGTCATCATAATCAATACCAGTAAGATTTAGCGATTCCATTCTCGATCTTACGAGATTTGCTATTTCGGCTCTTTCGATTTGTTGTGCGTGATTATCACGAGCTTCGTCAGCTAGACTTGTGGAATACTGTGAAAACGAATACAGATCATGGAAGTCGAAAATGCGATTAGGTGCTAAATTGCATAGTCAACAACAAAAAAGTTATTCGGTTATTAATTTATTTACATAAGGTAATTGTTGCTGTCTATACATGAGAAAAATTATCATGCATGATTGGCATACATTATTACCTTGCATAGCCTGTTGTATTTATGCGTGAATGCATGGTCTATACAATTTGGTCATAACTTTATATTACTAAATGCCTCATGAACAACTGATTTAAATGTGTTCCTGTTTTGAACACAATTAAAACATCAGCATTTACTAAACTATAGCTACTACTAATATAAAAATAATTACAAAAATAAAAACAAACTCACTATATCTGTGCAGAATGATAAGTGGTATGAGGACAATATAAGTCGAATTTATTGTCTGATTGATTGAATTCTATCCTCTTTTTTTAAATTAGTTTGTTATTTAATTCAGCATTATTATAATTTTGTTGTGCGTTTAGATTCAATTCCTGTTTGCAATTACACTTCTGATAGATAGTTACACCACATTATATCCGTATATACATCAATGATTCATATATGCAATACTGCGTGCCTTTTAACGAACGAGACCATCTCACAATAGCAGTTGTTTATTATTTATTTATTTTGAAATTTAAAAAATCTAACGATATTATCATTTGGAAATTAAAAATAAATAAGATTTAGATATTTACTTGATAGATTGTGTTTTTTTTACTTTATTATTAAGGCATACTCCAATTTCATAGCGACTACAACTAGATTAGGCCAATTTAATATCAACGTCCTAACAAATCAAGAAACGAACAAATTTACCTCTAGAAACTTAGATGTAGTTTATTATTTATAAACTTACAGTCACGATCTGGCGGAGAAAATTCTATTACTAAATGAAAACCAAATGTTCATAACGACAGAAAACTGCAGTACGATGAATATTCTTAAATCCAAATAACCAAATATCATTATCCGACAGTTTCGAGAGATTTCATATTGTACCCTGCGTATCCTTAACTTAGACCTTACCGCCGGCGTGCGCTCTCCGTAGCAGCCGCCTAGGCAGCTGGTGGCCTCCCGGCGCCCGCACGCCGGAAAACCGCCGCCCTCGCCCTCCTCCTGCTGCAACTATCGTGTCACAGTTTTTTTTCCAACTTTTTCCTATATTGTCAACATTAGCACACCCCAATTCGAGGACTATCCTAATGGACGTCAATTCTTTGCACACGCCGTCTCTCAAATTTAAAATTTTGATGTCTCTCATTATGTGCTATGATAAGCTAGATCGATGATAGTTTGGAGTTACTAGCTAGTGGCACATAGAGAAAAGAATGAAATCACGATAGCATTAGGTCAATAAAGCATGCAATAAGCTAAAGCATTGCGGCTAACTAGTGCACAATCTCTTTTAACCTTATAAATATACATATTCAATTTAGTGTTACACTGGAACAAACCCATCTAGGTTTCAATTAGAAGAAATGGTTTGGTTTTGAATTTAGTCATGCAGTGAGCAATGTTTTGCTATATATCATCTTACTTTATTTAAGTTGGTACTTGTTCTACTTCATCATTTCACTCGAAGTAGGAACTGGGAATTCACATCATGTGATAGGTATTACTGTTGAGTTCTATTTTATGAGTTGTTTCTATAACAAAACATGCAGAACACACTACAAATATAACAAATAGGCGGGACTGCGATCATCGAGTTGGAATACCGATATGATTATGCATGATATTGAATATTTGTAAAAGTTTCCCAGGTGTTTTTGTACAAAATAATATTTCGCATCACAAATCATGTCCGCACTAAAGCAAGAGTTTAAATTCAACCTTTTTGGCTGTAGCAGTTTGCAATAAATTATAAAATTAAAGCACGTGTATTTAATAAGACAGAAAACAAGATTCGCGTGAAAGATAGAAAATTTGTAAATACTATATCTAAATTGCAGACACGCCACAAGTGTTATTATAATTAGGTTCAAAATATGTATATGTAAACAGATTACATTAATGAAAAAAGATGTGACGCTGACGCGGAATAAAGATAAAAAGATTAAAAGTTTGACCCGAAATACAGTCCATAGGCGGACTACTACATGTAAGTTGTGGATAAAGTACGGATATGTAACTGTTTAACAACGGTCAGAGGAAGAAGGCAGTAGTAAAAAGGACTGTATTTAAGGAGTTTAATTTGAGAGTAGGAGAGAACCGACTCACCGATGCACGCGAACGCGATGGTCGCATTCTCGCGAGGCGTGACCAAAACCAGTTTGTTGGGGTCCGTGGCGACATACTCACGTGGTGGGAGGGATCGGCTAGACTCGTGTCCTGAGTACGATATATCCCTATTGGGATTTCACATGATGTCGAACATAACTTTTGATACAGCCGACCATACGTTCGAATCCACATGTCTTCTTTTGTTATTTTCATCTGTTAGAATTTCAATTGTTCAGTTATACGTAAGTCAACAACTTACAAATGTACAGGCTTATTTGTTAAATTTTTATCGCAACATATGTATGGTACATAAAACTCGCAGAAAGACAATCTAAAGATGATGACATTGACAATAGAAAAGAATTCGCAAGCAAGTTTACATAAAGACGCTAAGACGCTACAGCAGCTTTTCAAGTTCGTATAAACTTACCGAAGTTAGAAATCCCGATCCAGGTGCCTGATCCACTCCCAATAAAAGTCGAACGAATGTAATAACGTAATCTTTAACGAATGCTTGATATAGTAAGGTGTCCAACATTGAAGCTGAAAATACTGAACCGGCAGCGAATGGCAATCGAAACATGTAAGATATATGTGAGCCACGTTCCTTTTCACGCTGTAAAATTAAATTACCAATGTTTATTACTATATCAATATACTTAATATAATACAATGAGTAAATATGGTTTAATGAAATTATAAGTTTTAAGGACCTTTTCCATTTTCGATAGATGTAATGCATACTTGTCATGTGCCCGAAATTGCATAAAACGCATATTTGAAGATTGAGATAATTCCGTTATGGATTTTATAGATGGAAAAAATCTGCAACGAAAAGGGAGAAAATTATTCAAAGAAATGCAGAAAATGTTATTCGCTTCGCTTTAAACATTATCTTCGCAATCACAACGTCGCTAGCTAGCAGTGAAAAATAGTTACTCGCTTAAAGTGTTTCGCTTTCGCTATGGTCATGATACAGTAAAATAGTTAAAAAGGAATCATTATTACTTGAACATTGTTTGCACAGCGACTATAGTGTTGCAGTCGGCGAGACTATCTTCTTCCGCCGAGTTTGATAGTTCTTTGTTGACAACGACGACATTTTCAGCTAATGTTATTCCAGCTCTTAAAAGATCGTCTAAGCTGTAAAGTGTGTCATTATTTTAATTATTTCTTAGGCTTTAAAATGCAGTATCTGTATCATAAATGTACATAATTATTTAATACTCACCAATCAATACTACCCAACATCCAGTATACCAATGGAAAATATGATATGGAATCTAAAAATGCAATGTCAGGCCTGCGTTCCAACAAAAGAATGATAGGATTGAGCGAAGTCTTGGACCTGAAGTGAGCTCGTAGAGGGATAATAAAATTGTATATCCCGTTGGAAGCATAGTCTGCAGCGAGTATTATAGTTTTATTTTGCCATTGATATTCTTTGGCATTTCTATATGCGCAGTGTTCACACACCTGTGCCAGCTGTAAGCAACACAGAGGCTTCTTCTCTTTCAGTAAGTAACATAAAGTTGGACTTACTCCTATGAATGGTGACACTGGCGGAAATCCTTTTACGATCCTAAAAAAAAATTAAAACCTCATGCCGTTGTTGATTTTTTATATAATATGATTATTGGTGTAAGTAATATTTTTTATAATAAAAAGGAGAATCATCGAATTGCTGTAAATGTAAATAAGGCATTAAAGCGAAGCAAAAGTGTCAGAATTAGAAAGAAATCTTTAAATCAGAAGATACTTACTGGCGGCCGTTAAACTATTCAATATCGTAATTAACTATAAAACATACAGGAAAAGGTGAGAATAGATGTGATTAATTCTAAACACAACCATCTATATTTATGTGCTTTCTTAAAAAAACTAACATTCAACATCAATTAAGCTAAATCACATGCTCGTTAAAAAATTATTGCACGTTGCATGTGCATAGGGAAAAGGGAATATATTTGATTAATTAATTGTTCTTCGAATAGGTAGTAACTGCTTAAAATAATGCCATCTAGTTGATCTCGCTGAAGTACCGAATTCGTGCATGCAGCAAAATTTGTTTCATTTATGTTATTTTATTTTGTTAGTACGCTGATTGCTAAGGGTCGGTTACAAAAATTTTATGTATAACCTTTTATATACTAAATACTAGTTTTCGTTAAGTAACAGTATAATCTTAATGAGATTCATAGATAGGTGGTGAAAGAAGGAACTTACGTATTGGGCTAAATGTAAGCGGCTGTAGATAACGTAGTTGAGAAAAAAGCATTCAATGTGTATTTTAACACGCTTTTATCAACTTTAACTGTATGTTTGTTTGTAACGGGATGTTCTGACAATATTTTTACGAATTTCAAAACGTCAGATTAATTTGAAATTTTGCGCACTTATCAGATACCGATGACAATATACTAGTAAGGATTATTACACTATGCATACACGTCACACAATATAACTCCAACGTCCAACCAATTTATGCTGACAAAAAAATTAAATGAGGGTATAAATGACAGATATTTTTGTTTAACTATCTATGATTGAATAAAACTCTAGGTGTCTAGGTCTCGTCTTTAACAAACACGTTACAACTTAATTGTCAGCATCAAAAATCAGCATTAATTGTTGCTGATATTTAACAAAATGCTGATAATTCACGAATGCTGATGGTGATATTCGCAACAAGCCTGGTCCGGATGTTCTTCATATTGGTGAGACAACGCTGGCCTATAGCGTAAAAAAAGTAGAAAACTATTAGAAAATTTCGACAGGTATGAAATGGCTTCGTAGCTCAATAGGGAGAGCATCGGACCGGACATTTAGAGTGCGGGTCCGATACCCGCCTGAGAATTTTATTGTGAGCCGAATCAATTATTTGTAGTATTTTCTATTGAAATAATTAATCAAATAAATTATAATTTAAAAAACTAAAAGAGACGTTTTTATGGTTCTTTGTATGATATTCTTCTTATACTAACTCTGCATTTCGAAATAAATATACTTAGTAAGATATCTTGGTAATAAATAAAAAAATGCAATAATCGATATCGAGAACCCCACGTTTGTCTTACACTGACATTTATTTTCTCGTGAATGACTTAATATATTGAAATTTATTTTAATCGATTTGCCATAGCAGGGTGTTTCTTAGTTTTTTAAACTATAGTTTATTTTTATTAATATATTTATATATCAATATCAACATTATAATTTTTCGCCTCTTAAAGTAATCTTTAGCAGAACCTATAGTTTGCACATTGCATGTATTTTATTATAATATAATTATCGTAAATAATGATAAATAAATGTAGAATTAGTATTGTTTACTTGAAAGCCAATATGCTGGATTGAAACTGTGTCGGTAATCATACGTTGACTACTGTACAAGTACAGCATACCATCATAGTATAGTACTCGTACCGTCATAGTATACAAACAATAATTAAGATAGATTATAAAATTGAAATAAGGTAATCAAGTCCTGGACATTTTCCTGGACAATTATATATATTTCTGGAATTAAAAATTACGCTTTTTCATAGCTTTGAGCAATAAAGCCCCATAATTGATGCACAATCGTAAAATAATTTAACATCTTAGTAATAAAATACAAGGCTCCTTACACTGTCACATCTGGGGCCTTATTTTTTAAACGTTTGAGTATGTGAAACTCACGTGTCTTTTTTATTCCCTGTATCGAGAGAAAGACACGTCGGGCGTGTGCCATGCGCGCCTGGTAACTTAAATTTTCGCTTGCAAAAATAGATCACAATTTTTTTTTAAATCAAAATAACTTAAGCAAAAAAAAAAAGGAATGGCAGCTTCAGAGTAATAGCTCTATATTAGGATGAATATATCGTTTATAAATTAAAGAAAAATAACACTTCAAAAGTAATGCATTATAATTTAATTAAAAATTAAGATGCTCAGTGTATTATAATAAAATAATAATACACTCTTACTAACACGGTTGATAATCCCATTTAATGTAAAATTTTATATGTATATGTAGTATTTAACTTTTTTCATTCCATCAAATTTCTATGGAGAAGTGTTATGATGTTGATATCACGTACCTAATGGAATTAAAATACAAATCAAAACTAATTAATCACATTTTTTTTAACTTCATAAATAGATGACTGAGATATTAAAGTTTACGTATTTTAGTGCGTAACGTTGAAATTACGTCACAGGCCAGTCGGAAACCACAGGGATTCCGGGTCTCAAAATCACTTATTAGTTCCCTATAGCTCTTGCGTAGTTTGTAGTTACGTGCAGTTGCTTGTTTTTATTTATACGTCAGGTTTTTATTTCATTGCAATGGAAGAGGACTTCGTAGAAAGATATAATGATAATACAATACAATAACACTTTAGTGCTTACACCACAAAAACAAAAGTGTACACAAACACAGATAATTGCTTAAAACTAACGAGTAACAATGGGCGGCGTTATCGCTAATCTCTACCAGACAACCTTTGGGTGGAGAGGATAATAAGGAAGCTTAATTTTATAATTATGTCAGGGATAGAGTGTTTGAATTATAAAGAAAATTAAAACATTCTTTAAAATAGAGCGGGGAGTAGGGATTAAACAACACATTGTAAAGAAGAGTTAAAATATCTGTATTTAGGCGCATAGGAAGCCAAATGAGCCGAGAGCGAAATTGAGAAACATGATGATATTTACGTAGGTCAAATATGAAACGAATCCAAAGGTTTTCAAGTCGCTCAAGTTTATTCAGCTGATCCTCAGTGAGATTAAGATAGCAAGCGTCGACATAATCGAGAATAGGGAGCAAGAAAGATTGCGCTAGGACAATTTTGGTGGTTGTATGTAAGAAGTTATGGAGCTTTTTAGGGAACCAGCCGAAGCAAATAATTAGCGACTGACGGCTTGCAACTGTGAACTCCAATTCAAACAGTTGTCAAAATACTGATAATTTGCGTGACATTGATTAAAACACAGTGATGGATTTTTTGGTCAATTAATTGGTAGTTAAAAACTTTTAAAACATACGTCTTTTTTCCGCCCCATTACTTTGTGGCACTATGATGATTACGATGACCAAACACATAAAAAACCTGATGATGAATAAAACATTTAAAATGACATTAATCAATTAAATTTCGAAAAAAAATATTTTTCAAAAAATCTTAGGCACGTTTGATCTATGACTGCGGACAAACTAATCCGCACTGGGCCTGCATAATATTTTCATCGGTGTTTACAGTGTTTTCATCAGTTGGGAAGGCGTGTGTCTCAGCAGTGTGATCGATTGAAGCCGGCACTCTCTAAATATCTCTTGTATATGATTCTTAAAAGCTTTTTATTTGAGTTATTAAGTGACGTGCTTTATTAAGTAGGGAAATACAAAACTTGTCGGCGTATTTTTTTAAATTTAGTCATCGTGTACTATACTAACTGTGTCATGATCGGCAAAAGTGTCTGCACACCAATGAATTCGTAAGTAAGTACTCAGCGAATACGAGCTGCAGCGTCTTGGTCACGCTGTATCGCCTCGTGTACGAGTAGTACATACAGTTACCATTCTAAACGAAACTATTATTACATGCGGAAATCTGAAGTCTCATAACTTTTTGATCAAATATTTCAATGATGCTTTCACATTTTACTTAAAGTTTTATAATTTATAATGAAACAATGAAAACTTCTTTGAGTTAAACCATCAAACTTTTCAGACTGTTTTGCTTGTTATACATATCCCTGGATTGAGGTATTCTTTGCCCTAACAAGACAATATATGTGAGATGTCCGACTTGTTCATTGGCTGGTTTCTTTATTTACCATTCCTAAGGATTGTTATATGTTGTTTTCAAATGAATTATCGTTATGAATTGCATTAAACTGTATAATGTTCATATTTTATGTCTCGTTAGCCGATTTAAATAATAGTGCTTCTTAATATAAGTCTTTTGAAATAATTCCCTAATCGAAGAATGTAACCGACCCTTTGTTTCTCTCTTTTCAAGTACCTTCAATGACTTTGAATTGTTACAGTTTTGTAACTGTAGAGACTGTAGATTCATTTTACGTAAAGCTCATTTTCGCTCACCTGGTAAAATCGTTTCGCCAGGCGCTGTGCACGACGTCACTGCCTGCTAACGACGAGAAGCTGCTGGTGGTGACGTCATCACTGGAGGCAGGGTGCGGGCCGTGCAGTTGGGATTTACGTTCAGGGGTTTAACAGTTACACAATGCACACAATTGCTTAAAGAACTCAAATTATATTTTAAAAAGACAGTGCTATGAATTTGGGATTTAAACATCTGTTATGGATTTGTGCAAAATATAGATATTAACTAAAGAGTATATGGTATTGCCTGATTACCTTGGTGATATATTAAATTTGTCACTGATCAATATCTTGTTTCGCTGTTCGGGTTCTATCTAAGAAGATGTCTATTTATTGAACGTTTTATAAATTATAGAGGTATGTAACGACTTGTAAGCATTTAGTATTAGTTACATAACCGTTGGGAGGTCGTTGCCCAAGCTTAATGATGATTAATGTATAAGAAGGTATGTTAGGCTCTATAAATAAAGACCTTGAGCCTAACAACTAACCAACCAACCAACCTACGGGGCTAATCAAGAAAAATGTTGATGGGAATCTGCATATAAATTCGACTAAGGTTTTAGCAATGATGGTCGAATTCGTCTTTACAAATGTGCTTTTTTACATTTACAATAAATAAAACCACCTTTGTGTCGTATTGCAGGCATATAAGTTATAACTCAGAACGCGTTATGGTTTTTATTTATTGCCATGATGTTAATGTTGTCATAAGCTGTCAACTTTTTATAAGTAATAATTTTTCGCAATGTCATGTTTCTTTTTTGTTTAAGTCTAACAATGAGATAAACTTTAAAATTAACTAACTGACGTCGTTAATGAGTTCATTATGTTTAATTCATAATTGTTTTACTCACAGAAGAATAAAAAAGAGGAGAAGTCGCACGACCTCAACTTTTCAAGGAAACCTGCGTAACCTAACTCACTCATATTTAAATTGCGATAATATTTCGATTAAGGTTTCAGCAAAAAAAAGAAAGACTGAATACGCATATATTATCTCATAATTAATTATATCACTTCTTCGTTCTAGTATCGCTTTTGGGTACAAGATGGCGTTATAGTTATGCTTTTAGCAGCGCTGCTTTAAGCATACTGTACACTGCAGCTACACGGTAGAAGGCGCTTCAAGCAGCAGACAGAACAAACAGCACATTGAAATCTACACTTTAACTTCTCAAAAATAAGGAAGGTATTTTTTTCCATTTCCAAGATCTTACATAACCAATTTATAAATTTTATGAAAATAACAGAAAATATGAATAAACGATGGTACGTTATGCCTTCTATGGATCAATAAGTTCTTCGACTGTCATTTTACATCCCAAAACTGCACAAAATGGCATTTATTTCTTTATATATCTAATGTTTTGCTATATTGTTTCGCGTAGAGTTCGCAATCCCTACTGAGTAAGCAGAAGGTTTGAGTAAGCAGAAGGTTTGAGTGCGCGGAGTTACGCATACTTAAGTTTACGCGGGTACCGCCCACTTACGACTTCTACTCTTTTTTTACTGTTCTGTGGTTTTACTCAATGCATGCAGAAGTAAAACAATTTCCATGTTGATCAGATTTGATATTGACAACGAACTAATATTAGTATATCCAATGGTAATCAAATAATTTGATTTTAAAATACCAAAGAGATAATGAATATAGATTGATAGGAAGCTGAAAATAAGGCTTGTAATGTAATATTGTCAAAAATAAAAACTTGTACCCAATCGTGATCCAAAGTAAACAGCCGTTGAAAAGAAATAGGTTATTCCAGATAAGAAAATTATAAATTAACTAAGGCTTTTAATTAAGAGATCTCTCAATAAAAAAAGAGAAAATTCTCAAGATAAAAGTCTCAAGAGTGTTTTGTGTAATTAAATTATGAAAATGGCTGATAATACCTCGATTATTTTGAGTTACCTATTGCTTGAACTGTTATAAAACAAATAAAAGCTGCATAATTTACAAATTAAATGACAAAATAAAGTGAAACCGTTTTTTTTAAATCCTTGCATGGAGGACTTTACTGTAATTACAACAATTGTTCTATAAATTGCATTAGACTGCAAAACTCATTGATTATGGGTTATTTACAAGGAACTAAATATTATGGTATTCAAATACCTAAATTCAATATTATTATTGGGTTTGTTAGAGGTAAACGCTGTTCTTTGACTATATTTTAGTGTTGTAAACCCCTGTGGAGTTTATTTTTAGTTTGGACAATAGATTATTATAGATTAGAAATGAATGTTGATTGTAATATCCTCCAATATCCTAGTGACGCAGAAATAAAAAGAGAATAAATAGACTTTTATTTTAGGAAGTATAAGTTTAGTTACAGTTTCTTGTAGTCAAAAAGATCTTTAACAGAACCTCAAACTATGAAAAACGAGACGCCCGAGAGAAAACATAAGGAAGATGATAAAATTACAAATTGCAACAGGTGACTGTTAGGAAGGTTGGTGAAAATACTATTATATTGGGTATTACAGACTTTCAGTTAGAAGCACAATAAGACACTGCTCTAAGATTTTTTTTTACTATTTCTTTATTAATATAACTATTTATGCTATCTTCATTATCACTTTAAACACAACTTTTAACATGATTTTTACACTATTAGATGAAAAATAAAGCAATGACAAGCTTAAGCAGGACGTAACGAATAGCAAAGCCAAACACTTACATGTAACAATGATGATTTGTGCAGTTTTCATGCAGCTGGCGTGATCCTGGTCTGCTGTCTATAGGAGTGAATACACAGGCTAAAAATGATAAATAAGAAAAAAATCGTCAAGGAACGTTACGAGACAGGTTTTCTGCCAGAGTGACAATCCTTTAACGACTTGAAAAGTTGCTTAGAATTTATTAAAAAAAATGTATTTTATCATAATGTTTAAAACGAATTAAAGTGTTCTATGATTGATAAAGTTTTGAAAAATGCTCTACTAAAAGGAAAAGTTTATTTATAACCTCAAAAGGAAGTTTTTCCTATGAATGAAATGTACCTATAAAACTGAGTCGTGGTAAAATAAAATGCCGTGCGGATGGGATGCAAAATAAGCTTAAGCTGAGGGTTTTTTCTCTTACGCTATTTTTTCAGAAGGTGATCGCCACGGCACATCGTCTTCTAATTCATCTTCACTTTCATCTGGTTCTGGTTCATCATCTGGATTATCTGATGGTATATTTAAACTACTCGTGACCATATCAGGAACTGGCAAAATAGACGGTCTTCTGCTTCCTAAAATGTTAAACATTATATATTTATGGTGCAGTTTAAAAAATTTAATAATTTGTAGAAACTTTAATACCTCTCCTGTAATTGAGAGCATCTGGGCTTAAGAAATTGCAATTATCTGGTTTAGGAAGTAATAAGTGACTATCTGTTGCGCTGTCAGTACCTGGTGAATCTTTCAAACAAGTCCTTGAATCTGACGTAGATGTGCCCTCACCGTGCTTAGCTGTGCAAATCAAACGTATTTGAGTTGTTAGAACAAACGCATTTTCAAAAAAAAAAAACATTTGTCACGAAATAATTATTTTCATGATTCATAGTTTAATTTTACAGATTTTATGTATACATTTAAGAAATTTTAAATTTAGAAATATAATTTTGATGTCTTAGGTAGTTGCGATGTATGCGTACGATTATAAATAATGAATTTTGAATCGGCCTATCTACGGATTTGCATAACACTTAAAACCAATAAAAAATCACCACATACTAATAAACAATTTGTTAAACAAATAATAATACACTAAAACATTTATAAAGATTTAATAAAACACACCAGACATTTTTTTTGATTACGGATAAATTGTTAAAATGCTATCAAGTGAGTGTTTTACTATACTTTTTATAAGCATCCGGTGTGTTTCATTTCTTTGGTCGTTTTGCTCTGTTCTCTGGCATTGCAGTAATTTTTCCATGTAGTAGTAAAATTTGTATGAAAAATGCATTTTTATGAACTTATCGCACCGAGAGACTAAATTATACATTAGGCAACAAAACAAATATATGAAAGAGGAATAAAGAAGCTAGTTCGTCTTCTAGCTAGTATAAAATAACGTCAAAATTTACAAAATGCTTAATCATTGGAATTTTGGTAACACTGGAATCCAACATCCAAGGAGGTTTAAGTAAAAAAAATATTTCATCATTTTTATACTGATCAAATCGCACATACAAGTAGATAAAATCCTTTCAAATAATACTGGCAACTATTGAGCAATTTTTAATGGTATAAAAAAATAAATAACCACTTCTGGAACGTTATCGGCGGGCTTAGTTGATCTCTAATACCTTCTTGTAAAAAATATATTTAACATTAATAAGCTATCGGGACTTTTTGGGACCTTTCAAAGGCTTTTGAAAAGCCACGAAACATTGTTGAAAAATATGGAACGTTATGGTCCGAAAAATATTAACAGACCTCATACAGTCATATTTTTCTGAGTTCAAAAAGTAGTAATTAGCAAAGCTATGTCCTGTGGAGTACCAGTTATGGGTGTGCCCCAAGGATTGATATTGGGCCTATTATTATTTCTTATTTATATTAATGACATTCCTCATCGTACAAAAAATATGTTAGACGGTTCTGGTTGCAGATGATACTTATCTCTTTAGTTTTCAAAGCTGACAGAGGTAGTTTGTGTTTGGAAGATGTACCTAAACAGTGCCCTCTCTAAAGTAGTGTACTGGTTCACTATTAATAGGTGAACTGCCAATATTGAAGATATATTTATTCTTAAAAAAGGGCGGTGCGCGCTATATACTAACTGCGAACCAGAGATTCTCTTCGACAACTTTACAAGGGGTTTCAAAATTTAACAGTCGCGTCTCATTGATATCTATGAAAATATTAACACTATGCCACTTTTATATAATAAGAGCGATATTCAGTCAATTAATACTCGAAACAAGAATTCAGGTTTCAAAAAACAAGAGAGTTGGGTAGAGATTTATCTTTTTATAAGAAAGTTTTACACAAGCTGACTGAACTACCCTTTGAAAAGTTTAAAAAGATTGTTAAAAATGCACTCATGAACATAGGCTTTTTACCATATCGGTGTTTATTGAAAAGAATGACACGTGGAGTTCATAGCCATGTTTCTATTTTTTTGTGATGAGAGATGATAACTGTATAATATCTGTTTATTATAACAATAGATTTTTCTTATACATCTTGGTAGTAGAAGTAGTCATCTCGGTAGAATGGCTCCCGACGTAGGACTTAAAAAGCCATGGTGTAGCTTTGACGTTCAAAAAAAAAAAACCATTGTAATAAAAAATCTTTCATCCTTTTCTTATATTTTATAGTCCATACATTGTTATTTAATGTGCTATTTATTTATAATACACAAGAACCAGTGACCTGCACATATATAATCACTTAATTATCTTTGTAATCCGTGTGCAGGCAAAAATATTGGTTTGTTTTTCATCTCATTTACTCCTATCAATAGTAACCGGAGTAACTTTGACAGTTGGAGTGCGATAATTTCATAGTTATGCAAAATAATCTTCACTTTAATTCAATATGCCATAGCAACAAGAGCTAAATGACTTGGAGATTTATATAACACTGGTTTGTCATTGATGTGGATGTCAAAAGTACAAGTCTGTTTTATTTTGAAACGCTAAATGTTTGTTGTAATTATTATACCATGAAACATGCATAAATAAATAATGTCCAATCGTTAGTATTGATTGTGAATTTGAAAATAACTTTGTTTTTAAACCAACACTAAGCGCACTCACCCCATAAATGGTCTGTGGTTGCTGCCATCTGCATTATAGATCATTTGTAAGCGTTACTATATATATAATTTTGAAACTTTTTTGAGACTATAACGAAGCTCATCGGATCTCTTGATCTTGTATTTTTTTACTTAGTTATGATGCGACCCAGAATTACGGGGACGAGACTTGTTTTGTAATCAATAAATTTTAAAGGCGTCATTTCTAGCAAATTTCTTTCAAAATTCTAGTAAAGATTGCATAATAAACTATACGACAAGACTGCATTCGTTATAGTCCGTGTTATTTTTATCATTGTGAGTGAAACACCCCATTACATTTTTCGTAAACATATTAGTATAAAATTACAATTGAGTTTATCATAAATTACTTTAAGTAATAATTAAAAATAGGTTTACGAAATTAGGAGTGATTTAAGCAAATAAATACAACAAAAAGTAGACCGAATGCATGTTTATAAAAAATATGTATTCGTTCTGCTTCAGGCATTGAACCAACTGTGACACTCACAGCTAGCGACAGTAAAATTAGCGGATGATACAGTATTAGCTTGGTTGATGCGTGATGGCGATGCATTTGGTGTGGAACTCGCGGGAGCTTGGAGAATCACTTGTGGGAGTTCGTATTGAGCGACGTTACTACCGTCTGGTTTTTTCTGCTGCACAGAACCTTCCTCTGCATCGCCTGGCCTCTTCTCGTTTGAAAGAAGACTACATGCTGTTTGGTCTTTTGGTATCGAAGCTTTATTGTCTGTTTGTTTTTCGGCAACGACAAAGGCCGAGTTTTCCTCTTTTGTGATACTCATGTAATAGCACGTATCACTACTTTTCATTATATGTCGCGGACCAGGATTTAATAAAATTGTATCTTCGTAAAATTCCGGCAATTCTGCTGGCCGAACACCCACTAATGCTACGCCGTACCTTCGCAAGAAAAAAAACCAGATATTTTAAAAACTAATGAACCTATTCTATTTGTAAATACTTGTTTTTCCAAATCAATATTTTACTTACTTTCTATGAGAATGAAAACTGGCGTAGGTGAAACTTTTGCCCTCATATTCTCCGAAAAAACGGCTATCGCCCAAAACTATGTGATAAATTTCATTTCCAGAACATTTGCCATAGAGCCGATGCCATTCCTCTGGCGATTGTTGACCTTCCCTATAAAATTGAAATGTTTAAGGAGATGCATTTTGTCGTAATATATTCATAATGATATTTTTAACTTACTGTCCTCTACTAGTATGCAGTAAAAGAGTGACAAGAGTTGATGCGCCTGGACATGTGCAGTTATTGGCTAATAAGGCATATTTAAATTCGTCTTCACATACGACAAATTCAGCAAACTTAACGTGTAATTTGTTCTCTGGTCTAAATATCTGTACATACTGCGGAACATCTGGAGCAAAATCTTTCACAGCCCAAGACCTGTTCGTTAACATTAATGGATAAAATAAAAATATGCTTTTCGGTTTTAATCTCGATATTTGTAGTTTAATGTTCGTTTCTTCGTATTAATGGACTTTTTTATACGAATTAAATTATGACAGAGGTATTAAAACATTAAAGAGAAAATAACAAGAATGGCAGATAAACTGCATATTTCTACATATTTTATAATGCATTGTAAGCAATCCTAAATATAATACAAAACATCAAAAATATTTACAGAATTTCCATCTTAACAGTTACCCTTTCCACTTGAGTTGAAATGGATTTGCTATAAATTTATTTCTTATATTACCTTAAAATTGTGTGTTCGTCTGCTGCTGTTTTATCAGCATAATTGCGGGCTGCTAATATGAAACATGCTTCGGCTTCGTTCATACGTGCCCTTATTAAATCAGTGTCTTTTAAACATGAACCTTGTATATATATAACCCGTTGGGCCCATATTGGTACCTGTGTGTAATAGTTGAATTACTATTTTGTAAAAAAGCTTATTCATTGATATGGTCATTGATAGAAAAGTTGATACTTTTTTAATCTATCAAAGCCACATTAATTAAACATGATTAATAAAATGAACTAAAACAATGAACATCTATTGTTTCAGCTATCGACATAATCAGTGATATAAAAATTATCGAAAGTAAAAAAAAAACTAATTTCCTTTTATTAATAAATTGGAAAATATAAATAAACAGAGACGTTCAAGCTTTTTAGTCGAGAAAGGTTAGTACCTGTAAAATCATTCTCATGGTCGTATCTAATTCCATGGGAGACAGGAGCACTACATAATAATCTTGCAGAAGAGGGTGTGCGTAAAATTCATTTAAGAAGTCCATTATTGTGTCCGCATGTAGCGTCGTAGAACACACGACGACGTGTTTTTCGGATTGAGCGCGGTGAGATGAATAAGATCCTCCCAATTTCTGTCTCTCCATCCACGTGAAAGCCAATTGTTCAAACTGGAATTAATGTCAAAACGTTATTTTTGTCTATTTGCTACGGTACTTTGAATTAATGGCATTACATATAGTGAAGTCTGCATACTTCACTATATATAATGCAAGTGTTTTATTGATAATCTATGCTTTTTTTATTACTCTTGATTTTTTAAGCGGTTAGTGTGGTAGTGAGCTGTTTGTACTCGTTTGTTCGCAACATTTATTGATCGAATGTGGGAGTGATGATAAAAATAAGGCAAAGTGTTGCATGAATACAACTGTTACCTTATTAGTAATACGTATAATGATCTGTGGTTAGAACGCGCTATCAGTTTTACATGTTCCAAATAAGAAAAGCTGCGTGAAATGTGATATGGATACGCAGGAACGTTTGGCACTAAAAGTTAATTACTTCTGGTGTGGCTTTGTCCTTGAGAGACGTATGAAGTTAATAACTTAATTGATGTTTTAATGGCTCGCAGTTGGGCGGCATACCTGCGTTGGTAGGACAACAAGCGCAACTCCAATCATTATCACCATGAATAGTTGTGAAGGCCAAATGTCGGGCACGAAGTCACCATACCCGACCGTGGAGAAAGTGACTACCACGAAATAAGTAGCTTGAAATAGATTGAGGTGTCGGTGGCCGGCTCGTTGAAAGTGCTGAATGCCGCATACACTGAAATAATAGTTAATAATAGTCAGAAAAAATAGTGACTATCATAATTTCAATTTAAGAAATAAAGACAAGCGAGCAATGCCCAGGTATAGGCTCCATAAAATAAGCAACTCCTCTGCAGGTCACTGTATACGAATGTACAACACGCTGCCATGTAACATGCATGACTTGTCAGTGAATAAATTTAAAATTTTAATTAAAACTCAGTTATGCAAAAAGCCTTATTACAGTGTTAAAGATTTTTTGAATGATAAGGCAGCGTGGACCTAAAAGAAATGAATTGCTCGTTCTCTGAATAGTTTTGTAATATACACAATTTGTAAGACATTTGGTGATTTTATAACAGTTTTGGCACATGAGTTTCTTGCCCGATTCTTCTCATGTTAGCCCCTACGTTCGGAAACGGGTCGCTCGTGGCGATTACATGCGCGGCATCAACTCCGCGGATGTGCTTGCCGCTAGCGCACGGGTTCTCTTTATTATAGAATAATATTTTTTTGATTTTGTAAAATTGAAGATTTTAAGTGCCCGCAAGGGCCTATGAAATAAAGTTATTTTGATTTTGATTTTAATTACTTTGACATACATATATGTAAAAGAGCGCATCGAGGACATTAAATAATCACACTCCTTATGTACATGATAAATACGTAATTTCTTACCAACTGGATTCATTTTCCTGAAAATATTAACTGGGAAAATTATATTTTTTTCATCGGTTCATTCGTCACCTGCGTGGTGTTTTTTTTGCACCCTTAGCGACGTGGGCTAGTAGGGAGGTGGTGAATACATCATGGATACCAGGTGGCCGAGAGGTTATGTCAAACTCGTACTGACTAAACACCATCTAGTAAGGGCTATAGCCTAGGAAGGCTGTATAGGCTTCATCGAAGCGACCGCCTCGGGGGAACCCGCGGCGCGGCGGCGCAGACCCTTCGTGCCGGCTGGGTTCAATCTAAATAGGGTTTTGCCTATCGTATTAACAACAGTATCAATGGTTACATTGATTTATTCCGTCTCAAGTCTGTGAAATTCAAAATGAATTTAATGACACCAATTATTATTAATATTTTAGCCCATTTCTCAAAATATACCTAGATAAAAAATGCAGTATACTCTGTTGTTTATAATTAGCTGTGAAAACTATTTAGGCAAATAGATAATGATGAAGAGGAAACAGTCTTCCTCTTCATATTATCGATGGTGCTTAGTTCTGACACTTCAGATCATGTGCCCTATAGATAGGTTTTTTAATTCATCTTCATCGCAACTTGTATCGGTTTTGCAAGTAGAGTTGTCAGATAAATAATAATACATAATAAATTTCGGACAACTTACAACAATTTTATTCAATCTAAAACTAAGCAGAATTTTACTATAGGTATACTTACGTAAATAATACATGAATTATTGATTCGAGTACAAAAGCTAGAGCTCATCACTCAAATATATGCCCCTACCAGAATTCGAACCCGGGACCTATGGCCCGAAGCTATGATCGCTATCGTTGCTCCGAATGGCCGCCAATGGTAATGATTCTTCTGAATTGTCCTCACATTTATATCATGTCCAGATTCCCGGAAAATAGTTTTTACAAAAATAAAAACGATAGAAAATTAAAATCTTTATACGGTGAACTTAATTTTAATTGGTGGAGTTAGTGAAACCGAAGCTGAAGTATGTAGGTTAACAGCACAAGTTATAGACTTTAAAAATTAAATGAACTCTTAATAGATATCATGTGTAATTAATAGCAATGGGTATATCCGTAACGGTGAATGTTTTGGGTATTTATTTATTTATTGGACAGGGTACAGGGCGCTTTCTGACACCACCAGTTCAGTTCAACTGTAATCAGTTCAGGCTTTTATATATAAAATAGATGGCTTACAGCAAGTAATCAGTGTACGAAAGTGCTCAAGTTTAAACTATACCTACGTAAGTGCTCTTTTCTCCATGTAAAATGCGCAATTACCTTAATAGAGCTTTTTGTTGATAAAAGCGGGAAGCATTGTGGGCTGTTTATAAGACTTATAAGGTTACGAAAATTGGGTTGCACGGACGATTTTACTGGATAATTTATTTCACACGGAAGATAGGCTTTGCTCCACACCATGCTTTTAAGAAAACAAACATTAATCGATTTATTTTTACTATTTGTTTCCATTTCAAAGGTAGTGGAAACGGACGAGATGTTAAATAGTTTTGCGTGAATTTTCTATACTCGTACTTTATTATTGTATTATAAACTAGTCACTCAGTTTCCTTCGTTGTAAAATAAACATTATTTTATCAAATATAGTGTTTTTTAGCAAGAAAATACATAATTTATTAGAAATGGATAAATGAGCAATGTACATTAAGCAATACATTAAACGATCTGTCTTGTGTCAGATTACATTTTATAAAAAATAAAATATCTTTTATAAATAACGAGCAAATGGCGACAGTGAATATTTTAACTCCATTAGTATAATTAATATACTAAATTGACCACTCCACATACAGACTCAGTAACTGCGTATTTCTGGTTGTTTCCACTTGTGCTCGGCGTGAGTAATAAATTTTTAGTTATAGTCACTAAACAGATAATATTGTACGAGTCGAAAGTTTGATGCACAGATTATATGTGTCACACCCATAAATCCGAAAAGTCATAAGTTTTGTGCATAGTATGGTTAATGTGTGTGTATGTATGTAAACTTTTTATTACTTTATCCGTAGTTAACGAATACAATGTTAAATATATCGATAATGTAGGTCCAGTTGAACGGAATGTTTCTATGTGATTTTCAGACTTTACTCGATTTATGGAAAACATTTTTCGATTTTATATTTCTTAAAATGTAGCTGCAACACATTAATAAGCCTCGCGCCGATCGCCGATTTCTATCGAAACATTTCCTCGATTTGAATACAGAAAATAGATTTTAATATTGCGTTAATTTCCCGCTAGTTGTTAGTCATCATTTTGTGTATATGTGGTAAGCTAACTATGTAAATAAATTCATTCCGTTTTCTACACTCAAGTGACATTTAACTACCAAACCAAGAAGCGCCCAAAACTAAAATAAAAAATTGCAAAGGATCGAGGAAATCGTCAGTTTGTTACTGACTAATGGTATCTATTATTGCTTTGTGTATGTTTGTTTTTGCTTATGATCGTCTTCTATTATGATTTGAATGCTATTTCCTATATTTTCTCTTTTTTAGCCCCTAGCCAACTATCTATACAAGATCGCCTGCAATGCTGTTCTTCACTTTCATAGTATCCTTATTAATTAATGGCCTTACTACAGTGACAATGTTCTTAGTGCCTTACTACAGTGACACAGAAAGCCACAGTATGAAGACGCCGTAGGGAGAATAAGTCGTAATTCACCATAGGGCGAATATAACGAATAGCATTGGGAAAGTACAATAATAAGTACTAACTGTAAGTGTATCCGAGACAAACGGGCTTAACGTGCCTTTCGGAGCACAAAGGTGCTCTAGATTTGATCACCCATCTGATGACCGTACTTTGCGAAAGTTACTCGAACATAGCAAAGGGGCAAGGCGCTCCTTTGATAGGTGAAATTATTGGATTTCGCTTTACAACAAAAAACAGAAAGCAGGACGGAATTTCGTGGGAATAATTATGGTCCGACATTTTATTTTAGAGGTATAAGTTAAATACACTTTGTCTGGATTTTTTTAATAATTATTGCTGAGCGCTTGATCGCTATCTCGCTTGAAGGTAAGCTATGGTGCGATCTAGGATGTGACGCGCTTGCCAAGAAGATATATATTTACTCGTGACATGAACCCCCTAAATGGTAAGTGTCAGGAAACAGAATCAGGCAAGGAGTTCCAACCTTTAGCGGTACAGATCACAAAATTGGAACCAAAACGCTTAGTGCGACTCTTTGGTATATCAAACAAATAATGGTAGCACCTATTTGTAAGTTTGGTTGGCAATCACATAAATTGCAGATCCCTTATCCACAAAGGCAGTATCCACCTACAACGACATATAACCAAGCCGGAGGAATTGAGACCCCTTAATGCTATGAAAATTCAAAATTTCTTCTTCTGCTGCTTCTAGATACTTAGCCGTTAAGCCGAGTCATAATAGATTTTTCAGGGGATAACAGTTCTACTGGAGCTGCATAGCATCAAAACTCACATTTAAAATATAATAATGTCACAGCAAGAGCTTTTCCATAATCATTTGCAGTTGTTGAAAGTACATTTAGTTAGCCTAATTAAGAATGAGGAACTCTTATTTCGATCTTCTTATGTATTATAAAATGTTATTTAAATTATGTCTCAGTGATGTTTCAGTATACTTTTACAACATGTAACACTGACGCTAACAACGTTATGCACGTCAAATATAGGTATGTGAATATATTGTAGCACAACGTCTTATGAAGTCCAACAGATAATAGGTTTTTTGTGAACAACGTAACATTAACGAACGTAATACAGCGCCTGTTCCTACTGATCGTTTTAACTATATACAAGATTGGGATGAAATTTACAAAATAGGATTACATGTATCATTATTTTTTTAAGGTAGTCATTTAATTACTATATTATAGTGCTAATTTTACGAGCTGTCAAAAATTCACATATAGAAGGCGCTCTTGTTTGTATGAAAAAAAGATATGGTATTAACATGACAATATGATAGACATGGCCGGGTTATAATAAAAATTTTAAATGATATATGTATCAGTGTTGTGGTAATTTTGTAAAATAAAAGACAAATTATAAAAAATATTTGGAAAATATAAGGGCGAAGTTTTCTGTATATAAAAAACTGTGTGGCTACTAATGCTAATTTAGGTTCGAGCAAACATGTATTTTAGCAAAAAGTGCTCTCTCTTTGTTTATTGACTAGCTCACTTAAAATACAGCGATAAAATATTATGTGCTAAATCCATATTGTAAATGTATTCGTATGTTACGTGCAAGGATATGTGCGTATGCACATATCCTTGCACGTAACGAACATGTAAGAAATTTTGATTTGATGTAAAGAACATGTAAGTAATTTTGATTTGATACCATTAAGTTAATAAAATATTAAAAATATATATATTAGATAACAGATAGCAAATGGTCTGGTTCTTTATAACTGATCGTAGTAACTTGTCGCTCACATTCAAATTTGCTTGTAAGATAACTATCTTTCCATTTTTTTTAATTTATCATAGATAAAAAATCCCGATAGGAATAAAAAACTCCTAGAAAGTCGTTAGATATTTTGAGGAGTAAAAAAACAGGCAATGTTTTCTTAGAACAAATTTCAGTATAAATAGCTGTTTTTCACCTCACAAAATTGTTAGAATTGTTTAAATGTAAAAGATATTTAAAATAACATAAGGACGACATGTTGATAAGCTACAATTTTTTTTAGGTTTTTAATTAGTACCTACCACCCTCTGCCGTTACGGTCGTATCTTTTTTTACGTTAAAACTAACTAACATTTAAATAGATGTTTCATTTTTTCACAGCTTCAAGGGACTGTAGACCTGAGTTTATGCTTTTAATTTCAACTCGATACCTCCACGCGTTCCTGAGATAAAGGGTCTTGACAGACAGACAAACGGACAACAAAATGATCCTATAAGGATTCCGTTTTCCCGTTCGAGATACGGAACCCTAAAAAAATAGATTCAGTTAATTACCAACCCGCTACATCTTTCACTTTTACAAAATTACACCTTTTGATGGTGAATTTGTATTGAAAATGGTTTGGCCCCTCTAGTTAAATCATTACGACAAAGGGCTTTTGATAAACGACCTCCTTTTCGCCACATTCAAACTTATTCATTTGAAAAGCGATTTAATAAAATAACTCAAGTTTTTATATTATTTTCGTTGTCGTTATTATTTGATATGACATAAAAGTATGCGTAAGTAGATTTGCCGCATTTAAAAGCATGCCACAAGTAGTATTATAGTACTAGAAAATAATATCAGATACTTTGATATTTTCATGATCACAGATGTCACACCAGAATTCGAATAAAAAAATTAATCAGAATTATGTGCGCATAAAACACATTTGTTTCATATTAGTAACTGAATTAAATTTATTTTATACTAGCGGCCGCCCGCGACTTCGTCCGCGTGGAATATTGCAACATTATTTTTCTAAAATAAAAGTAGCCTAAGTTACTCCTTATTACATCAGCTACCTGCCAATAAAAGTCCCATCAAAATCGGTCCAGCCGTTTCAGAGATTAGCCGGAACAAACAGACAGACAGACAAAACTTGAAAAAAAAATGTTATTTTGTTATATATATTCATATGCATGTAGTAAAAAACGGGTATTTCAATATTAAAAACAGACACTCCAATTTTATTTATATGTATAGATAAGTGTCATAATTGTGTGTATAATTCCAGGACAGTGTTACTTAATTTGTTCCTAATTTAGCATATTCTGGACAAGGTCTAAAAAGCCTTTTTATTTAATAAAAGTGCTTGCATTTAAAATTATACGAACGAAATCTTGGAGGTAGATTTCTTTTGGTTTTTTTGTGTGGTTTATTAAAGGAATTCCTTATGCAAATATAATCTTAATTATATGCTATTTTACTCACCTTGTGAATACGAGACATAATAAAGTGACACACAGTATCATCAGCTGTTGTGATAGAGCTGACTGAGACTTTTGCATCGCTCGATGAAGATCGTTCTGAAAAATGCAAAGAAACGTTAGAAAAGTGTAATTTTCAATGTTGAGACGCATTGTGTTTGAGGAATTAAATAAGGACCCATATTTGTATAATTCCTTTCACAGTTTCTTAGTTCTATATGAACGAACAAAATCACATTTATCAGCGCGATTTGTTTGGAGTTTATTTCTTTAAAATTGATTTTCATATAAGGCATCCAGTATGAAAAAAATAAGAAGAGTAAAATTAATTGATCGAATGACAGCGTCACGTTTATTGAGCGCAACCTATCGTAGGTATCTTTCACTGTAATTGTGTTAATTTTGGAATTTTGTTTTATTATTTTCTGGGCCTGTTCAAAAACAATCGTTTTTAAGGAGTAAACGCCAGTAATGCGTCGGAACACACACAATTTTATTTAACCGATTCTGGGGAAATGTTGAATAACGCGCACTATATTTCAATTATTCAACTGTTCAAGATTAAATCTTGAACACGAATAAAGCGTGAATAGTATACGAGTATACGAGAATTACTTAGCACTGTTCTTATATCGTTTCAAAATGACTACATTGCTTTAATGAAAATAATAAAGCAGACAACGTTTCCGCTTCGTACGTTGAAACCTTACACTCTCCGAGCAGAATGTTAAAGCTATGCAATATATATGTACTTTTCTAAATTTCAGTCTGACGGTACTATCAGCGTCAAATATTTCTGAACGGTTAAAGCGTATATATAGTCATTAAGAAAAATTTGGAACAGCAAACAGCAGTATTTGAATTTGCGACAACATTGTACGGTTTGCTAAAACAATTAGAAAAAGTCATTCATTAAAAAAAATATTACTCGATTTTGTTGATCGCTTTGGTGTTAGAGGTAGTAAATATTTGGACATCTTGAAGGTGTCAAATATTTAACACTGAGTTTACTTTCTGCATCGAATTTGGCTCTCGAAAATACACAACATCTGCCTATTTAATTTATTTAATTAAGAACCCAAAACGATCATGGGCTAATGAAATGAAATAATGCACGTATACTTACAAACATATTTTCAAGTGACCTTTTAGCCAACCAACAGTTCAGAAATACTGGTATGAATAGATTCCGCAAAGGCGGGAAGGGTAGCTGAAATAAACATGTTACATAAATGTCTACTGTAAAAAACCAAAACGTACAGTCAGCTACCGACTATGAGTCAACTTAATCATGATTGCTGCTTATCAATAAACTATTTTTTTTATTTAAAATGGGTTCGCTCTTGATCCCAATCAAACCCAGGGGCCAAGACAGGATCCACGAGCTAACCCAGAAGGTGCCTATTCACCATGGCTTTGAAAATGGACGGGTTATAAGTTCTCGGAAATACAGACTCAGGGAGGGAGTTCCACCTAAGGACGCCTAGTTTTTTAGCTACAGTTGGAGCCTTGGACTCGATGTTGGCACCGAAGTTGAGGTCTAAAGACAACTTCATGCCAAAAGAAGGCTCAAGGCTGTCGGACACAGATACAGATGTACGTCGGAAAGTAGGAGTGAGGTGGAAGGAACTCCTTTTTGCCTTGAAAAGACACGCTTGTGTTTTGGAGGCGTTGAAATTAACGAGGTTACTGTCACCCCTCTGGAAAACGTGCCTCAACCTCTTTTTCTCTCTCAACCATGGCCTCTCTCATTAGCATCACGTCGTCACCGCTGACTTTTACGCTAGGTATCTCTCTGCGTCAGTATTGTCGTCTGCATACCCAATAATTCCTGATATCAACAGGTCATTGATGTGTAGCAGGAAAAGAGTTGCAGAAAGGACAGACCCGTCAGGAACGCCGGCATCAATCAATCCGGAATTACTGAGTCAGAGGAGCAGACATCGACAACTACTCTGATCGACCGTCAGTCAGGAAATCAGCTATCCAACTACAAAAGTCAGCGGGGATACGCAGGAAGCTTGCGCAGTGAACTTACGTGCCAGACCTTGTCAAAAGCTTCGAGATGTCAAGTGACACGGCAAGTGCTTCGTTAAAACCCTAGAATATACACTTATAAAATGTGTGTGCACTTTCAGAAAGTATTTTTACTACGCTCCACGAGTGCGATGCGGAGTTGCGGGCCCTGTTTTTCAACGCAATGCAGCTACAACGTATTCTTACATAATGTGAATGAAAAGCTAATATAAATTTACGACTACACGGGTTCACTTGAAGCTGCTTACAGTTGACAACTTATGACAATGCCCCTCGGTTAGAAGTCTACCTTAGGTACCATGAAAGGTTGTGTAAATGTAAACGATGCCCGGCGGTACTGAAGTAAAATCAATGAATCAAATCAACTTGCGATGGCTTTGATCGCAATTTGTTTGAAGTTTATGAGCTCGATCACATTTAAGTTCGCAAGATACCCTTTTAACTCCAAGTAACAAGCACAAATAAAATACTTACAGTTAAGGTAAATGGAATCGTATTCACCATTTCTAAGATAAAATGGAAAGATAAAACTTGTTGCCATATATTTCCCTAAAAGAAAACAGTTTTTAATAGTGCGATTCAGAAAAAGTATTAAGACCGTTTATACATTTTCAACAATGGTTTATACCTTATAGCCTAGATAGGCTAGTAATATAGCTTCTGTGAAAGATATCATTGCTAATATGACTTGAACTATCCACAAGTATAACGGTCTGTTGACCCATATTATTCCGTCCCAGTTTATTATAGGGTGCTCTTGAAATTCCTCTTCGGTTAAATTAGCCGAATATTCAAATTCAGTCTTATTTCCAGGTTTGCATCCATAGCTAGAAAGAAATCAAATTATTTGGTTTAAGATACACTCGGTATCAAACAGTGGTATTCTTTATTTTATGTTAATAATCTGATTGGTTAAACTGGTTATATTGTAGTGGTATATGCGGGAATATCCTATTCCGTCGTTTCCTAATGGAGGTTTTAATATTTAATTAACTAAACAGTAATTCTACGTAAGACAAACGGAAACTCCTCCGGTCTCTCAAAGAGACATATTCGTCTCTAAATATCTGATGACTTAGTAAAACAAAGCTCACCTATCCCCCTGAAGTACGAGACGATGAACTAAAAGTTTTGTTAATTAGTGACTACTAAATGATGCACTGCTAAATACAATTATATTTCATTTGTTTATTGTGCAGGTGAATGGATATGTATTAAACAACTTTCACAAATGGTAAATATCGTTGTACCAGGTCTCGTTATATATAAGGTAAGGGAAAAAGTATGTATAAACTTGTAATAAATTGTAATAATAAAATATCTTTGGCTGTACTATTCGTATCTGGCTGTTTTTGACATTAAAAAGGTGACATTTCAAAAAAAGAATAAATTAGGAAAATTTTGTTTGTCACTATTTTTCATTTGTTTTTCTTACTGTCAAAATAAGCAATACGAATGAAGAAATTAGATACACTTTAAAATTTTATTACAAAACGGGAAAAAATGCAACGCAAGCCGCGAAAAAAAATGTGACGTTTATGGGCTTAATGCCTTGTCAGTAAGAGTAGCAAAAAGTTGGTTTTAGCGTTTTCAATCCGGGAAATTTGATGTCAAAGATGCACTTCGCTCTGGTCGCCCTGTTACGGATAAAATGGACGCTATTTTTGAAAATGCTAAGCTAAAGAACTGGGAATTGACCACAAAACAGTTTTGACCCATTTGCAAAAAGCTCACTGAATGAAACCTAACGAACCGTGTACTCATTTGCGATTCTTTATTGAGACGTAATGATGTTCGATTTCATTTTTGTTGATTTCGTTTCTGAAGAGATTGATAACTCGTATGACAAGAAAGTGCGAAAAAGGTCGTGGTCGAAGTTCGGTCAGGCTTCACAGACTATGGCAAAACCTGGGTTAACTCGCAATAAGGTGATGCTGTGTCTGTGGTGGAATTGGAAAGGCATTGCTCATTATGAGTTTTTACCGCCGAGCAGAACCATCGATTCTGATCTCTACTGTCAACAACTGATGAGATTAAAGCAAGAAGTTGAGAGAAAGCGACCGGAATTTATTTATAAAAAGGGTGTGGTCTTTCATCACGATAACACTAGACCACATGCATCTTTAGCCACTCAGCAAAAATTAAGAGAGTTTGGCTGGGGGGTGTTAATGCATCCGCCATATAGCCCTGACTTTGCAGCTTCAGATTTTCACCTGTTTTGGTCTGTTCAGAATTCTTTAGGCAGTGTCAGGTTAAGATCAAGAGAGGACTACCAAAATTACTTGTTGCGTTTTTTTTATCAGAAGTCCCAAAATTTCTACAGCAACGGGATCATGTCTCTTCCTACAAGATGGCAGAAATGGCACATATATAAGTACTTAAATCAATGTAAATTAACTTTGAAAAAAATGACTTGAATTTTCATATAAAATGCGAAGAATCTTTTTCCCCAACCTATTATGTAGTATTATTACATGTTTAAGCAGTCCGTAAATAACAAAAATTTTAGTTAATTGTTCCACATTTTGACCAGATATTTATTAAAAGCTTAATTAAAGTATAGCATAGTAATTATAGTGAATAATTTTTAGTGTGGGACTTTAGTTAAGCTGACAATTGTTTTAATAATATTATAATTGCTTTTCTTATTTTGATTTTATCTTTCATGTTTAAAAAATATAGATTCATGTCAGCTGTGTCTATATAATATATAGACATGCAAATAGGAGTATGTGTTTAATTTAAATCTGAATATTGCGCGAACGACTGTACTCAGATAATCGAAAGAGGGCCGATAGCGGACTCAAGTGCTCCGCAATCTCCTCGGTTTCCTATTATCGTTGCTAATGACATTGGTTGTTAGTTATTACGTTTTCTTGTGTTTTATGCTTGTTAGCTTAGAGTAATCAAATTTGTGTGGAGTTCTTTTTCACGACAATATTATATTAATTTGTAATAGTTCCTTACGTTTTCTATCATTTCCAACCTCCATGATGAAAATAATGACAGGTACATACAATAATGACAGCAATTTGAGATAAATTACGGTCTAAGTTTAAAGATTAGGTTGAGCCTTTGGTAACTGTTGAATATGCCCCAGCATCCCAGCTGAGGGCTCGGAGATGTGGTCTTTTAAATTTAACATGCGTATTTTAATATCTTATGCCCCAGAGTGCTTCTGGGGCCAATATTGGCTCCATTACTTTTCTAATTTTCATCAATTAACTTCCTTATTTAAAGGTCAATATAGTTTGTGAGACATTCTTGTTTGCAGGTGATATCTCCAGTTTGTAAGTCCGGCAGAGTCAATATGTTTTCTGACGATGAAAATATAACTCTCTAGGGTGATGACTTGGTTTCACAGTTATATTTAAAAGAATAACTTGATAAATTTAATTTTCCCTCAGAAAAAAGTCAGTACCTGATATAAGGCAGGTGAATACACCAACAATCATGAATAACGAAGCAATCATTGATTTTACAAAAATTTTAGGCTTTACGTCAAACAACACTGTAATAGAATTCCCATAATAACGCCTGGTCTGATGGACTTCACATCGCCGTGTGTGTCACGAATAAATTGTGATTTATAAGAAAGAGTTTTTTGTAATAAACGGCACAATATTAGGTGGTATTGTGTCGAATGTTAAATAATACTTTTCTCCGATCGCTATTGTCAAAAAATATTATCCATTCTCTATAAGAGACGTCTGTGTCCAGCAGTAGGTTTATAAACAGACTGATGATGACGCTAGACTTAAATAAAGAGGCAGTGTAGGAACTGATCCCCATGTCTCGTTTGAAAAAAAAAACCTTTACCATGTAGAATGGAATTGGAGTGGTTTTGAGTGTGGGTTATAACTTTCTTTGTTGCCTTCCCGACCTTCTAAAAGTTTAACCTCTAAGCAGTTATTGAATCTTTCAAAGTAAAATAGGTGAATAGTAGCCGTATTGTTTTGCGGTCCTACGATTAAGTGAAAGTTTCGGTTTATTTCAAATATTGACTTACCCCGAGGTAATATTCTGTACCAAAGGAGTCTAAATAACTCCTCCGATAATGCTAGTAAAGGGATTTGTTACACAGGAGTTTATGTTGAGGAAAACAACTCTCATGAGTTAAGTCTTCCTTATTAGAAATCACCAAGAATTATGTTTGTAGTTCAATATCCTTTTCGTTACGTGATATACTACGAGAATAATAAGTATTCCTTTTTATCCTATCACGTATCACTGATAATGGAGCTTTTATAAACATGTTACGAGATAAAATATATCCTAGAAGATTTGCATGATTTATTTAGATTATTGAAGAGGCTGTCAGAACATACTGTTGTTGTTTTAAATACTACCTAGTTACAGGAATATACCTAGGCCTCTTTGCATCGGAATATAAACTCTATGTACCATTTCTCTGTGATATTGCAGATTAATTTTATAGTTACACGTACGCACTGAGCACTCATTAAATGAATTTTGAACGGATCGCTAAATATGTTTATTTCCATGCTTTTTATGTTACATCCCGACCTTTCCAACACGTTAAAGAACATGACACATTAAAGAAAGAATGATTATTGTCTGAGACAAACGTTTTTGAACAATTGTCAGACAAAAGTATGTAGTGTTTTAATAATCATGACAATAACATGATCATATTTTGCCTGAGAATTATTAAGGCGTTAACTACATATATCGAATAGGTCCCTTGCTATACTTCAGTCAACAAAAGTAGAAAGTAAGTAGAGCACTTCAATTGTATTGTATTCAAAAAACTTAAGAGAGATAGCGCACACTTACTATGTTGGTTGGGCAATGACTATGCTTGTGAAGCACGGTAATAAAATATTCATTACGGTTACAATCTCACAAAGAATTAGGAAGCTTACCATGATGCAGAAATAGGATCACCATCGGCACAAACTCGGCATATGTATAATACACATGCTAAGATCTTGAAAAATAAGTTTGCTATTCTAATGCGTAAACCTGAAACAAACCGACATAACCATGAATAAAAATTGTTCTATATCATATTTTCAGTTGTCATAAAAATTATTCAAATTCATGTTCTTTATTGCAAGCCACATGTTTTAGTACAGGTAGAGAAAGGTACTTAATCTAGAGTTGCATGTGACACCCTGTGAGGGCGTAGCAATATAAACTGAACCTAGAGAACAAATTTTAGGAATATATTAATAGTAATCAAAAATAGTTAAACAATAATAAATTGAACTTTTCTTTTAAATAATTATAAATCAACGTAAAAAATAAAGAATAATACCATTCCATTAAATTTTAGTTAATATTTTCATTATATTTCTCACAAATTAGGATCGTTAAAAATTCGGATATATTATAATAGCTTAATATAAGAAAATGCTTAATTTTTTTTTCAAAAGTGGCGTACTTCTCAAATTATTTTAATTTATTGGGTTGTCATTATACATTTTATTAGCATATAGTGTAGCAAGTCTGCGACTATTTTTAATCTGGTGAAAGGAAAGTTTTAATTTATTTTGGTAGCGGATATTTCTCCTCTTTAGGGTAAGCGGTGAGAACAATTCTAAATGTTTTTTTTACAAACCTACAGGCTTCATAAATATATAAACATGTCACGGTTATTTCATTTAATTTTTGGAAATAAGGTTTGCTGGAGTCAGTTTGGTCTATATTGCAAAGTATTCTGATACATTTTTTCTGGAGGACAAATATGTATATTATGAATTTTGGTACAGTTTTCTCAAAGAATAATTCCATAAGCTAAACTTGAATGGGCAAATGCATAATATGCCGAGAGCGCAGTGCTAAGATTGGTTTCACGTTTTAACTGCCTAAGTACATAAATGAAAGAAGAAAAACGGCTCGATAGTTTTAGGACATGTGACCCTGTCTACCCATTCCAAGGTATTTGTTTTTAATTTGTAATTGAGGTCTAGTGCAGTTTTTTGATAGGGTCTAAATTGTGATAATTAAGTCGTTTTAAGATTTGGCTGTAAATTGTTTTAATCTGTCCATTTTGTATTAGAGTTCAATATTTCGTCCAAGTTTATTTTGAGTGTATCAGTGTTTGTACAAGATAAGACTACGGAGACGTCATCAGCAAAAAGCAAAATTGAAGTTCTCCGCAATCCTAAAAGAATTGACTTTGACAGTTGTAACGAAAAAAATTAAAATATTTATAATAACAAAGCTTAGTGGTTAAAATTAAAGTATTCAATTGCAAGAATTGAAATGCGTCCTCGGAATCTGGAAGTCCGGAAGGAATCGGATATCGTCTCATCAAGCAAAACAGCGTCGTGCGCTTTGTCAGAGCTTCATAAAAAACTTGTAGCTTTTAATGAGATGTGAGGTCACAGCCAGCAAATAAATATAAACATAAGACAACATTAGATACATTGTTCTGAACCCAAGTTAGATAGCTAAAGCACTTGTGTTATGAAATCCAGAAACAACGACGTTACCACAACACCCAGATCTAAGACAATATACAAAAGTTCGTACATTGACTCGACCGGGGATGGAACCCGAGATTTCGGAGTGACATTACCATGAATACTGGTATGCGAGTCACTCGACCATGAAGGTCGTCAATGTTGACCGGCTGCTTTTTGAGAAAAAATAACTGTAATTAGTGTAAAATAAACGTACGATATTATAACAATATTTTTCCGAAAACTGTCAAATGGCTAATTTAAAAAAAAAAAAAAAAAGTATTTATAGAGTATAAATACGATATTATAATCTCACATAAAGCGTAAAAGCGATCCATAAAATTCCATCCATTTAGTTAAAGTAGTTCGATCCCAATTCTTGTCGAGGGTCACGTGAAAGCTTTGTATCGTATGTAAAAAGTCCCTGAAGTTATCACTTTTAGAAGATCTAGTCGTATCTGTTCCGCATCAAAACATATTTGTCTACTGCGAGAGTGATTTTATTCACACCATCGACGACTGGATATTTCTGCGGCTTTGAGTAGGGTTCAACGCGTGTCCGAGTTTGAATCGAGTGTCTGATCGAGTATGTCATTACACTTCAAATATACCTACTTC
Organism: Calamotropha paludella; assembly: GCA_927399485.1. Classification (NCBI taxonomy): domain Eukaryota; kingdom Metazoa; phylum Arthropoda; class Insecta; order Lepidoptera; family Crambidae; genus Calamotropha; species Calamotropha paludella. Next base: position 30,659,066 of record OV656803.1, read on the forward strand.
ATTCTGTACACGATTAATGGCCAGCGAGTAGTAGTACACATCTAACGGGAGCTAAAATTGTTATTGAAAATGAACAAATTACAAAGAATAAAATTAAAATTAACGCGTATACTAGATTGTACAAGAAGAAATAATGTTTGATATAGCCATCTTGTGCAATATGACAATTGTTGAATAAGAGAAAAAAATAATAGGTATATGTTTTAATTTATGATCTGAATAACATTGGCAGTTTCTTGTTTTCCTATATGTGTTTGTCGATTGTCAATTATTGTTAATGACATGCTCTTATATTTCACAAGATGTGGAGTGGACAAATAGATTACATCTGATTCGTGATCACAATTTTTACTCTCTTTCACAACACCGCCTTTAAAGTAGAGGCAGTTTATCGGACGGGTAATCAAAGCTTCGGAAGAAACACGAGCCATTGGTTCCAGCTGCATTTAAATAAGGTATGTACAAACCTGTTCGCGGTAGGCCGGCGTGGTGGGATTTCACTCCTACCTACGGTGCTTACATCCCTAGGGCTGTGGTGACCCAGCAGTGGGGGGACATTACTAGGCGTATGATGATATTACTTTAAGACCTGCTTACGATATTGTAATATTTTTCTCTTTTTTGTTTCCGCATAGGTACTTAAATCAAAATAACTCTGACATATTTCATCCCACAGAAATGTTGTTTTTAGCTTCAATTTGTATAGCTGTTAAACCGTCCATATTTATATATAAATTGTTTCTAATTGTGTTAGGGGACGAATGTTTTGCCATTAATTATTCTTCAACTATCAATCAACATATGTGTCAATTAAACGGCGTATTTAGTGTCTGGTCATATAGTGATTGAGGCTTAATAATTAATTGGATCTTCTCTGTATTTACGCTAAAACAAAATAACATGTTTTGTATTCGTCATATCCATGTTCGTTTGTATTCGTGTTGGTATAATAGAAACTCACGAAGATGGTGGGAATGATCATTAAGGTGGGAAAGACTAGCTGACCCAGTAACGCGTTGCTATGGTAACGCGTATACAATGGAAAAGAGCAGACAGACAAACACACAAACAACAAATTTGGGTTCTTAGGTTATACACTAGCTGACCCGATAACGCGTTGCTATGGTAACGCGTATATAATGGAAAAAGAGCGGGAAAAAGAGCGGACAGACAAACATACAAACAACAAATATCTTAGACTATAGTCTAGCGGCCCGTCCCGGCTCACACGGGTGGACAAAATTCTTTAATTTTTTTCTAATATTTAATATTTTCCCGTTAGCGCCATCTAGCGTCCGGTAGACGAACTACTTGCGGTTAACGCGTTGCTATGGTAACGTTATTGATACAATGGAAAAAGAGCGGGAAAAAGAACGGACAGACAAACACAAACCACTGTGATCTTAGATTATAGATTAAAGCAAACAAAAGTTTACACAAACAAAGCTTGAGAAAGCTCTAAAATATATTAACAGATCTTTGTCCACTTAAAACGTGAATAGAATTAGCAATAAATATGAAATTTATGAATCAGCCATAATTACTAATTCAATTATATTCTATTTCGATGGATAAATTTAGGTTTTAGAGTGAAAATGACAAAACAGAAGTTTTAATTATTATACCAGCAATCGCAGGGTCATAATTCAATTCAACGAAATGAATTCGATTAGAGAATAATTTATTGCGTTTCTATAAATGGCATTCAAATATGATTGAAATTGCTATCAATAAATTATGATTGACCATTTATATCGGTATAGTAAAAGAACAATATGGTATGGTCACATTTATTTTGTAAACATACTTTTGGAAATACGGTATGTTTTTTATTTGATATAATCAATATTAAGGGTTCTTTTGCTCCAACCGCTGTTTTCATTTCTACGTGTAAAGACGACAGGCTAGCAACCTATCGTTGTTTGTTTCACCGCCCACCAAACATGGCTTCTATTAATAATAATAGATGGAGTTTAGGTCATTATCACTTTTGAAGTTAAGGGTAAGATGAGCCTAATTCCAAAACTTCATGCAAATCGGTTCACAGTAAAAAAAATTCGGAGGTAAGACCCTTTTTTTCGCTTCAATGACTGCTCTATATTAGGTACTAGCGGCCCGTCCCGGCTTCGCACGGGTGGACAAAATTCTTTAAATTTTTTCTAGCATTCAATATAGCCTATGACACTCAGCAATAATGTGCCTTTCTATTGGTGAAAGATTTTTTAAAATCGGTTCAGTAGATCCCGAGATTACCCTTTACAATTTAACAAATATACAAACACACAAACTTTACTTCTTTATAATATTAGTATAGATATAGATATAAATTCTTATGACAACCATTTGTCAAATGTAAATTAACAAATTAATAATGTTAATAAATGTTTATTTTTGAAAATACGCTAACATTGGTCTTATGTTGTGCTATTAAACATTTTCATCGATAAGTTGAAGGTACCAATATTAAAATATGAATTTGCTGTCATGTAACATGTTTATTATGACTTGTATTGTTTTGAAATATGGAATAAATAATGAATTTCAATAAAGTTCTGTTCAGCCCCTGTGGAAAATATTGAAGCGATATTTGTTAGCGATAGTACCTATAGTTAAATGTTATATATGCAGAATGACTCTGTGCAACATCAGTGGGCGTATCTTTATTCAATTCCATCTTCGTGGATTCTTAGAAATAATTAATAAAACAATTATTTTGATTATACAAAGTTAACTAAGTTTAGTCACGCTTAATAAATAACAATCGTAAAAGAAAAAAACATTAAGTCTCTATCACTACACCATTTATATCTTAAGTCTATTGTAAGAGTCAGTAAGCTAAATTAATTTAACTAACTAAATAAAATCGTAAAATGGTCACAGGACAGATGAGTGCGAGGGGGTGCCGATCTGGACTAACTTCCCTCTCTTCTATCGCATCCCCTTTCACACAGCCGTATCCAAGCGATAGCATAAATAGCACCTTTAATACTATAGGGGCACAATTAGAAAAAGATGATTGTTGGAAAAACACCTTTAAAGATTTTTAAGCCCCTGTATTATCACAAAATCGATCATAAGTAAATTAGTAAAATAAACTATTACTAGGATAAATTTAATATGCGATAAATATTTCATGCTTAGTGAACATGCTCTTATGATGTTTTATGATTTTGCTTTCAATAGTTTAATTTACTTATGACCGATTTTGTGACAATACAAGGGCTCAAAAGTCTTTAAAGGTGTTTTTCCAACAATCATCTTTTTCAAATTGTGCCCCTATAGTATTAAAGGTGCGAAATGCAGCGCTTGCGTTTTGAAGATTAGGTATCATCTTTCCCGACAAGTATATCATTAATTATTACAACATTATTATTTATTATTACAGTATTACAATTATTTAATAATTGTAATATAATTGTAAGAAAAATAATAAATCTATAAAGTCTTCTTTCTGTGTGCATATATCTTGTTATAGAACGGTACAGCAATTAAGCGCGGATAAAAACACTTTTTTATTATTGATTAGACTAGACATGACATGTGTTGACCACCAAATTTAGACCACGTATCTTCCAAAATCTTTACGATTTCCTAATTTCCTAATCTTTAGAAAAGAGCAAATACTAATTAAAGTTTATTTTTTAAGTATACTTACTCGATCGCTGATTCTTTATAAAATATAGCTGCAGTCTTTCTTTGAAAGTATTTTCGTTTACGTAGTATTCCACTCGTACTCTGTAACAAAAAATATTAGGATTGTTATTATTTAGCCACTTGTAGATATGACGCCATATATGACGTCATATGAAAAACTTGAAACACACTTGAAAAGTAAGTACTCTGACTATGTACACACATTTATTAATTTGTTCAAAAGAAAAACATCCATTTTCGCGATCTGTCTATCTATATCTTCTTTTTAATATATATAAATTACGTGTCACGTTGTTTGTCCGCGATGGACTCCTAAACTACTTAACCGATTTTGATCAAACTTAAAAAATAGGATAGGTTTTATTTTAATTTATAACACAGCAACGCGTGGCTGGGTCAGCTAGTATGTATTTAAAAATTCCCTGCCACAGTGTTTGACCGCGATGAACACCGAAACTGCACAACCAATTCTGATGTTTGTATTTTATTTTACTGGATTTGTTCTGACCTAAGGTCTAGGGAAGGTTTCATTTTAATTTATGACACAGCGACGCAAAGTCGTGTCAGCTAGTATGTTTATATTAAAAATTCCATGTCCCAGTGTTTGACCGCGATGTATTCCGAAATTATTCAACCGATTTTGATGACTTCTTTTTATTTTTCTGGATTTGTTCCGATTTAGGACGTAGGATAGGTTTCATTCCTACCACAGCATCGCATGGCCGTGTCAGCTAGTGTAAGAAATGTCCTGACACTCATCAATTGGACCTAGAAATCTGAAATTTTGCAAAGAGTAATTTGCAAAATTTGCAGTGATCAAGGCAAGGCGTAAGGAAGCATTTCTCGAGCTCTAAGTGGCTTTTTTATGGGAATACGAACTTACGAGCTATGACTTGAATTCTGACTTTTGAATACTAATAAGCTAACACGCATTTTAATATTTTGGAAAAACGATTCCAAATCATTTGAAATAATAGGTAAAATTTCTATGGAAATTTTGCAAGTTCATGTGTTTTAGATTTCAAATATGATTCTGTGTAATCAGAGGTTATATAATTTATATTCTTGCAAAAGTTGTCGTTTCTGTTGTAAAACATTTTTTAAATGAAAAACTAAGAACGACGGGGATGAGTTTTCTTTATAATCTAAAGTAAAGCGTGTCTTTTCAATTACTTTAAAATAAGTGAATCCCATTATCTATATGCACAAAAGAATACGAGTATATATACATACAGATTATGTAAACGCATAATGCAGCCAGCAACCACACTAGTGGTTGCACTGATATGACCTGGCGTTGCACACATAGTGGGCACATCACAGAATTTTCGGGTCACTAAACATTTTGTTATTTTGGTCCGTGTTAAATAAGCAAAGCTGGATTATATTGCATCCAATAGCTCTTTCTGCATCGATAAAGTTATCATTTCAAATCTGTGATGCATAAATAATTGAAACCAATCCTGACGCTTCAGTCGGCTTAAAAAATAATTTAATTTGGTACTTTCATGCTGCCAGTTTGGCTTTAATTACGTAACCCGCTATAGCGGTAGTTCTCTTTTGTTTTCGATTGACGCTGCTCTGTTCACTTACTCCTAATTAACTGATAATCTGAATCGCAGCTTTAAGAAAATTTTAACAACGGTTTTCGTAATTAGCGTTTTTAACTCTAGAAAGAAGATAAGTTATGAAAATGCGGTAGAATTATTAACAACGAACTGTTTAACCCCATAAGACAATAGAATAAACCCACGTTAGTAAACTGACTAGTTATAGCTTTGAAAGAATGCGACTATTAAAAAATGCAGCAAAAAATTGTAATTTGTCTATTTCAGACAGACAGTTCCATTTCGATGACTTACTTGTATAATTAGAGTCATTTGTTTTTTAAATTCTAACTCTATGGAAGTTATATGATAAATATTAGTAGAAAAATACTAGAAAAAAATAATTCCGGTCTGGTTCACTGATCCCCCAATTGAGCTACCTTGTCCCGTCGAAATTTTATGGAGATTATTATTTTAATAAGAACAAACGTTGCTATTTCCGTGCCATAGGATATACAATTTAGTTTCATGTATAATACTAATCTACACTGATTGAAGGTCTAGCCATACGTCAAATATTCTTTTTTTTTTCAAACACTATCCTTAGCTTATAACTACAAAAATAAGTAGAAAACTATTTAACCTGTCACATTCATAGAATTAATGAATATTGCTCAATATTTTTTATTAAAAAATTAGCATTATTACATAGAATTACATGTTATTAAATCGGAAGTAATCTTTTGAGTCCTAACGAATAGAATGTTTGCCAATAGTCTACATATGCTTGAGCCCATGCGGTGGCTCTGGATATGCTCTTGCAATGAGGTCATTAATAAGTTGGTGAGATTTATGTAAATTTGCATGTGAATACATCAGCTTTAAGTTCTGTTACATAATAAGCAGCAAGTTTTAGTCTGCAAATTTGGAAGTAATTAAAGACATTTTTTATCCCGTTTTTAAATTCCATGGTCGCATGCCTCGTATACTGGATTTCATGTTAACGCTACTTCGGGGTCCCGGGTTCAATCCCCGGTCGAGTCCATGTTGTAAACTATTTTTCTATATTGGCTCGGGTCTGTGTGTAGCGGACTATGCTTATTTCTGAATTCCATAACACACGTGCTTTAGTTACTTGGGTTCAGAATAATGTCCAGTGGCCATAAACTAAATAAAATCAATGAATTGATCTCTTGGCTGGAAAACAACGTAGTAAAGCCAGACGCAACGAGGCTGAAAAAACAACTTTTAAAATAAGTAAGCATTTATAAGAACTCCAACATATGTCTTGGATGATATCGCTGAAGAAATGGGGCATACTGTGATTCGTTTATCACTGCCAGTATAAAATGCAGTACCAGTGCAGTTGAAATGATCTGGCCCCAAGTCAAAGATTTGTAATTTTACGTATTTTCAAATTCAAAACCTATCAGACATATTACTTTTTAATTACTTTAAAATATTTTTCTTTAACATAAAAATGTGAAACTCGTCATTTTCAACACATTTTTGTATTTTCTAAACTATTAAATATATATTTTATGTTTGTTGCATTATAAATTAAATTTATACAAACATTTTATTTGTTTTTATTCTAGATTTTATTAAATTGTTAACTGACTCTAATGATGCATGTGTCAGTAAAGCCAGGAAATTAGACGAAAATGGTCAATACAATAGAACTAGAAAAAGAGCGTGAATTTCAGTTTTAGAATATAAACAATCTACAAAATCTGGTGTCTCGAATAATGATTATTCCGATAATAAATAAAAGCAATGAACATAAAATGTTGTCCATTTTAATTAATTTTTGCATTAAATCGATAATTATGATCGATTATATCAATATTGTGATGTCAAGCTATATTTTCTGAAATTTAAACACCTGGTTGAAATTTTCTTAATGATAGTGAAAACAGCGTCGTAATCAGTTGTGTAGAAGATCTGAGCGTACATAGGGACAGAAAGAGGAAAACGATTTTGCTTTATACTACGGTATAAGTGCATATGTATTATTTATAGAACAACGTTCTAGGAATAATCAAGAAGGCATTGTACGCTTTGGAAGCTCTAAAAGCAAAAGCTCTACAAGCTAAGCATTACTGTGAATATTCAATAAAGCATAGAAAAGATAAAGAAGTTTATATATGACCACGACTCGAGAACAAAGTTTTACCGTTGCATCAAGTGGCCTTCAATATTATGTACAAGTGAAATAGTTCTTTATTTGAGTGCACTACTTATGTGCAGTTTCTTTTGTTTTAAAATAAACACAAAGTTATTAGATCATTAATAAATTGTACATACATAATTCAATCGTTAGCAGTATTATAGTGCGTTAGGAAAATGAGTAACTTTGCAGTGTTCCGACTGTATTTGTAGTCGTTAGCAATAACCAATACCCAAAGGGTTACCACATATTTTCCTTGCTGTTTTGATCCTCAAGGAATGATAAACATACTGAAGGTTCATATACCTCCTAGTAACTTGTAATACCATAAATCACCATTTATAAATATTTGAAAGTTTAAAAGATTAGTGCGTCATAGAACTAAAATTAAATTATATAATTGTAGAGACTTTTCTAAAACTATTGTTATAATAGTTCATTAATTACTGCGTTGAACTATACGTACGTCATATTAATTACATTTTTTTAATTTAGAATAAGTTCGCTCTTGATCGCAATCAAGCCTTGGGGCCACGACTGTGGATTCTCCACTATGGAACGAGCTAACCCAGAAGGTGCCTATTCACCCTGACTTTGAAAATGGACATAAATAGAAATATAAATTTACTTCATTATTTATTACTGACTAGCTAATAACTACGACTTAGTCTGCGGGAAATTCTATTCCATTACGTACCGTTTAGTGTGTCTGTATAGTCCAAATTTCAGTACATATTTTAATAAGGGAATTTATTTAATTGCGACTGATTCTAATGCGGCACAGAAAAGATTTTTACATACGACATAAGTGTCATTCCTGCTATAACTGATATAAATAGATCGGTCGGTCGGTCAATCGGTTGGCTGCGGGAAAACCATTAAGATCATAAGTCCACACCAGCAGCTTTAAGAATCTGCCCCTGAGACTTTTTTATGGTCATCGAGTAGGAAGCGACTACAGGCTATTGTGCGCGATTAAATCTGTGCAAGGCAATTATTTATGATATAGTAGTAACTTAGTAGAATAAGATGTCTAATAATCATTATCGGATAAACACAGCGTTTTCTTTGAGCTTGATTGAAAGTGATTTTAATTCATATGTTTTCTATTTTATGTTAGAAAACTCATCCATAAAACAAGATCAAGAAATTTTTGTCTAAAATTATTTATTTTATTAATTTATTGTTCATCGTTCATTGTAATAATAAAAGTATGTATCGTAACAAATAAATTAAAGGGAGAAATAAACGGCTTGTGCCAAGTTTGTTGCGGGTCGTGAGGACTTATGAAGTCATGACGTACCTGTTGATATTCAATACACGCATCGTAAATGGTCAAATTGAGTATAAAGTATTGTGTCTTATATTTCCCTAAAATGACAAATAATCATACCAAGCAAAACAAAACTAAATATAAGTTGCTCATTGCAAGATTAAGCCACTGAAGTAAAAACATGTTTATTAGTGAGGTCCAGGAATTGAACACAATTAAACAGTGCCATATATTGAGTCACCGTGATGAACCTTCTAAACATAGGAAAATGTTTAGAAGGTTCCATACTTAAATACAATTAACTCAAGCATGTTTGTGAGTGAAACTATGTGATCTTAATAGAGCTTTTCAAAACTAATTACACCATATTAATAAAATCAGGGATACCTAGATAATACTTAATTTTATTCTGCAGGTAAACTTTCGATTTGTAACATTTTGCTATGCATTTAATTTATGCCTTCAACAGGCGAGTGGTAAATATTATTTTTAATGACAATGTTTTTTGTCATACATTTAAATAAAACAAAATAATAAGGTTGATTCAAGTTGAGTGGTTTCAGAGATTATTGTGTACAATTAGTACAAATAACGATACGTTTTTTCGATGTCATACGACTTCAAGGAAACATGGGCTGAATGTCGAGCTTAATTTTTCTGTGAAAACCACCAAAATATGCAACCAGAAATTTCTGTGAATGGTGTGTACAAATGATGATAATTTTTTGCACTGTCACCCGATTTTAATGAATTAAAATCTTTATGTTCTCCAAGTGAAACATGATCTACCTTTGATAATCCATTCAGTAGTTTAGGAGATTAGTGGATAACTACAGTCATTTCCGGAACTACCAACAGACAGATATAATATTTGTAAATTATTTTTCGAGTTCTGTTACTCTCTTTTTATTCATCCAATTTACAGAAACACGGTTTGTACTCTTTGTTATGTATACATATTAAGAAAAAAGAAAGTAGATTGGGCCAAATTTAAACCTAAATACATTACTTTAAATACAATTCAGTTTAAAACTGTGTACCAACAGTTCGTTTGTTTCCAGTTGTCAACTGAATTTATTTGATGAATGCGGTTAAATTAAATAGTCAGTCAGTCTACTGATACTGAAAATTTCCTGAGATAAAATTTATGTGTAGCACTATCGAGATTAAATAAATACTACGGGTCAACGTTTACTAATAGACTATGATCGATGTCGTCAACTGTGTTGTAGTGTTAGCGACCAAGGTGGAGGCGTCTTTTAATTTTTAACATTTCAAAACATTTAACAAATCTAGTCATAAGAAATTGGAAACTTTCTCTATTTGATGATTTTATTTTGTTTTACAGCGTACAATACGGTTTTGAAATCTCAGTCTGTAAATGCATTGATATATATTTCGCTACTTCGACTTTTATGACTATTGTAAACAAGATGCGAGAGTCGACAGACGAATCAATGAAGAGTACAAAAAATACGACGGGAGGCGTCGTATTTTTTGTATATATTACAATTTTCTAATAAAAACTGTTTACGGACTGACAAATCGACGGTTTGAAATGTTTAAGGTATTATCTTCAAAACATCGTACTTATGTACAGATTAATTTCGGGAGAGTGGCAGGCCGTAGGCCATGCTTTGTGCCGGTACCCGCAGGCGTGTGTCGAAGATTGCGACAGGTTAGGAATTAAGCATTAATTAGAACTTCTATCGAACCTGATTCCGCATATCAGTATGAAAAAATTTAAACTTCGACTATAATACACGGCAATCCAGTAGGACTAGGAAACCTTTAAAAAAGACAATTAACTTGTTCATTTCGTAAAGTACATTTAATGATGAAGTAATTGATAGACTTACGATTTTTTTTAAAACATGAAATTATGTTTCTTTTTCTAAAAGTCGAAAAGTCATTGAAATTATTATCTTGTTTTTATAAATTGAGTAGAATATATATACGCTTTGATTATTCGGTTAGTTTGTAATAAGGAAACTTTTCGATTAGGTCACTAATCAAAACTTTTTCTGGGTTGTGTTGTAGCTACGCCCTACAGCACATTCACTTAAACTTGGCTATTTGATAGATATCTTAATAAATATTGGGCTCGAAGTGCTTCTCTTAATTTAAAAAATGGTTTGTCTTGTTTGATACAATGCCATAATGTTGTTAGTTCTTTAAAAGAAAATCTTGGAAGCTTTTAAAAAATAAAGTTGTAAATACAAAACATTCCAATAAAAAGTATTAATTGTAAATACCTTCTGTAGTCACTTTTAAATTATCTAAGTAAAACGTTGTGAGGAGCAGCGATAAAAGTTTAACATTTATTTTACAGCATTGTATAAGTGCCGACATAAAAGTAAAATTAACGGTGGTTGCGTGCTTCGGCAAAACTGTACCCACGGACCCATGGGAAAAACATTTTCATTAAAACTGTACACATGTACGTGTAATATGTTTATTAATTAAGGCGACAATCAATATTCTTCACATAAATATAACGAAATATTATGGAATTGATCAAATTGCTTTAGTATCTTAATGCATTAGAATTGATATAAAATCATCATGCATCTTATCTGAGCTGCACCTACGTGACTCTGGTTGGCTGGAAGAGATATCTTTCAGGGATAAGCCCACCATTACTGTCTAATTTATTTTACTGTACTGTTCCACTACTTTGTAAGTGCAATAAAGAGTATAATATAATATGAAATTTTAATTTAAATCTATAATAACACAAAACTAAATAATGCCGAAGTGAGAGAACGTCGTATTGCGTATTTCACATTGGCTTTTGACCAAATTTAAGTTACTTAAGCACATTGCTTTCAGCTAGTATATTCCTACAAAACTTTAAATTAGCTTAATTTAATTTATAACTAGTTGTGATGTTTTGGTTTATGGATTTTAATATGGTCTAATGGACTGAATGCCTTTTAAAGGAATCGCCACAATCGTCAATTGACGTGTAAGTCACAAAACTGATGACTATTCAACATATTCTGTTACGTGTTTTATATGAAAATATGTACACGAGTTAAAATAATATCACTACCTATTTGGAATAACTAATCTAGGCTTGGCTACAACATTAAATCCAATCGTGAAAATAATATAATATCTTTATCAATAAATATTCAAGTAGTAGCTGTTACTTAAAATTTTACTGGAATTTTCGAACTCTAGAACTAATGATTACAAAATTCTTAGCTGTACATATCACTTACCCAACCTACGGAGTGGTGGCTAAATCATGTCACTAACCTAACGTAACATTAAAACTTGCTTCAGTGTCTCTCAGCTTCAACTTTCAAGTAGATAAACTACTGTAATAAAACTTAAAAAGTATATATTGTTCCAGTTTTTAATAACTTTGTTGATGGTTTTTAGGAATGATATCGTTAATCATAGTGATAAAAATACATAAGGCATTTACCGATCTAAACTTATCTGTTTTGAAAAACAAACATTTTCGTGGTAAATAAAATAGATATTTTCGTGCGTGGCGTGGCGTGTTTGTAAAGAAATTATTCCTAAAAAAAAATTCAACTTGTCGAATATTTTTTAGACATCATTTCTTTATATATATAAATCTAGCAGTTTAATGGTTAAATAACATAATATATAATGTATTAGCTTACCTTGGAATTTTATCATAACTATCCCAGCCTGTTAGACAATTGTATGAACTGTATCTACTGACAGCCGCCATCTTACACTTAGTTAATATTCATTTGTTTTCATTTAATGGTTATTGTTTGTTAGTTAAAAAAGTACCGACGAAACCCTGTAGCTCGTTAATGTCATAGCGAGATCTCCTTAATTGGTTTATTTTTAAGTTTAAAAGCAGGTAAGCAGGAACCATATTTAAATATTGACATTTATATTATGAACCTTGAAAACAACTGTTCGCAGTCATCATTGAACAGAATACGGTTTCTATATTTTAACAGCGTACATTCATTATAGTCACAATATGAATTATAACGGAAAAAGTTATTGTGATATTGATTTATCAAAGCATTAAATTTTGTTTCAAATTTAATTTACTGTTATTTTTTATTTTTTTCACTTAGTTTTAATTTGTCACTTTTCACTTTAAAGTTACGTTGCGCGTCAAACAAAGTATATGATCTGGAATTCTTGTTAACTTCGTGTTTTAGAACACTAAATGCAGATATTAATGATGTGGTATAGGCCGTTTGTAGTATTGATAAGATTGTGTAGTACAGTTCTGAATTTGCGAATAATCTTGTATGAGATATGTGTGGGTGTGTTGTGGGTGAGGTCGCGGGCGGTGACCGCGTCGCGCGTCGCAAGCCGACTGGCGCGGCACGTCCGTGTCAAGCCCGTATGCGAGGCTGCCTTTGCCCGTTTCCACCCGTTGCAGCGCTCTTCGTCTACCCCTTCAGTTCCTAGCTATATTGTTGCTAAAATAACTTAGCAATGGCTACATTCTATTTTATTTTACCTATGTTGAGGTATCGAAATAAATGCAGCTAAACAATGTATACCTGTGGGTGGCATATCCACTGCAGTCCTACCACTTTACCCCGCTCTACCACTTCAATTACTAGCTGTATGTTGCTAAAATATGTAACTAAGCAATGGCTTCATTCCTTTTAGTTTAAAAAAAATAAATCTGTATAGGATTTTTTTCTAACTCCTCTTGTTATATAGAGGGACAAGCGATAAGAAATAATGCGAAATAAACTCTTTAACTTGATCTTTACAGGAAATGGTCATAATTGTTTTATATATAATAAAAAATCAACTTGGTATCTATTTCTTATATCAATGTGCATATATATACACCAGAAAAAATAAACGTCAAAAAGCGGAGATAAACGCGTAACTTCTGTGTGTTCGTTACCAGTCCTTTACTGGGTCTTTAATGCTAATATTAATCAATAGGGTTAATAATAAGTTGGCGACCGTGTATGTTAAATGACCTTATTTAGTTATTTTAATCTTTTTTGCTCGGATTGGTAAAATGGCAGACTTAATGCTAAAAGACACTTATTAGAAATTAACTAGTAGTTGCGAAGAAAAAACTAAGGGGCTATGGTATGGGATAGACGACAAGAATCTATAATTTTTTTTTGATATTATATTGATTATATACTATTAAAACTGTTTTATTTTCAATGATTTATGAATAGATTTACTAATACTATTACCAGTTTAGGGCTTAAACGTAAATTTAAATATGCACTATAATTCACATAGTACTCAAAGCAGAATAAGTTACATTAGATCGATAATGCAGTATTCTTGGATTGAAGCTGCTCAAATGCAATTGATTTGTATTAAACAAAGAGAGAGTTGTTTCACAGTACTGATTAAGTCGGGGGACGCATTCATCATTTGGTATTCTGGTACAGTCTGTTTATAGTCCAAACACAATCAATGTAGGTTCATGGAAACTCTGATTTTCGATCCTTAATCTTCTTGCGTAGTACTTTCCACTTTAGTGAGAAAATATATTTTTTTTTGTGTAAAGTTATATTACATATATAGCACTATAATCTGACACTTTACTGGTTGTCTTTTTTGAAATATTATACCTATTAAAACGAAGCTGGATATTTGTTTTACGCGTAATCATTTCATGTTCAAAACTATATAACTCTCCGTTGAAACCTCCAGGTAGTCACAGACCAGTCCTTTTGTTTTTGGAACCAAAAACAGGTGTGAAGGACTATACAAAGTATTTTGTAGCTAGACAAGGCTGACATGTTTGTCATATATTTTCACTAACTTAATCAACCTGGAAGTATGTGTTCGTTGTCAATATTGGTCATAAAGATCGTATCAAAGAAGGTATATAGACTCTTTGAATCTTCTTTAATATATGCATACAAAATATCTTGTTAGCATGTTATTGTTCACTGTGACATTTAATTTACGTTATTTTTCTATTTTTATGCTAACAATATAAAATGTATAAGTATTTAATTAATGTTTGAAAAGTTATCGTTAAATAATATACGATGTTTAAACAGCTCTAGAATTAGCAACAGTAAGGTATTTAGGGTAATAAATGATGAATATAACATAAAAAAGCTTTTTTTATACATCGGCATTAACTAGCAGCGTTGCTATTAAAGTAAAGGCAATTAACTCCATGCATATTGCTCACAATGATTTATAATACGTTTCTTACATATGAAAATGACATTTTTCCTTAATCGATTAACAACTTAAGTCCACACACACGATTATAAAAGAAGACTAAAGTTAAATCTGGATTAAAACTGATGATTTCATATTATGTGCTAAACGGGGCCGCATTGTAGGGGTTAAAGTTTATTTTACAGTCAACATTTTGTAATAGGATGACGAGCTGTTGATTGGACGAACTGAGATATGATCTCGTATTTACATTAAATTCGAATATGTAACAGATGAATATCATTTAAAACGTAGTTAAGAAAGAGAACTTGTTTCAACCAAGGCGGATTTTAATTCGCAAGCAGCACAACAAATATATGTAGACTGAGGGATGAATCCTAATTTGCTTAAAATGAAATCGATAAGTAAGTAGGAGGCGACTGAGTTTTCGATAACGCCCTATACCGTCAACCAAAACTTCAAATTATGAATGTCGCCGCATATTATCTATTCAACGTGGCAGGTTATCTGTTCTATATGAAAAAAAACATAATTATTTTATTGTCATGACTCAGTTTCCATATGCCGAGAAAATATCAAGTTTACAAAGCTCAC
The DNA here is from genome assembly GCA_927399485.1 of Calamotropha paludella. NCBI lineage: Eukaryota > Metazoa > Arthropoda > Insecta > Lepidoptera > Crambidae > Calamotropha > Calamotropha paludella. The sequence goes on from OV656803.1 coordinate 30,674,439, forward strand.
AGCAGGGTCACATGTTTTTCCTAGTGATGAAACGCCGTAAGGAAGTAGTCTATAAGGCGTGTTATTATTCTTCTATATAGAAAGCCCATAATTGACGCAATTATACTTAAAACTTGAGTGCTTAAAACTTTTGTTAATTCTAAAGGAGTTAGTAGATATTAATGAAGTTCGGTGTAAGATTAACTTTTGTACACGGATAGTACTCACTAGGTAGATGAGTTCAAGAAACTTGAACGAGAGAGCACACTTCACCAAATGCAAATGAAGGGAGCCAAGAAAGTTACCTTACTAACTTCTTTCTTTGGGTATGACAATATTAGGTACTAGTAACTACCTGCAAAAAATCGCGATACAATATCTGCTTGACTTAAATATTCTGTGTCCACCTCGTCTTTGATTGAGTTTTAAAGATGAACATAAAAAATGTAGTAAGTGGTATTATTACAAATGATAATTTGAATTCTCGATATCATAATCTTGCCGTTTCAAACTTCAGATTTCAAAACACAGTAGACTAATTTTAGAGTATTGCGTTTTGCCATAACATGTACCTAACTGAACTGCATTAAAAGAAATTGAAAATAAGCACCAGAAACCTTTTCTTTTTTCAAAAATTTTGTAACACTTTAATGGGAGAAAAAACAGCATCTGCCGATTTTCTTTGTTTTCTTCTCGGTTCAAAATCTCCTGACGTAGGACATACTTAGTCATGGCATAGTTGATAACTTTCAATTAATGATTTGTAAATGCTTATATTGCAAACATTTAGTTTATGTAGACAGGGTCAGCATTTTCACAGTTCACGGGGTAACTCACGGTAACCTCAGAATACAGAACAAACAGTTCAGTATTCTCTGCCACTTACCTACACTTTTTGTATTCGTATTGTGCTCCTAGTTCCGTTCATAATTTATACGCTGACATATATATTATACGACGACAGTATAAATTATGAGCTTCTTCATGTATCAATATTTCGATGATTGAAACTGCTATATTTATTTCGTATTTATAAACATGTACATGTTTATGTTGAGAAGGTGTAATATTTATCTGATGTAACACCGAATAAGACGTGTTAGGAGTTCAGATAAATAGTCCGCATTTGGCTGACTCCACTAGCAATGGGGAATGCCCATTATGGGCCCACCTTGGACATTATTAAACCATTAAATATTTGTGTACATTAATTTAAAGTTATGAATTTTATATTTAAACATGCGCCACTGCAATAAACTATATTTCGATAAATAAAAGTATTTTTGTTTATAAATCGTAATAAGTTATGTGGCAAAAAGTTGCCAGTATGTAAATTACATTTTACATATAACTTTACATTAAATATCGATACGAATCGATTGTGACGAAAATACATTGAATTGAATAAATAACTTAAGATTTTGCATAAACAACGTAGTTCTAAACGAATAAATATATATATATATATATATATATATATATTTCTTACATTCACTCCAATTAGCCTAGCCCAAAGTAAGCACTGTAAGGCTTGTGTTATGGATACTAGGGTAACGGATAGACATACATATATGATACATAGATATTCAATATTCATAGAAATAAATAAATATAAAATATCAATGAAAATAAATCATTAATCGATTTCGTGTTTTTATATTTTTGGTTTCCTTTAATGGCAACAATTGTTTGTCAATCAAATGTCAATAATTCAAAATAATTGTCAGCTGTCATGTCACATGTTGCTTACGCTTTCCTATATGGACTTGATTCTGATCTTCACCAACGACTTGGGCTTTGTGCTTACTATCAACGACGACTTTAACTTTGTTTTAAGGACTCTGAGCTCACTATTAACGATGACTTTGGCTCTGGAGTCAAATATCACTGCTGCATGACAGTACTTTGGTATATTGGTTGGGCTAGACGTGAGTCGAATATATTACCTTAATAACGATAACAAATTACCCTAATATACTATAAATTAAAAACGTAACCCTTAAAAAACTTAAATACTACAAATCAAATAATGTATCTATGTATTTAGATAAGGATATTAACAAAAATAAATAAACTAAAACAAAATTTATTACTAACTTATTCATATAAACAGTTATACGATGATATTTTGGAAAAATAAATTTAAAAAGTAGTTCGCTGAGCACCACCGTTCCGTAAGGAGCCGACATGGAGCCGACCACGCGTTGAGCCTAACCGGGGCCACCGACTTGATCATTATTTTGCCGCGAGATTATTTTAAAACTGCGATATATCCTAAGATATCAATTGAAATTGAATGAAACGAAAGCAATTTTGTTTTAAATTAAATGCTTGTGATGAATAGGGTATTTATTTAGATAATGATCTTCGCAAATAATGCATTATTTTAGAACAAATTTGGTAAGCATAAAAAGGTTATAGTGAGCCAACCTTAAAACATAGAAATATGCTTTCGCGGACTTTTTTTTTAAACTTTTAAAGGGGAACAATTCTGTCATACATAATTTTTACGAAACCTTAAACGATTACAGTCCATCAAATCTAAGAAGTACCGTTTGACAGTTCTGACAAATAGAATAATAGGGATGGGTTTAAAAAAATCGATTACTATGATATCTGAATTTTAAGAGATCGATTACTATAATATCCGAATTTTAAGAGATCAATGACCATAATATCCGAAATTTAAGATATTATTTCTCTGTACTCTTTTCCTATATTTTTTAAATAAGTTATTGTAAAAGGTTGTTTATTGGTAAATTTAGGTTTTACTAGTAATCTGAGGATATAATACCGAAAAAATCTTAAGGTTCTAAAGGTCGAAGTCGAAGCATTTAAATAAAAGTAATGTTTAGGATATTTTTTTATTCACTACTAATACTGGAATCATTGTCGTCCTCGTCATCATAGTCATTTAAATTAATGACTAGTTGATTATCCATGAAATCATCGAATTTTACGTCTCTGTCGAAGTCGTCCATTATTATTTTCTTTGTTTTTTCTACTACTTTTGACCAATCTTCTTGTGTAACTTGCGCACATGCTTCCTTTAATAAGCCTTCCATTTTCTTGACACTGAAGGGTGGTTTTGTGTTGTGTCTTGCTGCATAACCTGTAAAACAATTATATAATTTTTAGGTGGGAGACTTAGACTATTTTTTAAATTATAAAAGCTGGAGGCACTCGTGTTATGTGGCTACAAAATGTGTTAAGCTAATCTTGCAATATTTTGTTTGGTAATGTACAATTTTACACAACTGCGAAGAAGAAGGGTAATGTTTTATAGTATTACTGTACTTAACGGAAAATCTCAATTCACAATATAATATTTCAGCTTATTAAGAACAAGTTCTTGTTTAATATAATCAACTACTAAAAAATATTATTATATTATAAAGTATTACCTTTAACTTGGGCCCAAATCAGTTCAATGGCATTATATTGGCAATGATACGGAGGAAGTCGTATGACTTTGTGCCCGTGTTCTTCGGCTAATTGGTCAATAGCATAAGTCGGTCTTGGTGGTTTATGCAATTTCACTAAATGTAACAATTCAGCTTTTAATAGTGACATGTCGGCTTCCACTCCTTTTCTTTGCAGCCATGCCACCAAATCTGCTTTCTTATTGGCTGATGTTGGTGCTTTATCAATTTGCACAGAGTGGTATGGGGCATTATCCATTATAATTGTGCTGTTAGGAGGGATATTCGTTAGTAAATTTAAGAACCACTCTTGGAACCTTTCCGCGTCCATTTCTTCATGATACTCTTTTGTGCTTTTAGATTGGAAAGCTAATAATGAATTTTCCACGAAACCTGCAGACGCTGATCCAGCATGGCATATAATGAGGCGTCCATCTTTCCCTATCGGCACTTTCGAGCACGAAGCTTCAGAATCATCTGTCCATGTTTTCGGCACAGAGTGGTTGGAATTTAGCCATGTTTCGTCCAAAAATATTACATTATCCCAGTTTATAATTTGTTTTACTTCGCGCAGGAATGTTAGTCGCTGCATAATTATGTCATGTCGCTCCATAACAATTTTTCGTTTGTCACCTTTTTTGTATCTGAAGCCAATTCCTGTTATTATCGTTCTCAACGACTCTATGCTTCCCCTGTACAGCCCGGCATCTTCTAAAGTTGCACATAACTTTGCCAATGTTGGAAATTCGCCTCTTGTATAATAACCATAGATATGGTTTCTAATAGCATGGCTATCGAAGTCATCGATACCTGTCACAGGTTTAGTTCTTTTCCTTTTTTTCGGCGTGTGAAGTACGTTACTGTCACTCCCCGAAGGCCCATATTTTTCACTTAATATTTTGCCGACGGTGCGGCTACCAATACCGAGAGCTTCACCGACGCGATCCCGAACTTGTGTAACTGGCAGTAGAGCTCCACCATTTTGACATTCACGCTCAAAATACTCGTGTAATTTCACCACCAATTCACGAGCCTGGCTGTTCAAAGTACGTCCTCTTTTCGACATGATTAATAAACACTTGCTTAGTTCAGAGTCCAGAAAAGTAATAGCCAAGTCACAAATTGTAAAAAACAAACGAGAAAGTAGGTACGCGCACAGTCAGCTTCCAAGATGGCGAGAGACTGCTGACGCGGGCGAGGGGGACCGCGTGCGCTTGTGGTCGGCAGTGTTGTCTGATAAAAAAAATCTTTTTTCTGGAGCTATTTCGCCTATATAGATTTATTTGAATATAATTAAATTAATTTATTTTAGGGTACCTATGTATTAAATGCATTATGCGAACGAGCAGTAACGTGAAATTATACAAAAATTAAATTGCGCTCTACCCCTAAACATTACGTCGAAAATTCGCTTTCTGGCCGTGGTCTGACATTGGCCATAAGCGCTTCTAGCGCTTATAACATCGTAATCTGAGTAGATTATGGAACGAGGCATCAAATTTGACCATTTTGTCATCTGTCATGTATTTTTACAAAGTCGTTAATTGATAATTTGAAAGTAATAAATTCGATTTTCCGAATAATGTACACGATTTTTTCGTACACAATTGATTCCGAAGAGTCGCAACACTAGGAGCAGTGCCCTAACTATGTGACTTTGCAATGAGGTCAAGAATAGAACTATTAGAACTTATTTATTGTGTAAATATTATTTATTTTGCTTTGTTTGAAAGGTTTCAATTACATTTAGATATTAAGAATTGTACATTTTTAGATCCAATAATAAAACCTTTATAAATCCATGGTTTTACGAAAAAGGTTATCGAATTTGAATAAGTTACGCTTAAACAAAGTTATATCTGTTTGAAAAACATGAAACGTCAAACGGTACTTCTTAGATTTGATGGACTGTAAGGTGTGCACGCAGCGGAAGCTCTCAAAACGAAAAATAGCCCGCGATTTTGAATCATTATTTATTGGTGTTCCGTTCCTATTGATCTTAGCGTGTTGATATATAGCATATAGCATTCCTCGATAAATGGGCTATATAACACTGAATTTTTCAAATCGGACCAGTAGTTCCTGAAATTAGCACAAACAAACTCTTCAGCTCAATTTGCTTAGTTTGCTTGAAACAAACAAATTCTTCAGCTTTATAATACATATTAGTACAGATAATGAGAACATGTTTCTCGTTATATTAGCATAGAACCTAGAGAAATTCTTAATTTTCCTCACAGTAGGACATATTTACAACCTGAAAATGTTAAATTTTCTATTCTTTCTAATACAATGGCGTCTTTTTAATATTTCATTTATATATCTGCTACACCTAAGATTTTAAAACGCTCAATTATTATTCTAATTTTTGCCGTCCATCCTGGGCCCAAGACACTATGCAACATTAAAAAAATACAAAAGGTTTTCAGATTTCCTTTTGCTTAGGAATCTTGATTGACCTTTTTAATTAACCAAATCAGTTCAGCTGTTTTAATAAATATAATAAATGCAAAACGGCACTTTATAAAGTGAATAAATAAAAAAGAGCGAACGTTTGAGCACAACCACCAGTCAGAGAGATGATTATGTAGGGTTGGCATTATAATACCGTTAAAATGTTTATCTACTCTGATACTATAATACAAAGATTCTAAAACTGAAAACAAAATGCTTATGACAAACATTACGTACAGGCCAAAAATAATAAAAAAAAAGTTTCATTACGATACAGGTCTTGTATGGACACCTGTAACATAATATAACTTTTTTATCATAACGATACACCTATACAACCTCCAGCTGGACCAAGGAGGTTGAACCTCTACTTTAAAAAGGTTTCAATGAACGAGTCCTCGACGACCGACGCAACACGCATGCGCAATTGATGTTTGCACCTTGGCGCCAACATTTGACATTTAAATAAATTTGTTGTTATATTCAGCGTTTTATTTGCAATATTGTTTTACATATTATAGTATGAGAGTAGATAAAGTAGTGTATGACACTGTACATAACTTGGTCTTATAACACTCGTGTGATGCTATAAAAAAACTCGCCTACGGCTCGTTTTTTTAAAACACACTCATGTTATAAGAACCCTTATTATGCAACAGTATCATAAACTACTATTACTTAACGGTTATTGATGTTTAATTAAGTGGGTAAGTTATACAAGACCTTATGCAGCTCAAACTTAGCCTGAACATTCTGCAAACTAGAGTTTGTTGGTCAAGCTCGAATAAACAAAGCTTTTTCCCCTTCCACTGATCAGTTTTTATTTTTCCAAACAAAGTTAAATACAACAACTGCCATGCCATAAAAAGGCTAATTATTCACATTCCACCGATACCAATATTTACAATAATAATGATAATAATATTTCTTACATTCACACAAATTAGCCCAGCCCAAAGTAAGCACTATATAAAGGCTTCTGTTATGGATACTAGGGTAAGGGATAGACATACATTAATGATACATAGATATGTTATATTTATAGAAATATATATAAATATCCATGACTCAAATGCAAATGTTCGTATTTATCACACAAACATCTACCCCTTCCGGGATTCGAACCCAGGATCATCGGTGCGAAAGGCAGGATCGCTTCCGATGCACCAAATGGTCGTCTATTAAGAAGAATAGAAGAAGGATAGAAGTTATTTAGCAGTATATATATGTATATAACTTTGTCACAGTATTTAGCCGCGATGAACCCCGAAACTACTTAACCGATTTTGATGTTTTTTTTTATTTTGTTGGATTTGTTCTGATTTAGTACACAGAATAGGTTTTATTCTAATTTATTATACAGCAGCGTGTAGCCGGGTCGGCTTGTAAATATATAAAAGTCAAAGCCTTTTTTTCTAGTGCTTTTTAATAAGACAAAGAATGATTACGGCTCCTGAAAATGAGTTGAACCGTCATTAAATATATAAAAAAAACAAAATTAAATGAGTCATATATGCGGTAAAAATGTTTTATTTAAATATGTGATAAGCGCGGATGTGTAAGAGCTAAATCAGACAAAGACAGATATTATAAATCAAAATCAATATATGGTGAAAATGGCCTTCATTGTAGCTCGGTAGGAGCTTTTGATCGGATTATAAATCCTTATTAATTTACATCCTAGGCAGGCAGCCAAATTGTTCGATAGATATAATTCTTGTCTTAAGTGTTGCATTTACTATAGGTACGTAAACAATTCGATTATGAGCAACGATTCTCACCGATCAATAACCACCACAGTGCGTGGTGACATAGCATAGTGTGCGCATATACTTTTTCTGTGGATTTTAATTTGTGTCATTGAATTGGTGATACCTGAAGTAGCATACGAGACAAGTACATATACACAAATTTTGTCTTTGCGCGTGGGTGTGTAGTACAAGGTAATTATGAGGCAGAAAATAAAACGAAAGACTTGGAAAATAATAACCAGTTATTTTTAGTAAACATAAGCACATAATCAATAAAATTTATAATGGCCAAATTAATAGGCAGGCTTTCGTTTACAAAAGTATTTTTAATGCACAAAAGTAATAATAGTTCTTTATAAAATCATTATGAAAAATATGACAACCTGATTTGTACATATTTTATATATACTTCACTTCAACTTGTTTTTAATATTTCAAAGGAAATATAAAACGTTAATAATATTATTAGTATAGTTATAGTATAGTTATTTTCTGATGTTATTCCTTATCTATAATAGAGCGCAGTAAAATCATGGTTATATATAGGGCGTTTTACTGAAATAGAAATCAGAATATACTATTTATATTTGAACATATAATCAAACGTACCAAAAATGTAAAATATATTTTAATTTTATAACAGTGGTTATAATAATTATAAAGATTATTATAAGTATACAAATTGCCCGTTAACCGTGATCACAGGCAACTTCTTAATTTGATAATGATGAATGATGGGGAGAGTTGATTTATTAAAGATGGATGAACTATTGATAATAATTCAATATTGAAATAATCCGTGTCTCTGGGTTTCAGTGAAGTTGTGGATTTACTCAAACTTCGTAGACTTCTTGAGAGCGTTGTGTTATATGAAACCCTCAGCCTTTTTTATTTATATTGATAATACTTGTGCTTATTAACATTTTATAATACAACATGTTACATGCTGAATGATTCTCACAACACAAGATTTAATAAAAAAGCGAAACTACTTAAACGACGCTTCCCGCTCCCGCTCAAAAGGTCTTATATATGTATATATTTTTCTATTGCAAAATAAACTGTAAACTGTCCAGGTATCAGTATCATTGCGCATTTATAAATTGATTTATAAATGTTTATACAGTGTGGTTGTGTGGTTCAAAGATGATGTAAACAACAACAGAGTAATTATATTAAAGTTTAAGAAATTTTGTTCTAGCAACACAATGTAATTGATTACAGTTCCACTTATCTACAAAAAGTAAATGAAGATATTATTTACTCATCAAAAAGAAGTATTTTTTACAAATTGCTAAATGCATTTATTTTTATATTTATTAATTTAATCGTCACGTTTCGATTCATCTTTAGAAGCCTGTTTTTGATGAGAGAATCACACAAAAGTGCAAACAGTAAATATAATTATTACTGTAGAATTTACCAATCTTCATTTAGCTTAATATAGTGTTCAATATAATACGAGTAAAGAAAAAGTTTGTTACAAAGATGTTTTTCAGTCGTAATTACTAAAGATACTTACAACTTTGCATTTGGTGCATTTAATTTTTAGTTCTCCCACGACTTCGCAAAAATATTTTAAATACAATATCAAAATAAAATCACCTTGAATTATAATATCTTATGTACAATATTCAAATATTTCTCTGTGTTTTGAAATAGCTACGGTACGTTCTGTATAAAAAAGTAAGGATGGTAGGTTAATAACTGAACCTTGAGAATAAATTATAACCAACTAGGGCAGCAAACGTAAACTGCGACACAATTTATAATGCATTCATGAGGCGTCTGGCAGTTATATGATTTTTAAATCTTGTTTACACAGAATACAGAACAAGCTAGGGAGACTTAGGGAGACCGAGGCGTTTTGAATCAGAGGTGAGTTGAAACAAAATCAATTTCACGGAATTTATAACCGTTATCGAGCTGGCAATAATGCTGTTAAGCCGTGCCCACTGCCCGCGGACCCTTTAGTAGGTGCATTGTTGCGGAGTTCTAGCTCCTGTGTTAAAAAAATCTTTATTGCCTTAATTAATTTAATGGTTAATATTTTTTTTGTTTTAATTGTGTAGAAAATACAGAATCTAATATGAATTCTATAATTTTTTTTAATGTATTTTATGCATTTTCAATGCGATCTTATAAGATAAATTATTATAATAGAAAAATACTAGAAAAAATCGACTCGAGTCACAAGTGAATTCTCAGGCGGGAAACGAACCCGCAACTTTTGGAAATCCGGTACAATGCTCTCCTAATTGAGCTACCGAGCCTTGTGAACACTCGTCGAAATTCCCGCCTGAGAATTCACTTGTGACCCGAGTCGATATTTTCTAGTATTTTTCTATTATAATAATTTAACTAATATGAATGTTTATTTTTATTTGTATTTATAACAAAACGCTTTAAATATTTTTTTTCTTACATAGAATACCCTTGTTTCAACTTACCTTGGTAATAGGGGAGTTGAAACAGAATGACTTGGCATGTTAAAGGTAATTTTTTGCACTATCATTTATAATTACGCTTTTTATGTTAGTCTTATATTAAAGTGAAGTAAAAGTTATCGATTGGTTCTTATTTTGTGAAATTCTAGCAAATATTTTTTTGTGTACGACATATAGTATTAAAACTGTTTCAATTTCCTCGGTTTCTTCTACGCGTGATAACTTCTTTCAGTTTTTATTTATTAATGCCGTCTTGTGCGGTTTGCACCTGCAGACCTTCGACACTGACACCTTCGCAAACACGTATTCTTACTATTTATACCTACATTATTTATGAAGTAATTATGTATTATTCTAAAGTTTTGATTATTTAATAACGGTTACGGTGACATGCCTTAGAATAAATCTACGCAACTAAACTATGCTTTCGCTATACCTGCCTAGTCTTACTCTACACAAATTGTACCTACATTATACTGCACTGAAATCGGTTCGTTCTTAAGAAATCATGAGGTTTGTATGTATTTTTGATTTTCATTATTTATTGATGACGATTTTCCATTTCAGGCCACTAAATTAACATCATCTGCTTCATAACCAGTTTCGCAGATTGGTGATGTACCTTTCTCTGATTTGGACTCTATCTTTGATACGCCGAGAGAAATGAAATTAAGAGCTCTTTATCGACGTAAGCAATTATTTTGTGAGAAATTTGTCCGAAACATTAAAATATCGCAACAAAAAAACAGATGTCTTAAAAAAAGAAATGAGTCTTTGCAAAATATACTAAGGAATGTAAAAAAAGTGTTAAAAACAAGAAAAAAATTAAATACACTAATAAAATAAAAAAAACTTTTGATACTTGCCTTTCGCAACCTAAACCTTTGTCGAAATGGTACTCTAATATAAAAGGAGAATTTGGATTCTCTGATGAATCTTTGAAGGCTTTGAAGGAAAAGGAACATACTCGTAAAATTGTCATCTGTGCGCAAAAAAAAACATCTGTGCGCTTATTGCAGATGAGATGTCGATATATCGACATAGGAACTGGTTCATTTGAATGCCAAACCTTACCCTCTAAAGCGTAGGTACGTCTTTTTGATAAAAGATGTTAAAGAAAATTTTAAATTACCCTTACTTCTTGTTTCATGGCTTAATTGTGGAGCAAAAAGTTAATTTAATAAAATTAGACCTTATTAAATGCCGTGAAACTAGGTTGAGTCCCTTACAGTTGATGGCTATTCAACTACTATGGCGGTGCTATGATGGTACTGTGACGGTGATGAAGCAATAAGAATGTAAAATAGATCATTTTAGTGTATTAAAGACTACTTTTAAACGTACAGTCGATGACTCTGACGTATCTTTATTTTTAGACCCCGTTTACATGATAAAATTAGTCAGAAATCGTTTTGAGTCCAAAAAAGCATTTCTAGATGAAAACGAAGAAATCATTTGGAACCTAATATGTGAATAAATCACACTTTAAGAAAATGAAGGACTTCATATAGCTTATAAACTTACATATAATATAATGTTCCGTAACAACATTATGAAAATCAAGCTAGCGAGCCAAATGCTAAGTAATAGTGTAGCAACAGCCCTAAAATTCTGCTGCGAAGATGCCAAATTCTATACATTTTAAAATTTCAAAGCCACCGAAACTTTTGTAAATAATATGAATGACCTCTTCGACGTTTTCAACTCCCGTAACATAAAACATTTTGATTACAAACAAGCTTTGAAAAGTCCTAACAAAGATATGATATTAAATTTTTTCGATAAAATAAAAAAATATATTTCAATATTAAAAATGTGGTCAATAGAAAACGTAACAAAGATGGAAGAAAGAGCGGGTAATAATGAAAAATTATTAACCATCCTTAGAAAGTAGTTGCGATGCGGGGTTCCTTGGTTTACTTATTTGCATTGAGAGTTTGAAATCTCAATACCAGATTTTGATTGTGTCCGATAATCTGCTTGTATTTATTCCAACATACAAATGTAGCCAAGCCCATCTGGATAACCCCAACGCTAAACAATTTAAAGGCATTTACAGGAAAGTTTTAAGTCATTTAGAATTCAAAGCTTCCAACAACTGAAATTGCATACCACTTGAAAACATAGGAAAATTAAATTGTTCTTATTTAATTCAAGAAAAATGTCATATGTACCTACTGCAAGAAGTCAGGTCGCCATGTCTATAAATGTAGAACACGTTTTTCAGATTTAAAAAATATAAAAAAGGCATTGGTGATTGTAAAACAAATGATATTACAGATATAACACTTTTATCATCTTTTCATTCAATTACAGGTCATAATTTCTCTTCTTTATCCCAGGATTGGTACATTGACTCGGGAACCACGAGCCATATGAGTTGTTTTAAGGACTAGTTCATTGATTTTACTCCTCTTCGTAAACCAATTACTGTTGCTTATAAAGAAATTGTATATAGTGAAGTAAAAGATGTCTGTAAATGTATCTGGTAGTTTAATAACAATTATTAAATTATTATATGTACAACAAATTTATTATCTGTTAAGTTATTAGTTTATAAGGATTTTGTAGTAATCTTTTTTATATATTTTATTTTATAATTTTTCTCCAAAAGGCGCATCTATCATAAACAGAGCAAGATGTAAGGTGTTTGGTACACTTTGAGCTTCTGCCTCAAATTATGCAGGTTTGTATGCCTTGGTATATACTGCACAAATTAAAGACTTAATGTTATTGTGGCAAAGGCACCTAGGTCATTTAAATAACAAATCCTAGATATTTTAAAGAGAAAACACATAGGTGTTTATTATTCAGATTAAGTCAAACATGTGTTCTATGTGTACAGGGCAAGTCGTTAAAGATACCATTTAAAGCGTCAACACGTAGCGTAAAATAGAGATTATTCACACTGACATGTGTGGACCAATGAGTACGCATTCCTTCTCTTTACTTACTAACTTTTACTGACGTTTTTTCTTAGAAAACTTTTGGTTATTTATTAAAATCCAAAAGTGAAGTTTTTTGAAAGTTGTTCAATTTAAGGGCCTTGTAGAAAATCAAAAAGGTCTTAAAATAAAAACACTTCGTTCCGACAATGGTCGTGAATTTGTCAATCGCGAAATGACAACATTTCTCAAAGAAAATGCTATTATTAAGCAATTGACGGAACGTTGTATTGTACCTCATCATTTAAGACTAACACATATATACGAAACAAGAAAAATACTAAAGAAATTCACGATATTAAAAAAATACTGAATCTACGTGGATACCCTCACAATTTGGTATATAATGGAATGAGACTGCTGATTATATAATCTAGCATAATATACCGAATAGTTTTATTTACTAGAAATCTACCGTGATTTTTATAGAATATTTTCATATTTTGAACAAAAGGATGTATTTGAAATGGTACAGCTCAATACTAAAAAGAAACATTTATTCAAAAAGGAACATAGTACGCTAATATAAAATATTGGACCCCTAAAAATCGATGATATTTTAAGTTAAACATCTAAAAAAAAATATCATTGCAAAAATACTACGATTTGTTCAAGGGCAGCTTAGAGCACATTTAAAAAAGCTGTAGATGGAAAATTCTTACTAATGCAGTTATTGCGAAACAAAAACATTTCTAAATAGGTAAATCTTATTGAGAAATGTGGTGCCTTCAATCTGCAAAGGATTGTATTGATAGATGACTGACTGTAGATTTACAAGAAAAGTATCCTCATTCATCTGCCATCTATCATCTAAAACAATTATAATTTGCGTTATTAATATATACGAAACACTGTCGACAAGTTGTAATTATACTCGTGCTTCGTCCGAAGAGATTCTGAAATAGAATATAGGTAATAATTTCACTTGTAGTAGCACGTTTAGTTGCCACCACTATCGCACTGTAGTTGAGGGTAAATGTGAATAGAAAAAAAAAATAATCACGTCTCACCGCCGTGGCGCCGCCTCTCGTCGCCTGCGTTCGTCATTCACGATTTAAGTGTCGAACCACTTCGCACGCTATTCAATATTTTTAAAATTTTTCAAGATTTAAGCAAGTTTCTTTTAGCAATATGCCAAAAAGAAAGCATGGTGATTCGGATTTAAGTAATATATCGAAGAAATTGCGGAAAATCGAGAAACAACTGAAGCGGAGCAAGTCTCGTAAAAAACGAATAGTGTCATCAACATCTGAAGAATCTATACATTTTCCGAAGGAAACAAACGGTACGTACATTTTAATTACATATTTAAATTTTTAATAACTAGTGGTATGCTCCCAATTACATATGTATGTACCAGGACAGTTTTAGGACTGCTTCGACGCATACCTACTTACATACTACATGTATGAATAATGTGCAACAGGATAGCTTCTGGGGCTACTTCGCCGCACATAGTTTATGAAAATGCTACCAGGATGGCTCGTGGGCCTTTCGCGGCATATTCACATGTACTTGCAAACAAATTATGCTTAGTAATCCGTAAACAGACAGTTTTTATAAGGCTTCTATTAAACACAAGATTTAGATTTCGCCGATAAAACTAAAGTATTACAAATATATACTTATACCTATTTTTTTTAATTGTCTATTTTACCATAACTACATTTTTTTTTTTTTTTTAAATGCTATAAAAGCTTAATGTTATTAACGATGGTCAAACTCATTTTAGTTTAAACTTACAACAAGATTATCCAATTAGCTAAAGAATAAAAATCAACTTTGCAGTTGGAGAAAATTGGGATTCGAACACGACACAAGTACATGATGACAATATCGATTCAATGCCATTGAATATGATGTCGGCGGCTATCACAACGGCCCTGCCGCCCGTAGCCACTACCTCGGGTGCCGAAGTTGATAATATCATCACGGAAATCGTAGAAGACCCGGGAATAGAAGGATTACAAGACAGCCTCACCCTGGACAGTGACTTGCTCGATATACTAGGGGACGATCCTACAACGGTAGTTGAATTCGGCAAAGACGTACGTTGTGAGCTAGCAAATCGCTTCGAATACATATCCACATGTGGTTTAAATAAAGAAAATCGCAAAGAACTCTGCGATAAATACCTTCTGCCAGGAAATTGTACGAAAATCGGAGCTCCAACATTGAACATTGAACCTGAAATTAAAGTGGCCCTCTCTGAGACAGTCATTAAACGAGATAAATTTTTGGAAGGTCGACAAAAAAGAATAGGTGCTGCTATATCTTGCCTGGCATCGGCCCTCTCTATGGAGCTCGAAGCCAAGGAAAAGAACAGTGGCCTATTAAAACAACTCATGGACGCGGGCCGACTTCTATGTGACGTACAACATGACGAATCTCTAGTACGACGTAATTTTGCAATCTCTTCTCTTAAAAGAGATATCAAAGATTCCCTATACAACACAAAAATAGACAAGTTTCTCTTCGGGGAAGCCCTAGCAGAGTCATTGAAGGCGGCAAAAGCAGTCAATAAATCAGGATCAGAGCTGAAAGGGATAAATAACATACAGAGACTAATATAAAAAAGACAGCATTTTACGCTTGCTTGAGGTTCTTTTAAAAGTAACTCTTGAAAAAGGCAGTGTATAGAAGAAACGGCGACGAGAAAGTACAATTCTATTTGTGAAACACAGTTTTCTTCATCGTGTCCGAATTGTTGGTAAGTTTTTGCGAATTCTAATCATCTTGAGTATTTCTGAGTTTATATTTACATAATGTTTCGTGATAGGAGCAGAAAGAATAAAAAGCAAATATTATTACTACCTACTTCCTGTTAGTTTTATTGAAGACGTGATTATTACCTTGTTTTTAAAATGTTTTGTTCGGTTCACCAGCAAATTTTAAAACTAAACAATTAAACATTGGCTAAATCCATTTTTCTATAACAATTAGTTAGCGAAAGTTAAAAAAAATCACATATTTTCTGTGGGTTTGATATGTAAAGGAGTAAAAAGAATGATGAAAAAATGTCTTCACGTTCTTAATTGCAGAATGTAGATGAATAATAAGCCCTCGATAACATAAAAAAATTATATACACATAGTAGAAATACAGGCAAAAATACAAATCGACCAACAATTCTATAAACGTACATATCGTAAATCGTAGATCCCTAATTTAATCCGCCAACATTATTGTGCTGGCTGTCTGCCGTACATATAATTGATATAGTCGGCAATAGTGCTGCCAGCTGTGAGACGTGTGCATAAATAAGCCGAAACGAGCGCCCCAATTCGTGAGTTGTTAACAGAGCAGAATATTTTTGGTCCATTCTATATTAAATAACAGCTTCATATGAGAGAATTGTAGGTAGGCTTTGAATTGAGACGTTACCCATATTTTTTTTTAAATGAGCTCGTAACTTATTTTGTTTACTAATAATAATTATTTTATTTAAATGTTACTAAAGATAAACCAAATCAAATAATTATAATTATAATCAAATGTTAAATCCATTTGATTATAATTATAATATTAAAAAAAAATACATTGTCCCCAATATTTATCTTATATTTGCTCCTTCTCTAATTTTGTTCAAGAGTGTAGTTTATCAAAGCAATAGTCTGTTCTCTAATAAATTTCTGGTTTTACTACACTACATTTATCAAAGGCAATAATTTTAATAATTAAATATTAAATAAAATACATGTTGAATAAATTCAATGAACATATATTTCTCAGCATGGTAACCATGTTTTTTTTTTACATATATATGTACCACTAAATGGTTCATTGATAAATCCCGAGTACTTGTGTATTGAATCTGGTTGGATGATGATATTTTTTCTCATCTCTTATATTTGTCTAATACTACAGTAGGCTAGGTAGGGGCAATAGTGTTACGTATGTAGGTATTTTAGATACAAAAGAACTTTAAAAGGTTTCCACGACAATATTAATTAAGAAATTCCTTGTATGTATTTCTTTCAAATTAAAATCAAGTCACGCCTTTACCTAGCTTAACAGCCTCTTTCGAATCCAAATTGCACATCCCACCAAGACTTTGTGAACTTTTATCAGTCTTTATTCACATGTGAATAGTTAAATTTTGTTTTTATCACTCAATCTAATAAATAATCGGTAGACATCAATAAAGGTATTGGTAAATTAGAACGTATCGGTGAAGAAGTTTATTAAATCACTATAAAATTTAAGCTATAACCTATTTAAACCATGGTTTGAAATTGTTACGCTACGCGCAGCAATTGGTTTAAATGTTATAATCACCAGCCTGACCGACGTTATTTCAATACGTTTTATTTTGGAAAAGCTTTAAGTTATACATCAGTTTAATATTTAAATTTTACTTTAAAAATATAATTTTATTTCCTTTGAAGTCTTGGTGTTTTTATTTTTTTCTGCTTAAGTAGCTCGAATAAATCTTAGATCGACTGTTTTTTTTTTTACAAGAAAAAGGATCTACTGCTCCGTTAAAAACTCCTTTTCGAAAATTTCCTAATCGAAAAGGGTTTTTCCAAAATCCGTGAATGCCAACGTTTGACTAAAACACTGTTTAGACCATCTGCTGTTTTAGCCGAGCTTAACAAATCCTCTCTGCATACAGTTAATTTCACAATGGTGGTTTGGAATTCCATGAAAAGACAAAATTCCTTTTGGAATATATTTCGTACGGTTCCGGATCCTTATCTCAAATCGTTGAATAATTTATCTAAATCGACTTCAAAGCAAACGCTGCTGTGCCGATGAATGATAAAAAATTCGGAACGTGGGAAGTTTTCTAAAAATAGTTTATACAATATTGTTTGCTTCTATTGTGATAAAATAACTTGGCATAACTGAATCAACGACTCGAAAATAATCAGCGGCTCGAATCCATAAAGAATTTGCTCTGGCTTAAAAAAGGATAGACTTGATACGCCAGTTCTGGTGTTATCTATCGACATATATCTATTTATTTAATATTGCGGCTCGGCGGTTTTCTTTATGGCCTGTCCTCATTATCTGTCCTTATTTTATATAAGTTTTTGTTTGTATCGATTACAATTAAAAGTTGTCGACAGTGTTTCGTCTATATTCAAAACGCAAATTATAAGTAAGCAGTCGGGACCCATTCTAGAAATAGAGGCTTAGTGAATTGAGAGCGCATATCTTATTACATTGCAGATTACTCCAATCTACTGACTAGACGGCTGACTATGCAGAATGGGTCCCGACTGTTACAACTTTGGCGGTTCTTAAGTTAAGTGCTATCGGGTATGATAACTTTCTTAATTTAGGGTTCTTTACATTTTAGTTTTTTAAATTACCGTTTTTTATTTTAGAGTATTTTCATTTCCTATTTACACAGAAACACAGTCGGGTTTTTTAGTCTATTAAATTACCGTTTTTTATTTTTTTGTTCCTTTTTTATTTTAATATATCCAATGTTATTCTCACAGTAAATAAGAATCTAACAACACATCTCAAGCTAAAATCCATCGAGCTTTGCCGGCTGCAGAACGTGCCAAACTTACACAGACATACCTACATAGTCTCGAAAAACATAACCCTCCTCCTGGCGCAGTCGAGTAAAATCTGCTCGATTTATAATATTTTTTTTATACTTGTGTCTAAATTTAAACATTGCGGAATTCCGATGAGCTAAAGTCGCTGTTTGCAAGAAAAATCTACCAACAACAACGGCGTCAATCTTGGTTAAATAATTACTATTTGCTTTGATAAATCCCGATGCTTTCATTAAATAACTATAATAATAATCAATCAGCTAACTAAGAACAAACTGTTAAATTGTATCAAAGTGACAATGAAAAATCTATGAAAACATCAACCACAACAGTGATGTTTTGCAAGGCGTGACGTAACTCTTTCTGATTGGTGTTTACCGTGACGTGACATAATGCCCATTTTTTCCAAATTATTTTCTAAAAATAATAATTATCTTAAATTATTGTGATAAATAGTTTTAGTTTTTGTTATGTCTATAACATAATTCATAATTAGAAACTGTAACCAATTCGATTTATTGTTAGTGGACACAATCCTATTCTCTTAAACTAAATTAAAACAAACAAGTTCATTGACTCCTCGCGTTTTTTCTTTTTGTTCATGAGTGTATTTTTAACGGAGTTTGAATGAAACAGTTTCTTCGGCTGAACCGAAGCCGAATCTTTGTTGCCGACCTAAAATTAATTTAAAAAAACTCTATTAGCGTACAAAATTATTCATATATATAATGATATCACTCTCAGTAAATAATTAATATAAAAAATACATAAAACATTTACATAAAATGGATTTTATATTTTATTATACCCACACGAAACTCTTTTGCTTTTTAGCCTACCAAAGATCGAGTTATAGTTCTTTAGGTCCAAGGGTTTGGGCTGCACGATTTTGAACTAAGAGAGCCATGATACTTCTTTTATATACCAAGCCACCCAGAAAATTAAAAATTTTGATTTCCGTTTACATCACATCGATTTCGCCAGCTATATTTTGATCGCGTTTACAAAAACTGGGATTGGTCCAAAATGGGCAATCTTGGACGATGAATAATAGAATATTCATAAAAAAAACTTACGTTCTAACGCTCTTGTTATTATCATACTCGTACAATGAAAATATAAATTAATTCAGTTGCAATTACAGTGACAGCAGACCGTGCCCTTAGTTGAACGAGGATAAAAAAGAACTACGTTCAATATATATTGGTGAAAACCAAAAACATGCTCGGAACTCAGTTTAGCGCGTAAACTAAGTTTAGCTCTAATTGATCGCCTTTATTTTCTATGGTGAAATCAGCCCAAGATTAGCTGTGTAATAAAATGAATAAATAGTAGCCGGTTGGTATTAATTATAATCATCAGGTTTAACCAGAAAATAGATTTCTAAATTTAAAATTTGTGCAATTTTTTGCAAAAATACCCTTAAAAATTACAAAAATTAAATAAGCTTTGGTGTTAAACGGGATGCTTTTTCTTAAAAAATCTCAAAGCGCAGAATGCTTTAGTCCAAATACGTATTTCATATATAACAGAACGTCGACCAGCACCAATATATCACTTTTACATGACTATTGAGAAAATATTATAAGGTTTCTACAGAATTTGTTTACTACTAATGCCAGAAAAATATTATTTGTTTTTAAGATTGCGAGTTCTCACTCTCTTAGCTTTAGCTTATTGTTGCAGCTCTACCACTCCCCCCTGAATCCTGTTCCTATTGTAAGAACATTATTCGCCAGCTTTTGATAACACTCTACGAAGCAGGTGTATACCACTGTTCTTTGGTTTCAAGTCTATATAGTTACTGAAAATGCGGCAAAAAGCAGCCGTTTTCTTGCCAATATTACATTTTTGTTAACTAAGTTTAGAGCGATTTTCATTTAATAGACAGGCAGGCGCGGCGTTTTCCTTAAGGTGTGACCAAACATCGAGTGCTAATCGCGCGCGAACCGAACTGTGTTATTGTTCGTTCGCCAGTGATTGCGTGTGGACGTAAATTGGATAACGGAAAAGCTATTCGTCTTATTGAAATCTATGGTTCCCATAGTCCATTATGGGATACTAGGCCTAAAGAATATCATACGAGAAGATCTTTGGGATGACATAGCAAAAAAAACCGTACGACCGAAAGCAGATTTAATAAAATAAAATGAAAAGTCTTTTGAGTTCTTATAGAAGGTAGAGAACTACTACTACTACTACATTGGATATGGTAACTTTAATCTTTAAATATTTTAATAACAGTGCGTAACATTGAAGTTAAACCTTTAATTGTAAGTTTTAAAAATAATTGAAACGTAATTAACCCGTCTTCCTGTGCGCTCCTCACGTACACTACCACTGTTCGTTCCCCCGCGACGCTTTAAAAATTACACCCGAAATACATTTCTTTATCGTTCCACCAACACGTACAAGGAGAAAATGTTAGAAGTAGATCTTTTTGACGAATCTCTTAACAGTATAAAAGATAATCTTAAAGATATACTCAGTTCTAGTCAATAAAACTGTTAAATAGATTTCCATTTAGTGTTATTTTTTTCTTGCTAATTTGTTAAAATTCATCTTATGAAAATGGTAAAATGTAGTAGTTTGAATTGTTTCTTTTGTCACTTATTGTATGACTGATTGCTGCCAAAAAAAAAAGTAATATTTAAATAATGTTCGTTTTTGTTGCAGGTAGAAATAAGGCATTTAAATCTTAATGGTTTGCTTATGACGCTTTCAGTTTTTTGCATGACAGGAACTATTAATGAAGTGGTAAGAACTTAAGTTTTTTTTGTTTGTATGGCATGGAATGTAACATTTGGTTGCACCCTCATCTTCCGTAACGAATCGAAAATAGACTGAATCGCAAGAATCTGTATAATTGAGTAGAAAATAAAAATTAATTAAAACCAATAAAATGTCCTTGTATTTTCAAAAGTTGCTAGGCAATCAAGAAATACGTTACACAGATTATGTAATAGCCTCGTTATACATATTACAGCCCGCATACTAATCAACTAGATTAGATCTAGAATTTAGTAGAAAACTTAAAGTGCCTAAAAAAATGGAAAAATCAACATTTTATTTAAATAAATATAATTGTTTAATATCTTTCATACCAATCAATTGTTCCGTTAATCATAAAATATCTTGCTCAAAAAATACGAATATCAGAAGGAGTAGTAATAAATAGGTTCGGAGTAATGGAAGCTGCTTCCGTCACAGACTTATTGATTTATTAAAGTATTGAAGAAAGAAGAAGAAAGTTGCGAACAAAGTTGTGCAAGTGAACAGTAGCTAGAACTACGGTTTCGGCGGATTTTGTTTTTAATATCATTGTGTTTCTCAGTACTCTAAATTTTATCGACAAGATTCCAAAAGCATTTTCTAATACACGACGTGCTCTTGATAACCTATAGTTTAAAATCCTTTCTTTTGACCCTTTTGGATGAATTCCTGCAAATTTGTTATCAAGTTTGAATTTTCCGCAAAGGCTTGATCTCCTAATATTACGTATGGTATCTCAGTTATGTAGGGTATATTTAAAATTTCTGGGGCTGGTACATTAAGTTGATTATTTTCTAGCCTTCGATATAATTCAGAATGTTTATAAACTCGTCTCTCTGAAATTCGACCTTGGCTTCCTACGTTAATACATAAAATTGTAATTTGAGTCTAATAATGCTAGAAGCACGATACTAAAGAATTTCATACAATTAAAGTAATCACTGTCGCTTCGAAAAGGTGCTTGAATAGTTATGTGTTTTCCATCTCATGCACCAATGGTATGCGGAAAATTCAATTTTTCCTCAAAGTCTTTAGATACTAATTTCCAATCTTGCTCTGATACTGGCTGAAAAATTTAATAGTATTACTAACGTTAAGATGTTAATTGGGTATAGCCCAAAAGGGACAGGACTCGATAATGGATTATTGTTATTATTATTTTGTTTTGATTTCAGGATTGTGGCTCACCCTCAGAGCTAGCAGAACAAGATATTCAATATCAAGGCATTCCAGAACAGAGCATTTTCTAACGAGGCACTCCAGAACAAGGCACTCGAGAACATGATACAAATACCGAGAAGTCGTCAAGAAAAGAAAAGCCGACTAAGAAAAGGGCACAACAAGATTCGGAGTATGAAGCTGAAAATCTAATGATAAAAGAAGCATTATAAATAATGCAAAAGCGAAATGATAGTACTAGTGACGATAGTACTACTTGCTTTCGGTATGCACATAGCAGCCGAGTTAAAAAAATATGACATTCAATAAATACTATCATATACGAAGCTGATATGGTATGTCTAACTGTAAGTCAAATTAATCAATCAACAACACAAGATCATAGCACTGAAAACAGGCGAGGATATTTCACTTCACAGTTCACCGACCTCTCAGACTCTTCATCCTCTAGTAACATGGGATCAATTGGGTAAGGCCAGATTTATCCAGTTGATCCACGACTTGGACACGGATATGGTTTAATAATAGGTGTAATAAAAATAACTTAAGTAATACATTTATTTATTTTTACCTGCACCATGTCCTCAATAGCTCTTACTATAGCATCCCACACCTCTGGAATTATTGTTGATAATGTTTGCTTTGATACGTGAAATGTATATTGTAGGCTAGAATAAGAATCTCATGTAGCCAAATATCGTAAAGTTATTGCTAGTCTTTCTTTTTTGCCTTGCGCCAGTGAGTATAATTTTTTTCTATTAATGGTTCTACCAATGAATGTATGTGTTCACATTCTTCCAAAGTTAATCTCAAAAACTGCGGCGCTCGGTAGTTGATTTCAATTAAATCACTAATAGATTTTGTATTCTCTGTTGATAGAGTGGTCGCATCCAAAATTGTCTTTTTTATACTTTTTTTTATTGCTCTTTCGTAATTTCCGAATAATAAGAAAAGCTGCAACACAGATTTTAATACGAAATAATCGTGGCCGCCGCGCTTCTTGCACGCTGTGTTTGGATACACCTTTACGATTTAAATCAATATGCCCAGTTTTTGTCATATTTCATTATATTACACAGCCAACTAAGGTCTTTTGTTACATTTTTCTTCACTATTTATTTAGCACTACACACAGCACTGCACACATACAGTCGTTTCTGAACAACTGCTTTAACAGATATTCATTTCGTCGGATTTTTATTCCGCGCACCTACATTTAGTTAGAAATTCTCATATCGTTGTTTCAAGCAAAAATAACATACTAATATGTTGCTGTTATAAGTATATTTTTTGTAAAAGAAAACAAGTCCGGAAGCAATAATTAGTGTCGCTGTACTCAAAAGTAACGTTCTTTAATGAGTACATAATAATAAAATAGTGAAGGAAAGAAATCATGATTTTTCACTTTATAATTTAAACCGAAGTATGATAAAAAGTTTGATAAGTTAAAACAAGTTGAAATAAATATGAAACCTATGTTTATTTAAACTTCTTCAGAAAAAAACCTTAAAGAAACAAATTTAGAATTCCATGATCAGTCTAGGTTTAGGTAAATTATAATATTTACTTCTCCTTTTATAAAAAGCTTTGGAAAATAAACACGAAATATTACGGTGATGAAACACTTCTAATGCTTGAGACTTCTTGGGTTTCATTGTAACATATAAATATTAGAGTGAACAATGAGATAATACTACTTCACTACTATCTGTAGGTATGTACATGAACATACGTAAAACTTTTCAATCTTGCGAAACAGATTTTCTGTTGGTATTTACGAACGTGATTATGAGATGTGGACAATAACCGCTGTGAATTGTGTTGGGATAATAAAAGAGAAATTTTAAGGAATAAAACACCAAGTTTTCAAAGATATATTTTTTTAATTATTGGTTCCAGAAATGTCTATTACGCCCTACATAATCGATCTTTGTGATACGATTTCGTATCTAAACGAAAAATCACCTAAACGGTAAATTTTATATAATAAATAGTAAATAATTCATTTTATTTTATGCATCCATGGCACCGGCACAGAGTGTTAACAAACATAAAATTGGGAAATGTAATAAAATAGCCATCGTCTATTTAAATATTTAATATCTGAGCAATACTGTTACAGCAATACAGTTAAATCCTTTTTACACGATAAGAAAGTCATTCATGAACTTTTTATTTAACTTTTACTTTATTAATACTATTATTCTTTTCTTCGTGACGCATAATAAAAATTAAAAAAACATGATTCTTAAAACGTACTTTCGGATCTTATGTAAAGGTCTTCTTGCCCTGAGTCTCTCATTATTCATTAAAATTTGGGTCAACATCGCTGACTGACCCAATGGGACGCTAAAGTAGATAGTAGGGTCATTATCCCGTCATAATACTTTTAACCAAATTATTTTGCATATTTTTAACAAATTGTCAAGATGCTCTTTAGATTATTGTTGATTATACAATTTCTATGGAGTGTAACAAATCCATTAATATAATATTTCTTACTATTACACCACTACTCTAACCCAAAATAAGCTCTGTAATTTAATGCTTGTGTTATGACTACTAGGGTAATGGATAACCATTCATATATTTATGATATATGTATTATATACATTGGTAGTCGCAAACCGTAAAAACTATAACTTGAAACCAGTTTTCATGTATCAATGTTGTTTTAATTAACTATACTAGCGGCCCGTCCCGGCTTCGCACGGGTGGACAAAATTCTTTTTTTTTCTATTAATAAATATTTTTCCGTTAGCGCCATCTAGTGTCCGGTAGACGAACTACTTGCGGTTAACGCGTTGCTATGGTAACGTTATTGATACAATGTAAAAAGAGCGGACAGACAAACACACAAACCACTGTGATCTTAGATTATAGACTAGCTGACCCGGACACGCGTTGTTGTGTCTCAGTTATAGATGTCGCTGTACCGAAATGAATCGCGCTAACTTTTCAGTTCTACGCCTACACATATAGACTACACTACACACACCGTTCTTTGCCTTCTCGAATGTTATACATAGGCACTATGGTAACGCGTATACAATGGAAAAAGAGCGGGGGAAAAGTGCGGACAGACAAACACACAAACCACTGTGATCTTAGATTATAGATTTCAGATCACGTCATTATCTACAAACCTGATATAATTAAAGTAGCTTCTTTGAAATATTTGAATTCCAAATATATCTTTACATATAGAAGTTAATGGATTCAAAACGACGGCAAGGTAAACGAATCAAATGATTATTTAGTCTAGCAGTCATTTTTTTTCCTCTCACAGGATAATACAGAAAAAAAACGTACTTTTGTGTGAAATTTTACTGGCTTGGAGCTGAGAGTCCATTCCAACTTGAGCAAAACTTGTGAAAATTGGTTTTAAGTAATATCAAACACTAGCTCACAAGTTATTGTTTGCTCAGAGAAGCCATGGAACGTTTTAGCAATCTTGGTTCTAAGAAAATTGCCGAAGATGTACTTGTATGTAGTAGTACATTTAGATAAACCTAATATAGGAAAATTTAATAGATAAAACTGATAAATCAATATATTATGTGGCTATGCACTGTATGACTTTTACATTATTACAATAATAACTCATAAACAATTTAAGACATTTGTGACGTGTGATTGGACATTGGTAAAATACATCCTTTTCTAACGTGTTACACTTTACATAATCGATTAATAATATCAGGCGTTACTACTAGTTTTTCCTGGGTTCTAAGTTTGCTTTGAGATTACTGTCATTTTTCTGTGAGGTCAAACTTACTATGAAGGCAAATACAATAATACTTTTTTAAATAATTAGTGTAAGTTTTAAGTAACTAGTGGTAGAGTTTTCAAGTATACCTCTTAGCGGTTTTTCATATTTTTGTGGTTCTGAATGTCTATTCTACAAAATACATCGATCGTGCGACCTTTGTCATTCTGTTATTTGGCTGTCGTTTGCTAAGAAATACTGATCTAAATTTATACGAATATCGAAATACGTACAGAATACCGTCCGTTCAATATAAGAAGTGATCATATCAAAGACGACGGCGTTTAGAAGGAAATGAATGCAAAGCGTTAGCCGTCAGGCAAATCAGAGTAGATTTAAACCAAAAATGTTGAAATAACGATGATGGCGGTATACTTCAATTAATAACAACATTTATTAGGTTTGTCACAATACTTTAGTCATTTGGGTTTACAATATATATTTATTCTTTCTTTTTCACTACCGATGACATAAAAAATTAATCTGTGCACAGCATTCATGTGTTTCAAATTGTTAATTTATTTAGTTAAGGACATCGAGGGCTTCTACGGAAGAAAACTTGTTTTCATTTAGAGGGTTAACGGCAATTTTATGGTGACGTTGAAGAATTAATGACGACAGTATCACTAGTAAAGTAAGCACAATCTAAACATATCTATTGTAGTGAGAGATAACATCATCAGCATTAACTAATCTACAGAGTCAACTATTGTTATATAGTTGTTAAATTTAATAAATATTTTTTGAGTGTTATAATTTAAACAAGTTTTGTTTGTAAAATAGGCTAGCATTTTAGAACGAATTGTACCAATGAAAGCAAGTAATGATTAAAGTTTTGCTTAAAAGTATCATTTAATTCTACCCCGATGGAGACTCATCTTGTGTTTCAGAGTTACTTTCGCAGTTTGGTAACTCCTACGACAGCGATAACTATGATGTGTCTGATACACTTATGACAGAAAGTAGTTTGGTTCGCCAAAACGGATTTAAACGTGCTTACTTTATAATATTTTATACTTTATAAAATATACAAAAGAACATAAATGATTAAGGCAATGTCTGCTGTTGATATTACCTTTCTACAAAACGGCCTCAATCCAATGTCCTTGCAAAAAATAACCATGTCACCCATCTAGTCCTGAGAAAACTTTCTAATTTCGACGATCACACGGACCTGTCATTACAGTTGATTTAGGTCGACAGGTGAAAAAATATCCTTTGACAGAAAAAATGTAACAAATAAAATATATATTAAAAGATACGCTTACTCTTTGTTCTCAAAAATTTCAATTTAAGTAGGTAATAACTTTAAAAGCTCATTTGATGGCCGGTCTGGACAAGCAGCAGTTACTCTACCATCGAAGTCAAATGGTGTACAGTTCGTGTCCCGGAAGGGGCAGTTTATGCCATGGGTGTTTATATAAATAAATAAAAAATAAAGACAGGATCGCTACCGTTGCACCAAATGGTCTTCAAAATATATATTTCTATAAATATTACTATCTATATACTATACTATATACGTTTCTAGGGTCCATATTACAAACCTTTCAGTTTCGTGGGCTTCCGTGGGTTCTGTTAAAATCTTCCTAGTGGGTTATATATCAGGAAAACGATTAATCGATTTATAACCGACAATCAAAAAATGAAATTCAGGTTATGAAAAAAATGAAAATGAAAACTTTGCAATCAGATTTTCTTTAACCTTATAAAAAATTCTCAATCTTCTTACTTCATATATTATGATGGCTACGTTATAACCATTAGATTTTTAATAATATAATGCATAACTTATTAATTAAAAATAGGATCTTTGCTTAAAGCACCGTGTATATTGTAGATTTCATCCGTGCAATCACAGTTTTTCATAATAAATCATACTACTATATCAGATTACATACATTTTTAGACAAAAATATGCTCACATATAACTAATTAGCACAGTAGCGTGTAGCAGTTACGTAGAAAATATACAACGCAGCGTAAATGATCAGTAGCCAAATTAAGGTAATAAACATTGCCTAATAAATCTGTTTATTGATAATAGAAAATGTATAACAAAAAACTGAGCAGCATTGGTTCATAGTTTGCGGCTTAGATTACGAAACTTACAATATTAATCTGTAAGAAAAAAACATTAGGTCAAATCTGTACCTTACGTATCTGTACTTTTGAATACGTGGAGCATTGTTATGTTAAAATATTTCATTTTTGGAATGTTTATTTAGTTATTAACTAAAAGAAACTCAAGCTATAATAATCATAGAGTTGGAATTTATTTTTAAGAAAAATCCATGACAAAGATTAATTTAAAAGTTAATAAAAGTTACCCCCCCCCCCCCTCGTAAAAACGCTCGGGGGCCTATTCCACCTTTACTTAGGGAGAAGGTTTGTGAAGGGGCCAGAGGCGCGGGCGCGAGTGTGATGACGCAAGCGGAGCGCATGGGGAGGACCCTCGGGAACGGCTTCCCTTGACGGAGAAAGAGGTGCTGCGGCTGCGGAAGCTCCCAGGGAATTACTCTCCGCATTGTACCTGGTCCTCAGGCGTGCGGAATGTTTAGGGCGTCACTTCTCACTCCGTTGCTCCGTCCCCCACGGAGCATAGGTGAGTCCGCCAAGGGAGGACACACACTGGTCGGAATCGTGGTTGCATCCGAAAGGACATCACGTGTGTTAGTGGGACGCCGCAGGTATAAATGGGTATGCCTTCAAGCCCCCACCGGGTACTAGGCCGGGTGGAGGCATGGAGGAGAGTCCCACATACCGTCCCGAGAGCTCCCAGCACGGGCGAATGCGCAAAGCATTTCCTGCGATAACAATAATAAAGTTATAGTAATAGATAGGTAGTTTACCTACTTAAGAAACAGAAATGCGAAATAATTATGTAGTGCATGAGTACCTCACAGAAAAACAGACAGCGAAGATGGATGGTTCTGCAAAGGAATAGAACTATCTTTCAAAATTTATTTTGAATGTAATTAACACGTGTAAAGGATAATATCATAAAATTATTGTCATGGATTACTCCTAAGGAGCAATCAAAATAGGAATGATGCATTAAATTTTGTAGTAAAGCAAAGGATAACAACACTAATGAAACCTGGGTATTTGGAGTGCAATTTCGTCCAAGCTGTCAATGGGCTCGCTGAGAGGGCGCTCGAGCAGACGTGATGGAGCTGTTAGCGTGTCTGAAGTCATGTTCCGTCTGTTATGCTTATTTCTGTTGCACTTCTTTCGCTTCTCCTCAGCTCGTCGTAGATTGTGAAATCGGAAGAAGAACATCGACATTATATTCCTTTTCAATTCACCGTGCTTTGTATGCTATTTTGTGATAATAATAGTTCTATTGAATGTGCTAATAGTTCACTTACACTACCAAAGGGCCACAAACAGGTTAGGTTTAAAAATTATGAAGGAACTAAACATGATTGAAGAAAGTTTGCGTAACTTGGATTTAAATGTTTTTAGTTAAGGCTGTATATATAATTTGACGGTATCAAACGAATTTCCACTTGCAGATTCTTTCGAACCTAAGTCTCAATCCGATTATTTTGTTTACTTTATGAAAGGCTAATGAATATTCACCAAAGTATAAATTGGAATTATTTAGCTCACCTCGCAAATTTACATTAGTTGTAATAGAAAATACGTCAATCTGGTTGGATGGACGAAGAGGATCTTAGTATCAACAAATAATTTGTTACGAGAGTTCTTTTAATTTTTACTATTGTATTGCATAGTGCGTGTTTGTACTCAAATTTGCTGTAGATCTTCTTAAGTAGGTAAGATTGCTGCCGCTTAACCTTATTCCCTATTAGTTATGCCATGTTGATTAATATATTTTTTCTTATATTTGATTAGATTACAATCTTATCTAATATCTGTGTCTATGGTGTTTACCAATTCTGCTGAATATGATCAAAGATATATCTCAATCTATAATAATTCAGAATTCAGTTCATTTCAGAATCTGTCCAACACCTGGCTGTCCAATACGAGAACTGTTTCCCGGCTCTTGATATACAGCTGGGAAACAGTTCTCGTTAACTAATTTACGCATTAATCTTGTTAAAATCCTTTAACAGACCCAATAAGTGATTAAATGATGGTAAATACCATGTGAATTCAAAACCTTTTGTTTTATTACTTACTCCTTGTTAGGTTTTAGGATAAATGCAGAAAGTAAAAGGGACTTTTTAACTTTAAAAGAATCAGTTTCGTATTTCACATCTGTTTTACTAAACACCAAAGTAAATACCCTCGCACAACTTTTTATTGATCATGAAGAGACATTTTGAAGTTTCTCTTTAATAAAATAAATTAATATTATAAATGTTTTCTATTGCAGTTAAATAAATATTATTTGCAATTCATACAACCATTCACTTTTGGCCGATCGATCACCCATACTATGATTATTTACTAAAATAACAGGTATTTGTTATGACCAAAATAATTTGAAACCTTTTTGTCATTTAAAATATACCTGGGAATATGTACTGCAATATTAGTTAAGCTCAATTTGATATACATCTATCAATATCTCTTTCGCAATAAGCATTCAGTGATTTGAATTTTCATAAGAAAAAGGTTTTTCTCTTAATTTATTTTTTATTTGCTTGTCAGCTCTTGCTCCTAATTTTGCACTCCAAAGAGTTTGCAAGTTTGTAATGAAAATACAAATTTCATGATCGCTGCGGTATTGTCTGGTTGAAGATTTTTCAACTTTTCCACGTATCTTAATTATTAATGCTGCTATTTAAAAAAATCAAAGATACAATAATAATAATTTGAAGTATGAATTAAACAGACTTAGACTGGTAACCAAAGCAAGTTTGAAACATTTTTTATGAAGCATTAATAGATATCAAAAATCGTGGATTGGTTCTTTCAAATGAAATTCGACACAAAAAATACCCGCACGGATAATAGTAGATAGGCATTCAATCGATAGTCGCGTACAAGACCTGTTCAAATTTTCTCAACGAGGTCACGGTAACTACATCGTCGTTAAAAGGTAAAAACGTTTAAAATATATATCGTTAACTATAATTAATGATAAAGTATTTATTTATAATAAACTGTATACTCGAGAGCAATGTATCAGAGTCTCATAAAGATATCTGAAAATCTCTTTAAAACTAAGAATACTATCTTAGTACGAGTAAAACAAATGATTGTATACTTCACAAATAAACGCAATAAAAAATATTTAGCACTGTGTGTTGCATTTATAAAAATAAAAAATACTAATCTCATACTATAAGCTATGTAGTATCGTTCCACCAATGTTGAACGCATTCAATATCGAAATAGTTATTTATTATACAAGAGTGGAAAGTTCCTTTTTAACCGCGTGCTCGATTTGGATGACCGAGCAAGCGAAGGATTCTAAAGTTGAATCACGAGCGCAGCGAGTGATTCTAAATTAGAATCCTGAGCGTCAGCGAGGGAAACAAACGAGCACAAGGTGAAAAATCTTTCCACTCGAGTGCAATACGTAACTTTTCATCCCACCTCAGCGAGGAAATGACAAAATGAAAAAGAAAACAATTTATAATGACAAAATATTTTTATTTCAATTAAAACACATTAAGATAATCTATAAATTGAAGAAAATAATAAGAAGTAGAAAATAATTAGGAAATATTAAATGTAACGTTGCTACAGTTACTTATGTTAAGTTTAATATTTTTGTTAGGTAATGTTATGTTGGTGTTTGTGAATTGTGCGCTGTTTTGTGGTAAACTATCAGTAATTTTAAATAGTTGTGCCGATTCATTGGATTCTATTGGCGTAAAT
The DNA here is from genome assembly GCA_927399485.1 of Calamotropha paludella. Lineage (NCBI taxonomy): Eukaryota > Metazoa > Arthropoda > Insecta > Lepidoptera > Crambidae > Calamotropha > Calamotropha paludella. Next base: position 30,706,475 of record OV656803.1, read on the forward strand.
GTTGGCGAGAGAGGGCTATTGTTTCCAATCTTATGGGGGCTCATTTTAGATGTAGAAGGGCGAGACCAAGAATCTGACAGAGGTTCTTTCAGCGTTATGGCCTCCACGATACTATTACAAATTTTTGATTTACTTTGGATTGAATCCTCTATGTATCCCTCTACAACCGAATTAGACTTCCAGCCTCCATGGCGCTTAAGCGATAGAAGATCAGCCCCTGATTCGGCCAAAAGTGTGGCTGAGGTTCTTCTAAAACAGTGACCGGTGTATAACGGGGGTTCTAAAAGTCCGAGAAAAGTTGCTATTTCTCGTGGAATACTGCCAATTTTATTCTGACCCATAGGTTGTCGGATACACTTTCCGTTGCGATATTGTAGAAAAAATCGTTCAATTGGGGTGTTAGAAGGACGTAAAGCTTGATATTTCTGAACAATGTTTACATATTCCTTGCGAATAACGAAGTTGCGGTCTTTTTTTGTCTTGGTATTTAGTACATTAATTAATAGCAATTCATCAGAATTATGAGAATATTTTGATACGTTATTGACATTAAGTAGTGTAAGTTCATTTGTTCGACATGCTCCGGTTATACCAATAATAAGAACAACCTGTAACAAAAGAAGTATTTATAATCGTAAATAAATTAATCAAATTAAAAATATTGTAAGTACTATGTACAATTTTATCAACAACAAAAAATTACACGTATTGACTTACTTTTGCCGCTAAATATACGGAATCAGGTGCTTTATTAATAAACTTTGCAATTTCAGATGCTGTGAAAACCTTCGATTTTTTTGGCTTATAACCAGATGAGGCTCTTTTTAAAAATGCCACTAATTTATGATAGGTGTCGATATGAACGTCTTTCTTCATCTTAATTGTTAATTTTAGCATTGAATACGTACTCCATAGCGTGCTTGCTTTCTTGGTCTCAGATAATTCTATAAAATATGCCAGCAAAACGTTTTCGGAGAAAGTTTTTGCTCCTTTAGCTAGTCGCCACATGTTAAATATATCGTACTGTTTCAAATACTTATCTCGTGATTGCTGAGGGAGAAGGCTCATTTGCGCATTATTAACTGTTTCAGTTAACTCAGTTGGCGTTAGATAAACTTCATCGTCGCTAATGTCACTCATTTTAGTTGATTTTTTTGTACAGTTTTTAGGTTATGTTAATTATATTAAGCAATAAAACGTGAAAAACTAGAATGGCGCGAAGCACGCAAATAAAACAAAGAAACCAAGAAGGTTCCAAATTTAAATTTTTTCACAATTTAAAAAGTTCTTATCATAAATTTGGCACCATAGAGGTTACATTAAATAGGTTTAATGACGTTTTGAATTTACAATTATATTGAGTACTCATTATATGTGATGTTCTAAATTCAAATCTACTTTGCCGCTCAAGCGAATAAAATAGAATTTTCCAGCCAGATTTCGAAGCGCAAAATTACACTTTCCGAGGTGGTGGGATGAAAATAATATTTTTACAAATATCGAACAATCGATTAAGATGGAACCAGCTATAATTATATGCATTTTTTATTTCATTATTTGCATTCACAATGAAATATTTGTTATAGATATAAAATACGCCTGTAATAAAAAACTACGCCTCCCAGCCTTTAGGTGGGATTCGAGCTCACGACCTTTCGCTATCCGGGCGAGTGCTCTGACCGCTGAGCTACAGAGACGCTTACAAGCGCGTCGAAATTTACATTTTTTTTTCAGCTTCTACTATGAGCTAGTATCATTCCACCAATGTTGAACGGTAACTACCTTCGATGTTGAAGATAGTTAGCGTTAGAGAAGTTGAAATACGTTTGTAAATTTCCACGCGCTTACCAGCGTCAAAAATAGAAAACACCATATCATTCTACAACTTTACAATGTTCTCAAATTTGGGTACCTACTTTAGGTACCTCTACGTGCTACCATTACTGCGATTATGCAGTTTGGCATGTGGTATACCTAGATTCTGTCACGATGCTAAAAATATTCTTCCTCTCCTCTACGAGACCAATTTGGAGGTTTTGAAGAGTGACCGAGGGAGGGTATCGTTGTCTCACGCATCATCTGAGCACGTCCCAACCATGCTCGGTCGGATTGAAATCCAGGCTGCGTGCCTACTCCATAAAGTTAATGTTCACTTCTTAAAGATAGTCATACGATCCGATAAATCATAAGCCGGGCATTCTGGGTTTTTTTAAAGAACCGTTCTCTTTAAGCACTTTGTGCAACTCTTTGAAGATGGCTCGGCCGCAAAAGTACGCACTTTCGTTTCGATGTGTGCTTGCTTGAATTGTTCTACTGATCTATACATTCTTCTTCTTACGTCTGTAGTGCCAAATTATGATTCGTCTGAGAACATAGCTATATTCATTACCCCAATTTATGTGTTTCCGTGCATATCTTAGTCTCAAAATACAATGCACATACTCCAGATTAGTCGTCGTCCCACAGTACATGCACTTGGTTTACTTCCTCCGAAACGTCGATACTGATTTGTAAGTTCACATCCTGAGGAAATTATTTTTTTTCAAGTTGATGTTTTGCAAAAATATGTTAGTATTTGATGGTGTAACGTGACTTGAAGAAAAAAAAGTGAATTATATCTTGTATGTATACCATGTTATTTAAAAAAGAAATGAATAAGTATTTTTAAAAAATATATTTAATGAGGTTGTTAATTGCTGTATTAAGCATAAGATGTAACAAAATAATCGACTTTATTAATACTACTTTAAAATGCTATTATTTTACTTTTAAGCTGTAACAAACATTGTAATGTCAAAGGTAAAATTATGTAGGTACATAACCTAAAGAGCCAAAAATAGATCCATTGTGATTTAAATCCCTATGACAAAAGTCGACATTATGTCATTAATTTCTCATTTCACGATTAAAACAGCACATATCCAGTACTTATGTGCTGTCAATGAAAGTGTGTCATCACTTACCGGAAAAAAATTAAAAATGAAAATAATTTTACGATATTCAAAATGCTTCTAAAATGCAATGCTTCAAAATTACTTAACAATAACAGAGTATTTGAATATGTTAATTGAAATTTCAAACAAACGTTGCGAACTAGATTGGAATTAACCCGATTGTATCGGAAAAATGCTATCAGCTGCTGCTTTATATTTACCAGACTACAATGACGGGTAGGGCTTTGATCTCCTGTAAATTTTCCACACTGCTTTCATATACAAATATAAATGATATATTTCTATACAAGAATATAGTAACATACAAGTCTAATTACTTAATGTACTATATGTGGAAATGTAAAAAGGAAATTTGAACAAAAATACACTTTATTGACTGGATTATGTTTTCAATGCAAATGCGAATTCACCATTCATCATTAAAACAAGGGATATAAGGAGCATTCGTGTGAAGTGATATGAAGAGAGAAGAAGGACAGGCAAGTGCTAGTGTCTCAAGAAGTATGTCGCAGCAAAATAGTTTACATAAATTCATTACCCCAATTTAGGTGTTTCCGTGCATATCTTAGTCTCAAAATACAATGAACACACTAGATTAGTCGTCATCCCACAGTACATGCACTTGGTTTACTTCCTCCGAGACGTCGATACTGATATGTAAGTTCAGATCCTGTGAGGAGTGATTACAAAACATTGAGTTGACAAGTATCGACCTTCTCTTGCTGTGGTATACTCGGCCTTGCTTGTTCCTGATTGGCGTAAGTTCGATCCTTGAAAGTTGGACCCTTTTTGTATTGTTGACAGTGACACACCCACAGTCCTTGCTTTATCACTCTGACTTCGGCCGTTTTTCAGTAAATTGGGAATTCTGATACAGACTTCAGGTTGAAACGATATTATAACAGCTTCAACATTAAACCCAAAAAACGTTCTTACGATACCTTTTTATATGACAAAATAGAAAAAAATATGTAGTGAAATTCGTAAAATCACATTTTTGATCCCATAGCTTTACAACTATCAATGGGTTTTATTACTGTCATTAAAGGGGTATTTATTTATTTTACTAAGTTAGCATTCTTAGTCTAAGAAATTTTCAGGATCTTTATATGACCCAAATTCTCGAGTGTATTTATGTCCCTGTAACAGTTTTATTATAAGTAAGAATAGAGGATTTAAGAAGCTTATCTACGTGCCTACATTCTAAGCTCCCTTAGAGCCGGGTATTGAACTTCTTTGCTCCTTCCTTTTTGTATCTCTTAAACTTTTGCAAAGGCTTAAACTTCAAAGGCAGATCAACGAGCTATTGCGGTCAACGAAAATTTCATCACCGTTAAAAACTAAGTGAATTCGATTTTAAACTGCATACACAAAATACAAGTGCTAGTGATGCTTCGGATTTAAAAAAGAAATAATGTTTATTCATTTCGCTACTGGCAAAGAAAATTCCATCCACTTCAAACTAGATTGAAGTTATAAAAGTGTCATTCAAAAAGAAAATTTAAAATATTTTGAAATTATAAACAAGTTAATACTTTCAATCGAGTTTAAAAGTCGTGTTTTTTCTAACTTTGGTTAAATAATTATGTTTATGTTTAGACTAAAAAGCACTTTTGGCATTATTTAATCAGCTTATTTGATTGTTAATTTACGTAATTAGACAAGGTTTAAATATAGATATAGAATTTTCATAATACATTTTTCTACCGACCAAGCTTAATCGCTGTATCTATGAAATAAACAAGCTTCAGAATTCTTGTGCTACATCTGTTGTAGCATGTCATGACTATGCGTTACTGCTAAGATGAGGACTTTTGTTCTGGGATAAATTACCTGACTCAAATATGTATCATAGAAAAAATGTGAAGGTTAATCTGGTTTTCTAGTGCTTGAATTACGTAAAGTGATATCCTAAACTTAAGACATTTTTATCTTACATGCATGTCTAGTTTAAAAATTACATATTTTATACGACAACTGCTGTCATAGTTAATTTTAAAAGCATGACCGAAGTAGACTAGGTGTAGTATGCCAAGATTAATAATGGTCACAAAATTGAAATTTCATGCGTGGAAAAGTTTTTGATCTCTACAATATAATGTCTTACTAGTTGTATTCATAACAAAACTTTTACACAAATAAAGAGACTAAATTTTATGCTGTTTTTGAAATGTTTACATCTGATTTTGATATTTTCATTCATTCTTTAGTATTTTCAAATATTTTTAGATATTTATTATGATTATAATACATAAAAGAATATGACATTGATACTATTGTTTTGTTTCAAAGTCAAAGTTAAATTCAAATCTTTTTCAAAGTAATGTGTGTAACATGACTTGGAGACTAAAAATTCAGTAATATCTAGTATGTATAGCAGTTATTTAAAAAATTAATGAATTAGGATTTATAAAAAAAAATATTTAATGAGGTTATTAATAGCTGTATAAACATAAGACGTAACAAAATAATCAATTTTATTAATACTACTTTAAACTGCTATTATTTTACTATTAAGCTGTAACAAATATTGTAATGTCAAAGGTAAAACGATGTAAGTACAACTTAAAGAGCCAAAAATAGGTCCATTTTGATCCATAAATCCGTATGACAAAAATCGATATTATGTCATTTCATTTCACGATTACATCAGTACATATTTAGTCTTTATGTGAAGTCAACGAAAATGTGTAATAACTTACCGAAACACATTAAATATGTTTTTTTTATGATATTTAAAAGACTCCTAAAATGCTTTTAAAAAATCACAATTACTACACAATAAAAGAGTATTTGAGCAATAAAGAATTAAAGCAATATACAATTTAAAAGTCATTGGTTAATGTATTAAATTTTAAACCCAATTAATTTGCTACCAGACGGAAATGCCAAACACCTAACGGCTACCTATCTTTTCACATCTGTTTACGTTGTGAGCTAGATTAAACCCGATTGAATCGGTAAAATGCTGTCAGGTGCTGCTTTACATTTACTAGACAATAGACTGGTAGGGCTTTGATCTCCTGTAAATTTCCACACTGCTCTCATATACAAATATAAATGACATATATCAACACAAAAATAGAGTAATGCATGAAAACAAGACTAATTACTTTATGTACTATATATGGAAATATGAAAAGGAAATTTAAACAAAAATACACCTTATTGACTGGATAATGTTTACGATGCAAATGCGACTTTACCATTCGTCATTAAAACAAGGGACGTAAGGAGCATTCGTGTGAAGTGATGTGAAGAGAGAAGAAGGGCAGGCGAGTGCTAGTGTCTCAAGAAGTGTGTCGCAGCACAATAGTTTATTTTCACCGGCGACTGTAAATTGTGCCTTATTCTACTTGACCTCGATACAAACGATATGCATCTTAAACATGCGAAGGAAACAAATATACGGATAATGCATAGCATGCTTTCGCTAAATACTTTTTTAATGATATATAATAGAAAGTTTAACTGTAAAGGGATTCCAATGTATCATTATTCCATTGTTTTATCAAGGTTGATTGTAATATAGGGCGATAGGCATGTTTAACTGTCACTACTTATTGATATGATTCTACTTAGTTTAATGACTGCACGATGCGCAACAGTGCAAATTTGACTACCATTAGTTTCTGAATTGTAACGAGTACAATATTTATTTACATTGTTATTATAAGGCATACAAACCCACTGCGGCCGTAAATGAAAAATATATCGTCTCCTAATTCCATAACCGCTACTCGCCATCCAACTAGTTTGACATAACAAAACGTAAATGGAGTAATCTATATCTCCGAAGTTTAAGAAATTATCAGCTGTAGAGTGACATGTGTTAAATATTAAATTATATTAATCTTTAAAAAGTTTGAGCACGTTATGATTTGCGTTATTTTTAAATGATTACGCGGATTTTTTAGCACAGTTTTGGTGACTTTGACGCGTGTGGTATTTAACGCGGTTCGCGACCGAGCACTGCGTGGGTGACGTATCGGCGTGCGTGTTAGACCGGCAATAAGACGAAATGTTTCGAGCAGACGGCGCGTCGTTCACGAGAATCTGCCCTCCCAGCCGGCCGCCCTCTGCCACGCCCGCCCGCGCCGCCGCCTCCCCGCATCCTGAGTCGATCTCATACTGCGAGCCTCGCGATTCCAATATTATTAGTCTTCAATCCATGTTCCTATTGTTAGCCATGACTTGTAGTTGACGCCATTACCAAAATAATATAAAGTTATATAACTTTTCAACAGAATAACTTCGATTAACAAACAACAAGAAAATATAAGAAAGAGTTAAGTTATGATTGCATCTTCGATTTCAATAAGTAATAATTATCTATGATATATATTAAGACAACTTGTCTAATAAAATTTGAAATAGACCTAAGTGCGTTTTCCGCCATAAAAAAATTCATCAGACTTTTACCCCATTGATATATTTTGCACCATACATACTTTCGTATTTAAAAGAAACAAGTAAATAGTCTAGTAGGATGACTATGGGAATTAAGAATGTGTAGTGCCTTTTAACATTCATTTTATTTACGTGGTCGTCTTGTTCTGTACTTCCACATTGCGCGCTAATAGTTAAAGTGATTATCATTTTGTTTCGGACCAAATTCTCAGTGGAAAGTGTTAGTAACATTGGATATAGTGGTCACATCATAAAATCAAGTCTGCAGCCGTAGGACGTCTGAATCATGAAACAATGAGTAGCTCTGAAAAGAGCTAATACCTAGGTGAAGTAAAAATAAAAATATCTTAATATTTAAGAAATTTTCATCACAATGTTTTGTTCAACTATTTCAAATTGTTACGACTCACTACGATAGGTAATATCCATTTGTCAACACAAACTAATTTCACCAATTCGCTTTTTGCACGACTTTGGCGAAGTTTGGTAACCGCAAAACCGCGGGTTAATTTAGTCGATTTCTATAATATTACTAGTAAATAAAAATCAGCTTTCGTTTAATTGTAAAAAAAATATACGATTTTTTTACTTTTAAAGTAATTGTAATCTTTATGCATCATCGTACTATATTAATATGTATGTATTTTTTATTTTTTTGACATCTGAAATATAGGAAAAAAATCTTCAAAAATGAATAAAGAACTCGATGGAGCAATGGTTGATGCGTTTGGCCTACGATCTGGAAGGTCAAACAACTTACTCCACGGTTATTAAAGGCTGACTGGTCAAAACCCTTTCTTACTTTACTTCGTTTTTTAACTTCATTAGTAACCACTGGACTTTTCAATGGATTATGCATTGAGCCCAAATAGTAGTGGCCCAGTCCCAGTGTACACCAGCAGTAACCAACGTCCGCTTTCGCTCGGTCAAACTCCACTCTAGCCACGGCCTCTGGATGCATTGCATCGCTCGCATTTCTTATTGCATTATTTTACAAAGTCCATTATATATAAAGTATCAACTTTATGTAACAATACTAGTCATAGTCATACTTCCGTAGTTGCTTCTGCTAATACGAGGCGCCTGGAGGGACGATCTACAGTCATCAACCGCAGAACTGGTCTACGGCGAGAAACTCATCTTGTTTGGACAGTTCATGTCATCGTCTCCTACCCATGATCCGGCCGACATCACTGACTTCGCGAACAGGCTTCATATGCACATTAGAAAGATAGCACCGCAACATGGACCCAGTTCCAGACATGCATTTTACGTTCCGAAGGACCTAAACACTTGCACTCACGTGTTTGTACGGCGAGGGCCAATCGCTGGAGACATCATACTTAGGCCTCTTTACAATACTTCAGAAGGGCACTAGAACATAAGACCTCGATATTAATGGCAAACAATGCAAAATAACAATAGATCGCCTGAAAATCGCTTACTGGACGATGGAGTATATACAATAAATACAGCATTCCAACCTCACTTATGCCAGACATGAAAGAACCATCAACGCCAGTCATTATCAAACCAGACACATCATATCCTGAACATCCAAGGAAGACAGGGCGTGGATGAGTCGTTAGATTCCCAGATCAATATTGATCTTGAGATCTCAGGAGGGGTGTGATGTGACGCTGATGCCAATGCATTCCAGCGGCCCGCGCGCATTAACCAATCACGTGCGTCTACGACGCAGCGGGATATGAGGCGCGCAGGAGTAACCAACGTCCGCTTTCGCTAGGTCAAATTACTCCACTCTCGCTACAGCCTCTGGATGGGGAATCGGTGCCGCGCTCCGATAGCCCCGTCCGCTATATCACACGCGAACCTGAGAACCTGAAGATAATATATAGACCAGCCAACTTTATTTTAGTTAATAATTTTATTCTTTGGCTTCCAAAAACTTTAGAAATCTAAACACTATTAGTTAAGCTACGCCTATGCCTATTTTACAAAAAAAAATAAAGCAACATTTGATTACTGACTAACTGACAGACATCGGGACAAGTGGAATGATATAAAAGCTTTGACAAAAGCATCTCTTGTCGGAATCTAAATGTCGTTCAAAAATTACGACAACCACCATCGGCTGCTGCCTGTGAAATTCTAACCCCAGTCAGTATTGCTTGCTTTGTTTTTTTTGGGTGAAAGATTACAGTTCAGAATGTTACTTGTAACTAATTGTTTTCAGTTAATTGAATGGTAAGTATACTTAACGCAACCCTTAAAAACACTTATTGCGATCGAAACGTAACTGATAATACTACAGCAAGAAAACTCTTGCTGTAGTATTATCAGTTACGTTTCGATCGCAATAAGTGTTTTTAGAAAAAGAATTGGCATTCTCATAAAATTGTGGGTTATTTTGACGACAAATAAAACGGAAAGCCCTATTCTACTACTATAACACTATGCGTGTTTTTCATTTACAGTGGTGAAGCTACAGTAAGCAAAACTCATAAACCACGCTGCTACCGGATGTTACTTTACAATACTTCATTTATTTTGAATCCAATATGAAACGATTGAAATTTAGGTAATTGCACTGCTGGCTGGTATTATAATATTCTGTTCCAAAATTATTTATTAAATATAGTCAAAACTTTATTAACTGTTTATTTAATAAATGAAGTATGAATAGCGGCTTTATCGAAAAAGGCTGTTGTATTATGATTATTCATCTATATAAATTGTAACAATCTTTCACCGGTGCTTAACATATTTTCTTACTTCTCGCGCGTCCATCATTATGATGCAAGACTTTATGTTTATGATCACTTTTATTTTCTTTTTCGTTAAATGCCATTTATCTACACTACATTACACTTCAATCTTATCTGTATCGTAACCAGCACTTGAAGAAGTCTATTGGACTACAACCAAAATATCACATATCTCAAATTTCAATTTACTTAAATCGACAGGGTGCGTAAGTAAAAAAAGCGAATGTAATATCTTTGAAAAAATGAAGATGGAATTTCTATTGCATTGTAATTCTAGAATATCGATTGTTTAATTGCTCAACCGCATCACGTTTTAATTACTTACTAAAAAACTATTGAAAATGAAAATAACTTTATTTAAATGCACTTAAAAATAAGTAGTTTTGAATCGTCCAACATTTTTACCTACCACCCATTCAGGACGTCTTTTAACTGACAAGAAGAATGGGCGCAAGAAACTCGTCCGCTTTAACAGAAGTAACGATATTTACAATATAATACTTCGTCACCATACACAATCCACAAAAAAAAAACAAAATTATTTTGTTGACATTGACAATTAGTGTTGACAATACTAATAGTGTTATGATATCATTATTTCGTTGATTACAACAAAGTCAACAAGTATCTGTACTTACTTAAAGTAAGTATCCCTGAACATTGCAATAACATACTGGGAATAAACGACAAATTTAAGAAAGCAACAAGATAAATGATATTTATTTTGCTCAGAACATGGTAAAATATTAACAGATATAGTGTTTACAATAATGTTCAGCATGTTTTGCCAATTTCCGGCATGCAAATAATTATTATGGTAATTAAAATTAAAAGTAACATGTCAAACAATAATAATAAGAAAAATCCTACAATGTCCGTTTCCTGATCAATCAATAAGCTAATGTTAAGTTACATTTCTAAATATTCTCTTACAGAGTAGAAGTTTTTTTCTAACAGCCACTTTAAAAGCGATTTTTTAAATTTGTTGTTTTCTAATGGTATGTCTTGAAGGTCGTGTGGAAGCTTGTTAAATATTGTTATGGCCATAAAGTATACGTTTTTTTGAAACAATGTTAACTTACATTTTGGTATTACTATTTTGTTTTTTCTGCAATTTCTGACATTAACTTTAACATCCTTATTTTTTATAAAATATTCAGGATGTTTTTTTACGAACCAACATATTTCAGCAATATAAAAACTAGGGAGTGTCATTATTTTGTGCTGTTGAAACAAAGGCTTACAAGATGCTCTGCTATTTTTTCCACATAGTGCCCGAATACAATTTTTTTGAGCTTGAAATGCCCTTTCGATATCCACACTGTTGCCCCATATTATCACACCATAGCGCAATGTTGAGGATACAAATGCAAAATATGTTTGTAAAGCAATCTGAAATGTTGTGACCTTTCTGATTCTGCTCAGAGCATAGACAAATTTATTGACCTTCTTACAAACACTGTCAATATGCAATTTCCAGTTACAGTGTTCATCAAGAGTTATACCTAAGAATTGAGCAGATTTTACTAAGTTAATATTATTATTTTCATGTCGTATATTTATATCACTGTTTTTTGTTTTATAAGTATGAAATTGTATTGCTTTTGTTTTATTCATGTTAATTTTTAAATTATTTTAAAAATGTATTATTTATGTCTATATTATTATGTCACTAAGTGTATTATTTATGTCTAATTCTAATTGGTCAATATTTTTGTTATGGAAGAGTAATGTACAGTCATCAGCCAATAAAAAACAATGATTATCTGTGATGTCAGGTAGATCGTTTATGTACAGTATGAACAATAACGGTCCTAAAATACTGCCCTGTGGTACACCAGTTCTTACTTGTCGATACTGTGAACAAGCCGTTATTTTAATTTTTTTTTCAATTCTAGTAATTTCAGTACACTGTTGTCTATTTGCTAGGTAGCTTTCAAGCCACTTATATGCGGTTCCTCTTATACCATAATCGTCGAGTTTTTTTAAGTAAAATGTCGTGGTTAACGCAGTCAAAAGCTTTTGACATGTCTAATAGCAAGATTTATGTTACGTATTAGTCAATAATACTGGAGGTTAAAGCAGACCCATTTCCCAAAGCAGCACCCGTTCACGAGCATGACGCATGATACAGCCATCGCTTCGCTCAACCATATCTTAGGGAACGTAACGACCCGCACCACATGCCACCACCCAAGAAATGTATTAAGAGAGCATGTCAGACTCTAACTACCAGTAATAAATTAGTTTTTAAAATTAACAAATGCTAATGTTGTATGACACAACCTGTAATAAATAGTGTCATGTTGAAATGACACATATTACTTCCATGCATCGCGATCTATTAAATAGTCGTTTGGACATGAGCTTATTTTTTACATAGGTTTTAAATTTATGATAAGGCAAATCTACTATACTTTGTGGAACTGTATTAAACAGTGCTATACCTTTCTTCAAGAAAGAGCCTCCTGTCTTTTGAAGTCTAAATCTTGGAACGGCAAGTCTATTCTTATTTCTGGTGTTAAAGCAATGTACGTCGCTATGTTTGACAAAAGTATTGTAGTGTTTTCGTACATAAATTATATCCTCATAAATGTACTGTCCCGCCACAGTAAGAATATTAATTTCCTTAAAAAAGTCTCTGAGCGAATACCGAGGCCGAAGGCTGTATATTGCGCGGACAGCTCTTTTCTGTAACACAAAAATGCTTTCAATATTAGCAGCTGAGCCCCACAACAACAACCCATAAGACATTACACTATGAAAATAACTAAAATAAATTAACCTTGCCGTTTCAATATTAGTTAAAAGCCTTATTTTTTTACAGCATATGCCGCAGAACTGAGTCTACTTGACAAGACCTCAATGTGAGGGTCCCATTGTAATCGTGAATCTAATGTAATACCCAGAAATTTTGTCTTTTCAACAAATTCGACTACTTCATATTTCAACTTTATATGTAGGTCAACCCTCCTTACATTCGGTAACGTAAATTGTATGCACTTTGTTTTCTTTGAATTTAGTGATAAATTGTTACTGGTGAACCATTGTAAAACTTTGATAGCGTACTATTTACATCGTCAGAGCAATCATCGTGTCGAGAGACTTTAAAAACTAAGGAAGTGTCATCTGCAAATAGCACTGTCTACCATAGGTTTTTAACATAGTATGGAAGGTCATTAATAAAGATCAAAAAAAGTAAAGGCTCTAATATTGATCCTTGGGGCACGCCCAAAGTTATGGGGGCTCCAGCAGACTCACTCTTATTAATGACAACTTTATGAATTCTATTTGACAAATACGACTGTATAGGCTTTTTGACATATCAGAGACACCATAATGTTCCAACTTTTTTAATAGCGTGCGGTAATCAACGCAATCGTACGCTTTAGAAAGGTCGCAAAAGATGCCAATTACATCTTGCTTGCCCTCCCAAGCATCAAGTATGTGTTTAATAAGTGCAACTCCAGCATCAGTAGTACTTTTACCTCTAGAAAAACCGAATTGATTTTTATGAAAAAAAATATTATCGGTAAAATGAGCCAATAACTGCATATAGATAATTTTTTCAAAAATTTTACTGAACTCTGGTAATATAGATATAGGTCGAAAGTTAGCGGGATCATTTTTTTCTCCAGATTTGAAGAGGGGAACTAATTTACTATGTTTCATTAAGTGTGGGAATACCCCCTCGTCAACACTATTATTAAAAATACAAGCTAAGTAAGGTGCAATTATTGATTTAATATTAGTAGTTGACATACCCCATAAATCTTCTGTTTTTTTTTAAATACGAATAGTTTTGAATGCTTTAATAATATCTTTACTATTAATATGTGTAAAATTTTATATTGCACCTATCAACACTCCATTCTAGGAGGGCAGCAGCAATATTAGGACACGAACGTAGGGAACTTGTAGTTTCTAATGGTAATCTAGAAAAAAATTCCTCAAAAACACCAGTAACAACTTTGTCAGAATTTACAATATTTTTGTTAATTTCTAGTGAAAAGGATTGTTTGAGATTTGCTTTTGCCTGTTTCTTTATTAATTATATTCCATGTAGTCTTTATTTTGTTCTCTGATAACCTAATTTTGTTAGCTATGTACATAGATTTAGCAAGAGAACATACTTTTTAAATGTTTTAGAATATTTCTTAGCATATTCAATAAAGCTAGTATCACTGGAGGTAGATTTTAAAGCATAAAGTTCATATTATTTCCTTCTGCTATTATAAATTCCAGGTGTAACCCAATCACTAAATTTCTTTTTTACATTATCTTTTTTAAATACCCTTTGTCTAAATATGTTACTAAATTCATTATTAATTACATATATTAAACAAATGATTATAAAGACTATTAGTTTCAAAGTTGGGGACCGGTAGAGTTGCAAGTTTGTTACTTACATTGTATCTGAATTTATCTTAACAATGTTTAGATAATGGTCTACTAGTTATTTCGCGTTTCGAAGGAACGTGATGGTACTCAATAGAGGCAAAATGGCCGCTGTGGTCGGATTTAATGGAGTTAATTATTGATTTTTTAAGTATTATATTATTACAAAAAATTTTGTCTAAACAAGTGGCGCATGTGGGAGTAATTCGTGTCGGTTCATTAAATACATCAAATAAATTAAAAGATTTAAATAAATTTAGGAACCCACCCGAGAGATGTGTTGAATCAAGAATATTTATATTGAAATCTCCACATACAATCACTTTTTTTATTTTTGTTGCAAGTTATTCTTAGTACTTCCTCCATAGCGACCTCAAACTGTGGGTATGAACTCTTGGGAGGTCTATATACACATACAATAACTATTCTTAAATAAAAAGAATTACTTAGATAGAATTATACTATACTTTGTCCAATGTAGGATGATACTTTTGACAGGTGTCACTTCCTTATTGCTACGTACTAAGGTTGCGTTTGTTTCCTCATGTTTGGCTTGACATTGCAATAGCAACTTTATACCCTCTATACAATATGTTAAGAAAAAACCCTGTCCGATCCGTGAAGGTATTGGTAGGTATCGAAATATGATTTATTCGTGTAATCTTATTTAGATAACACGAAATAAAAATTACCCCGAAAAAAAATAATTAAAAATTAATAAATTGTGGTAACTTGCATGGCAACTCAGGGAAAGAGCGGGCGTCGGTGCGCGTAGGTTATTTCCTACGCGTATTATTACCTAAGCGTAGCGACATCGTAAGGTCGTGCCCAGTTGACCTTACACGTGCCGGGGCTTTGACTAGGGATACACTTGTTGGACATTATCAAATTTGGATGTCGATGTAAATATTTTTTTATCGATCCAATATTACGCTACACATAAGCCTTCCACGTATTTATTTTCGGTAATAAGCTGATTAATTTATTAATTATAATTGATTTTCTTAATAATTAAGCAAAAGACAATAAAAACTGAAACTTTTATCTCGTCTGAATTGTTTATGTTAATATTTTGTTATAATTCACAGTTTTTATTGCTTTTTATTAATAACTTTATTCATCAATTTCATTGATTTCATGTCGTGACTTATTATTGTGATTAGTAAAAACTCGAGTTATTTAATCTGCTTTATACAAACGAAATTATTTTTACGATATCAACTTATGCGTATTACGAACAATAACATAAACTTAAATTAGGAACCAAAACATCGACTAAAAGAAAAAAACAAGTGCATCCCTACTTTTGACCATAGGTAGCGCGCACTCACTGAATACCGCCGGCGGCACTTTGATAGCGCGCGGTGCTTTGTTGTCGGCATACTGTGTCGGTGTACTGACCTGGCGAAGAAAATTCGCATCTAACCTGCCGCGGCTTCTTTTGATATCACATACACTCCTCGCCGCATGGCAACAAAGGTGTTGTCAGTTTTTAAAAATTTACTATATTCTATATATAAATAATATAATTTTTAATTTTTTTTTTGGTTATGTTGTCGAAGTGCAACATATTGTATAGGTGTCAACTGTCAAAAGTATCATCCTACATTGGACAAAGTATAAATGTTGTAAAGAATGACATTTTAAAGTGGTGGTACAGCTTTAACTATAACATTTTTGATGGCATATAATTCTGTATTCAGTTACTTATGGTTCATTAGGCGTCATTTTAAATGATTTTTAAATGAAACAATTATAACGTTTACAATGTTGCCAACATTACATTAACATAATTTATCATATTTCATTACCTAAATAAAAGAAGTTTAGAAGATGTCACAATTTATATATTTATTATTTTAGTTAACGTTCTATAGTTCAAATTAGGTGAGGCTATTAATTTTTATCTTAGTTGGCCACACGAGAAAAGTTCGAACACCATTAAGACTTAATCGTAGAGTTTTCTAAAGATAATGCAGTCCTCAATTCTTACAATCGTACGATGTTTAGATTTTGATGTAAAGTAGTTTTATTGAGGTTGAATATTTGTTCACTTGGTATTGATGATACTTATAATTTAGAGCTTTGAGTTTAATTACTTTAATATAACCTAAGTTTACCTGACCCAGTTGTCCATCATTATTTTGTAATAGTAGTAATTTACAATCCTTTCCAAATAACAGTATGAGTTTTAATTCCTCATACCTGTACCGCGTGTGATGGTATCATCGATAGAAGCATCGCGAAGAAATAAAAATTCAATGTTTATATACGAGTTGCAAAATAGGAATATAAAAAGGATCCTTTTTCTAAAAAAAAATAGTACGTAAACTATTACTTAAAGTACTTCTAAATTAACTTATGATCAATTTGTCTTGTTTATACCTTTCGGCTTACCTTTTGTTGTTATTTGTTTTATTTTATGTTATACCATTAAATTCGTTTTTTAAATCAATTCTTTCTATGAACAGATTCAAATGTAAACACTTCCTGCTAAAATTCAAATAATCGTTTAACTATTTCAAAAACAATATAGGGAAAAAATTGTTGAGTATATATTTTTGTCTAATGTCATAGATGTTAGACTTAATTTTGCTTTTAAACTTTCTCATTGCATTACTCGGTTAAATAAGTTTTTGACGTTACGGTCCAAACCAATGTAATTTTGGTCATCTCGTGATCACCGCCGGGAGACTACCCAGAGGAAACGTTCAATAACAGTAAGGTAAGGTAAGGGACCTTCATGCATTTCTTAAACACATTATACCCTGTTATGGGTATATACTGTATATTCTTTTATATTGTGTAGTTTTTTCCTTGTCATCAAAAACATTCCCTATATTTTCAATTGGGAGGGAAAAATTAATTCAGTTTATAAAATTTTAAGAATGAAAAACCAAATATCTCTTTTCTTTTTATATAAAACCGTACTGTTTAGTAATCCTCGCTTCCGATTTCCAAAGACTGAAAAATAATTAATGTACTCCAACCAGGTCGGCAGTATAATTTGGGTCATATGAATACAAAAATCGATTCGTCGTGTTATTTATATATAACATCCGTCCGGTGAATGTGAAGGATTTGTGTTGGAAATGGTTTATGATCCGCTCTGGTGCTAAAAACATTGCTGTGCTTTTGTCTTTATCAATTATTACTTATTTCACATCGGAAATAAAATTTATTCCAAACATTTTGTTATTGCTTTTCCTTTGCACAGGAGCCAAGCGTTTGAATTAATGTTTTGAAACTCACAAATTCCGCCCATTTATAAATTTCATTCCTTTTAATGGACCGAATATCCTCCTACTGAGTGATTAGGTACATATTAAAAGTGACTTAGTCGCAATTTATAGTCCTCGAAGGCTTTTCCTAAATCTTTTCCTTTACAAATAAGGCGTGATTATTATAAGGAAATAGCAACACTGTATAACAATAATGTGGTTCTGTTAAAAACTGTAAATATTTTATATCTTTTATACTTTTTTTATAAATTCATAAATACTTACTGTTTTTTTTATTTCTTAAGCCATTTTATTTAGAAAAAAATCAATTTGCCTGAGGGAGCAGGCAGGACTCGAACCCACATCCTCTCGCTACCAGGGCGAGTACCATCTGAGTTATTATCATTAGTCATATTGAAATGATTCTTTCGATAAATCTTTCAACATTATTGACGGAATTGAGACGTTACTAGATAGAATTAAAAGCTTGAATTTAGACATTTTACTAGAAATAAACTGACACGCATTTTACCTTTTTTGGATAATAACAGTAAAACGTTTTCTGCATTTTAGATCTGAAATATTATTTTGTATAGTATCTTTCTATAAGTAAAATAATCCCGTTAAACTAGAAGGGCTTTGCGTAGTAGGTAACCTATAAACATATTTTACAACCAATATCTATCAATATACGTTTTTGAGAAAAATGTATAGTATAGAAAAATAAATGGTGATCTATAAATCATATGTATATATATATTTATATAGTTAAGGATATTTTGGATTTATAACTGATATTTTGATACCCATAAAATACAAAAAGAAATGTTAACGGATTTTCGTGTTCAGGAAAAAAATGAGACTGGTATCATTTTCAATCTTAATTTAATTTACTGTTACTTTTTAACTAACATTATAACGGAGAAAGTTTGTGTTTCGTTTTGTGTTTTTATGTTTGCATGTTTAAAATTTTCTTACATTTAAATGCAAAAACTACAGGGCAGATTTCAAAGAAATTTTACAGTAATTTTTAATACAATATAAGAATCTACAGTAACGGATTAACAAAATAGATAACGACAGACGTTTACCTATAGGTCCTCGCAGTCGTCGCAGATAGACATTAAAATAACACATATGCTGCAGGGGGAAAGCGGGATATATAAAAAACAATGTACTTTCGTAAACATAGCAACAGAATACACTGTGAGGTATTTTTTTTCAAATTGCTTTAACGGAATTGTTTTAAACTTGGTATGTCGTGTAGTTTTGGGAGTAACAACCCTCCACACTTAAGTGTGGCGTGTGTGGTAATTATCTTCAGTGTCATTAGTCCCCATGATAATAAAGGTAATTACCACACACCTCCCTAAGACCACCACAAAATGACCAATAGCATTTTCAGAATTATAATCTTTTACTACGATCTCCCGTCCCGATTCCGTCTGACAAGCGTTAAGACAATTGGTATCGAACAGTCAAAGTGCTAACACCGCGAAAAACTCTCCACATCTAGGTTGTAAATTAAGTGCCAAAGTAATTAATCGAAAACTGTGTCGTTTCTATTGCGTTGGCATACTAGCGCTGGTTACATTTAGACAATAAAATCAGAGTGATTAGTGCAAATGATTTAGTTAACATTTTGAAGTTATAAAATACTGTAGACAAAACGGATAATTCTTCACAGCATAGGTAGACTAACTTCACGGCTTTGGATACTTGGTGTTACCAGGTAACAAGAAGACAACTATTATGGGAGAAAACACATTTGAGTCCAACCTTCCCCTCAGAGCGCTGTACAGATTAGTCGTGTTTTTAGTGCAACTTAATAGTTGAAGGCAGTCTGCATTAGCGGTGAGACAATAATTATCGTATTAATTTTAATTAAACCATTGAAAAACTTTGTTCTATATACATTGCAATGCATCGCTCATCACCATTTAACAAGTCGATATCTGCCTCAGAACCCAATCTCTATGATACGGTGGGTAAAAATGACCAAAAACAAACTAATATTACAAACAAAAGGCGTTGACAGTCGGTCGAAAGTTATGATGAACTTTTGCTTTTAAGATAGATTGGGTACTTTGTTGTCTTGAAAACTACTAGTTTATTACTGACCAAACAAAATGGATAGTAGAATTAATGTTATAAATGACATTAAAAACACTAGCCTTGAGATACACGACTCCGAATTATGTCAGTTGCAATTATTAGGCACAAAAAATAACATACTCACTATACTATCGCAATACATACGCAGAATAAATAAAAAAATAAAAGTTTAGTAAATTTCTTGAGTCGCTTACAATTTAAATCTGACATAATTGTGCTAACAGAGTGTTGGATTCATGAATTTTCAAGTGAAATATCTCTGGACGACTATATATGTTACCACTCCAACTCTTACTTAAATCAAAACGATGGGACAGTAATTTACTCACGGTCAAATCTTAACATGTGTATAGTGGAACCACCGTTTCAAGATGCATATTTTTTGGTATTACAATTCGAACAGACATAGCCATCTACCGTCCCCCATCATGTGCAAATATTAATAATTTCCTAACGTCACTAGAGTCTACTTTAATTTCTTTCACTAAACGTCACTCTATACTTCTGAGTAATATTAACATGATAAAAAATACAAAGATAAAAGATAAACTAAAAGATACATCGGATGAAGTCACAGATAAGTACTTGAGCATCTTGACGCATTATGGATACATATCCTTCCAACAAGGGGACCAAATAATTTTGATCACTGTATGATCAAATCTATGATTAAAACTATGGATCTTGTAAAAAGGCTCAAGGTCGCCCAGCGGGCAATGGAGAGAACTATGCTTGGTGTTTCCCTACGAGATCAAATCAGAAATGAGGAGATCCGTAGGAGAACAAAACCGCCGACATAGCTCAAAGAATTGCGAAGCTGAAATGGCAATGGGCAGGACACATAGTAAGGAGAACTGATGGCCGTTGGGGCGGAAAGGTTCTCGAATGGCGTCCGCGTGCCGGACGACGCTCAGTGGGTAGGCCCGCTACGAGGTGGACCGACGATCTGGTTAAGGTCGCGGGAAAACGCTGGATGCGGGCAGCACAGGACCGATCGTTTGGAGATCCTTGGGGGAGGCCTATGTCCAGCAGTGGGTGTCGTACGGCTGATGATGATGATATATATGTATGATTAAATCAACTCTCTTCTACTACATTCGTATGTCATTCTGAAATAAGTGACCACAATTCAGTATTATGAAGCCTAGGGATATATTTTCAAAAGAAAAATATAAATGTCAAAAGCACAAAAATAGATTGACGCTCTTGTTAAAAACTTAGAAGAAACTAACTGGACTCAACTTTACCAGATTACTGAGATAAGAGAATTAATTAATTGTTTTCTACGCATCCTTAGCTCTGCAATAGATAGCCACAAATCTGAACGAAAGGTACGGAGTCGTGATGTTATTTGCAAAAAATGTATAAGACCGGGACTATATGAATAACTGTAGAAATATATTGCTATAAGTAAAAGAACTATTTCGGAAAAAAGATGTTACTATAAAATAAAAATTATATTTAAAAAAATGGAATCAAAAAATATGCAATATGATATTTTTAAAAATACTTAAGATCGGACCATATCCTGCAGAATGGCACGCACGCACGAACGCAGTTTATAACCACTTTAGTTCTGTGGATGAGATAGATGACGAGGCTTTTGGTACTGTTTCCCTGACAATACTCTTAAAAAAGCTTGAGGTGCTTGGAAGTAGAGGAATCGCTCGGAACTGATTTCGCTCTTATCTTAATGATCGAAAACAAAGAGTATCTATTGGAGATCAACATAGTGATTACGCAGAGAACAAATTTGGTGTGCCACAAGGAAGTGTATTAGGTCCAACGCTGTTCTTGACATACAAAAATGACCTGTGTTCCATGAAAATAGATAATGCGGCTGACACTGCTATTATTTTCCATGCAAACTCTTGACGTCGGGTCGGACATATGGTTCAAAAAGGAATCAATACTATTAGCTTATGGCAACAAAACAATTTATTAAGCGCAAATGTTAGCAAAACCAAATTTATTGCATTGAGGATCAGCAATAAGACAACACCCATAGAAGCTCTTCAACTTAAGATCGAACCAGGAGGAAGAGTGAGCCTACTATTGATCTCTACTCCGACTGTCAGTTTCTTAATGTTCGTCAACTTTATCTATCTCCGAAAATAGAGCTCTTTCACAGACAAGCTTAGCAAAGGGCATAATCCTCCCATAGAACTCCTCAATGGGATCTTCCTAGATCCAAAACTGCCTTTGCCTGTAGATCCTTCAGACTTATGGACCCCTATTTCTATAAGAAAGTATTATAAACAAACAATAACATTCTTAACGTGACGACAAATACTACAGCGGGTTTGATATGATGATATTCATGAAACAAATGATAATGTGCTGAGGAAGCATAGTCTGATATATATTGGATTGTGTATGTATGTATGCATAAAGGGCATACTCCTTTATGCATAATGTATATAAATGTATGAATAAATAGATCATTACACCACACACAATCAATAATACACAAGCACGTGAATACACACTTAGCACTAGAAATAGTGGTCTTTAAAACACAGGGAATCCTAGTGTGGAGTCCAGTGACACTGTTAGCAACTAAATATTACTATTTCGATAATACTCAATGACCCTTTGATTGTGACAGTTACCTATTTATGTGTTGTGTTGTAAATTGAATTCAAATAAAAATTTCATTTCATTTCTATGGTAAAACTTCCCATTTCTAGTTTTTTGGGAAGAGTTTTATCCAGCATTGGATGTCTTTCGATGAGATAATGATTTTATAAGCGTTATAAGGAGTTAAATGATAAGAGTTTATAATTTTTTTGCAATGGGAAAAATAGAAAATATGCCAAACACTTAAATAACTCCAAATAAATTTACAATATTCAGCAAACAAAGAGAGTGCAGACATGTGAAAACAAAGTTGAGTTCACGAAAACTTAATAAAAGAAACACAGTAAATATAAATTAAAATTTGACGATTTAAAATTTTATTTTAACAAAGTATTGCAGAAAGAAATAGCTTCGTGTCCAATGGAGTTAAGGACAAAAACGTCAATCAAAACCACCACTTTTGAAAACCGCTTTCTCTGACCCAGAGAATTAGTACATGATTTACGTCATCGTGTTTCTGCTTAGCTCACATACTTTGATGGAATAGCAGTCTGTTAGACATAGAAAAGTAGGATTCGTTGATGGGCAACTTGGCTAGTAAACTGCATGGTCTTGTTATTATAATGGTGGTTAAAACAGAGAAGAGTTTCTCTATTTCTCTCTCTATAAGAAGCCTTCTTTCATGCACTTTTCGTCGGGAAATAAAGTTCAATAAAAACACACTTCGTAACAGAATGGTCATTTAACAGGACAAAAAAATGTAATGATATTTTAATTATTGCCATAACTTGGACGCTTGGTAGGCGGGCATGCGATGCCAGTAAAAGACAATAATTTGGAAAACGCTGTTGCCCAATTGGAGGTTACGATAGCCTTGATTGTGAAGGGTTAGTGATATGTACTCTGCCATACACCTATCTCGTGTAGTATATATACACACCACACACACACATATATATATATAATATATTATATTATGGAGCTATAGTGATCTACTATAGACATATATTCTCTATAATTGAAAATACTTAATAGCAATATTATATATAAAGTCGGTTCTACGGGTGTTTGACGTAGAAGGAGTGTTAATAATTCACGCGAAACTTATTCAACTTTAAAATTGTGACGTCAGGATTTAAACGATTAACAAATCCGAAGACTTATGTAGAATTAGTTAAACTCTGTGCAGTCTCGAAATTTGAATTTAAAACATTGATATAAAAACCACAGCAGTCTTTACAGCTCATAACATCACTTTGAAGGACGTGAAGCTTACTGCCTTAACAAAGTGGAAAGACAAACAAGTCACGCACTTTTTCCACTCGGAAGTAAAATAGCAATATAAAAAGACTCGGTTTTAAAAATGTCTTCTTTTTATAACCTCTCAAGCAAAGAAATTTTATATAAGTACACTGCTACATGAGTAATACTAAAGTAAAACTTGTATCAAGTAGCAGTACTTATATTCGTATTTATTCGTCAATTCACCTACTGACCTGGAAAGTCATTTACGAAGGCAAGATTGCATTAGGACACGAAGTTGTTTCCGTAGCAAAGAATATACATATTGTATAGAACTTTAGAACAGCAGTATTGTTATTATAGTATTCGTTACTTGTTTGATTTAAACTCCTGGTGCATAAAATTACGCATTAATGTATATATGATTTTAGAGATAATACGAGTGAAGTTCATTAGTAAAAGTATTTGTCGGTGCCGGCATCACATTAACGGCTAATATACGCCTACGCACTAATATTAGATGTTTAATGTCACTTTCGATTAGACTACATGTTTGCTATATACTTAATTGAATATTGTAAACCAGTGTGTTGTTATAGTTTAAGTCTTCAAAAATAAAGAAATAATAGTTGGTTGTAGAAGAGGCCACTTACACAAAAATTATAAAGTAGTCATTAACCAATTCTCCCGTTATATTTTAAACTAGCTGTTGCATGCGACTTCGTCCGCGTCAATTGCTGTTATTATGATTTTTCACTGATGCTTCGCTCCTATTGGTCGCAGCCTATTGTTATATAGCCTGAAGCCAAATTATATCCAACACAAAAAGAATTCTTCAATTCGAACCAGTAGTTCCTGAGATTAGCGCGTTCAAACAAACAAACAAACTAACTCTTCAGCTTTATAATATCAGTATAGATTTCGTCTGGTCACTGGTGAAAAAGTGTAAGCATTTTATGTCTGAAAGAACATTTAAGTTAAGTAAGGCTTAATGATCAGAAGACAAAATAAATAAAAGTTCCCAACCGCAATTAAGACAAGCCGAAAATGTTAGTTTTAACCAAAAGTCCGCAAACTGGTCTCAATTAGCGTTAGTATCGTGTCCGGTTTTGTAGATTTTATTGTAAGCGGTTTCACTCACTTATTCAACTATATAATCAGTTTCAATTCGAAGAGTTATAGTTAGAGAATTATTGTTCGTAACCATTGATAATAATTTCTTGTTCCCAATCCTTTGAGTTTATAAATAATTTATATAGGTTGCGCTGATAATGGAAAACTTTACTTTATACCTAGATTTTATTTTTTCTATCGTATGTATGAGTACAAATGCTTTCTTATTATTTGGATGTCTTTGTTAGATAAAGAAAGGTAATGGCAGATATAGGAAATTGTTTCTTTTTAGTAAAGAAAAAAAAGGGGACCGATATTCTAGTAAAACTGAAAGAATTATCTCCGTGAATATTTAAAGGTATTTTGCAACGTGTTTAGTGACGAGAACCATAAATCACTAAGGTAATACACACGGAGATACTAGGGTAATTTTAAAATGGAATAAAAAGATTGGTGAAAAATATGCGTCACTCATTAATTTAAAAAAATTGTAAGTAAAGTACTAGTAAAAATTTTTAAAGTACAAAAAAAACTTTTGAAACAATTTATCTTTGGATGAATACAGTTTTGAAAATGTTGGGGCTATTTCCCTCAGGAAATATGCATCTCATGTTTTACACGGCCTTTTCTTGTATCATATTTCTAATTGTAGAGAAAAGAATAAATGTGGAATGTTTTACATGTGGGATAGAAAAACGAAACAATAATTTTGGTTGCCCATGCTTCTCATCTTCCTCAGTTTTGTTGGTTTGTTTGTCGCCTTTAAACAGTAATACAGAAAACTGTTACCTATTTTCCGGAATGTAACAATGCAGTATAAGAACATTCGTGATCATACTCTTAAAAAAAGACTTCTTAATTTTATTATTATTCTTTAATGTTTAAAGTAATCGACTCAAGTCCGTTGTTGTTTTGCGGCGAGTTCAAATGCAATCCAGCGGCAATAGAGTTTTCTAACGTACAAAATCTTGTTGTATTTTTTATTTAGTTTATGCCAATTCCCAAATAGCCTCAAATATTATACGCAGAATAATCGCCTTACCTTTTTAAATATTCAAAGACTTTGGTTGAGATTCAACTTCCATGAATTTGATCACGGCCACTATTAAATTCAGTCTACTAGTTAGTATTTAATGGTAGGTACGGTTGTAAAACGCAGAGACAATGAAATTTAAAATGAGAATAAATTTCGCTCAAAATTGTTCTTACATTCGAAATTCAATTATTTAGGAGAGGCCAGGAACGCATAAATTTGAGCAAGTAAACCCTTTACTTAAAAAAAAACAATTTTGTTATTGGTTTGGACTTCTACATAAAATTTAATTTTGGCATGACGTACATAATTTTAATTAAATTATTAGGTCCTTACCTATTAAATTATTTATTTGAAATACATAAATATATTTAAGTTCCAGTTTACGTGGCTAGACGCATAGCAAAAGAAAATAGACAAAAACTATTTGCCTAAACCTATAAAATTACAAAATCTCAAAGCATTAATTCTACATACTCAAAAACCTTCGAATTAGTCAACCATATTAATGAGTTATTAAAAAGACACGGTAAAATATGGTCGGCATTTTGAACTAATTATAACTAAATAAATAAATATTTCTCACATTCATAACAATTAACCTAGCCCATAGTAAGCACTGTATGGCTTGTGTTATGGATACTAGGGTAACGGATAGACATTCATATATGATACATAGACACGTAATACTCATAAAAATATATATGAACATCCATGACTCACGTACTAATGCTCGTATTAATTATACAAACATCTGCCCCTTCCGGGATTCGAACCCAGGACCGTCGGTGCGAAAGGCAGGATCGCTACCGTTACACCAAACGGTCGTCTTTCGCTTTAACATTAATCATAGCTAAAACATTAAGCATAAACATTAGTCGGCTTTTTTGACACCCTTAATTCATCTCACAGGAAATCTTTATTTTAAGTGCCTTTGCCACGTATTTATTTTATATTTTAATAAAACAATTAAATTGAATCCTAAATATTACCAAATAAATACGATATTATATAAAAACTTACGATCAATGTGAAGGTTTAGAATAAAACTATGTTTCGATTACGATTCAACCGCGACCTGATCTTATTGTACTGTACGAGGAAACTTAATGAACCTGATATTCATACAAAGCCCAATAACCCTCTTATAAGGACAAGAAAACTATAGGAAGTGTCGCAATAAGCGTGACCTCGCTTCAATCATACACCTGAGGGCCTGGCCCAAGGACAGGGTAATCCACCGTAAATCCTGGATACGAATGAGGGTTCGGTTCGGTTATTTATATTTTATGCCTTCATCAGGGTTGATAATTATTTATTACATCTTAAAAGGGCAAGTAATTTTTAATTATTGACATTTTAAGTGTTTGTTTACACTCATTATCATGGCGAGTTTTTTGTTTTTTTTTTCTGTTATTATTATGCTTCCACCAAAGCCATATTTATTGATGAAAATAATGCTCGTGATCCTAAGACATATGACGTTATTTGGCGGCATACTAAAAAACCAATGAGTTATACCCTCTCCACGTTTGTTAAATGTTATGTAAATTTAAGGGGCAGGTATGACAAGGTGGTTCTCGGCCTGACACAGGCAAAAGTAATTTGAATAAAGTGATATAATGTCAAGGTGGGAACTTTTTGGGCTTTTACCATTTCGAGATGAAACTTTTGTCATTGTTATAATAATAGATTCCTACAAGATATTAAGACAACCTAATTCTTATTAGATAGCATAAGAATTGGTCTCTAATTTATAAAGGACAACGAAATGAGAAAATTTATAGGGTGTTGATAGAATATTACTCTGGGAATATTATTAGCACGCATTTGGCACTAAAGCTATCAATATCAAATATCGTTTCGTTACTACGGGTGATAACTATAGCTTGTATCATAGGTGTCAGGCGTGGTACTTAATTAATACATAAGTTAACTATATTTATGTGGCCCAGGAGTCATTAGTAGGAGAATATAATATGAGGTTATTTACCCTGTGTTTGATATATAACTTATATCATGTTATATATAGAGTTCAATGTTGTATTTTACCTTTCTGTCGCTGGTATCAAATAAAGTGATCGATTGTGAACACATAAAATAAAAATTTATTACCTATGAAAGAATCAAAAGGAATATATTTTCATTGTCTATTTTTCTAGTACACTGCTTTTAAACCCGAGCCGATTTCATTCATATGTATGCATCTACTGGATTATTCAAGCGTATGCAAATCGTAGCGCTTTTCTTAACAGACGACGACTTCAAGCGTTATACTTTTGAACAATGATAAACCATACTTGATCTCTATATTTTACTTTCATTTTGGTATAAATTTAACCAAATTATTTTATACTTATTCAAGATGAACTATAACAATCTACGGCGTAAGTTGACTTTTAGTTGTTAGCTCTTTGATTAGTATTAAGCA
Source organism: Calamotropha paludella (assembly GCA_927399485.1). NCBI lineage: Eukaryota > Metazoa > Arthropoda > Insecta > Lepidoptera > Crambidae > Calamotropha > Calamotropha paludella. Next base: position 30,734,701 of record OV656803.1, read on the forward strand.
AAACGACAATGCAAAAAGCTTGGTTATAACTTTAAGTCACGGCAGATTGTTTTGATTAAAACAGTATTTTAAAAATGGGTTACACTAATGATTTATGTGGCATATAACAGACGTGATGAAATACCTACCTGAAAATGTGAGTGCCGAAATAAGAAATGCAGAGGTTCTATTCTGTGGACATAAACTCTCTGTAGTAATTCTAGAGATAGCACGACATGTTTGCGTATTTTACTGTTACGTAAAACCGCATTGTTAAGACATTTTAATCCAAACAAAGGGCAGATGTCGCCCTTTCTTGAATAAATGTTCTGTTGCAGTATGAATAAAATGGTTTTTTTTATAAATCATCATAAGTCATAAATTTCTGATCTTTTATTTTTATTTAATGAGCATAATTGACGTTTTTCTCAGCATGTTGAGTCATTTATCTTGTAAAGATTTCCCATAAAGGAAGGCAATAAAAGCCCAAAATTTCTAGTTTTAAATTATTTATTTCTTAATTACATCATGATGATTGATAATGAGAGTTGATTTATGAATGATAGCGATTAACTGGTGGTTAATAATCTACCTTCATAACACACTAATATCTACCATAATAATAAATTTAACAAGATAACCAAAACCACTAAGTGACGTTTCTTGTTGCCGCCAAAAAGTGCCATGAATATTTAAAATTGCGGTAGAAAATAAAAAACAATTGGGATTAAAATTTGCATATTCTTTTTATTTATGTGGCAACAAATATTTTTTGTAGTCAGGGTTCGAAAATATCTGATATTAATAATAAATATATATCCTATATTTAAATACAACAATAAATTGTATAAAAAAAAAGTTTACTTGAAAATAAAAAACATAATTTACTTAAAGCTAAATAAATATTAGGTAGCTCGGTCACTACACCACTCTCCTCATCAATCAAGGGCATTGATCAGAAATAGATAATAAAGTCGTGGGGCGCGGAAATTTTCATCATCGGTCTACCACTCATTATTTACATATTAACACAGGTTAAGGTACGCACGTGAGAGAGAACTTCATATTTTTTTCCTTATTTATTACTATTAATAATTGCGACGGAATTCTTTAATTAGTAGTGGTATGAACATGGGCGGGTTCCGATTTATATCGGAGAGTGTGATCAGATCCCTCAAAGTCGGGATGTCTCGCACAAATCAGACGGCTGATAGCGCAACATACAGTCCTATATAAAAACATTCTATCAACAAGAATAATGTAAATATAACCAGAGACAATACAACAATGTTTACACTGACATTTCTCATATTTTTGGGAACCATAGAAGCCGAGTTATCTACAAATCACAATGGAACAACCGCCTAAATTCCTGGATATACAAGAAAAAATACGGCTATACCACTGTCATTTTATGGGTTTTTATATAATCGGACAAAATTCATACGCATATAAGATGACTTGTGACTAAAGAAAATTTTCTTTTGAATTATTGTGACCTTTTTTGGGGTTGTCTAGTGTAATGTCTATTTACAGCTTTCTTCAGCTTTGTAATATGGTAAAAGATATGTTCAGCTTCTGTGTTTAACGTGAAAAAAGCAGAAAAATATCAAAATGCGTAAAGTTACAGTTTACTAAGACTATGCAAACTTTAAGTTCCAAAGTTAACTTATTTATTTCAAAGTCCCTTGGTACTACGATATTCATACCCCAATTTTCGCACGCTGTAACTCCCTTGCTCTGAATTATTAAACGGCTTGTTCTTGTAATGTATTCGTTACACCGGTTAGATTGCTAAACTACATTTTCGGTTTGTTAATATAACTATGAAATCAATGTTATCAATCTAAGTTAATTTTGTCTCATGAGTGAATGTCAAATTGACATAAACGACTTTTATTTCCTAACTTTGGTCTATTTAAGTCCGATAGCTATTTATTGCGTGTAATAGTGCGTAAATTTTTGAAATTGATTATGTATCTATCATATCTTTTGAATCTATGATTTCATATATATAAACACAGTCTTAAAATCGTCATGTTTTACAGTTGAAGTTTAAAAAAGAATGTAAGTGGATAGATTGGGATGAGACGCGTTGCTTTTTTGCATCTTATTCTTGGCGGCAGGTCTGCCTTTCTTCTAGCGACACCTCAGCTTGGGCGGATGCTGTGACTAATGCGTTTCCTCAGGGTATTTTATTCCCTTCAATGACGTACCACGGGCCGACAAAGCTCGCCCATGGTATACTTATAGCCTGGGCTGATGCTCAATTCTGCAGAGCTTGTAATACGCGCGAAAAGAAGAAAGCCTTTAACATAGCCGCCAAGTCCTGCAAAAAGGTTATTAAAAGAGCTCGCTTAGACCTCATAAGCAGAATAGGGAAAAAGCTTGCTTCTCACCCGTCTGGTAGTAAAGCATTTTGGTCCCTGGCTAAGGTGATCGAGGGTAACTTCTGCCGTTCCTCAATACCTCCCTAGCAGAAACTTGACGGATCGTTGGCACACACCGCAAAGGAAAAAAGTGATTTATTTGACATATAATTTGCTGAAGTTTAGATCCTGTCAATACTATACCATTCCGTTTGTTAAGTTATGTGACTTTTATGTCTGAAATCCACATAAGACAAACCGAAGTAAGAAAAGCATTGCGTGAACTGGACGTGAATGAAGCCAGTGTTCTGGATGGTATACCAGCCATAGTTCTTATCACTTGCGCTCTTGAGTTAGCTCCGGTATTAACACGCCTTTATCGCTTGTCTATGGCTAAAGAACAAGTACTTAAGTCCTAGAAGCTAGCTAACGTGCAACCTGTGCCTAAAAAGGGCAGCCGTGCCGACCCGTGTCGACCGACCAAGCGCAAGTTCGATCGTGTATGGAGTACTGTTCTCATCTTTGGAACGGTTCCGCCCAATGTCGACTCCAGACAAATAAGCTGAAAAGCCTTGAATATAAACGCGACTTAGCTAGCCTATCCGTTTTTTATAGGATACATTTCGAAGAGTGTGCAGCAGAATTGCGCAGCCTTGTTCCGCCGTTTCCATTTTTTTCATTGGACAACTAAACTTTCAAATAGGCGCCACCGTTATGTGGTTGATATACTAAAAAGTCGCACTAAGCATTTTGGTCCCAATTTTGTAATCCGTATCGTTAAAAAGTGGGACTCTTTGTTTGAGTCTGTATTTCCTGTTAATACAATTTAGGGGTCTTCTAGGCAGGCGCGTCATATCCTAGATCGTATCGTCGCTTACCATCAAGCGAGATACCAGTCAAACGCTTTACTATTTATGTTTAAAAAAGTAAACCTTCGTCATAAGGATCGCTTTACGTCTAGTATTTACTGATATAACAAATTAAGAACTAAAATACGTAAGGAAGAACTCCGACTAATTTCTCTCATAACAATTTCAACTCTAAGCTTTATCGTCGAGAAACTCAATATTGTGCACATTATAATTTGGGTGTTTTCTTAAGACCTTATGAATTTGAGCGCTTTACCACCAGCGGTGCCGAATGCGCATGGCATGACATAGCCCAACGCGGCGGAATGCGTCAAGCGATTTACATGATTCGAATGGCGCACGTAAATTTTGATTCTATAAAAAATAAATTAATGGTGAGTGGATGTAGAGCCCCTATATAAATGGAACCTTTTTCTGAAAGACTTCTAATGGCATGACCTGTTTACTGTTCCTATATCCAGCACATCTAACTATATTCACAGCACCGATCTACCCATACCTATGTATGTGAAGCATGTTATCTACTCGTATATGTTACTACCGTACATGAAAGCTCATGAAATTTATCAAAGATCCATCATAGAGTTGGTACTTCGATAATTAGATTAGATTTAATGTAATTCTCTCAAATCATATGTTATAGTAAATAACACTTTTGTTACCTTTCTTCAAAGCGTATGCTGGAACGGCTGATGTCACTCCAAGCGCTCATGGAGCGACCGCGACTTTTTTGGTAGGTGGCAGCGGTGTTCGTGGCAGTAGTTCGGCGCTCTAACTCCACTCCCGGTGGGAAGTTGACCTTGGTAGAACCACGGGAAGAAGGTGCTTCAGCAGACTCCCCGCCAGCGGACAACTCCATTTCGAAGGCAGTGTACTCTGGTGCGTCGTCGGGATCAGCGTCGCTGCCGTCGCTAGCAGCCGAGAGCGCCTCATAGCCGTAGCCGGGGCGGGCGCCGACGCCGACGCCGCCGCCGGCTGCACCACCCCCGCCGGGCCCGCACTCCGGCCCGGCAGCCAGCCTCGGCGACGCTTCGATTCGACTCAATGACGCCGCTTTTACTGACTGGCCGCGAACATTTAATGGCGAACTCCTCGACGGGAAATGGTTTGAGTAACGTAACTTGCTGTGACGAAACGTGGTGGTGCCTTACTATATCAATCAACAAATATAATGAAATAGGGAAAAGCTTACGGCTAGTCACCAATTATCCCGTCTCTCTATTGACACTTTCCAACGCGATTTAAATTAAAGGAAAACATCTTTTGGTACTATACTAGTTATAACTTCTGTTAGGAACGTCTTATAACCAAGTTTACAAGGTTTGCTTATTATTTTGAATTTGCCGCTTTAGTTTATATTTCACAACAACATTCGTCCACGATGATTTCTCTGTGCTCACTTATATCCGAATGTCTTGTCGCGGTTAAAACTCTCGATTGGTGACTGATCACTGTGTTAAACATAAACTTAAAAACTGTATTTAATAAGAAGGAATACATAGACGTCATAAGACGATGAAACTCAAATATAGCCTGATTACTACAGCACCGCTTCCACTAGTGACCTTTATGCCGCCAAGCAGTATCAGGTTTTGTTAATGGGGGTGGCTTAACAATAAAGACGTATAGATACTACGTTCAACACATAAGGTATCGTGAAGTGAGCAACGCATAAGAGAAAATTAGAATGAAGTGCGCGCAAGTGAAGGCGGGTGGGGCAGATCGATGCCGAGAAAACGATGGCTACGATGCCCTTTGTTAGTACCGCTTTTCGCCACACAAATGTTGTAGCGCTGTAGATCTTACTATAAAATTTAACACGTTATATGAATGAGTGCGTGCTATATAGATACACAAATATGTTACACTTTAAATTCTTATTATTTCATTATATTGATTAGACTATATGACCATTATTTTTATCTGGAAAATGAAAATACAACTTTATGATTGTGTCGGTCAACTTTTCATTAGGTTTGATTAATTTTATAGGGAGCTGTAGTGATCTGGATATTGTTCGTTGGTAAAGACAATTTAAGTAATAAAATAAATTGAATTAAAGCCTACTTTCCATTATATGTTTAACTAGTTGAAACCCTTTTTTATAAAAATAAATAAAATTCTTAATAAAACACTAATGTTCAAATGGAAATAGAACGCAAATAGAGGTTTTAAAGATATTGCTCTTGGTACGTGTAAGGAAATAATTAAGCAATTTAATTTTATTATGCTATTTTTATATAAACAATGTAGTAAATATATTTTCAATTTTCCCGTTACCCTCGTGGCAGCGCCAGGTCTATGGTAGCTGGGGCGACAAACCGAGGTGCCTGTGTCGAGGTCAACCAAAGGAGGTGTTCTTGGGGAATGCTAATGTTGTATATTTATTAAAGCACCATGAGAAACTTTTTAATAGATCTGAGAACTGAAGGTGTGTGTATAGTCGACTTTTTGCGTTAACCATGTACTGATTGTATTTCACACGGTATGATAATTTCTTTATCGAAAAAAACTGTTTTTTATAAGTCATCATGTGCGGGAAATAAACAGAGTTGTAGATCACATCGACTCGATCGTATTTTACAACATTTTAAAAGTAATGAAATTAGATGTCATGTCGTCACCGAACTTTTTTTTTTGTTTTCTTCTTCTTTTGCATCTGCAATCAGCCTCATAACTATAATCAGATTTGATGAATTAATGAACCATAATGAGAGTGTACATCCAGTGATATGACATCTCGTATTTTGCTGATTTAATTTGTTAGTTATTTATATTGAAGCCAGTCGGTTTCTTTTTAGCCGAAATATGAGGTCATCTGTATTTAAGAGCTTTGAAGCCAGATGATTGACGAGTAGCCTAAGTCTTTGTTTATAGGCCATAGAAGACCTTTCTATTTCTTCTCTGACCGTCTGGATTTCCAGGTATTTGTGCACTTCTGTATTCCGTATGAATCATGGTGCATTGCTCAAGATCTTTAATACTTTATTCTGGTACCGCTGTAGTATTTCTATATTTGAGCGACTAGCTGATCCCCAGAGATGAATTCCATATGACCACACAGGTTTTAAGACACTTTTGTAAATAAGAAGTTTATTTTCCAGGCTTAGTGTTGATTTTCTGCCCAATAGCCAGTACATGCCTCCAAATTTTTTATTTACTTGTTGCTTTTTAGCCTTTATATGATCCTGCCAGGTAAGTTATCTGTCCAGGTGCATGCCTAAGTATTTGACTGTCGTGTTTTGTGGCATAATATCTCCGTCAAGCACAACAGGTGGGCAGTCTCCTCTCTTCAAAGTGAACGTTATATGGACCGATTTTGCTGCGCTAGCTCGTATTCTCCACTTCTTTGTCTCTCTTGCTGTTCGTCACCGAACATGCTAATTAATAAACCTAAATGAGTACCTGAGCAATATTCCATGCACGATCGGACTTGAGCTTTAAAGAAAGTTAAAAGCAATAGTATATGAAAATATCATGTCTGTCAATTAGGACTAATAACAAATAAAGGGCATATTGAGTTAAGGGTTATTCTAGACTATTTATTGCTCATGATGATTATGGTCAAAAAATGTATGACACCAGATCATGGTGAAAAGTTTGAGACAAGATAGAAAACTATTTTTTTTAATCTAAAAAATTGTTTTTCAATAGTGTAAATTAATAAAAGATTTTTCTATACCACAATAAAATTTGCCCGCAATATTTCTTTTGTAGTTTTTTTCAGTTTCTATCTCAAATTCCAGAACGGAAGGACGCCAAACAGCCAATAGCCAGTTTGTTTTGGTTCCAAAAATCTGATTTGGATTCGTAAGTAGACTCGAGGTTGCTTCGTGGTTTGGGAACTGATTTTTTGTCTGAAATTTACTTGTCCGAATTCCATTTGACGGTTTAGTTGAGTTTGAAATATTTTTCGACCTTCGAAATATCTTTTTTACTAAACTACTTTCCACGGATTCTCAAAATAACTTTTTACTATTGCCCGAAGTCTCTTTTGAACTTTTTTAATTTCAGATAATTTATTTGCCATAGTTTCACTTCATCGACATAACATTGAATAAATTTAAAGTATATGATTAAATTAATAAATACTATTTTACTTCATTTGTATAAAAATAAAAATGCTCATTGTGTAGTTTATTCTGTTACATACTGTATATTGTGCAATAAAAGAACGTATTTTTAATTTAAAAGCTAATTTTATATATTATTATTATGTTCAATTATTAAGGTCTGGAAATTGCAAACACCCTTACAGGGTGTCACATGTACAAGAAAATGTAACTTTAAATCTTTTAAATAATTTAAACATATCATGTGACATTGCGATAAAGTAATTAAATAATTTAACATTGAAGGACATATTATTGGGCAATAAACTATCTTAGATGTAAGTACCCACTTAATTCAAATACTTCTATGTTACTCTACTAAATTAAAAAAGATGTGTTAGTAGTTATTTTGTGTGCATATTTTATTGAAATAGCTAATAAAACTTGCTGTTGTGAATTTTGGGAAACAAGTACTTTCTACATATATCACCTAATAATAATAATAATGATAATATTTCTTACATTGACACCAATTAACCTAGGCCAAAGAAAGCATTTTAAAGCATGTGTTATTGTGTTGCTATATAGAGTAACGATAGATATACATATAAGATACATAGATATATAATATATATATGTATGTATATATATATATATATATATATATATATATATATATATATATATATATATATGTATAATGTTGAACCCATCCTTTGTCCTAGTCCTAGTCCTAGTTCCGAAGTTCATTGCGGTCAAACACTGTGTATGAAATGTGATTTTTATATACAAAGTTGTACCATGACTCACAAATGCTAGTATTCATCGCACAAAAATCAGGACCATCGGCGTCAATGCGAAAGGCAGGATCGCTGCCGTTGCATCAAAAGGTCGTCACGTAACGGTTTCAGCCGAGCATAACGGTAAAAAGTTTTTGATCGAATAGAACGTCAAAGTAACAACAAAAATTCAATTGATAATAACTGATAGAGAATTTTGGTCAAGTAAAAAAAGACGGAAGATCGAAAATAGTCGAATAGTTAAATGAAATTTAGTGTAAATAAAATTTCGAACTTATATGGAATACTTGTGCTAAACGATATCACACCTTTCAACTAAAGGGTTTTAGCTGCCTTATTACGGTATCGGTCTACTTCTCTTCTGTTTTGGTTGCATCCAACAAAAAGTTAAAGGAACAGTTTTTTTATTGAAACTATTTTAACGAGCTAAGAAAAAACCTAGAGACATATCTGGCAGTTGACGCCTTCATCGCTCTCACATTGTTAATGTCTACAGGGGAATACGCCTTGAGATGAAATCATCATAAAGAGAACGGACTCAACGACCAGTCCCATTACAGAGGTGGAGTAGCCATTGAGAGCACCCAACGACGGCGACTATAGATGCAACCGTAGCCAACATTATCGTGACTTCAGAAGCTCGACTTAGTAATTTTTTTATCATCCATGCGAAAAATGGTTTTGCTAAAGATGCTTATCTCCGCAATCTTATGCCCAACGTTCTAACCGAAATAGTATCGAGCTCTTGTCACCGTACATTTATTTGATTATATCGTTATCTAATATCAACGCAATTAATTACTCAACAAGATAACATACATAATTTCAGTGATTAATTAATTACTGAAGCTGTTCTATTATGGATCGATAGCTGGTTGGTGCGGTGTGTCAATGTGATTGAAATATTTTTCCTACAAAATTATGTTATGATTTGAAAATTCCTGTCATAGAGTTTAATTTAGTTAATATCGCTTATGCTTTCGTCGTTGGAAGTACCAATAGTTTATTATGTTTTCTTTAATAAAATTGCCCGACATCCTCCGTTATAATCGCCGTGTCATTTCCTAAATTTGCTTTTAGGTAAATATTTTTAGATAAACAAAAACAAAACCTGATTGAAAATTTACCAATTATTATTTTGTGTATGCTTTAGAAGTGATATAGTTGAAAATGTATAGTTACGAGCATTTTTTTACTATAATTTATATTCACCAAAATAAATTATTATATAATTTGTTATAAATAGGTAGTGTTACTTTGAAGGGTAATACAATTTAAACAGATTAAATAAAGTATTTTAAATTACCGGAAACCTAATCAAATATCATCGAATTTAATTTCAGAAGCCTAGAAGAGCAACATCCTAGTAGAATTTAGATATTAAATAAATTTTCTTCTCAGCAATTTTTAGTACGTCCTAGTGCTTAAGGTATAGGTACAATATTGTAATGTTCATTGAAATTTTATCTCCAAGCACGTAAATACTTGAAGGAATAAATAATAAATAAAGCGAATCAATAAAAAATACCTAATGAAACTTTTTCCTTTTTAAGCTATTGTACTGATTGATAATAAATAAACAAAATGCTTAAAGATAAGGCAAGGCGATCTAGTCATATACGGAAATTTGTTGCTTCATCAATATTAGAATTGAATAATATTTTCTTGTTTTAATTAGTCCGGTGGAGCAATTATGCAATTCTGGTCGTTTGGGTGACATTTCATAGCACTACCGAAATCGAAACGAACTTTTTGACGTGATAACGTCTTATAAATTGGTTGCGGCTGGGAGTCACTTATGAAAAAGTGTAACGCTCGGTAACGTTACGATGAGTCACCGAACGAGAGAGAGGCCCGCCGAATGCCTTGCGTCTCTCTCCCACTCAACTATGATCGGTCTGCCGCGCGCATTGTGCAATTTAATTATATTCATATCAATAAATATTCTACCGAGAAAAAGACGTTGTCACGTAAAATCTTCGCCCGTAAAACCGACTTTACAGGCAAAAAAAAAAAAAAAAAAAAAAAAAAAAAAAAAAAAAAAAACCGACTTTTTTTGGGTTCCTTGCCTTATTGATATTCAATCGCGTAAAACCAAATAATATATTAACTAGAGCTCGAAAATCGATACCTAATAACCGTACCCATGAATAATTTCGAATCATTGGCGCAGTGGAACATCATTCCTCACAGAACTATCAAATCAAATTTACGGAGTATATATTATGGTTTTTATAACACAGACAAACATATGTCCTGCATTATAATTTTTCTTTAATATATTTTTACATTGTTTGCAATTTTTGTAAGAAACGGACAAGCGTTGGTTTGTAACGAATAATAAAAAGCTTTGTAACTACTACACAATTTGTTTGTCATATATATTGCTGTCATGTCAAAATCGTTCTGGAGCATTTAAAGTATGAAACCTGAGCAATGTCTTTTGGGTTTCTGAAAACGAATCTTTTGAGTTTCCATGACACTGAATAAATACAACTAAGAAAAAATTAATGCTTCCAAAGATTCCATCTGTGAAAAAGTATATCAACAATTTCGTCATCTGGACTTTTCTCCTAATTGTATAAGTTTACTACCTACTTTTCATATTTTATTCCTAACAATAGAAAAGTGAGAAATTATCAGATTTTCAGTACACTTTCACCTGCTCAAAAGGAACATTCTTCTTATTTAGTAATGACTGTTTAAATTTGATATTATGGTAAAAACTTTTTCAGCATTGACGCATTAATAAAAAGTTTATTAATGTGCCTACTGCTGGGGACAGGGCTTCTCTATGGATGAATTAACCACTCGCGGGACCGAGTGCTTACACCCACCAGTCAGTCAGTTAACGACTAGGAAAAAAAATTTTTGGTCACACATCTGATAATACATAATATATTTAGATGGTACGTGTAATATGTATTTAATTTAATTTATTTACTTTGTACTTTACTTGTTCTTTCTCAATTGTTAAATCTGGCCCCTTTTTAGTATATCTAGTAGACATTGTTTCAGTTGTATTGTATTTTTTGCTTTATTATAAATATATATTGTGAATATAATAATTTGTAAATGGCCCTTGTAAAAGTTGTTAGCTAACCACTACGATATCGTGGTGCTTTTGCAGAGGTTTGCAGAGGTAGTGACAAGGATGCACTGGGGGCTTTTAGTGCGTATGCTCGTCAATTTTAATGATGTCTACCCAACGGTGCAGTAGGCATAAAGCATTTTTCCTCGACAAAAAAATCATCTTTAGAAAACAAGCCACTTTTACAGAAAAAAACATCTGATTACTATATTTCAGTTTCGAACACACCCATGTCTTTTTGAAAAAGTTGTATCCTACAAAATAGCTATATTTTTGTATGCATCTACTCTACAAGAATTTGTGGAAAGAAACCCAATTAATTTACTTATGATTCTCTATTAATAAGTAAAATTATTAGTTTTTAGAACTAGGTGCTAATGTTTTAATTGTTTTAAATGCGGAATTTCATAATTTCGTGTATTTGATGTGCTACACGAGCTAGCTGAAAGAAACCTAATGAACCGTGTAGATACATGCATATTTGTGATTTTGTATTAAAACGTATTAAAAACTAATGATTTTTGAAAAAAATTAAAGAGCACTGAGAATTGGATAAAGACAAACAGATGCCAAGTTCATGGGGAGCTGTAGTGAATACCGGACTAATCACAGTAGAGGAATTTATCTATGATGGCGTTAATATCTACTCTATATGTAAAGGCCTTAATAATGGTATTTATCATATCCCATAGTCAAAGATAATAACATTGGTTTATGCAATGATTACTTAATGCCAACCGTTATCAATTCAGATTAATTAATAAATAATGTCAATAATAAAGTAATAAATCTACTATATAAAAATAAGTCGGGTTTTCCTTCCTGACGCTATAACTCCAGAACGCACGAACCGATTTCCACGGTTTTGCATTCGTTGGAAAGGTCTCGAGCTCCGTGAGGTTTATAGCAAAGAAAATTCAGGAAAACTTTCAACAGAAAAGCGGGAAAATCTTTTTTTACATACAGCGCCAGTTATTTCATCAAATGCGTACCAAATACGAACGCTGTTCGCAATTATCATCACCACATGTTTTCCTTCACAACCAATTCAGTTATGGAACAAATACAAAGACGACATATGTGAAGATATCTTGCATCGCTTGCGCATTCAAACGAATAATCCTGACATCCAAATAACCGATGAAATCTACTATGAAGGATTGATTCTGATTGAGGATCAATGCTTGACTATTGCAAACAACTACTGATTGAAGTAGGAATGATTGCGCCAAATCGATCGATGCACGATGCATTCAACCAAGAATTAAATCGAGAGCTGCAATACAATGTTGATACATTGCAGGAATTCGTTCGAAATAATGTGCCGTTGCTGAATGAACAGCAAAAACAAGTATACGAAACATTAATGCAAGCGGTGGACACTAATACTGGTGGTCTATTCTTCCTGGACGCACCTGGAGGAACAGGGAAAACATTTGTCATTTCATTGATTTTGGCCACTATTCGATCAAGATGTGACATAACTTTGGCGTTAGCATCATCTGGAATTGCGGCGACTGTACTGCACATACTGCGCTTAAGTTGCCACTCAATTTAAACACAATTGATACTCCAACATGCAATATTTCCCGATCCAGTGCAATGGGAAAATTGTTGATGCAATGCAAGCTCATTGTTTGGGATGAGTGCACAATGGCACATAAGAAATCATTTGAAGCACTTAACTTCACACTGAAGGATCTTCGGCGAAATAACAACATCTTTGGCGGCTTGATGATATTGTTGGCAGGCGATTTCAGGCAGACGTTGCCAGTAATTCCCCGTGGAACGCCTGCAGATGAATTGAATGCTTGCCTGAAGGCATCACCTTTATGGAATAACGTAAACACATTATCGCTAACCACTAATATGAGAGTTCAACTTCAAAATGATCAAAGTGCTGCACAATTTTCCAAACAATTGCTGGCTGTTGGAAATAGAAAAGTCCCAGTTGATGCGACATCTGGATTAATTACTCTTACCAACGACTTTTGCTGATTTGTAGAATCTCAATTAGCTCTTATTGAAAATGTTTTCCCTCATGAAACGGATAATTTGCGGACACGTATAACGCTTCGATTCAGTATTTACTTTGGATTCACTTTCATTTAATTAGAGAAGTGCAACTAAATAACACTTCATTTTTGTAATCGAAATGAATTCATTACTGTTGTGAAATGAAATAATTATTTTCCTTTTCAAATATAAAACAAAAAAAAAAATCTTCTTCTTTTAATCACCAAACGAAATGTTACATAAAACGAAGCCATCTGGTGGCGAAACGGAGTTCGCCGGGTTTGCTAGTAATATTATAATAATGTAACAATTATAATGTTAGTATATATTACATAAATCTTTTATTGTGAGATTATTTGTAAGATACCTTAAGGATGGAAGCTCCATTGTCTAAAGTAAACAGGTTAAAATAACCTTTTTTAGAAAAAAAAAGTTTTACGCATTAGACTCTTTGCGGGTAAGCGTAATTTATATAATATTATTTAATTAATTTATTATTAACAAAATATGTATTTTTAAAATAAATAAGCATTTAAAATTATTAAAAAGTCTAGTACTAGTACGTGGTCTGATCACTATCGGATCACCTACAGAAGGCCGTACGTATTTATGCTGCACTTCAGTGCATCAAGATACGAGTAAGTGAAGGACGCGTCCGACATATACGTCTTAGTATAGTTTTATATTTAATAATTTTATTAACAGTAAATTTTCATTTATGTTAATTACGATTAGGTTATCATTTTTTATATTCTAACACGTTAAATACAAAGATTTTTGCCTATCTGTTTTATTGTATATAAAAAAGGAGAGAACTGTCGTATTTAAATCTGTGATTTAAAAAGTAAGAGACATAAGCTCACGATAAAAAGTAAATGAACTATTTATAAAAACCCACCCCTTTTAACTTCAGAAACGTGAAAGTATTTGGCTTGTGATAAAAAATAAACGTACATGTATTTCGCCGTATCTGGAAATACGACCCCTAAGTGGATGTAATAGTAGAAATGTTTTAGTAAGTCTGTCATTTCTAAAGTAGAGGCGTGAAATTCAATACTCAAGCTGCCGATAGAATAGAAGGGGACATGTGTGTGGGATAATTTAAAATGGTGGTAAACAAAATAACACTTATAAGCCTAATTGTATTAATAGGCGCTTATTTTTCTGAATATTTTTCGTGTAGAGTTTTTTCCAGCTTTGATTTTATGCACAGTACCGAATAAATGAAGAGCTACTTCGCTTAGAAAAATTGTAAATAGCTACGCGAAGAAAAACTAATTAATTAATATAAAATGATTCGCATAACGCCCTTCCAATGTTGGGTTTTTGTGGTAACTTTTATAAATAAAAGGCGGAATTAGTCAGCATAAAGAAGAGGTTCCACCTTTTTACCCGACTGCCAAGAAGGATTGTGTTATTGGCGCGTATGTATGTATGAAGGTTCGTAATATTCTTTACCACTTTGTATCGTCCAAACTGTTGGATAGATTTCTACAATTAACGTGGAGAACGTTTGCTTGCTCTTAGCAAACCAAGTGTCCTAGTATAGGTGACGTCAGAAATAATTCCGATTGGTCGATTTTAGGTGACATAATGTGCACCACGAATAGTAATATTCACAACCAACATTATATTATAGCTTTAAAACGCGATAAAAAATACTTACGTACTTCAAGTATTATGTTATTTTTAAATGAAAGGAAATCTATTTCAATTGGGACTGAGTGGTCGAAGTGTTTTTGAGTTACAATAGAAACGAAAACTTTCGAATAAAGTAAATACATTTCGGACAATTCACAAAAATTAATAAGTTCGAAACCACGCAGAGCTTTTATTATAGGTAAAATAAAATATTTAACACATATTATAGTAATTTATTTTTATTACATAATATCCGTTTGTAAAGGATAACTGCTATATTTTGTATACTAGCTAGAGAATAGAAAAGTAAAATTCTTTTTCATTTTCCATTTCAGTAATGTTTTTACGTCATTATTTTCTTATTTAGATGAAAACAACGATGACTTAATTACTACCTTTACTCCAACCATAGATAAATTAAAACCGGTTTTTTTCTTAACTTAGCTTATATTTGTTTCTACCGCCGTTACTGAAATTATTGAAAAGCTCAGCTCAACGACGCAACTGTAAATGTGTAGTAACATATACTTAGTTATTTATCGACTTATCACAAAAAAGTTTGTAAATAAGAAAATATTCGCGGATCTTAGCTCGCATGGTTAGATCGACTTGACCACTGCCATTCTACCCTAAGGCCTCTAATAGACTCTAAGGGATATACAATATCCTTATTCGTTTCGTGTTCGATACGTGAAATTACGAGTGAGAAGAACGCGTCTTAGCGTCTGCGCATTCGCCGTATTCAATTCGTATATATGACGCTTGCGCATTACCAGATTTCTTTGGAAGAGGCTGCATTCACAATGTGTTCTGGATTTACCCCCGTCAGCAAGACTAGACAAGCTAGTATTTATTATACGTGCATAAAGTCCGAATAATGAATCTCTATCATCTAAAGATCTTAAAGGATTCGTGCCGCGACAAAAAAAAACGACTCGAAGTGAGAATTTACGAATCGAACCCTAACCGTAGAAGCATGAGTGCACCAAAATCCATATAATTACTAGGACGGCCAAACCGCATCAGAAACAGTCATTGACCGAATACGTGAATGTGCAAAAACATCCACGCGGTTTTTAAATATAACCGAAGAGTTTAATATCCGTGAATTCTGGACTCCGCTTTAAATTTCCTTTGTATTACATCTTCACATGTACGCATATAGTATATCATCACACATGGTATAAGGCGACCTCATTACGCTGTTAATTGCCTTCGCATAGAAAGACTTCAAAAATGCTTTGCAAGAGGTTTTTTTGGCTTTCGCTATTGGGCAAGGCTAAGGAACGCTGATAGGTGTCTGTTTTCTTGAAAATTACATGTTTTCATATCAGTTCATTTGCCTCCTCTCATTTCATGGAATTTATTGTCATCATAACTCATACCGGAAAAACCGCACAACAAAACGCAGTCGAAGTGAATGCTTTGTTAGTGCCGCAGTGTTTCATTGAAAACGTGTTTTTCTTTTAAATTGTACGAGATGATCAGTTCTTTTACATTATGTGTTTTAATTGTTATGGTACCCATTGCAAAGGTGAGAAAATTAATAAATGTTATTTTTATTGATGAAAACTGCACTATTTGTGTGTGTACGAACTATTATTATAACAGAAAAGAGATCGTATCTTCCAAAAACCGTGTTGAGGAAGTTCTGGCTACATCTGCAGTCGTTAACACCCCACCCACTAATCCATGCAGGGATAGCGTGTTGAGTTATGGCTTACTCTCCCTACGATCTTATTAACCAAAGAGAAGGTATGTATCTCAAAAGTGGAGGCTGTTTTAGTTGGGACCCATGATTAGAAATGGTAAGATATTGTAGCAAGAAATAACTATCAAACTATACAGAGTAGATACTCGTTAGTTGGAAAAAGAGTCTTTGCATATATTTTAATATGATCATCCAAGAAAGAGACCGAGAATAAATATCAATCTTAACGTTAACGCCCACGACATTTCACACAAACTTCCAAGTCCAAATACTTTAAGCTAACGAAAATAATGTTTGACAATCATACCCTTAAATAAGTCTGAAAAATGGGTAGAATCATATCGGATAATACAATTTGAAGATTGCCATAGTAACAGTTGTTTTAACATTTTTAAAATGTTTTCCTAAACCTTTTTCTTCTTTTAAACTATGTGGAATTAAAACGCTCAGTGGTTTCCAAAGTATTCATCTCGTTTTACGAAAAATGTCAGATACAAAACAAGATCGGACAAGGTTTTCTCAAATTGAACTTTTTTATAGCGTTAATTGTATTTGTTGTTAACAGACCCTCTGCCTTAAATACAATATAATATATGCTATACACTATATATTACATATTTAATGCAGAGGGTCTGTTAACAAAAAATATAATTAACTCTTTAAAAAAAGTTCAATATGAGTACACACCTGCTTTAGGATCCGACCCGGCCACCACGGATGGTCACCACGGCAAAACTATCCGTCCACAAATGGATAGTTTTGCACTATATCTCAGATGATCAGTGTTTATTTAAAGAATACTTTTATTACGTAAGTTATACACAATCAAAAAACGCTGTTATCGAGTGCTATAATCTATAATAAATCGTAATATTAATTAATATAAATAGTAATTTTATTTAGTAATATTTAATCCTGTATCAGATTAGGAGACAAAAATATTAAAAACCTCTCATTGGTATCTTTTTAAGGCTAAACGAAATAAATATCTTATAATAAATTCCGCCTTATGGAAATATAGTAATCAAGATTTTTGAAGATATATTTCTTTCAAGCTGGGCCTGTACGGGAAGTGCCCATTATACATTTTTCATTCCTGCTTTATTATCAAATTCTTTGATATGTAAATACGTTTCAATAGAGAAAATTCTAATAATCAATACGATATTTTAAAATTATTATAAATTCAACAAACAACATGCTAATCTATGCTAACATTAAATGTAAATTCATGATTGACGCAATGCTGCGTTTTTTTCCACAGGGCGCTGTACCAGGCACCTTCTTTTGGAAACCGCGGTTGGGCCTCGACTTAGCTGTCCCCACAACTGGTAAGACAACACGTCGTACTTCCAGACATATGGTTTAAGCAAACTCTTAAGAAATAGTAATAATATAACGATGTTATGGATAACTACTAACTAGGGTAATCGGATAGACATACTTTATATGTGATACATAAAAAGTATTCTCATAGATTATACGAGTATATAAGCACCCGTAACTCCGGTACAAATGCTCGTAAGACACAAACATATGGGGCATATTTGTATATTTGACGACCGTTTGGTGCAACGGTAGCGATCCTATCTTTCGCGCCCACGGTCCTGGGTTCGAATCCCGGAAGGGGCAGATGTTTGTATGATGAATACGAGCATTTGTACCTGAGTCATTGATATTTTTGTATATTTCTATGAATATTACATATCTATGTATCGTATAAGTATTTCTATCCGGTACCCTAGTATCCATAACACAAGCCCTAAGGTGCTTACTTTGGACTAGGCTTTACCAATTAGGTGTGATTGTAGGAAATATTATTATTTATTATATGTTGATTTGATAGTCCGGGATTAGAACCCTGAACGGGAATGCAGAGTTACTCTCACTCGGATATCTTCGATAATCGGTGTATCGGTGAATAATCTTTATTGGTTCCAGGTTTTGAACAACAATAAACCGTATTTACATTTGCGATATTAAAACCATTAAAAACCGAGAGCTACTTTATCTTACCTCTTGTTGAAATATTAACAAATTGCTAAATAAGCTTTGCAAAATCTAATAGGATTTTATCAATGCGATCTTTGTATGAAATCGGATTGGACAGAATAGGTCATTGTCTGTCGGGTTAGCCAATCACAATGAATACTTCTGTTTACATAACAATTCTGTTTTTTAACTTCTTTATTGAGTTAATAATTTTAATTATTCTATTGTGAAAAATTTTATGTAACTTTTATAATATTTTTTTAGAGTCTACCTCAACTGGCATACAGCCCAGTATTGATAATATTCAAGACGGCTTTGTGGTATTAATCGATGGATACCAAACTGGGATTACCGTGATAGCGTTTGCGGCTTGTATTTCTAGCGCTAGTACATATCCCCACATCAACCCGTTGTCGGGTTACTTTTATACTAACGTGTATAGATGGGCATTAAGATATTTCAGTCGGTAAGTATCTAGATTATTAAAATCTATTATTGTATGAGATGTGATATAAAATTTAGTTTTAAGTCATAAATGGATAGTTTTCAATTAGGTAATATTATGTTTATAATAAAATTAAAGGAGAAAAAAGTCATTTCTTTACATATGTTGAAATATTGCATATAAATCTATGAGTATAAAAAGCAATTGAAACGAAAGTTAGTAAATTATTGTACGCATGCCGAATAAGGTTTATGTACAGCTAATAATAAATAAATTTCGAACAATTCATACCAATTATTTAATCCAGAACTATAGGTCGACTGCTTAAACGAGTCTTCGCTCGCGCTGTACAGGGGCGCGAGCGAAAACTCATTAGAAATAGTACATATAATACATAATGTATATTTTGCAGCTTTCATTTACATTATATTTTAAATTTTTATTTAGGATCGGTATTAATTTACTTTTTGTGTCATATTGATCTCTGATTAATTACTTTCTACTGTAGAGTAGTTGGTATTGTTTACTGGTAAAATATGCTTATATCACCCTTTATATATGGTAAATATAAAGGGTGTTACTCAGCTGAAAAAATCACCCTTATTTTCAGTTTATGAAATCTACCTGTAAAGCCACGAGCAGTTAATATACGGGTTATAACACTAATTATGAAGCGCACTTTTTAGTACTGTAAGCTGTTATTGGACTGCATTCATGTTTTTTCATAGGAATTCTCTGTTTTTTATATCTTTTTATTATTCAATTTAGAAGTAGTGCTGACACACTTCAGCTCCGACGCACGACTGGAGTTTGCTCCTTAATAACGATAGTCTTTGAACAGGCACAGAAAATAATATAACAAACCTTCAAAATAAAAGTGAAAGGTGCGCACAAAAAATGTAACGCTGTTTTTCTATTACTAAATTTTACTCTTCATATATTTTTCATACCGGGCGCCTTAAATAAAAATCATTTCTAAGGAGTAAACTCCAAAAAACAATCTAAAAATAATTAAGCTTGAAAAATCCTTCCGTGTTTCCGCGTTTCTGCTGTGCGTTAGCTAAAACGTTGCTAAGCCACAAAATAGTTTTTTGGAACATTAGCGAAAAACACGGAAAATATTTAAAAATGGTGTTATGCTAAAACTAATTCAGAAACAACAAGTAATAGAAATAATTATGATTCCTAGACAGATCGAAAGAGATTTGTTTTCATATACCTACTGGAATTTAGAACTCAATAAGGACCCTCTGAGGCCTTAGCCCTTTAAGCTAACGGACGATAGCATACGTTAACAATCGCTTATGTTTATAATAAATAGAGATGAACATGCAAGTAGCGCCGAGGAGCGCTTGCAGTTTGTTGCGATTTCACGTGGTCTTACCCCTTTGAAGATTAATGTTATTAAATGTTTTTATATAATTTTAATGCTTAGGTTTTGGTGAATGTTCGGAAAAATCCAGGCTAATTTATGTAGTATTTTTTTTCCGGGTTAATTTATATCATACTAGCTTTTACCCGCGGCTTCGCCAGCATTTTTAATTTTTTTTTTCAATAAAAAGTATCCTATGTTACTTCTAATACCTTCAAGAATATATGTACGAAGTTTCATGATGATCGGTTTAGTAGTTTTTGCGTGAAAGCATAACAAACAAACTTACATTCATATTTATAATATTAGTAGGGTTATAATACTAGCTGACCCGGCCACGCGTCGCTGTGGTTATTTATTATAAATATTATTATAATTTGTATAAATAAAGTTGTTTAGTTATGAATTAAAATAAAACCTCTCTATGTCCTAAGTTGGTACAAATCCAGCAAAATTAAACTAACATCAAAATCGGTTGAGTAGTTTCAAAGTTCCTTGCGGTCAAACACTGTGACGGAATCTTTATATATATATTTGGGTTAATGACTTCTGTTTTGCTGTTTTTCTTCACTAGTATCCCTTTTTGGATGGGAGGTCACGCGGGAAACTTCGTCGAAACTCACAGGGTGTGGCAGCGAAGATATTACTACATGGATGAGTTTATTCCAAAGTGGTTGCAGACCCTAATATTCTACGTTAAGAAAGAAGAGTGGGAAAAAGAGGAATGGGAGTATAAGAGATTTAAGAAATATTCTGAAGCAGCGTTTGGTAAACATTACCGTTTTCCATCTAAAGTGTTCACTAATTTCCAGAGCCAAATGACCAAAGAAACGGTTGAGAATTTCGATACACAATCGGCAAGCAAAAAATAAAATGCTTATTTACGTACCTGGCTATCATAATAAAAAAATATTATTCGTTCGCACTAACTGGCATATCTTATCGGATAATATTTATTTCGACCAGATTGTTATTAAATAACTGTTAAAAATAAAAGTGAAATGTGTAAACCCCGCTCGAAAACATGGATTCGTGTAATATTTACGTTTAAGTCAATATATAGCTATAGTTATCAATATATACTACGCTTGTAAGCTAATAAATACTTGTTCATTTGAATTCTGCGAGTTTTTAAATGTGTAAAACTCTCACGTTTGAATAAGTACGAGTATTATGTTGAATATTAACTCTTAGATAATAAGGGATGAATATAAAACCATAACGCAAACGCGATAGTAACATTTGCATGTTTAAAACATACACTCAGGCCTCCGTTATTGATACTTTTAGCAAAAAACCTGTTCTTTTTGCTTATTGCATATGGAAGTTGTTATGGTTATTAAAAACTTAATTATTTCCATTTATTCTAAAAGTGGACTGAAATAAAAATACGTTTTATAATTCTAAGCTGTATTTATTTTTTTTAGTAAATATAGCTCATTCATAGATTACAATGTTACAATGTGTAAATAAGAGAGATTTTCTTTGGTTTTTCAATTTGAAAAAAAATACGTTTGATTAGTTATCCTTACATCACACAATAAAGAATGTCATATGTTTAAAAAATGCATAATCTTAACATTAATTCACAATTTAATATTGTTTAGTTACCTATTAAAATAAAAAAATATAATATAATGAGGATTACGAGCTTATTACTATTGTTTCATTCTTAAGAAACACGTTGACGGAGTGTTCACGGGTCAACGAAGGAAATCATGATGTAGCGGGTTCCTTTGGTGACCTTGAGCCCCTCGTGGTAGTGAGTGAGGCGTCCGGGGTGCATTAGCAGCCAACCCCGTTTAGTGTTTTGCACCGAGCAGTTGTACCGGATGAAGCGGCATCCACCGCCCTCGTAATCCACGTCTGCAGAAACAATTTACTTCTTTAAGTGTCATTTTTATCCAGTAGAAATTTATACATGACCTCAAAAAATTCTTCAATTGGTCGGCCTTAACCGTAATACAGACACTTTATCTAATTTAATAGTACCATTAGGGATAATAAACCTGTCATAATTTATACAATAAATCGTCACCGTTCTGTACATAGCCCCTTTTAATTCAACAAATTCAATACATTTTCAAACATATACTGGTATTAATTTTGAATAATTTTAGAGGCTATACAAGATAACCCCAAAGTTTTGAAATAAGTTACTTTATTTAAATGATATATACTTGTAAAATACGACCTATACAACACTAGCATGCAGTGCTTGTCAAAGTGTACGCATTCTTCAAGGAAAGAAAGACTAATGGGAGAATACCTATCTTAAAAATATATCTAGACACTCTTAACTTTAACTACTTTTAATTTTAACTTTATTAAAAGGTCTTACTGGGGGTGTTCAGAGCTAGATTGATGGTGTAAGTAGAGGAGTCGTGGTGAGGCCGTAGTGAAGGCTGCTCGTCAGGCCGGTAGCGCACTACGAAGTTCATAATAGAAACGGGTGGCTGCGAACAAAATAAAAAAATAAATTACGTGAATTCTTAAATTTTTTAGTACCTATAAGAACGATTTTTGCGATAAGTTGAAAATTTAATATTTATGGGAACAATATTATGTTATTTATGTTGTTTACTTGTCATGAATTTCGTTTATATTAATTTGGATTTCATTGGACGTTTCCCTTGCTCTTCTCCATAAAAAAGATATTTTAAATATCGTGCTAAACGAGTAGCAAGACAAATAACTCTAAAGTTATACCTTGTGAATTTTAATATTTCTACAGTCCCAATACTTTAAACAAAGACTTACCGCAAGAATTTGATAGGAAGATTAGAAGGTTTCTGATCAAATACTGGCGGTGGGTGTTTTTATATTAGCTCGCGCTAGCAGTTTCTAAACAGAGCAATCTTATTTCATCTTACTTACATTGTGGTAGTATCCTGTGAAGATCATTTCCTGCAGAGGACGCACATACTCTTTGAGGATATATAGCCACTGACGATCAAGCCCCACTTGGGTCATGTGAATGTCACGGGTCGGCACAGCCTCGTAGCCACCTTCGAGACGCTTATCCTGTGAACAGAACATTTTTATTTCATTTGTTTACGTACAAAACAGAATATTACGAATGTGTTGGGAGTGAGAAAAATTTCGTTGACAAAGCTCGTTGACGTACAAACATGGCGTGAGACCAGCCAAAAAAACAATACAGAACAAAATATAATTTTCTTTGTTTATGGTTTTTCTTTATGCAGTTGACCGCCAGTGCCAATAAATTCTCTGAACCGACATAGATGCGCTACTGTGCCACAGTGTTGGCCGAAAGTTAACTTAATAAACGATTTAAAAAAAGCTTTTTTTTATTAAGATCAACTAATAATAATAAAATTTAAAATAATAAGATTATTATTCATAATCATTAATCGTTACTATAATTGATGAAATAAATTATTGATTACATCCAAGTACTATTCATAAAGTAACAATTAAATGAATAAGTAAATATTTCTTATGCCCATCTCACAGACTCTTCTTCCATGGACTATTTGCTTCGTAGACACTAGGATGAGGGGCTGTAAAAACAGTACTAGAATCTCTAGCAACTAGCATTTGCTTTTAGCTTCTTCTTTTTCTCGCTTTCTATAGCACTACACTACTATCAGATCAGTAGAGGTTGTAAATATTGTTTCACAATAACAATTCAATGAATTTGAACGATAAGATTTTTTTGAGTTTATGAATAATCAATAAAATAGTACAAAAAACTAAAATAAAATTGTACAAAAACTGTGTCGTTATTATTTATCATTTTTTAAACCTAGGATTGACAATTTTGTTGGACGAAGTTTAATCATATACCAATTTAATCTAACACTAGTAAGCCATAGAGCCCCTATAAGAGCACAGCCCTCGGCTATAGTCCGCAGTCTCGTCTGGGAAAGCGAGGGCTCAGCCACGTGGCTGTAACTGGAATACCACATATTATGTAGATTGGATCTTCGCACTCTGGACCTACGAATGCGGTGTGCAGCCGTTACATGAGTGGGCATATGGTGTGTAAGTGAAATTGTGTCTGACTGTGTACATTATTTAGTCTTCACAATGACTACACTAATAGTGTCCAGCTATATCAAGAAGACTTAGAGATTTAAGAAGAACTACGAGTATATTAGAATAACTTCTCCAACAATAAAAAATAATAAGTGTAAACAGACATAACTTAAAATAATACTATAAATTACTGGAATAAATGTAAAGAAACACATAGCGGCCTTGAAAGCAAAGACGACAACGTATAAGGTCTCCTTTGTCCTCAAGATAAATTGATATTACTTACTTAAAACACGAGTAACTGTAAAGCAAATTTGTGTACATTCACATAATATGTATATATTAATATTTTATATTACGGCAAACGCGAGATATGCTGAGTAATCTACGTAAATAACTTACAAGAACTATTAAGGTACAATTCCAACTTAGTCGAAGGCCTGCCTATATATGAATCTGTATGTAATTAATTCGAATTGCCGACCGGACTTTTTGCCAGACTGTTAAACTTTAGTTTATTTAATATAAATTATTATTAGCCGTATATTGCGTAGATATTAACAGTTACCTAAGTGTTTGTTAACATGCAAAGGTAAGTAAACTATGTACTATCACATTATCTATGGATGTCCGCGGAAATTAAGGAAGTCCCCTTAAATAAAAAATATAACAAGTGGAGATATTAATATTCATTCGATCACATTGATAGTCTATCTCTTTAAGAAAATAAATAGCTGAAGTTGAGGCAGGAAAGGATTGTACAAAGGGTACAACTCTATGCATATATAAATTACAACTCTTAAGAAAAGTTGACAAAAACAAAATAACAATAAAACTGGTACTGGTACTGATTTAGATGTCTTGTTGTTATACAAACCTTACTTTCTCTGTTTTGATTCGACTATAAAAATATTGTAACTTCTTTATCTCATTTTATAGAAAAGTCATTCGCATTGGGAAGTCGATTAGAAGATATGTCACCAAACAAGTAATACATACCGTCGAAAGTAGTAACCAATGGTCTAATACTCTCTTGAAATTGTACATTTATTATGATAATCTCATACATACCTAGTATTGAAGAGCATTTGTTGTCTTATAGTATACGAGAAGATTTAATGCTGACACGCCAAATATATGTAAAGGGATACCAGTCCAGAAATATTACGATGAAACTAGCTACAAGCCTAATAGAAAAAAAAAATGTTGTCTTTGGTCATAAATATTTGTTTTTTTTTAATTATTTATAATTTTCCGAAATCTACACTTCTGGGATTTTGTTTTTTTTGATATTTCTATACGATAAGTAGTTTGAATAGTTAAAAGAAGTATTTGTTAAAAGTTTCTATAGAGTTTAAAACTGCCATTTGGAAATAATTAGTCACATTCTAATCGTTTAACATAAAGGTCAATTTACTTGGAGCGAAACCTTCATGAGGCGCAACTTCACACGTCGCCGATATTTCCTTCTCTTTCTCTTAAGGTGTGTATCCGTACTTGTACTGTGCTCCACTTTCCTTGGTATCTAAAGATATTCGGATTCAGAGATAGTCTTGTTAGAGTAATTAACTATTTCTCATACTATTTAATTTATTTTTTTTGGAGGAACATCGCCAAATAATTATTTCTATTGTTAGTTGGTTGGTTTGAAAAAAGAAAAAATATGGCAGCAACCGTTACACTCAAGAGACGAGCTTTGGTACGGTATGGGGCAAGTCCTATGGTCCGTCCTTAGATAAAAATTTATAACACGTTTTGCTATATTTGTGTAATACGAGTTACGTTACAAACGTTAACGGATGTTCATTTAGCCCAACTGCCGTCAGATTGTCTTTCTATGTTCATCATAATACATCTCATACATATATTAAAGACACATAAACCTATCTTAAATTATCGCTTTCTTCTTTACAATCTTTAATTTAAAAAGAGATTTTAATACTCTTTCCGATACATAATATTTGACTTCACTTGTTACAAGATCGGTAGGAATCCCGAATGACTGCACTTACAAAAAGCTGTGACTTGCACCAAAATTGCGGTCTACACCATATCCTTTCGTACGTTATGGGAGAAGACCATAATTTTTTTTTAATTCTAAATTTGAAAATGTTAATTTGTCTGTTTTTCACGCTGATGTCTTACGTACTGGCGATAGAGAATACTACATTTTTTCCACTTTCTTTCGTAATTCCTAAACTATGTCATTCTTAAATTTGGGGAAAATAATATTTGACAGATTTATTAATACAAGTGTAGGTAACGATTTTATTTAGATTGTTCATGTTTATTGGGACTGCTTATAATTAACTTGGGATAGCTCAAATTTCAACAATTTCTCGTGATCCAGTCATCCTCACTCTCAACTGTCTCTTATTTCTTAATAAGAAAGATTTATTTAATCTTACGTTGTTAGACCCATCACTCCATTGTCCGTATGCTTCCATAATTTCTATCCATTCTTTGCAGAATCTTGCTGACATTAAGGGGAACCAGTATACGTCAGGACACGGCTGAAAGTAAAAACAAAAAAAAATATTTTAGTAAAATACTTCGTTAAACAGTAATAGGAATTGTTTAAACATATTTCCACTCCATCGAAGAAAACAAATATATAAGCTTTATTTCCAAGGTGTTTCTGTCATTTTACTACAACTTCAGTAGTCGAGTACCTAACACCAGATTCGATTTTGGCTGGACTGTTGAAGTAGAATTTGAACGCATTGCTTTTGGTTTGGGTAGTATCATCACTACCGTGTTATTTTTTGACAATAATATTTTATTTTTGTTAAATTCCCAATAAATGAGCCCTACTGTATCGTAGGGCGTGATCGAGCCAGCCCTACCTTCCAAAACACGGAGTAATTTTATATATTGATTTAGTCACCTATTTGACGTTAGGCATTTGAGAAACTTGCAGAGCGTCAGCAAACGTAGATCAGAAACCAACAGTCAATGCACACGTTTTCATATACAGCCTTCAAAGATACTCACCATTAAATGCTGTCGGCCTTCAACAAAATTTATGTGGTAATCTTCGTGCAGATAACGTGCCTCCCACTCTAATTTATTGTCGAACAAATGATACACGTCGGGGTGAGTGCGACTAATGTCATAGCCTTCAGGATTTACTAAATGGCCAAAATTGTTCTCGTTGCTTACATGCATGAAGATACCCTGGAAGATACACAGAAAGTAAGCTATAATTATAAAATCAAGCATTAAAATGATAAACACTGGGAAACCAGAAATGTAGAGCATTCTTATTAAGGCATAGGTTTAGAGTAAAACACTTTGTGAAATAAAAAGAATATCATATTACAGTACAAAGTGTTTGCCCAAAACTTGTTAAAATAATGTATTTAAGGTACATTGAAAACGGGGCGACTGTGTTTTTATTTGTAATCCATATTCTGGATATTTTTAATCAACAACAATCCTTAATCGAATAGATATACCAAATAGGTTTTGGTTAGGTGACGACCGTTTGTTACAACGGTAGCGATCTCGCCTTTCGCACCGACGGCGACGGTTCGAGTTCGAATCCTAGGCCTGATGTTTGTATGATGAATACTATAATTTGCACCTGAGGCATGGGTGTTTATATATGTTTCTATAAATATTACATACCTATATATCATATATGTTTGTCTATCCGTTACCCTAGTATCCATTAGGCTTGTGTCTTACCGTGCTTACTTTGGGGTAGGCTAATTGGTGTGAATGTAAGAAATATTTATTTATTTTATCTTATAAATTTATAATCTGTTATGACTCATAAACCACTAAATTCAGGGCACAGAATCATATAACAAACTATTGATTTTGTCCTAACATACCTTAATAGCATCCTATATAGTAATAAAAAAGTAACTTCAATTTAAAAGAGAATTTATACATTTATGAAAATAATCTACACAGCGGATTTACTAACTTGGAAACGCTTTAGTGCTTCAGTATTACAAATAAATAGCATGAAGGCTGACAATGGTAATAATTTATTTTTAAAGAACTTAAATCAAAATTGGGATACATGATCAAAATTATACTCAACTTTTACAACTTATGGTATTGAATTCTGTGATATGTTTCAAACATGAATATTTATCAGTTTGTAAAGAAAAGTGCAGCTCACGCGCGAAAGGAACAAAACTTATTTGTGCATAAAATAGCGCGGTTACAGCTAGTGAGGTAGTTGCAATAATTATTGCGTTAACATTAGTCTTTTCTCTATCTCTAATAGTTTAGCTATAGTGCTATACCACGTAGTGCTTTACGTACCAGTTGCCTCAAATTAGAGCAAAAGGTCATGTCGGGATCTACGTCTTCAGCAGAATACGTGATGGACTTTGCTTCGGAGTTTCTGAATACAGCTATCTTCATAAGGTAACAATTTGTAATGAAAGGTACATTCCACACCCCTCTGAAAAACAAAGGATTAATGGGTCAATGTGTGAATGACACCACTGATTAGGCAGTGGGTGTCGTCGACCACTGATAATAGAGATCACTCATTATGTGTATCAGTTTAAGATAAAAAAATGAAGTCAAAGTTCATTATTTTTTATCAACATGGGAACAGATCATTCTTAGTAAAACGTAAACTTAATTGATGTTAGATGCTAGTATGACCACAGGGAAAACTGTTATTTGTTAAAAGGTTGTTGCATGGCAATTTTTGACAAACGATCTCTAAATGTTCATAATTCTTATCCTAAACTATTTGTAATATTTTCTAAAATAACATTCAGATTCATTATACAGCTTTTCATTGACGTTAGATGGAAAAGTTTAATATTACCTCTGATGCCAACATATTTACAGACTTATGATTTTCGTATCGGTATACAAACGAAACAGGAAATGACGAGTGCCATATACCACATAGGGGGAGACAAGGGCCCTCCTGCGATCACCTCCGTCATTAGCCAATTGAAAGATTGGCGCGGCAGGCATCGTCGACACTAACAGTTGCACACGAACTCCGTACAAGATCATACCAGAAAAAGTGCGCCGAACAAGCCCTAAATTTAGAAGGCTTGATAGTGTAACGTGAAGTTACATAAAGCCAGTACCAATGTTTCTTAAAAAGGGCAAGTTGTTTTTGGGAGTGATATTAATTATTTCAGTTCTGACGTGGCAAGTCGAAGCACGACGAGGACGTACTAGAAGCAGAACGAAATCTAAGGTAAATTGACTTTAACGTCTCCTCCATAGGTAACTACAGAGATTATATCTTTTAACAAATCAATTCATATTTAATTATTTGTGATAATGAGCAAATGAAGCATTTCAGGTACAAATTGGATTACCTATTACTGGGAAATATAGAGATCCTGAATCAGATCAATATTATAACAATAACGATGTAAGTATGGTAGCGCAACTGATTATCTATCATATTTTTTGCAATACTAAAAGCGAATTACATAATACTGATGTATCCAATATAGATCTAAACATTACAAAGTACAAACCCCATAAAATCAATACAATCAACTTATAAATAAATTGTAAATATGTTACGCTTAACAAGGTTCCATTTATAACATTATGTTAATAATCCATCTCAATATACTCATCTTGCCTACTCATTTCAGGGAGCAAAAATATTACTAGCTTCTCACTTTGACCTCGAGTACGTACTTGGACATAAGATAGCATTTCTATGTATCGCCAAGGGTTCTCCGAGACCACACATTACTTGGTTTAAAGATGGCGTTGAGATATTTGCTCATCACTATTTGCACGTAAGTCAAATACTACTCCTTATTTATTATGATCAAATAATTCGTTATTTTACGTGTCTACCATATATATACAGAATTTATAATTTGGTGCCAATAACTGATACATAATCTTTTTCACGCCCGTTTCAAATGAAATTATAATTTATTAATGGTTGGACACTGGAATGTTGTTTTTATTAGCATTTCTAGATATGTCATCTCTTATAATAGTTTCAAAAACAAGACACTTTAGCCGTTTCTGTTTATGCATAACATAATAAAATTGAATATTACTTTTTATAGATTCACGAGTGGCCTATCGGCGAGGATCGAGTTAAGTCCAAGATAGAAATCGATCCTGCTACACAGATGGACGCCGGAGTCTACGAGTGTACCGCAGATAACATGTACTCTATTGACAGGCGCTCTTTCAAAACTGATTTTTCTATTGCTTTCGACTGATTCATTTTTATAAGAGAAAATGTATATTAAGTAATTTAAGCTACAGACCACAAGTTGTTAACCAACCATGCACTCATATGCCGCCAAGTTTTTCACGTAGATATTTACCTGAGGCGAATGTAAGACTAATAAATGTTTTGCGCAATATGTCAACATTATTTATACTCTTTTTCTTAAACCAATTGTTTATTTTATTTTATAAGCCATTTAATCTATTGGAAGTAACTTTCAGTGTTAGTTTTTAAGTTTAACAGTTCATGCTCATAGATCTAGTATACAAACAATGGTTTACTTTTAATGGTAAAGCTTACCTGACAGCATTATAAACAATGTCCATGTAGTCAGAGGATCTAGCATAAAAACCAGCAGAATTCACAGCGCCCCAGAAATTAGACCAAGCTTGTCCAGGCCGCACTAACATGGGAGCTATCACGTCATACCCAGATGAAAGCAAATATCGTAACGTGTCAGGCTTTACACGAGACACGCTGTCAATGGAGAAAAGATAATCGCAAACGCTGTTAACACATCTGTCCCTAAAAATTTTAATGTGATTAGAAAATTGAACTGTGAACCTCCAACATCAAATAATTTTAATAATTACTTGGCTATAGTCCTTGCTTCAGCTTCGGAAATAAAATCACTCGGCTTAATACGCTTTGCAGTCGCGTAATTCTTGAAATTTGCTTGGAAAAATTCATCAACTTCAGTTTCATGATATTCGACATTGTTTCTTAAAATTAAATGAATTTTCGATTTGGGATAATCAATGTCATTCAATTGCTGTAAAAATTCTTCTAAAAATGGTGTGGCTTGCTCTATAAAGACCGCCATCATAACATTTGGTAGTTCTTTATCCTAGAGTTAGAAATATTATTATTAAGTAATCTTTATATATAAAACGCAAAAAATTTAGTTAATAGAATTATATATAACCTTTAATTCAATTTTATTCTCGTTACAAAGCGTACATCCGTTTTTGGCCGACCAAGATTTCGCCAAGTAATTGCCTAAGTGATTCAGGGTTAGTTTTGATGGCCCATTTGCATGTACAATCGATGGTCTTTCCTTCGTCACTACATTTTCTATATATGGCCATTCTTCTGTTGTATTAGATCTCAATTGGACATCAGCTGTAATTAAAAATGATGTTCAATAATCCACAGAATTAAACTTATATAGGCAATAATAAAACTATTATTTATTACAGTTTCACATATAACAGTTTCACATACAATATGCAAACAAATTTCATATACCACAAACAATACTTACATAATGCTCCATTAAGATTTTGGAATATTTTTGAATCATGGTCCAATGAAATCTTTAAATTTTGTCTCAACTCTTTGTCCAGGTAGATTTTAGTATAATACAATTGATCATCATCTTGGTCTTTTACAGTTTTATAATTCAATATTTCAAATAGCTCGGGGAGATATCCTGGAATAATATCTCAGCTTTTAATTTTTAAATTTATAAAACAATATAGTTTGTTTCATTAACAGTAGCGTACATCTGGTCAGCAAAAAAGTAAACATCTTGGGTGAACAATATAAATTGGTTAATTTAATCATATCATAATACAAGCCGTGGGAAATTAAACAAAATCACTGTTCAGGAGTTCCTACAAAGTTATGATACTACAGTACAAAGCTCTACAACTGAGAAGTAAAAAAGATATGATTGGCCTTTTAGTTCATGAACTTAAATAGAAATACTAGCTTCTAATATGAATTATCTCAATCATCTAATATATTTAGTAGAAGTACTGATTAATTTGGGAATTAATTATTTATATGAGTACAATACAATACCTATGAATCCACCCGAGTTTAAGTAAGGATTCGCTACTTCAGTCTTTGGATATTGCCCTGCTAACTTGCTATCTGGCCAGCAAAATTGTTCTGCAGAGAACAGAACGCGAGTATCTTTGAAAGATTTAAATTTCTTTAGGATATCTTCCAGGGGCGCGAGGAACATGACGTCATAGCTGAAATCAAAAATAGCGTGTAGTTTTCAAATACTTAGAAAGATAATTTCTTTACTAACTAGTAGCAAATCTCATCTTAATATAAATGTGACAATCACTATAACTTGAATTCATTTGTTATACTTTTGAGCTACTTGTTATATGTTTTGATTTATAATGATGATTTAACAAGGCAAATGGTGACACAATTTGTTTCACATTGCGTCATTGCGTTTGTTGTCGGGAGCGCCGGATACATTGAAAATCATTTGCTTTTATCTAGGTCTAATAGAAATGATTGCATTTTAAAACTAACAGTTTGAGTTTCAACTGTTACTGTCTTTATTCTATTTAGAATTCCAGGAAATAATGATACATACCAATACATCCTCATACATCATAAGTTTTAAATTAGTATTATGGTTATTATGAAAATAGAAATTACATGAAACTCCATACTTATGAAGTCTCTAAGTTAATGAATAAAATTTTAATATATCTATCGCGATTTTGCTATATAATCATAACAGTTATTTTAACGTTACATACATACTATTGATAGGTAAATATTGTAATGTACTCTAGTTACTACAATGATGGATTATTTCTTTGATGACTTTCATACTATCACATTGTTTCTATTATCTTCCGCTGGGGTTAGGTAACTTTCATTCCTTAGCAATTTAATGTGGCAAATCTTGTCCTAGTTTCCATAACACAATTCTTACAGTGCTTACTTTAGGTTAGGCAAATTGGTGTGAATAAAAAAACAAAATTATACTTATAAACAAAAAAATATTCCTTCAGTTTTCTAGGTAGTTGAAATATTATATTATTGTCTTCAATACTTCTTACTTTATAACATTCAGTTCAGTCATTTCAGTGGCATACATTGCTCCCGAAGTAAAGCTAACCCATATATAAACCTTATACCCTTATTGCCAATTGAAAAAAGTTATAAGAACATAAAGAATTCTCTGTTTAAGACATAATTAAAATAAACTGTTACGATACAGTTTTGTCTTTTAAGAATGATAAATATTCAATATTCTGATCTTTGGGAATGTAGCTGTCGCACTTAAATAATAGAAAATGGAAACTATATCCTATGATGTAATTAAATTAGTTCATGGCGGTATAGAAGTTGAGTTTCTACATTAGATAAAAACTAGTTATATATACAATGACTTGATTGATTGGTTATAACAGAATCAATTGGTCAGTTGACTATAGAAGCCATTTAATTCTCTAGTAATCAGTAAGTTCTTGCTAATAAATGCAGACCTTAGATCAAAGCTGTTGTGAGCTCTTTTGCCGAATCAGTTGTGATATTTAAATATAGAGTAACTTAGTATGATACCTGTCATTTACATTTGAGTTGTCAATAAAAATGGACATTAACAATGAATTGATATTATTTAATTTATAAAAAATATAAAAAAAAACTATTCCAACCTGTCAGTGAACAAGATGATTCGATCTTTACTGTCATCTGATTTCACCATTTCTGTTATTTTTTCTTTCAAGATGTTGATTTTCTGTCCACCTCCAGCAAAATTCATGTCACCTCCTGTCCACTGTTTCCCTTTGCCGAGTACCTCAACATCAATACCATAGACTTTGGCTGACCGAAGAAACCTTTCCAAGCCATGAGTATCATCAGTTGCCACTGTAAATACCTTCACTTCATCTGAAAATTAGAAAAATATTTTATAGATATTTTACCAACTAAGATAAAAAGTTAAATCTTTATAAGGCAGAAAAGATAAAAGGAGACCTGTAAAAAGGCATACAGAATAAGAAATATATAACAAACTTATAAATATACTGTATTCATTATATTTTCAGGGTTGGCTTATACTGTGTACTACTTGTATTTTCAAGATTATTTATTAAAAAATATCTTATGAAATTTTGTATTCATATATAGATATGTATTACAAGGGAAATCTAGCAATTTGTAAAATATCAAAAATATTTTGATTCAAGTGCTATTTTATAAATAGGATGTCTTCCGAGAATTGTGTGGTGCTAGTAGTTTACCAGAATTATAAAAATTGAATTAATAGTGACACTATAACAATGCAGTGAATATATTCTAATTTCACATTATTATTAAATATTAGGTAATGCTTGACTTTTTTTTATTAAATTCTGATTAAATTTATTACCTGCTTAAAACTGGAAACAATGCACCTATTCCAGGTGCATGACAGAGAGGTTCAGTTATTTATAAGTAAAAATTTATGTTTAGCATAAAAAATGTTGTACTCTGTTCAATTTAACACTACCAATTATTGAAAATGTCAGTAAAATCAAATTGTGTTTTTCTCCCCTTAAAACAACTCTTTTCTAAAAAATACTCACATAATATATATTCTTTATTAGCAACAATTTTTCTACTATCTAGTTATAAAATTTAATTTGGAAATCATTATAACTGTAGGAAACATGAAATCAATAAACAAATTAATTGCAGAAATAAGTTCGAATATAATTAATTTTTATTATTCATTTTAATAACAAATGACAACTTAATTATTGCTAAATCTTACCTGCGGCTTTATATTGTCTAACTAATAATAATAGTACAGCAAATAATTGGGCAAGCTTTCCAGATTTATCCATGATCGCACAGGTCAACATCCTTCCGTACACTGGCACATAAATTGAAGCTAGTTATAACAACGCGGCGGCTAAAGAAAGACTCATTTAATGGTCCAGATTATGGGCTCCCGCTTCCTAACCGATAAGTTTTTAGTGTGTGACGTCCATTGCCCTTATGATAGCAAGCATTTCCTCTCGTTAATTTAACCAGTGAATTCAGATCAATCACCCTAATCAGCGGCGTTCGTTATGGCATATAATAAATAATTGTATCAATCACACTGGAGTATAAAACTCACAACGCATGCCAAGAAACTTACACCTTATTCAACAACGAACTTCAAACTAACTAGCTGTAATATCGAGTAAGTACTTATCACAAGACGAGTCTAACGGCTCGCGCGACTCGAACAACTCGATTGAATTGACAGACAACAGGAATCTAAATTGTGTGTCGCTTGTCGCATAAACAAAACAAACGTTTAATGCACACAATGACAGCTAATGTCATGTAATGTAGTGTCAAACTGAATCAAAGGAATAACGCCATACATCCAAGATTTTTGAAGTGAAAACTTCTTTAGCATCGTTGTGATGATAGTCGATGACACCAAAAAGCAACAATAAAAAGAAACAGACAAATAAATTTATAAGATTTAACGTAGGATAAAACGAGATAGGAAGCATTATGTACGTGCGTTAATACGTGTTTGTGTGCGCATGCGTAGTACAAAGCTTGAGAGTAGGCATCACAACATACGTGTAGGTACGTATTTTTTTGAAGGTTTCACTTCCACCAAGTGTGAATTGCACACGTGCTTTGTTATTTTAACTTTAATGTGTAAATATTGAATATTCATACTTGTAGATAATAAGGCAATAATTTTGTAATAAATTGATTTTTTAATGCTGGTGCATTAAAAAATCATATTTTTAATAAATAATACTAGCTGTCCGATCTAAGCTGAGGAAAAATTCATTTTACCTTTTCTTATATCTTATATGAATTGCAAATTATAGTTTTGTTGTTTGTTTTTTTCTTGTTGTGTAACTTTGATCAAGGACATAGCAACTCACTAGGTAACGACGCGGCAGACGAACTACCCAAAAGGGGTTCAAATAGAACAGTTTATGGACCGGAACCATTACTGCCTATACCCCTAGCACAAATTAGAACATGGCTGCGTAATAAAACAGAAGTAAACCACCAAACAGAATGGAACAATAGTGTAGGCTGCAGGCAAACAAAGAATGCCGTGCCAGTCTCCAAAATCACTACCGGAAGCTTGTAGTAACCTGAAAAGGCTACTCGCCTTTTGGGATGGACTAGGATGACTGGAATAAAAGAAGAAAACTTAATCACGTACAATGGCCCAATGAAGAGGCTAAGTGCGGAAAATGCCCCGTAAAACTAACTAACTTCTTCTCATTCACTCGCGTTGTTCTGTTCGTCGTCACGTCGGTCGAGATGATAGATTTCCAAGCAATACATTCTATACCGGGCAACTGTTCCGAATCACTCGGATCACATTATGTTTCGGAACATTGAGTCTAATCCTTAAAGAACGACACACGTCTAGTGTCAATTTAGCGGTTTCGTTTTCTTGTTAAACACATTTTTATTGTAGACTAGTGTGTAAAAATGGCGGATTATTAATCATTATTCAGGAACGCGTGCTGTCCAGTGCGATAAAACAGATAAATGTGTCTTTTCAGGTTATCTCAAGGAGTTTTTGGTAAATATTCACACTTTTACTGGCACCTAGATAAAGGGGTTGTTTCATAATTCATTCATTACTTATTAATCAACCACATAATTCATAAATCAGCACTCACGATCATTCAATTACATCTAAATAAGAAAATAAATTACAGAGGACAAGCCTCTATGGGTTTTTATACCCTTTGCCTTTCCTTACCGGAAACTTATCCAGATTTTTTCCGGGAGTGAGAAAAGTTAATTTGTGGTTTTGGTTTTTTGAAGTTATACTTTTTTGGAGCGTTTGAGAAAAATGATGCGAGTTAATTTTTACAATGCGCGCACACCGACACCTAAAAGCGACAGGATGAAGTTTTATAATTTTTATATATTTTATGCATTTTCAATGCGATCTTATAAGATAAATTATTATAATAGAAAAATAATAGAAAAATACTAGAAAAAATCGACTCGGGTCACAAGTGAATTCTCAGGCGGGAATTCCGCCTGATATAGGATGAAGTTGTCTCAAGTTTTCGTGAGAACTGATAAAGATAAATATATTCAAGGTAAACTATATGTTAACAGCAATTTTATAATATTATCATAACATTTTATATCTATCTATATAATGTCTATAAAAATCTTGTGTCACAATGTATGATTGTTCTGTGGGATAAACTCTGAAACTACCTACTAAACCGATTTTGATGATTTTTTTTCATTTTACTGGATTATTTCCAACTTAGGAGATAGAATAGGTTTCATTTTAATTTTTAACACAGTAATGCGTGGCCGGGTCACCTAGTATATTAGGTATATACAATAATATATACATATAATATTATTAAAATAATTTTATATACTAATCGTGATAAAAGTGGTGTTTTTTTATAAACATTTTTAAGTGTGTTTATTGATTTCAGGTTAACTGTCGCTATATATTATTTGTATTTGTTTACCACATAACTTATTATTATTTTTACATTATTATTTATCGTTATTTTTACAAACAAAGAGTAGGTACTGGCACACGGCTAGAAATTTCTAGTTATTTTTGTTTAAATACCCTAAAGAAACATAACTTCTTACGTGCGTAGTTACGACATGTGTAAGTAAACACACGCGATTTTTTTGTTAAAATTTGTGTGTGGCGGATATTAATGTGTAATAATGGTAGATTATTAACCACTCAGTGTTTGTGACGATGAGCGGGTGTAGGCAAGTGAAACAAAACAGCGGAAGATGTTTTTTCACGCTCTCTCATGAAGTCCACGGGGCGGTTTCAGTAAAGTCCCACATATAACTGTAACCTAGCTGAAGGTTTTATTTCGTGATTCATGCATCATATCGCTTAAATGACAAGCATCCAACTATTAAATCTTATGGAAAAAATACCATAGTACGACAAAAGGACTATATATAATTTAGATCGCTATTATGTACAGTTAGAGGTGAGACAGCCTGATCCTCAGTGATTTAAGATTCTGGGTGAATCGGGTTCTCATCCTTTTACCTTGTCATCACTTTACATCAAGTGAGATAAAGGTCAAACACTTAGCTTCCTGTTTTAAATAAGAAAAGTCATTAGGAATTAGTTATTATAAAAAATCAAGTTGTCTCTAGTGTTAGACAAGACTAACCCACAACCCCTTTCTATATGGACGAGTGTTTTCCCAATTGAGCTACCTGAGACCTTCACAGATCCATTTAAATTTTCTGAAGTGTTTTTAGGCTGCCTACCAGTGTCATCTATTCATGTTCTAAGTAACTAGGAGCTACAACATCGAATGTAATACTTTTACAAGTATTATCAATCAATAAAGAAGAAGCTGCTAGGTAATTATCATATTTATTGACGCGATAACGTCTTATAAATCGATTAACGCCGGTTGTACGCAAGAAAAATAATTCAATTCAATTCATAAAAGTATGCAATTTTTCATCAATGTTTTCTTATGACGCTATCACTTAAAATTATCGTCTGTAAACTGACTTTACAGAAAACCATTTTTTTTTTTATTTAAGCATTTGTCTGCTTTATATATACTAAAGTTTACTAGAAAAAAATCACTTCTTTCGTGTGTCCCGGTGAATGCTCTTCCGATTGAGTTACTAAGACCATTTTAGATCCGTTGAATTTTTGTGTTTTAACAAACGTTAAAAATTGTTAAATAGGTGCCTCACAATTAACACGGCATGTTGAAGCTTGTCATATCGTTTAAAGTTGGGAAAGAAATAAAGGGATATAGACCGAATAGTGAATGGTGACAAAAAGTGGTTTCTTTATTATAACCGCAAGCCAACATGGCAATAGCTCATCTTAAACGCCGCAACAATATCCTAAAGCTTAGCTTTACATAGATAACTAAAGAAAATGATGGACGATTTGGTTGTCGCTTTCTTATATTGGAAAAAGACGAGCCAAATGTAGATAATAGTAAATGCAAATTGGCTGAAATATTGTAATGTTCAATCAAAATTTTCTATTTAGACAACGAAAAGGCGAATATTATGGGCGAATATTTTTACCTAATGTGGAGTTTTTATGCAATCGACTATGCTTTTTCGTACCAGGTCTATAGACAGGATATTCTTGCATTCTTATTCGCTTAAAATGGTATCTACTCTAATCAGTACAATTTCAAAACTTTTAAGTAGATTTTCTTAAAGTTTCAAACACAGTACTTTATTCTACACACAAACAACAAACAAACAATACATAGTACAGTCGTCAAAGTTATTTCAATGGAATTACGACACAATCCTTAGCAAAGGCGTGAAATGTTTTTAATATGCAGCAAGTTTAGATAATGTTGTCGTCATATAAACGATGACAAAAGACATCCATGCTGCGGTATTAGATCATTTTGTTTGATAACAATGAATTTTTGGACTGAGTGCTTTCTACTTTAAATTCTTACGTCACACCAGGCACTAATAATGTTACATAATTTTTAGAAATCTTTCATGATGAAATCTCAAGAAATTGAAAATCGCATGAGCTCAAAATTATAAGTCGCAACGCTTTCATTCACTAGATCGCTCACCTTGTATAAAGAAGTTTGTCTGCTTGCAGGCTTCGTCTTCTTGTTTTGAACAAAACTCCTGAGATGTCCCAGATCGGAGTGCTATTAATATAGCAATTACCCAACAACAACATTTTAATGGAAAACAACGGTGTCCCAGCAAAGGCATGTTACCCTAAAAGCTTCCGAGCGTCGACTGCTATCATCGTCCCGCAATAGCTATCAAATTGATTACAACAGAAAATGTGAGAGCTATTCTCTATTCAATCGAAGAAAAAAACAAAATTAGCGTGAAATGAAAGTGCCAGACGTTTCAAAAGGAAAATTCTCGCAACCGTGACCTAACAGTAGTTTGGACTAGACGACCCAGTCAAATTAAGGCGGTAAAAAGTTTGTCAGTTCACCAACATTCTATCGTCAGAAAACGAGTACAACATCGAAATACTATTTAATTTTCCTTGTAAGACTAAAGGAAATTAATTATTATATTTTTAGTTATTTAAGCATTTAACTGCTTTTCTTTTTATCTAAAAAGCATTTTATATCTAAAAATTTATTACAACCAAAAAATTCAACTTGGCCCAAGTGTCAAATGGGACTCGAACTTTTACATAAAGAAAATTATTTTCATATTAACATTATTTTTATATTAAAAAGTGTATTTCCTTTTGATTTAAAATAAAGCTCAATATTAAAAAATGCGTCTAGTACTGTATTTGTACTTTGGTTTGATATTTTATATTTCGTATGTATCAACCTACCAAAAAGTGTAAAAGTTCCACATTCCATTTCCAATTTTAATTTAATTTGACAATCTGTTCACTGATTTGAAGTTCAATGATTTGACGGCCGCTTGGTGCAACAGTAGCGATCCTTCGTTATGTGTTAAAGGTTCGGGTTCGAATCCAGATAGGGGCACATGTTTGTGAGATGATCATAAGCATTTGATCGTTTATTTACTTATTTATGTCGTCGTCGTCGTACCAACCAAACGTCTACTGCTAGATATAGGCCTCCCCTAAGAATCTCCACAGCGATGGGTCCAGCGCTGCCCGTATCCTCCACCAGTCGGTCTTATTTATTATTATTAATTTAATTATGTATTTTATACAATATTTAGTACCCATAGCACAAGCTTAGTTTAGTTTAGGACTAAATAATTGTTGTGAGTTGTCAGGAATTTATTTATTTATGTATAACTTAATTCCAAATTACTCACCCTCAGTTTTAGCAAACCCAATAACCTTTCCTCTGTTATTGATAACGGCTGTTAATTGACTACCAAACCAATGCCCCACGGCTGTAATTAACAAAAAATAATTTAATTTTTTATGGTTGGTATCCACGAAACGACTATTTTTTATTAATAATAACCAATAACAACGTTCATTTATTGCCTGCCTTGCCTTCTGTAAAAACAAACAAAGATTTTTTTGTTGTATTTTTTTGGAATTTCTAAGTAGATCCCATGACTTTGTTGGCGTTCCAAGTCTTAACCACCAGTACGACAGTTCTGGTGATAACATTTTTGGTGGTGTCGTTAATAATAAAAGGCAGGCCTTCACATCAGGGAGAGACGTTCTGTTTTACGTGTATAGGAAAACACGATTTATACGATAATGACTAAAGAACTAGATTGACCTTCTCCTTGATATTGTGTCTAACAATAAAAACTGTAAGAGTAAAAACTAAAATTTCGTGCAAAAAATTTGTCGTCTTTTTTCCAATTCTCAAAGTTTTCCCAGTATATATTTTACTATTAAAAGTAAAGCAGAGTTATGTATGATTAATGCTATAATATATTTTTTATATTATCTCCACTTTACGAATCATATGTTTTAACAGAATAAAATAAATTAAACAACGCAAAATAATTAACCCAACAGTGTTTCATATTGTTATAGTAACCAGGGTGTTTAAGATCAATCAGATTGTAAATATCAAAAAGTGCTATTAATAGAAACTGTTACCGTTATTACTTTGGGACCTTTCTGTGAATAAACCAAAGAAATAAACATAAATCTTACAGTGAAAGCAAGTTTTGTGGAGCAACCGTTCCAGCTCAATGAAGTTCAGTTACTTAGGTACTTGCGCACGCTCTTACTTCTTAACTAAACCCAGAATAATTTATTAATAAAATTATAAATGTCTCGTTATTTTAGGAAAGTAAAAAACAAGAATGTTTTAAATGGCCTTGCGCTAATATTAGTTAGTCTTTTTTTTGTTTAATTAACAATTATCGATTGTTAAATCATATCGATTTAACAATCATATCGATTATTAAATCGATATTATTGTTTTAAATAAATTGGATTAAAAACACTGTATTAAAATTTTAATACTAATTGCACCGCATATTGTAAACTGCTATGACTAATAAATAGATATGTAAAAAGAAATAAGTTACGCGGTAATTTCTAAGAGTTCACGTCTTCCCCTATATACTTAGAAGTAAAATAGGTAATTACCACAAAATATCAAAGAATATTACATATATGCGATGCGATAAAAGTATAGGACTGCCGTATTCAGGTAGGCCAGGTTCTCTAAAGATGCATTTGTGGCGGAAACATAAGTATATTTTTCCATTTTCTTAAAAGTACAGTACAAGCAGAAAAATATTTTGATACTTATATTTGTGAAAATTAAAATAGTTATGTAGATATTATTACATTATGTATGTATGAATGTAAGATTTATAATCTAACTTTGGTTGGTTTTATAAGACAGTATTCTTTGGTATCAAATTGCGATAATTTTTGACATTTCTTAATTCTGGTTTCTATGCTTATATTTCTTTAATTTAAAAACTGTGCATTTGTTTATAAGAATCCAAAAAAATATAATATTATGCTTATATACCGTATTGGGCACTGTATTTCTTTTTAAAATTTGTGTATGCAATTCAATGAAATCACCATGAGATTAGTTAGTTCTCTGAGTTTTTTAGTAAGTAAGACATATGTCTTACTTACTAAAAAACTCTGCTACATATATATGTAGCAGAGTTTCCCGAATTATGATCTTTCCTGCTATCTCCAACCCTGTCAAGCGTGTTATTGGTAAAATGGACGGACTTTGTAAGACATATAAAACAATATTTATCAACGTTTTATGTGATCGTTCCAAAATCAAGTAAGTTATCATAAATCTACAACATATTCTTCCGTACAGTTTTTTTTTTTTCATTAAATTAAATTATTACGTATCTTGGCGCAAATGCACAGTGATGCCATTTATGTTATCATGCGAAAGACAAAACTTCTTTGTAGCTCTGCAGGGTGCCGGACAGCTCAAATTCCATTCTGACTGTTATAGGGAATCGATATTATTCTCCTATCTTAGCACAGCGTCCGATGTATCAAGAGAGAGATTTAAATCGTCAAAATCGTCAAAAGAAGCATTAACATTAGAATAAAAGAACTGCCATTGTACTAACAAAATATGGATGTGTGCTAGTCGGAAGTAAAAGTTATTATTATAATTTCAGTCATAAATATTTTTAATAAATGCATGCTGTTTTATTTTCTCCTTATTACAACCAATTAACTATTTCTTAAACTTTCTAGTATCTTCTGGATTTTATATTAAAAAATCCTCTTGATTGTGATGGTGATCATTACAATGATTATTATTATATCATGTGAGTGCAAATGTTTTCAAAGAATCATTATGAAACTATGTCATCCG
This sequence comes from Calamotropha paludella, assembly GCA_927399485.1. Classification (NCBI taxonomy): domain Eukaryota; kingdom Metazoa; phylum Arthropoda; class Insecta; order Lepidoptera; family Crambidae; genus Calamotropha; species Calamotropha paludella. The sequence continues at coordinate 30,778,228 of OV656803.1, forward strand.
GATAGATACTCCGCACATGTAAAGCTTCCGTCCAACAGTACCTATACTGAAATCCAATTTCATTAATACGATTAAAATATGGGGTGAGTAAAAACGAACTGCTCATACACTCTCTGTCTGCCGCTAGTGAAACACGTTCTATTAACTCGCCATATAACTAGAGAACCATGCCGAAAGAAGATCCAGAGACCACGGCACTAAAAAAGGAACTAACAGATTTGATCGCTAAAGTAAAGGTATTAAGTATCGCTTCGAATAATTACAAAAACTTAGTAATTCAAAAAATGAACAAGACGGTACATCTAAAGCAAGTCGCTTTACTCTCTAAGTAATGCAATTTTTAGGTAGAACAAGAAAAAGGAGCCGACGCCAAACTTGTTGAAAAATGTGGTGATATGTCCGATGTTCCTAAGATAAGACTTGTTGTCAAGAAGTCCCTGAAAGGACATATCAATAAAGTCAATTCCGTTCACTACAGCGGAGATTCCAGGTACTATAGTGGCTTTTCATTAATTATCTTTAATGCGTTGGCGAAGTAGTAATACTTAACATGTATATATTAAAATGCAAGGTTCTTAAGTGCGTTGTAATTATAGACACAGCGAGATGCCCAATGTCGGCCACAGCTTGAACTAATATTTTTGACAGGCACTGCGTGACCGGTTCCCTCGACGGCAAGCTGATAATCTGGGACACGTGGAGTGGAAATAAGGTGCAAGTGATCCCGCTGCGATCTGCTTGGGTTATGAGTGTAGCCTTCGCTCCATCGGGAAATTTCGTCGGTAAGAGTTAGTTTACTTTATAAATCTCCTCTCCTTAATCATATTTATACTCTATTTTTTACAATAAATAATACGTGAAAGATGCATGTTTAATCTTTACACTAATTATTTAATTCCTTTTCTTTTCCATATCTTTGTTTGTGTATGTAATTTTCCATTTTTATATGTTAATTATATGAAGCAAGGCAGACGTGATTCAGGAAAGAAACCAAAGTTGTTCTCTGTGAGTAGAGGTCTGAGTGTAGATTTTAAGTTAACTTAAATGCTACGTCAGTTTGAGTTAACATTTTTAATTCAGATCTTATTTTTGTATTATCAAAGTCTATCATAGAAATAATAACTCAGATGTGATAGTAATTGCATATTTACAAACTTACACTTAAGCCATTCACACCATTCTAAATTTTAGGCTTACAATAGTTATCCTTTAATGCAAGGCTGAAAAGTTAAGTTTTGGCCGCGAGTTACCTCTATTGAAACCTGAGCAAGCGAAGGATTCTAGGATTGAACGATTGAATTCAAAGATAGAATCCTAAACGTAGCGAGGGTTTTAAAGTTACGAGACGTTAAAAAATTTGCTACCGAAAATTTTTGGGTGCAAGAGAAACGGCTTAAATAAAATGGTAAATTGGTTTATTTAATTTAAAAATTAAATGTGAATTTTCTACAATAGTCATGTTAAATTTTTTTTTTAATTGGTTTCCATTAAATCTGATTTGACTAAGAATACCATAATCACTTTGACAGTAATTTTTGGGTGCGGTCCGCAATCCAATCATATGTTATGAAATCTCACCCACCATACATTTAAAATTCTTATAATAAATATATATGTATATTCTAAATAATATTTATTCTTGTTGTTTTTATAATTTAAGGAATTAAAATATTTAATAAAACAAAAACGAAGTATTAAAGTAGTAATTTCAATAAGAATAAAATATAACTAATAAAGACTATATCGACGATTCGGAATGTACTATGTGTGTTTTTCTTTGAATAGAAAGGTTCTTATTTTAAAACACTAGTCATCCTAGTGTTCATCATCACGGCTTCTGTAAAGGAGTCGAAACGTCAAGATTAAATATAAAATAAAATATGCGCTATATCCGTAAAAAAGTGTTTCATTCAAATTTAAAACACTTTTCCACGCTAGCGGATAGAATGCAATTTTCCACGCAGAAATTAAATGACAAACCAAACTTTTCCGAATGTGTGAGGAGAAAAAAATATTTATTACTGCTAAAGCATTTCATTTGTAGGGCAAATAGAATTCTCATAGCCTCACAGACGAGATATTTTTATTAGTTCATGAGCTGGTTTTTCCTCAACGAGTTCTGAACTTTTTTGTCATTGTCTATTAAAACTGTAATCACGTTGAATAGAGATCTCTAATGTGTTTAATATACTTTTATTACGTCTCGATATTGCTTTTTCATAACGGTTGACCGAATTGTAAAGATAAAAAAATGTAAAAAAAAACATTATTTGATGAGTAATGATAGAAAGAAATGATACAGTTTATATTGATGCCATTTCTTGCGTAATGGGGACAATATTGCCATTTGTTAATTTTATAATGCCATTTTGTTAATGTCTAATATTTGTATGAGCAGCATGCGGCGGCATGGACAACATGTGTACGGTTTACGATGTGAACAACCGCGATGCAACGGGTGCGGCCAAGATGGTCCGAGAGCTGGCCGGCTACGAAGGATTCCTCAGCAGCTGCCGTTTTCTAGACGACAAACACATTCTCACAGGATCCGGTGATATGAAAATGTACCACAACAAAAAGTTGTTCTCTAACATTTTTATTACTAGCTTATAGAACTCCATAGCATATTAGTGACTGTGTGTGGATACAGAGCATTGGTCAATTCCAATGAGAGTAGGTGACAACATTTTTTTTTCAGTTTATATACATGCACAAGAACGAAATTGTCTTGTCTGCCGCATAGTAGAATGATAACTAGAATAAGTTGAATAATAATAATTTCACTGTTTTGCAGATGCGTTTGGGACCTGGAGGCTGGCAAAAGAACCATGGAATTTGACGCTCACGCCGGTGACGTCGTTAGCATCTCCTTGGCTCCAGGTCAGTAAAAACCCTATACATAAATTCATTAATTTTAAGGATTTCATCAAATTTTCCGAGGCCAATGCGTTTATGATAAATAGTTTACAAAGCATAGATAGGTACTTTTGGTTAATTGCATGAGTAGGTACTATCATTTAGTATATATATGTACATCCTTACAGGTTTCGCTTAAATCAAAGACCGATTTCAATAGATGAATTTATATATTCACCTATGCAACTTTATGTGTACTAACATTATAAATACACGAAATTTGTCATTTTGCACTTCAATCTTTAACTGATACAAAACGACTTTCAATATTGGTATAATAGATGCACAGTTTGGATTGATTCTATTTCATTAAAAAATAACTGAACAGATATTGATCCGAGTAAACTGCATTGCAGGCAGAAATAATATGTTTTGAAATATTTAAAACAGCGCCAGATTATTTCAAACATTTCAGACATGAAAACGTATGTTACGGGTTCTGTAGACCGAACATGTAAACTCTGGGACGTGAGGGAAGACAAAGCTAAACAGACCTTCTTTGGACACGAGGCTGATGTAAACAGTGTTTGTGTGAGTATCTTTTAATTACATCGGAAGAGCTAGTACCATGCTATTAGTTATAATAAGGAAATGTTCTTTTAATGTTTTGTCAGACTGCTTCTAGCTAATTATATTGTAATGTTTAATAACTTAAATTAATCAATACATCTACTTCATTGCAAATATGACTTAGCTAAACAGACAATGTATTTAGTACTTGCTATATGGGAGGCTTTCTTAAGCAACGGCTTTTATTTGAAAACGACTTGTAGTCATGTGAGTATTGCAAGTTATCAAATCTTTTGTGGATGCTAATTTTTGACAGTTGATATTGTTTACTATAAACTTCTGTTGGTGATTTGACTATTTTCCTATCGAACACTATGTTACACGAAACTTCTAATTCAGAAAGTATGTGAATAATAAATTCAGATGACAAGCGGCCAAGTCTGGCGCGTAATGATAACTAAAATATATTTTTTACATCCCAGTGCAAGATACATGTACATATAGGTTGCATTTATTATCTACTAGGCGATGCAGTCGCTAAGCATAAAGCTACGCATCATATATTGGAACGGAGCGTAATACCAAAAAAAAAAATATTTTTTGAATTTTAAAATTCGGGCTCCGTCACAATCTGGTGCTAATCCTGTTGATTTGATTCCACACAAAAAATATTAAAATCGGTTAAGAACTCTAGAAGTTATGGCTTAACAGACATTGCGCCATTGAAGCTGATCCATGGGAGCTTCGCTCGCTCCGCTCTAATAATACATAGGAATATGGTGCAGTGTTCCTGCATGCACACGCGTAAAAAGATAGATGCCTACTAGAAATTGTTGCTGTGTGCCTTTTCAGAAACTTGAAATAATTTCTTCCTATCATTTCAGAAAATAATGCTGTTTCATAATTTAGCGGCATCAGTTCCATTTTTATTAAAGAGTTTGTGTAGTTAGAGTTGGTGTTATCGTTATACAGTATTACATTTCATTTTTCTAAAAATACTTAGTTTCCAGCTTTTTGTCAACTAAAATCCGTCATTCGTAACAAAAGCCATCATGCAAAATAGTTTTTATGTCTCATCTTAATCTCATAACAACTTTGTATTCAATGTTCCAAAATACAGTGAATGAGGTTACCCATTTCAAATTCTGTCAAAAGATATCTTTGTAATAATAGGATAGCTTATAAAAAAATATCTCAATTGAAATACAAAGAAAATTACAGCTAAGCTAAGAAAGCCACAAACCACAAACGAAACACACGGGCAAAAGGAAAATAAACCAATACGGAGGCATAGTGCGTAATAAGTTATAAAAATCTTAAGAAATTATTATTAGAAAAAAATCAACTTCTCTGAAGTGTCAGGTCAACACACATCCTCTCAATAAACTTTTCCAATTAACGAAACCTTGAAAGACTCATTGAATTTTCCATGAGTATCTTAAAGCTTAAAAAAATACATTAGGTATGTACTTGACTTCTTAAAGGCGGAAACACATTATTAAAACGCGACGCGACCCGACGCGACGCGATGCGTGTTGAGTCGAATCAAATGTATTGTTTTCTATGGACCAGAATCATACTTTCAACATCCGACGCGACGCCATGCGTTCACACGCCACCCGATCCAGACGGGCCAGGTCGGTGTGTTGTCCATGGTGGGGGTAAACACGCCATCCGACGCGGCGCGCGCGGTATGTTTCTAGGCAACACCCGACGCCACGCGTCAGTCGTTCGAGAACTGTCACGGAGCATATACGAATTCTTTGACCCGATCCCTATTCTTTAAACTGTGGAACGGAATTTATGCCATATTAATATAAATTCTTGCATTTATTTAGCGAAATGACCGACGAAAAATTAATTAAGTTGGTAAAACAATATCCTGTTCTATATGACATGAATTTCGCTATATGCATGGGAAGAAATTGCCAATTCAAGAAATTGAATAACCCGATACTGAAATCTTATGAAATCTTTCATTATCTTGAAGTATAATACTTCTCTTTTGATTTATTTCATGTACCCAGTAACGCCTACCTAGTTATTCTCTTTTTATTAAGTCATTTAAGTATCATATATGTACACAAAATTTGCATCAAATCTTCTTCAAAATCTTCATCTGACACTCGTTATTTATTAAATCCATTGTATATTACCATACACTTTCGCTGCTGTAAGCAAACTGTATTCAAAAATTGCTAGTATGTCGTGGCGTCGCGTGTTGGTAATGTGCACGGTGCATATCGGGTGTCGACACGTTGCGTCGCGTCGCGTTTTAATAATATGTTCCCGCCTTAACAAGTTTGCATTTTATTTCATATTTTCGACAAAAACCCTACAGAACCTTATAGACAGTCAAGAAATGTTATGGCGTTCAACTTCGAATCCACAAATGTTCGTGTTTATGAAATAAGTTCAGCAAAAATTTGAGACAAACAAATTTCAACTTTTTTTATTTTTGATGATATACCTGATATTTATCTAATAAGGGAATAAGGCGTAGTATTTGATATAATTTCTAGTTCCACAACGGTGGCCAGGCATTTGCAACAGCATCTGAGGACAAGACTGCGCGTCTGTTCGACATCCGCAGTGACCAACAATTGGGTCACTATACGCCTCCGGGAAGCTGTGGTTTCACAAGCTGCGGTACGTCAATAGAATTGATACGACTATGTACAATGTATGTACTTTGTACATTATGTACAATGTTTGACCATATATTACATTGTAGCGTGCGTTATTCGTGAAGCTCCGGTTTTAGCTTTTCTGAAGAAACTTCGCATTCTTCACCAATAGACCTTTTTAAAGGAAAATTGATTTTATACAAGTTAACTAAAATATATCGCTTATTGTTTCTTTCTAAGAGTCTTGTAATCAGTTTATGTTAATAGAAAAATAATTACTTACAAATTGCAGATTGATGTAATTACATCAATTATTAAGCAACGAACTCAGTTAGATCAAAAAAGTCAATATCTACAAAAGAAAATTAAAAATTCCAGCCGATACAAAAAGAAGACCCGTTAGATTTTCTTGATAGACAGTGCTGTGGAGCCATATTGGATAAAGCCTCATTCGATTCAACACCTAAGTGAATTAAATCTGTTGTAAGATTCTTGAGTGTCTTTCTATCACACATTATATGATATTTAGCAATAATCATAAGAAATATTTAAAAACAGAAATAAGTGATGTAATCATAAAAACAAATGTTTGACTTGATGTTCTTAAAAATCGTCGCAAAAAATTATACAGCTGAGTCGCCGTCGTAAGACTCAATCGCGTGGAAACTTCTTTACGGAAAATATATTTGCATCAATAAAAATTACAGGAGATGTGTTAATGTTTTTTTTTCAATTTTATGGAATGTTTTTGCCTTTGTAAATGTGTCACAATAATATTATATATCTACAGAAACAACATGTTCAAAAGACCTTTTGAAAATAATAAAAAAGACATCACGTCATTAAATCGGTTATCTTCGTAACATTGACGGTTTTTGACTTATTAATTATTATTTTGACTATTTTATTATTAGCCTAGCGCGCCGCTTTTTAGAAAAGTCACGGTTCGGAGGTTTCGGGTGCAATTTCCGGTAGGGTCAATGAAGAAATAAAACTCACTTCTCAATGAAATTTTTGATTATTTCCATTAATAGCTGAATATTTTTATTTCAATCGAATAAATATATTTATCTACTCTCATATCGTAAAATTTAAAATATAAAACTCAAAACGAGTTTATATTGACGAACTTTACAAAAGTATATCGAAATGAAATTCAAAAAAATAATTATAACACTATTTCTCTAACAAAATAATGTTTTAATATTTTTTTTTCATTACGTTTCGATTACAGACCTTTACCAGACCATACAATACTGCGCCAATTCGTATAGCACTATTTCATTTTTTATCTGTGTCTGCGCGCGCTTTGGCGCATACGCGGTGATACCGGGAATTTTGGCGCCATAATACGTTTCCTTGCAATTCGTTGTTGTTTCTGCGGCAGCAATCAGTCTTAATATACTACCAGTAAAGTCATTGTAATATACAAAATGTTAACACTTACGATAACCAATAAATAAACTGTATCAATCTCTATCTTTTATTTGATATATTCAATGTATGAGATTAGATAAAGTAGTGTATGAAACTGGACATAACTAGGTATTACACACTCGTGTGATGCTTTTAAAAAACCTGCTTCGTGTATAATACCCCTCATTATGTACCAGTTTCATAAACTACTATAAATGTATACTTAAATTACAGGAGAATTTAGGTACTAAAATAGAATATTTATTTTAATTCCATAATGTATGTATTATAAATAATTAAACTATTTAGAATAAATTTTGACCCAGCTCCATCAATGGAACTAAAAATTAAATTATTGACATCAAAGAGAAGTAGGTATGTAATATTGCCCAACTATTTATTTACTTTTACAAACTATTTAATTTACCTGTTCCAGCTTTGTCTCTCAGCGGGAGATACATTATGGCGGGTTCAGATGATAATAGTGTGCATTCCTGGGATGCCCTGAAAGTATCTCATACAGGTACCTATTGATTTATTACCTTCATGACATTTTATGAAATAGCCAATATTATTATTTCACATTATCACAAATCATCAAGTTTGGCATTGTCACAAAACGGAGAATTTTTTTTTTTTTTTTTTTTTTTTTTCCCCTCCGGACGCGGGGGAGGGAGGTGGTGAATCCTACATGGATACATCGGCCGGCCGAGAGGTTATGTCAGACTCGTACTGACTAAACACCACCTGAGGTGCCTTAGCCTGGGATGGCTATACAGGCTTGATAAAACGGAGAATTATAGTGGCTCATTTTTATATCAGTTTTCTCGACCGTTTTGCTTATATATTTTCTTTTAAATGTATTTATTTGAAAATCTATACGACTAAAACAAATGTCTTGTTTAAACAATGAGAAATTTACATAGGGGTATATTAATAGAGTTAGGTAGAACCACACGAGCTGTTACAATAAAACAAATATGAACTATGAACTATCACCCATACACGTAAAATCTTTGTTTATTTATTCATTAAGTGTTTTATATGATTCGCACTGAAGAAGCGGGACACTGAAAGTCAACAAGAATTTAAAGAGATTTATTTTATACTACGAAATCATAAATTTTGTTACTACACGTAAATATGATTATGATTTACTCAAGAATCATTATTACTATATACAAATGCATATTGATGATATAAAACTGTTCAAATTCAAAGTTGCTATCTTGAATTCCGGCCGACCAATTTCTGCGACATATATGCAAAGAATAATGAAAATATCACGTTTTGTGACTAAATGAGGTAGAAATTTTGTAGTGGCCGTCTGACCTGTATTCTAGATTTTTCGGTCTGCTATTACTGCAAAACTGCCAGGCAAGAGGTCATTAATTGTTATTTTTTTAGGCACCCTCAACGCCCATGAGAATCGAGTTACATCCATTTCGCTAGCACCAAACGGTGTTGCTCTTGCAAGTTGCTCCTGGGACCAGAGCGTGAAAGTCTGGGGTTAAAATTATAACTTATTTTACTTACCTACCTAAATAAATTATACTCTTTGTAAACCTTTCTCTTCATTAAATCAAAGTTCCTGAAATTGTGTTTTATTAGCATCTTATCTTCCTACTTATGAGCATAATTTCCAGAAATACAACAAAGCAATCAGAACATCTCAGTTATTTAACTTGTTTATAAACATACGAACAGGATAATAAGCTATTCCAAGCGAATCTAGATTGGCAGACGCATTTCATTTCAAGTTAGCTATTGGGTGCAATATGTCACTTCATTTCTCATTAAGAAAAAGAAAACTAAGCAAATTTTTTTATATCTTGGTTACAGTTGTTGTAATAATAAACTACATTTTTATTGTTGACGTTCGTCACTATATTACTGTTATTAGCAAAATTCGTAAACCAATATCCAAGTTCAATATTTCAATTTCTGATTTACGTAAGACTAAATACATCCTTCTTTGGACAAGAGCATCAGCATCCCCGTTCGTCTACCTTGGAGAAGGAAATACAGTGTTTATTAAAAAGAAATGCAAATGGAAAAATTGTTATGTAACAAATGATGTCAATCATCTCGGAGACGTTACAAAATTCGAAGTTATAGCATTTAATGGACCTCAAATATCACAACTGATCCCTCTTAAGAATATACCACGAAGACGTTTAATTTCACAAAAGTATGTGTATGCCAATATAGAGTCAGCTGCCAATTATCCTATTTGTTCAGAAATGTGGAACGAATTTTTCAACTGGACTTGGACTTATAAATTACAATCTGATGGAATGTGGGGGTATCTGACTATAAGAAATGCTACTAATCATATTATTGGTCCCAATACAAACATGTATTGGGTAAGTCCCGACAAAATGGTTGATATCGACAAAGATTTTAAAAAAAGACTAAAGTCGAAAAACAGAGCCGTTGCATGGTTTGCGTCTAGCTGTGTGACGTCAAGTAATAGAGAGAAATACGTTGAAATATTACAAAGTCATTTGAAAAAATTAAATCTCCAGGTTCATATATACGGCAAATGTGGAGAATATAATTGTCCAGTTGAACAAATGCCTCGATGTTTGAAAATGCTTCAGAAATATTACTATTTCTATTTAGCATTTGAAAATGCTCTAAGTGAAGATTATGTGACAGAAAAAATTTTGCATGCACTTAAACACGACACGGTGCCCATTGTCCTCGGGGGAGCCAACTATTCGAGGTGTGTGTAAACTTTTGATAAGTTTGTTTATATGTTATGCAAGGCTGGAAAGTTGGGTTTTGGCTACCTACATATATATCCCACATACAGTGCTATAATGTCACTTATGCAAATGGTGTAATATTTGAGGGGGAGCATTTGAAAATTGAACATCCTTACAACGTATAGTTCTTCTCGGCTAAACAAATAAAACAACAAATAAAACAAACTAAACAAATTTAGCTCCAACTTTGAACTTCATTTTAAAGTAAAAACAAACAAAGTAAAGACGTAGAGCAGAGGTAGGAGTATTATCACATACTCAGTTCAGTTTTGTCAAAAATTAAATAAGTGACGTTATAGCACCGTATGTGCGATATAGTTACCTCTATTGAAACCTGATCCAGTGAAGGATTTTAGGATTGAACCTAAGCGTTCAAAGTTCAAGGATAGAATCCTAAGCGTAGCGAGGGTTTAAGGTACGAGACGCTAAAAACTTTACTGCCGAGCGAAACAAATTTTCACCTCACTACAGCGAGGAAAATTATTAGGTGCAAGAAAAACAGCTTATATAAAATGGTAAATTAAAAATTAAAAGTAAAATTGCTACAATTAGTAATATTGAATATCATTTTCTTTTAATTTGGTTTCATATTCAATGTGATTTGACTAAGCATACCATAATCACTTTGACAGTTCTTTTTCGGATGCGGTCCGAAATCCAAACACATGTTATGAAATCTCACCCACCATATATTTAAAATTCTTATAATAAATAGCATGCTCTAAATATTATTTATTCTTGTTGTTTTTGTAATTTAAGGAACTAAATAATTTAAATAAACCAAAACCAAGTTTTATAATATTAATTTAATTATGAATAAAATGTAACTTATAAAGACTATAATGACGATTCGGAATGTACGAGTACCATATGTTTTTCTTTGAATAGAAAGGTTCTAATTTTAAAAGACTTTTCCACGCTAGGGGATAAAACGCAATTTTCAGAAATTGGATGACAAACCAGACTTTTCCGAGTGTGTGAGGTGAAAATGTATTTTAGTGGGTTTCTACTTAAAAATAAAACCATCTGAAGGAAAAAATATTTTTTATTTATTATTACGAATTAACGATCAACTAGGCAATAATACATTGGAATCATATTTCTTCGTGTAAATAGACTTTAGCTACCCACACGATTAAAAATTACAAAAACAAAGAACAGTGGGAATTTTTTTACGTGTTCTTAAGTAATTGGTACTTAGGTCACCAGAATTAAGTAACTCATTGTAATTATACCTGTCTTTGTGCCTAGTCTCACGAAATTAAAATCGAGTGAGTATAAAATTTTAAGAAATAGGTACGTACGTACAGTAAGTAACATCGTACTTTTGTTATTACTAATTTTCTTCAACAATTTTAATGTTGCGATGGCGGGAAATTTTGTAATTGCAGACACATTCTGTCCACTATTCTCATTTTGTCTTGTTTATCATTTCAGGTTCTTACCAAGCGGTAGTTATTTAAATGCCTTAGAATTAGGGCCGGCCAAATTAGCCAAGCAAATATATCGAATTCTAAAAAATCCTCAGTTGTACTACAAGTTTTTCCGATGGAAGAAATACTATACGTATCATCTTCGCCACGAGAACCCAGAAACAGATGACTACTGCAACTTTTGTGCTATGTTAAATAATGAACAATTAATGCAGACGACAACTATATACGATAGTTTCGACGATTGGTGGACAGGGCCGATGAAAAAAAATATTTGTGTTTCAAGAACACCAGATTCGTCTTATTATTAAATGTTTTAATTTAGTTTCATTTACCTTTTATACATATTTACAACACGTGTAGTAATATCTCCTAGTGTTATAAATAACAGTAGCAAAGGGAAACATATACCTAACGAGTATTATGAAGATTACTTTAATATCTACAAAGTATAATATTTTCTTAATTCAAACTCAAAAATTTATATACAACTTATGTATAAATTCTATGAAGAATTACGCTTATTTGGGTAGGTTGATTTGTCGTTTAGTTTACAGGCACTCCCACAAAAGTAAATTTTGTTTTTTTTTATTTAATGAACTGATTGTAGAGATAAATAATGTTAATGTTCTAATCAAAATGTTGAAACAAGAATGATTACTATTATTTTTATGAATATTATTTTATATTACTAATATAAAAATTAATAACTAGGCTATGGAGATTATTTCATTCCAATTTGTCACAAAAATTGGTTTATATTGTTTGTTGTGTTATATATATTTATAATTTTGTGTATTATAAGTAATAATAATAAAAAAATAGTTTATAATTCATCTAAGTTCCGATGTTGTACATGTTTATTAAACCAAAGCGGTAATGTTCCCCAAAGTCTTGATCGTTCGCTTAAATTTTTCTTCATTTCTAAGTTACTTCCAATATCCAAATAATCAAATTCAGGAGTCGCCACATTCCACTTGGAAGATATCCTCACTGGTTTGTTAGGAGTTCTGTGAAACAAACATTTCAAAGAAGTACTTAAAATTTGTAAGGCACTATATTAATTTGTCCTAATGAACCCTTTATAAATGCATCTATTATGTATTATTAGTAATATGTAAGTAGGTACATTTAACTTACATTACACATTATAAACTCTTAAGTGGTGGATGTTATAAGACTAATGTGACTATGTGTGGATCTGTTGTTGGTAACTTGACTTCAAAAAGAAAGTTCTTTTCTATCTTTCGTTAAACCTGTTTAGCGGGTTGCAGATCATAAGCTCATTTGTAGTCGAAGGTGGAGAGGACGTGAGTAAATTGGGAAAACATATTTATCATAAGATAAAAACATGGTTTCGGTTCTTTGAAATGGTTTAAACCTTTGAGAAAATGTTCATGTTCTGGTGACGTAACAGTTTTCTGTTAATGTTCTGTTCTCACATAGGACAAATTGGTGAGGGTTTCTCTTCTTGAAGTAGGTCTGAACAGCGAGTAGAGATTTTTTTATAATATATGAATATATTTTACTTTGCTTTTTATAAATAAAAAAGGCATTCACTTTCGACGGCCATTATCTTCCGTTTTATACCTAATGATAAATGCGAAACTAAAGTCAGACAATTAAAATCATATTAAAGTTTTGTCCCCACCGAACAGCTTACTCCCATAGTGTCTTTATACTCATTTGTACAGATCAAATATGCAAGCTTTATAAAAATCAGAATATTTTCTGATCTTCTGTATTCAACACACAACTTAAGGTGGACATAAGAATTCTTTAAACTTGAGCAGTATTCGGAGCAGTCAAAACTATAATTTATTAATACTAAATAAAATGATGACTACTGAAAAGTAGTCTACGTTCACAACTGACGACTGTCGATCTATCGATCTATTAGTTGTCCCAGACAGGTAGAAGTCATAAAAAGTCAAATTCATACAAAAAAATCGAGACGAACTTCTATGCATTCTATGGATTCACCGTGTGGTTGCCGGGCCCATCGTGTGACAGGAAAACTCCGAGTAGGTCCCGAGACTTGTGACACGGGTGTAGGTTTAAGGTTTAATTTACATCAAACTTGCAGTGCGCTATCATTGGATGCAATCTTCCGATTGGGTCACGTGTCAACTGCTATCACATTTGTTTTGTATATATCAATTAATGTTGAACCAACCCTTTAGACTTTGCTTAATTCTTAATCTAAATAACTTCATAAATTATACATACCATGAAACTTTAAGTAATTTTGTTACTTACCCTGTTTTAGCAAAGTTGGTCCACATTGTTCTTATTATTTTTCCGACTTCGTAGTCCTTCTCCGAAAATGGTTTTGATAAGAAATGAATAGGGAAAAGATGCATCAATTCATCAGCATGGCACACACCTACAATAATCATTATTTATTAGACACGGTAAACTAGTGACTTTACAGAGCAAGAATGTACCAATCTTAAGGTTTCCCTTTATGAGATACACATTCTCTTATTGCAAAGCACTTAAATAATAAGTTAAATAGTACTTCATTTTGCATATAAAAGGGAATGCTTGCTTGTTTTAAATTTCTGCGCTACCATACGGTTCATGCGAATGCAATCTATATTGCTTTCATTCAAGGGTCATATTTGTTTACCCAACATAAGGTAGAATATAGAAACATGTCGTAATATTATAAAAAAATATTCGTATTAGTATGATTCAACATTCAATCGGATTTAATCACACACATATTAATTAAACAATAGTTATTAGTTATGCAAGACTGCAAAGTTGAGATTTGGCACGAGTTACCTCTATAAGTGGTTCAAAAATAGAATCCTAAGCTTAGCGAGGGTTTTAAAGGTACGAATCGCTAAAAACTTTGCTGCCGAGCGAAACACAAAATTTTAGGCACATGAAAAACAGCTTAAATAACACTGTAAATTGGATTATTCGAATTAAGTATATCTTATAATTGGTTTCTTATAAGTGATTTGACTAAGAATACCATAATCACTTTGACAGTTCTTTGTCCGCAATCCAATCGTATGTTATGAAATCTCACCCGCCGTACATATAAAGTTCTTATAATAAAATATTATATTTTAAATAATATTTCTTCTTGTTGATTTTATAATTTTCCACGCAGAAATTAATTGACAAACCAAACTTTTCCGAGCATGTGAGGTGAAAAATATATTGTCTACTTTAAAGCCCTTCAATAATAAGGTTAATTAAAAACATGTTATTAGTATTTCTTAATGTTTTTTGATGGCCTCCGTGGTCGAGTGGCACGCATGCCGGTTTTCATGGTAATGCCACTCGATAGTAGAGGTCTCGGCTTCAATAAAACGAACTTTTCTATATTGGCTTGAATCTGTGTGTTGTGGTATCGTCGTCGATTCTGAATTTCATAACACAAGTGCTTTAGATACTTAACAATTTTCATGAGAAAAAAATATTTGAAATAACTCTCCTGTTTCATTAAAAATTATGTCATCTGCGATAGCAACGCATTGGGTACCAGCTAGTATACCAACTCGTTAAGTCAACTGTATGGAATATTATCCGCCCGTGGGCAATACGGACCCGCAGTGTTCAGGTTTCACAGCAGTCCTACATGAACATTTAAATTAAAAACATCCTAAGATAAAGTACCATATGTTCCTTCTGGGTCCCCAAATATTTGTGAAAAACTATTAGTAGCCCTATACGTTAACTCGTAGAGATAGACTGGAGATTTTCCATGGTTGATTACTTGTTCTACAGCTTCTATCATCGGATACGCAAAATATGAATCCGTATAAATCTGAAAACATACAAATAGTATTTTAGTAGCTTTGGTTAGATTAGGTAAAGGAAATTTAAAGTAACGTACGTTACGTACAAGTACAAGCTATAATAGGCAATACTAGTTACTACATACGTCAAATATAATACTTAATCGTATCAAGTACATCGTAAATGAACTATATACATGCTTTGATTTCGTATGGTCGCTTAATCTACCGAATTACGTGGCGGTACGTTGTTACTTTTATTTTATATTGCTGCTAAATTATATATATATAAAAAATCTAGTATTCTATTAGCTGAGGCCTTCTCAGTTTAAGGTGAGGACAATTTCACTGAATTAAGAAAATTTTGAGTAATCATTCGTAGAGTAAATTTTTTATCATAATTTTAAATACGGTACATCATTTAACACAATCTGTTTGTGATGAGATAGTTCCAAAGAAATCCAGTTTATATTATTTCCTTGTGGATTAAATATGATATCTCAAAGTATTCCCTTTACAAAACTCACGATTGTTTTACCAAAATATATAATAAGCTTTTCAATATTTGGCTTGAGAAAAAACAAATGATTTAAGTAAACTTACGTTTAATATACCCTGCTTAACAGCATTGACGTCAGGATCATTTAAATAATTGTCACGGATAATCTTAGTGATTCTTTCACGATGTGGATTTGATTTGTAATAAAAAGTAATAGGTGCTATTGTTGTAAACTTGGACATAAACTCTTTAAAACGTGTCTCGTTTGAAGTTATCCCTATAATCAAACACGTCTAAAGTCAGAAAAACATAGATTATTTTACCCTGAGACATTTAGATGTTCATTTATTACTTACACACTGATTTTAAGCATCCTTCGCTTTCAGTTAAACCTGTCAACCAGGGAACAGGATGAATATCTTCTTTTATTTCTCGAACTTGTTCTGTTAAAAATGCTCCTGGAAGATCAGGCTCAACAACTGCTTTAAATGGAGTCATAGGTTCGTAATCCCATTCCTAAAATTTAATTCTGCAATATAGTTCCAAATTGTAGCTAAATCAGAAATACATAGCCATATAAATCCCGAATTGCAAAATGGGTCAATGCACTGCGTTCAATGATAACCCATAGTAGTAAAACGCTATTAACTTTGTGAAAGTTGAAATAGCGAAAAGTAGTTAGCGTAAAATCATTCCTTTTATTTATTAACTAGCGGCCCGTCCCGGCTTCGCACGGGTGGACAAAATTCTTTAAATTTTTTCTAGCATTCAATATAGCCTATGACACTCAGCAATAATGTGCCTTTCTATTAGTGAAAGAATTTTTAAAATCGGTTCAGTAGATCCCGAGATTACCCCTTACAATTTAACAAATATACAAACACACAAACTTTACTTCTTTATAATATTAGTATAGATGATTTGTGCAATTATCAAACGTAATATTAAGGAAGACTTATTTCAGAATTTTCGACATTTAAATGCATCAATTGTCAATTATCGCCCTGAGCCTTTCATCACAAGGATTACTATATTTCTCGCTGAGTTAAACCTTCAAAAATGCTGGTAAATACAGCGGGGACCAATCATACATACCAACACATTGTAGAACCACGTCACAATAAATTGACAGCATACCTACAAACTAAAATGAATGAAATGAAAAAATAACGTACCTATTGTTACATAGTTCTATCACAAGTAATCAATAAAATAGCCAACTAGCTTTTCACGACAATAAAACTCACTCTCAATTTCAATATACTTACCTTAATTATTGGATCTTTTTAATCATTCAATATTATTGAACTTATTTCAAAAGTGAGTTTAAAAGAAGGCATAAGTTTTAAATTATAAGCTGCATCTAAAACTTACATAAAATCGAAATTCAGTGTTGATTATATCATAGCCGTCTTTTGTACGGAGACACTCTATAAACATTTTCGACTCATCGGTTGGGCATCCAAGAAGCTTGCCTAGAAGAAGAGCATTCATCTTCGCCTCACCAGGAGCCTGTTCAGCCCATGGGACCATAGCAGTTCCCGACTCAGATATCGCTTTATGAAATAAGCCTAAAAATTCGAAACAATTTTATAAAGTTGTGACTCGACATTCTAATATTTATTATATTCACACTAATTAGTCATGTAGCACCGTGTGTCTTGTATTATGGATACTAGATAGACATAATAGACATAATAATAGTTCTATGATACATAAGTAAGGGGTCGTCCGTTAGTCACGTGAGGTTTTAGACCGCTTTTTTACCGAGTAGTACAGACTCAATTATTAGCCATGCCTAGTTGGATAGCGTGGTTCAATTGCACTAAATAGCTGCCTGTTTGTAAGGATCATAGTTAGTTTATTTTAACTTTATGGTAATTTATATAAAATGACCACCCGATCCTAAGAGATGGAAGTTGAAATCCTATAGTTTCACAATGGTTTTTAAACAAACGCTACAATTTCTGTTATCTTAATCCCTGTTAATAAGTTTGTTTTCATTTTGTTATTTAACCTTTTTATTGTAATTTTTTTAAACATACAAGCAAAAAATAAAAACATGTATTGCCAAAGGTATAATGTAGTAAAAATACAAACTTGCAAAAATGGATTTTTTTTTCATTCTTCAAGTTAGACAGAGTTTCGTGCAACGGTAGCGATCCTGCCTTTCGCACCGACAGTCCTGGGTTCGAATCCTGGAAGGGTCAGATTGTTTGTGTGATGAATACGAGCATTTGTACCTCAGTCATGGGTGTTTATATATATTTCTATGGATATTACATATCCATGTATTATTTATGTATGTCTCTATCCGTTACCCTAGTATCCATAACACAAGCCTTACAGTGCTTACTTATGGCTAGGCTGATTGGTGTGAATATAAGAAATATTTAGTTAGTTATAATTTAGTTAGTTTCAAAAAAGTAAATTAATTACCTGCACTTGTTTTAGATAACATATGATAGTGGACACTTGCACCACCAGCACTTTCCCCAAATATTGTAACGGAATTTTTATCACCCCCAAAACTCTCTATCGTCTTTTGGATAAATCTCAAAGCTTCCTGCTGATCTTTCAAACCATTATTTCCTGGACAATTTTCATCACCCGTCGAGAGAAAGCCAAGAGGACCTTGAAAATAAATAACATTATACTCAGCATGATAGCTGAATAAGTTTTCCACTTCAGACAGGTTAGGCAACTTTAGCAACCTTTTTTATATTCCATTTATTATTAATTTATTATTTACTTTGTCACAACAACAAACACATTTTTATCAATGGTGAAAAATATAGAATATAAAATATACCGGAAGCCTCTAATTGGTGTTACGAAATTACAACAGTTAATAAGTTGAAAATAACAACTTTTTTACTTAGGGAAACATTTCTGTTTGAAAGCAATTATAAAACCACAAAATATACCCAATCTATAATTAGTAGTTACGAGTATAACATCATGGTCCAGCAGAAATTCAGGCCCGTACATTTCGGAGCTGGAATCCCCGCACATCCAGCCACCTCCATGAATAAACATCATCACTGGCAACCGCTCACGTACATCCGACAAATCCTAAAATTTTCTGGAATATTAGGTTATGATAATTAATCTTAAATAGCCTAATCGTCCATTATTAATTGTGTTTTTTATTCTCATTTGTTATGTATGTATTTAGGCAACTTGCAGTAGATAGCCAACTTTCTCCCTTGTTCGGGAAGCACTCAAGCCAGAAGTGATACATAGTCCAGTTGCAAAAATGAATGAATATAAAATGAATAATCCAGTATTTGTTCATTGCGTAACTGGTTTTTGTTTATGTATATTAAAGCAAAAAAATTTAATATATTTAATGAAATTTAAATTTGCCTTAATATTTTATGATATATATTATTTCCCTTTACATTAAATGAATAAATCAATAGTTTTCATAATTGTTACTAAATTTACTATTATAAGTTGCGTGAAAAGGTACAGAGAGTTATAGTAACATTGTTAATAAGTTGAGTCTGTTCACAAATTAAAACATTAGCTTCTCATACGAAGCCTTAGCACCTTTTTTTAGAATTTGGATAATTAAGTGTAGTAAAATATTACAATTGATTTTTACAAAATTTTTACTCCTTAACGATAAATAAGCGACAACATTTTGACTTGGCGTATACCAATAGTAGTTAAATTAAAGCTTGAATTTATTTAACAAATTTTACCACTTTTCTGTAGAAATCAAAAAAAAATATAATATCTATGAAAACAAGATGAAAGCAACTCATACTACGATCCTACTTGATTTCATCCTGAAATTTGTATTTAATCTCCATTATACATCTTCAGTATCCGTTATATAGCACAATTGACTCAGTATCTGACATTTCCGGTTCAATGGTTTTTCTGGAACTTACGTTACTAGTGTACGGTGTATAAATGTTTAAATATAAACAATCCTCTTGACCAACGATGTCCTTTTGCCGTATGTATGGATTTCTTTGAATGCAAGGAGGGGTCGTTTTGGTCCCGTCCAATACTCCCGACCATGGTTCTACGGGCACAGGAGCCTGTAAATCACAAATAATTACGCTGTGATTTGTTATAATTAGCAGCATTTTATTAGTGAATTCTTTGAAATGAGTGTTTGCCTAGGAATTTATATTATAAACCGGATACGTAATATCATGTTGAATTTAAGTCTCATTGAAGATGCACTTGGATGTAAGTACGCATTTACAGGCAATGCAACCGGTCTCGAAATACGCAAAGATTACATTGCATGTGACTTCTCACCAAAGGTGGACTACGTAGAAGAAGACAACTTATATATAAAAAATCTACATTAATAAAAATCTTGCCGATGATATATCAACTTCTTTCGATTCCGATATATCAGCAGATGGTTAAAAACAAATCAGTCACGGTATTAAATTGTTTTATTATGTTATGGACATTGAACTAAGATTGACATAAACTTATATAAAAACAGAGTAAGTAGTCAAATAAGTATCTGATTATTTTTATTAACCGTCGAAACCGAAACTTATTAAGACATGTTAATTTTTTGTCACATATAAACTAGTGTATTTTTAATAAACAATAAAAAAAACAATAATAAGTGTTTTAAAACATGTGAATTTGCAAGTCTGTATATCGCACATACGGGGCTATAACGTCACTTATGTAATTTTTGACAAAACTGATCTGAGTATGAGAAAATATATACCTCTGCTCTACGTCTTTACTTTGTTTTTTTTTTACTTTAAAATGAAGTTCAAAGTTGGAGCTTAATTGTTTTACTTGTTTAGCCGAGAAGAACTATACGTTGTAAGGATGTTCAATTTTCAAGTGCTCCCCCGAAATATTACACCATTTGCATAAGTGACGTTATAGCACCGTATGTGCGATATATTAACCTCAAAATATCCTCAAAGATGTAATAAATGTACAAATTAGTAGAGAGAAGACATCTCGCTGCCGATATGGGTAACCCACTCAGTGGTCTTAACTAATTACGTGAACATCGAGTTGCCAGACTACCGATTGGGCTAAAAAATATAAGAAGGATTTCAAACTTCTATTTTGCTCATGTAGTTTGTAAAGAGCCTATAGTGTTTGATATCAGTTGATTTGTTTATAAACAGAGATTAATTTGATACCAAAACATTTGAAATCGACCACAAAATGGCGCCCAGAATACCACCAGAAGTCGCGCATCAGGTAATTGGCTTTTTAAGAATCGGGTGGTCATATTCCGTCATCATAAGCACTTCAAGAACCTTCCAGAACCCGAAAAAAGATCTCTCTCCCTCTGCAGCATCAACAACAACAAGAAGAAGTGGTTGAACCCG
Source organism: Calamotropha paludella (assembly GCA_927399485.1). Lineage (NCBI taxonomy): Eukaryota > Metazoa > Arthropoda > Insecta > Lepidoptera > Crambidae > Calamotropha > Calamotropha paludella. Next base: position 30,799,497 of record OV656803.1, read on the forward strand.
AAAGAACCAGAAGAAAATGAACCAAAAAGAGGAAGAAAGAGTGTGCTCTCTAAAAGACAACTGACTCAACTGAAGAAGATGACCGAAGAAGAAGATCCCCCGTCCCAGAGAGCAATGGCAAAGAAGCTCAAAACGAACAGAGGCGTCATCAGATACCAAATCGAGAACACACTGAAGAAAAAATTGGTCAAAAAGCCCAAAGGACACCATCTTACCGAACCGATAATGGAGAAGAGTTACCGAAGATCGTGGCCACTATACATGAGACTTCGAGGAGAAAGATGGAAGAAAGTGGTCACAACAGATGAAGCTTGGTTTTACCTGGCTGAAAACAACGGAAAAAGAAGAACTCGGTACATTTCCCGAGGAGAACAAAGTTCAAGTCTTTCGTCATTCACCAAAAAGTCACACCCGAAAGGAGTTATGATTTGGTTCGGAATTTCGGCCAACGGGTGTACCAAAGTCCGCTTTATCGAGCCAGGAGCGAAGATAAATGCGAACTATTACATCGACAAAGTGTTAAGACCCTTCATCGCCCAAGATATTCATCGGTTATACCCCGACGGTGACTTCTGGTTTCACTAAGATTCCGCCCCCAGTCATTCGGCTAAAACCACTCAAGAATATCTTCGGGAACACGGAATTTCCTTTCTTGAGCCATCGAAGTGGTTACCTAACAGTCCGGATGCTGCTTCGATGGATTTCTTCTTCTGGGGATACCTTAAACACCAAGTTAATCTGCGGAATCCCCAGATGATTCTTGGACTTAAAAAGGTTATTCGGGAAGAGGTTGCAAAAGTACCTCAAGAAATGATCAATCGGGCACTGAAGTCATGGGCGAAGAGATGTCGTCAAATCTATTATAATAGAGGCTCTCATATCGAGAAGAATAATTAAATTATCTAGTTAAATAAAGTTTTTATCGGACATCAAAATCCTTCTTTTCCTTTTTAACCCAACCTGTACACTCGAAATTGTGTTTTTTGGACCCAAGAAGACTGAATAGTCAGTCGTTGGTTAGCATTTATTGCGTATAGACGTACTTTTGTTTCAAATATCTTTTCTTGTGTGTTTTTCTCATTTGAAGTTTACCTCGCACTGAGAACAGTTGATTCAGCACGAAAAGTTTGAATCGGGTGAGGTTAGGTTGGTCAGGTCAGGTGTGGAGCATGGTTAGATTGGTAAGGTTAAGTGCGGTGCCGTTTTCCTGTGTAAAATTTTTTGAGCAAGTTTTTTATTTGACCTTGAAGGTCATGCCAATCGACTGCGCTCAAAGAGCCGAGCAGCGCCCTCTACTGGTTGTCCGTTGAAACAAATTTTTACCAGGCGAACGTTGCTCTACAATACATGAACAATGAGTTTTGGCGCGGCTAAAGTTTAGCCGAAACTTTGAAAGTTTTGAAACTTTAGCCGAAACTGGCCGAAACCGAAACTTTGTTCGGCCAGTAATGTTTATTAAATAGAAATTATTCCCAAAAAGTAACTAAGTAAATTGAAGGCAATCAAGCCAACAACGAAAGCACACATCGCCAAATGGGCTTTAACCCCTTAAGTATATTTTGAAAACAAAAAAAAACTCATTGCATTTGTTACTAATTAAAAAAAATATTCTGAGGAAGCAAAAGTTATAGAAATGTATATTAGACAAAGGAAAACTAAGAAATTTGCATAATTTTAAAATTGCCTTAATTAATAATTATTTATTATTAAAAGTAGTTAAAATCCCACGTGAGGTGCATTATCCACAGTAAAAAAAAAATTCAATTAAAAAAATAGGGACATATTTAGAACACTTCAACACTTGTTCATATCTGACATCCATCATTTATAATTTAAAACTGTTTAAATCCATTTTCCCAAAATGAAAATAATGTGAATTTGGTAGCCACATTTTATTTCATTATGTTAAATAGTTTGAAACTTTTTCAGTTTTCGATAGAAAAATATGTAGGTAAATCCTTATCAGTAAGCGGTAAAGAATAAAATTTCCCTAAGGAAAAACAATTTCTATTGTAGATCTTAAGCATTGAACTAACAGACAAAAGCACTCTTTGGACTAGGAAAGTAATGCCAAAAACTTACAGACTATTAATAGACAAGATGACGGCATGTTTACTATTTTTATATTTTCCGCAGTCTTAGATTATTATGACTAGGTACCTCAGTAGTAGCGGCCTCAGTGGGGAAAACCCATTGTAAATCCAACACGGTAAATTAAAACTCATTCAACAAACGTGTTTTATATTACGATTGTGGGAAATTAATAGATGTAATAACGGAAGGAACCGTTCCAAAATATACCTAAGTTGGTACTTATACTTCCTCCCTGTCTCTATTTATCAATGTTTTTTTATTTTTCTTTCGATTTAGAAAGGAAAACAATGAAGTTACTACGATTTCAAAACATTCTGCTAAGTTCTGAGTTATACTTAGGTATTGAAAATAGATACTTGTTCATGTTGTGTACAGAAACCATAACACTACTATTATTGTCAATTTGTGATAATAGAATAATATTGTTTTTCGTAGATTATGTATGATGATGCTGTAAATATCGTTACATCCGTTACGCTTTTTCTTGCGCCCGTTCTTCTTCTCAGTTAAAAGACGTCCTGAATGGTAGGTAAAAAATGTTGCACGATTCAAAACAACTAATTTTTAATGTATGTGTAGTACATAGGTATTAACGAGACGCTTAATAAATTACTACTGTTAATTGTACCGCATATGAGTAGGATATTTCCCTGGCAAAATTGTGCGAAATGCAATTAGTTTACGGGGCAGTTTACATGTAAATGAACTTAATTTAAAATCCAGTTATCATTGAATGAATAAATGTTTTCCGTAGCATCATAATACGATTGGGACTTACCATATTATCTGACAGAGGTCATGTATGTAAAAACCAATTACTAGTTGGTAAATTATTACTTAACATCAGTACATGCCTAGTCTAAAAAACCATAAAGCAGATACTGGTTATAATATTTACCTGGTCGATGCTGACGCTAAGTATAAAGTTTCGCTAGCACCATATATTGGAATGGAACGTAATACTAAAAAAATAATAAAAAAAAATCAATTACGTTGTTATTTTTTAAATTCCATAACAATGAAAACTTCAATAGGAATTCCCACAGAGCCAATGTTTTTTAGTCATAACTTTTTTTTTTTTTGCTGATTTCAAAATTCCGTAACGATCTAGTCCCAAATGTGTTGATTCGATTCCACAAAAAAAAAAAAAAATCGGCCAAGAACTCGGGAAGTTATGGCGTAACAGACATTGCGTCATTGAAGCTGATTTATGGGATCCTCCGCTCCTACCTTTACCTACTAGCTGAAAACCACGACAGAATTGTATATATGTTTGAAATTCGGTTTCATTTCGCATTCCTGTTTTTAAATGAAGGTCCAAATTTTAGTAGTCAAAAAAGAAAAGTCAATGAATTGCAACTGATTCTAATGTTTCACATTTTAGAAAACATTGTTCATTGAGGGGAGAAAATTAAAGATCACCGTCAAGGGGGCTATATGAGGAACGAGCCGTAGAGGGGTACTTTAAAAGTACCCGAAATCGGAAATCGCCATTTATAGTAAATTTTATAGTTAATATTTTATTCTACGACTAAAAAGAAAATAGAAAGAATTAATTATTTCAATATATATGAAAGTAGACGAGCATTTTTCTTATTATTTCATTACATGAAATAATAATCCACTGTTGTTAAATTCCCGATGACTGCTTGGACGGTATCTTTTAGTTCTAGTGTTTGAGATCAACAGTGACTGAAGATCGATTAAATGGGCTTTGTTGTTCATAAAATATTGTAAATAGAATGGGCAATTCTTACACGGGAGACGTTATTAACTGTTTTGGTGAAGATCCTCAAAAGTTACGATATTGTTGTATAATCCAGACCACAGCCAATATAAAAAGATCTTTTTCGATATGACCTCAGATTGACATGACCATGACAACCAGAATGCTATACTAGCCACTCGACCACGGAAGTCGTCATCAATAAAAATATATCCTTAACAGAATCCAATAGCGTTCTTAGTCAAAATAAATGTATTTTATATAGAACTTGCGAGGTTACGGGATCAAGCCATTTAAGTAAACTTTCGAAACGTTCTTGTTAGCGCGTTCTAGGAATTAGCGTCATGTAGTTGCCCAAGTAGCAATTATAACTAGTGATTAAATCTTATAGACCTTTACTTTATCTAAAGTTGGATTTTGCTAAATCAAAAAGGATTTCCTGAAGTCTTTTCTTTCTTTAATACTAAATAGTTTTAAACTACCGCTACTTAAGCAAGTGAGGAATACTAAAAACCGAGTTAAGTATTCTTAAAACTAGTTTGATTTAAGTGTACCTACACTTAAAACTAAAAAATATTTTTTTTACTTTTCTCGGATTATTTGAAAGCTCACTTAAAACTCTATTGAATAATTAAAGTATCTTTTAAAACTCATTAAGAAAACATATATTTTCTAGATAAATTTAAGATGATTTTAATACCAAGTTCTAAATATTGATTATCTGAAGTATATTTTAATTCCATTTTTACTAAAATTAGTAAGATTAGAGTAAAAATTCATTTAATGGGACGTTTTCTCCAAATATAAGCAAAAGAAACATGGATGTATCTGGAAAAATAAAAAGATCTGGTGCCTTTCGTCGACGTGTAGACACATATAAAAACGAACGTTGTGTGTACTTATGTACGTACGTAAAAAGTTATACTTCTTTATCGTTACTAAAAAAAGATAACTAAAAATTTCCCCCCGTGTGCTTGTATTCTTTGTATATGAAAAGAAAGGCAAATTTAAAAATTATATAGTTATCAGTAAGAAGCATCAAAAGATTAACATATTTCCTATATATCTGTATACAGAATCAAGTAATATATCAAAAACCATTAAAATAAACTGTTTAACCAATAGAGATGTAAAACTAATAATTATTTATATTACAAACAAATAAAAAGAATACATTCCGACACTTAACCTCAAATCAATAAACGCACTTAAAAAGTTTATAAAATAAAAACCACTTTTTTAATAAAATTGTTATATTGTTATTATATAATATAAAATTGTTATTACAATGTTATATAAAATACTTTTAACTACCATATATCATTTAAAATCACACACACCCACACATTCATAATTAGTGGCCAACTTCATCCTGCTGGTTTATTCTATATCGCTTTTGTGGCTAACTTCACCCTGTAACTTTTGTGCTGCAGTGATGAAATTTCACTCACAACGTTTTTCATAACGCGCTTAAAGAAGTATAACTTCAAAAATAACTCGAATGTGCTTTAAATGCTGCAAACGTGAGCAACCTTCGAGTCAGACCTAAACTTAATGTATTAATGTATCACGACTTAGACTTAATGTATACGAGGAAGATGATACCACGGTAAATTTGAATTGAGGTGATTCCAACTCTTAATGAATCGACACTAATCGATCGATCAACACGAGCTGACGATAACGCATCAAAAATTTATCATGATTTTTATTTTAGAGACCAATTAAGAAACTGGTCCATTTATCACAATATACCACATACTGCAATCAATGCCTTATTACAGATTATTGACAAGCATGATCCAGGTGTTGTGCCAAAAGACGCTAGAACACTTCTGAAAACAATAAATTCTGTAGATATAGAATACTGTAGCAGTGGGGAATACTGACACAACGGATTTAAATAAAAATATTCTGCAGTATTTTGAAAATTTAGGTAAAAATGTCAATTTATGTATAAATGTAAATATCGTCGGCTTACCCACATAAAAGTTCAAAGTAGAATTTTGGCCAATTCTCTGTAACATTTATGAGATGAACAATGTGCCTGTAATGAAGCAGAACAGAAGTTATTTAATGTAGGTACCTATTCATTATTGTTGCTGTGTTTATTAATCCTCTAAATAAATGGGGATTGGATAGTTATTTAATATCACGTAAGTACTTACCGCTGATTTTATTTCCTCGACTATCTTGCATAAACCTGTTCCCACCACAAAATAAACAAGAACTATAGAATGTCAAGTTAAGAAAATATTAAGACGAAATCTGATCTTAACTAAATCAAACTATAGAATCACTTAATACCAAAATGTATTAAATAGTACTTCGCCAATACGGTTTTAAGAATAAATTAAGTATAATATCTCTTAACTAGCACTACTTCAAATGTAATTTGTCTTTACTTTGTCTTAAATAGCCTTACAAAATCAATATTGTCTAAAGTCTTACTTCGTAAGGAAACTTTTGATTTAACGCCATTTTGCACTTTATGTGAAAAAATTATTATACATTTTCCGACAACACTTCATCAAAAACTAGAGTAAATTGAACTTTATTAATTTTGTTATAGTAATTCTAACTACATGAATAATTAGTATGTTTATAGAAAATGTAGGACTTTGCAATATATGCAAAAAAATAAACATATTGCAATATTGTTATACAAAATTTTATTGTTTTTTTCTAGTATTTCAACAGCCCGTCTGTTTTATAGCACTATCTATAGATTTTACACGAGAAACAATCATGCGTTTTAAATTTCCAATGCATTCAACGACAAAAGAAAGCCTTTTTAGACATAAAAATTAATTGTTTAGTCGCCATTTTCCTAAACCTTAAAACAGTTATTGTAATGAATTAAAAGTTCGCCATATTTTATAAAATTATGTAACTTAAATCACTATAAAGCAAAATTGGTCTTTAATTTTACTTCGCTAAGATTAAATCGAATATCTGCAACTCAATAGTGAAAGTTTTAACTAGGTATAGTAGATATCTTTAAGTCTATCTCTTGATCTGAAATCAACCTACAAGGTATCTTAAAGTCAATGTTTAGAGTTCTGCTAAACCACATTTCTTAAATAGGGTTAAAGTTTATCTTAACAGTAGTATTAACTCTTTCTTAACATGTCGTTAAATACTGTGCCCATTTTTACTTAACTAGCCCTTGGAGTGTATCTTGAAGATATCTTGAAGGACATATTAGTTTTAGTCAAGACAACAGCTGGAATTCGTCTACTTGCCTTCAAGATATCTTCAATTCCTTTTTAAGACATTTGTTTGCTACTTGGGTGGTGTCCACGGTTTCTTGTTTAGGAGGCTCCATAAATAAAATGAATTGCGGTTCGGTGAAATAATAGAGTTTATAACTAAAACTTTACTTACACATTCTCATTTTACTTATTATATTATTTATACTCAATTTAAATGTTACCTTTTTCATTGTTTTACGTTAATGCAAATATCTTTGGTTTAGTTTTTGTAAGTCAAACCGCCTACATACACGATTTCTGTGTCCAACCAAAGTTGTCTAGTTGAAATCACCTTTAGAAATAAGGCATTGTACTACATGTCATACTACCTTTAAATGCATTTTTGGTGTACAACAATGTAGCATTGTATTGTATTTTGTTGTAATGTATTGTATTATATTATTATGTATGTATTATATTATGTATTATATTATATTACATTTATAAACAACAAAAAAAATATATTTTTTACCCAACCAATACTTCAAGCATTTGTTCAAACATCAAAGTAGGGAGATGCAATAGTTTATTTTTAATTTTGCACTGAAAGTAAGCTTTTGATTTACTCTTTCAAGTGATATTTTTTACACATTTAACTTATGCCTTAATCAGGTGGCCGCAGCGAATATAAAGCTGCCTTTAGATGACTTTTTTTTTCAGTTTCGGAGATTCACGTGTACAATTGACTTAAATGATAATAACTAGTCACCCGATTTCGTAGAAACAAAGCCAAAATGTAGCTGCAGGCTGAGCTTAACAGACCTGTGTAAACCGCCTGAAAATCTGTTCATTAGTTCCGGAGATTCTTTTTTGAGGTCTTTACGTACTCTCTTTTTGCCACCCTTATTCTATGATAAATTTATTCATGGTATAGATACTGTTTCTAGTGCTTTATTAAATGTATATTTACGTTTGTTGTACGTAACATTTGTTAATCAATATTCAATCAGTCGACTTATGATTGTCTAAAATTACAATGCGGAGTATCTTTGTCAAGGCAACTCAAATGATTCTAAAGTACTTTTTCAAGGATAGGAACTAGTCGCATCATTATAATAATAATACGATAGTGTCGCCTAAAAGCACGTGACTAAAATTCATTTACATTAAAAAAAGAACAAGATTATTTAACTGTTGCGCAGCTTGTAGGTGCTAGGTAAGTTGCGAGTAAGTAATGAATGTAAGCAACATTCATATATTATCAATGATAATCTTTAAAACATAAACTTAAAATAAATTTTGGATCTTATCCTTCCGCTTGGTGACCATATTATAAGATCTTATGGAATGAGAGAAACGTGTACTAAAGCAGTAAACAAGCAAAAACAAATGTAACGAACGCTGTAACAAAAAACCGCGATTGACAGCTATACCCAGACGAGTCATATTTATATAAGCTTAAGTACCACTATAATATCATTCTCAAAAATAACAAATAACTAGATATTAGTAAACAGCAACAATGTGCTCCTAAAACCGTCTTAACGAATATCTTTACGACCTTGTGCAGTTGCTTGATTAGAAAAACTTAATTGAAGGTCAAACACAACGCTATGATGATTGCTGTACCATATAAATGCTTTACTATTATTTAATGTTTTATTTTATTTGACTTTTACGTTGAAAATAAAATTATATTATTTAAAAAAATCAAAGCTCAACACTTAAAAAATCATATAAGTTTACAGACCTACTAGTTGTTATTAGCAATGTTATTAAAATGTATTATTATTTGTTACAAAAATACTACGCGGTTACTCTAGCTTCATTTGCGCAAATTCGAATTTTTGAGTCACATTGCGATTCAGAAAGCCCTCTGGCATTATGACACTCATCCTTGCGTTAAAATAATAACATGAAGTAAAAAAGCAGTTTAAATTTTATTTGTCAAATAATTTTCTAAATAGACAATTCACACACACATATTCTCATGTCTGATTAAGTTTAGACCCATTAAGTAGTGATACTGTGGTAGTACTACTGCGGTCATAGAAAGAGGAATAATAGTACTTACCTAATACCCGTTTGTAATGGCAAACAAGGTCAGACACTAACCGATAGGCTAAGTTGGACAGCTCAAAGTAAATTTTAGTGGGTTCGACATATCGTGATAAATATTTACAAAGTATTAGAGAGAATGTTCATGAAAGTGTGCATTTTAATTGTGGTATACTTATACCACGATTAAAATGAGTAGTTAAAGCTTGAGTATTTAGTATACTCATTAGTAAAATAAGCAACTAAAACCCGTAGGTTTGAGAACATTAGACAAATTGTAATTACGAACTGCTGTGCGTATATTGTTTGTTCAAACAACGAAGGCTAAAGAAAAGTAATAATAAAGGAAAACTTAACAAAACTTAACTTAAAAAGTTTATCTCATAAGTTAGTTATATAGCAAATCCCAAGGTTATCATTTATTATTATTATTTATCTTTGTGACTTAAAGGAGAAAAATCATAATAAATGCAGCTTACTTCAAGGAAAATACTACTGGAAAGTAAAATTTCGTTAAAGTAACATGTTAACTATTGAAGGAATAGATGAATCGTGAAGTTTCAAATAGTAAATTTAGATCTTATATAGAATTCAGATAAGATATAAAACGTGATATTATAATACTTGACATTCAAATTTTCTTTTCTTATTCCAAAAGGAAAGTCACTCTTTATCTGATGTTGTACTTTTAGTTAGACTAACTACCAGGAAAAACATGTTTAATAATATTACTTAAATGATAAAGGTAACGATATTTAAAGTGCCCATTACTTAAAGTGCTTCACACATTAGTAAAACGCCATTTTTTATAATTTTAAATATTCATATATTTATAAACTTCAATAGCAATGACTAAGTATGAGACCATTAGTGTACTATTCGCATTTGCTTGTAAATTATTAATATTAAAGATATAACTGATTTTAATATTTTACATACCTTAAATCTTAAATTCCCGACAGGTGGTAGAGCAAACGGAATCGCCGTGAAAGCAGTAATACTCCTCCCTGAGCGGGTAGTCATATGATACCCTCGTATCTGTCCAAGCGATGTGTTTATTACTGTTTCTATTTCACAAGTCACATTATAATATGTCAATAAAACAACAACAAACGCAACCCACGTACGAGAATACTTATGCATCATCTTAAAACCTTCTTTTGAATAAAACTTGTTTTAATTATAATTATACAACAGTCGCCTAATAATTACAATATGACGTGCCGCGTCGAAAGCAAAAAACTAAATGGAGAGGACGCTTTGGCCTCCGTTTTTATATATTAGCACACGGTAAATTCAAGCAAAGTAACTTCATCTTATCTTCCGCTTTCGTAGGACAACAGTAAAAAGAATCAGTGCTGTTATGTCAATTGTCTACAGTCTTTAAATTGACAGTCTACCAAATTAAAGTAACTTTTTATTAATATGTGTAAAAACACTTACGTATATTATATTAGGAAACGTTAAAGAAAACAATAAATCGTGGAGAACCACTCATTTGGGTAGTTTCAAGAAAATAGTTTAAGTTATTCGCATGTATATAAAAATATTACAACTACATTTCGAATATCTTAATAAGTTTGCAATAGGCAATGAGTTTAAAATCGTTTTATCTATAATTTAATTCAATAAAAGTAATTACTTTACAACATATTCTAATCTATTAATAAATTATTGAATGAAAATCAAATTATAATCTTGTAATTTATTTGAACAGTAGCTCTTTATGTCAACAGAAATATACTTTTGAAATATCACTCGCATAATATTATTAAACACTACCGAAACAATACCGTATTACAATAATAAGAACACATAATAAGAAATGAATTTACTTATTTTCCTTAAACGTTAGTGATGTTGCCTTACTTCATAAATTTATCCTTATTGTAATTTACTGAAGTCGTTTATCTTTGATCTTTAAATAATAATTTTATTTTGTTTAAAAATATAGATATTAAGTAATGAAATTGTTTATTTACTTATTTTTAACTTTGAAGTTAGCATCCAAACAAATGGAAAATTTCCCACGTTTGACATTCAATTTTGTAATAGACTTATGCCTCTTGCTCCTCCGAGTCTCTTAACCACAACTACAATATAAATCAGTTCATCCAACATATCAAGTCCATAGGATGATGATAAGTCTGTGCAAAATATCAAGGCGGTTATTCCCTGACACCGTCTTTTGATGGTATCGGAAGCTTGTTGCTCTATAGCGCAGCCCTACAGTATTGAGAACCCGAAGCATATTATTCAAGTCGTAGAAAAATTTAACGGTTTTGCGGTTTAACCACTTAATGAGGCAAGTTCTTAACTTAAAAACCACAATTTCATTACTTCAAATAATTTAGTTATAGTGTGCTATATTAGTCGGTTCTGGTGTTTAAACTTATATTCTAAACTAGAAATTTTCACCAGTGAGAGCAATTAAACCGCAACTTTATAATGTTAAGAATAAATTTTATTCAAATTAAAAAAAAGCAATATAGATAGGTAATTAATTTTAGTTTTAAAACTAATCTAATGAGATGGATGAATTTGATGATTTTAACAAGTTTGTTGATATTAGGTTCGATTTTTCTCAAAAACAGTCGTAAGTAGCCGCGTTCGGTAACTTGCAAACGATTTCTCTATTTAGTAAGCAACGTTGTGACAGCGCTAAATCCACGTTCACACAAATATGACGATGGGAATGCTATCAAATATCGTTGAACGATTGACCACAATCCAGGATACAACTGCGGAATTGACTTTTGTAGCCAAAATTGTTGGTAGCCATTTTTGATTTTGATTTCCTCGTTCGTTATCAGTTCAATAAGTTCTTCTTACAGTTAGAGTGATATTGTTATGTTGACATTTGAAAAAGGATCTAACACCCAGTCTGGTATTTCCAATTTAAAAAGGTCCTGGAATCTTTCAATGAAATCACTGTGACGATTTTCCAAATGTTGGCAGTAGACAAGCAAGTCGTCATTGATGCAGGATACTGATAAATTGGGGAAATTATGGAACACACGTCTGCTGGTATTCTTCTTGTGTAAGAGCAGCTTGGCTACGAAAGCAGCGACGACATTTTTTGTTTTTTTAAGTTCAAGTCATCGCCTTGAAGTTGGAGATTCATATCATTGAGCAATTTATAAATATCTGTCAGGTATGCGATATCATTATTTGATGTGATGAGGTTGTCACGCAATTCTGAGGCTTTGTTTTCCAAGAACTCTATGACAGTCAAACAAATTGTAAAATCGAGTCAGAGAATTTCCTCTTGATAGCCAACGCACTTCTCTGTGAAAGATCAATCTGTTGAAATCTTCATCATTAGCTACACAAAGCTGATTAAATAATCTGTCATTTAATGAGTTCTTTCGGATTTTATTGACTGCTCTGATGATATGTTGCAATGATTGAAACAGTCGTTCACTTGAATTCAATTCAAAACAGCAAGCACATCTGGAATTGTATTTTTTAAGTACGCTATGTTGACATTTTGACACCCCGTCATAGCTGGAGCACCATTTGTAGCAGCTGATATATTATTCTTCCAGAAAATTCCTTTTTCATCACAAAACTTTTCCAGTGTTTTAAGTACGGTTTCTCCTTTTGTGTCTGGCTCTAAATTTCTAGCAATTAATAGTTCTTGACATTTTTTTTTCATAAACTGGACTCATCCAACTGAATTGAAAATTAACTAGTCTTCAGATGATTTCACAATTACTCTTCAATGTTTTCAGCCATTTCATCAATTCGACTTAGCACAGAACTATTGCTAAAAGGAATTTTTCGAATTATATCTGCCGCCACGAACCACTACACTGTTCAAGTTCAATATTTGTTCGCATGGAAAAGAAAGAAAGAATAGGTGGTTTAAAACCGGGAATGACGGTCACCGAAATAAAGAAACAAAAACGAACATGTACAAAAACAAGATCTTTAACTTGAAATAAATCTAACTATGAACACTTACATATTTTGATACTAGGCATCATAAACAACGCAATGAATTGGAGCGCTCTATATGTGCGACACAGCGCACGCACAATTGTCATTTTTATTTTTTATATTACATCTAAAATCAGAGTTGTAGATGTCTGCCACCTTTTTCTTATATTTACAAATACTTCACAAAACATTAAAATAATTTTTGAAAAGACGATTCTTTTACAGTTTAATATATATTTTTAAAAAGCTCTCACCATCCTAACTTCTGCCAGCTTTAATTTCACTATCTATAAAATGTATTTAATGGATATAATTGATGACAGAAACGTTAATATAAGACAGTTTTCTTTTCTTAAATTTTGAAATTATTTATTAAAAAAATTCAGAACTACCTGAGCTCGTCACTTATTTTTTTCGAGTTAACATAGGTCCTGACTACATTACGTGCTGGTAGCAGCGACGAAACGACGATGGATTTATATAGCTTAATTGCCACCAGCTCCCTAGCTAGTATCTTTAAGACTTTGTTTAGAATTAAAGTTTTCTGACATGTCAGGGTATTTATATAATAATAAATAAATATACAATAAATCCCATTTTTCGCAGCATATACTACCCGTTTTTGACATATCGACCACCACATCGACAACCACTACAAAAAACTGCGGCGGTGATCGCAATTACGATCATGTAATTTTCGTATATGGCGCATCGTATTTTAGTTATTATTTTTTTACAATTCTTGACTTTTAAGAGAGTATTGTTCACAGAGACACCGATTATAAATGAATATTAATGATAACTTTTTTTAAATTTGTTGAATAATATACCTTGCATATACCACATCTTTTATTAAATTATCGTACCTATTTCCTTAGTCCTTCGGTTCAGTAGTTATCTAGTTAGGTACATACCTGTTTCCAGTGTACGGAGTTTTGTCACCTCAATAGTTTCAACTAGCTTACTATACAATTACCTAAATAAATTTACTTTAGTTTTTTAACTTAAGTCTACAACCATGTGCATAGAGGAAGTAGTTATAACCAATGTAAGTACAAACACGGAGGCAAGTGATAAGTGAAATAAAACACAAAGAATATCAAAATCTTTTTCTCGGCGATGTCGTTTGGTATAATTTTCTGTTTAACAAATGAAACATTCTGTTTAAAACATACGACCTTTTCCTCGGCCTAAAGCGAACAGTCTTTTCCGTTATAGGTAAAATGGGTATGTTATCATTTTTCTCATGAGACCTTATATTTGATGGCAAATTAATATTTCTCTTGCGCAAATTTTGTGACGAATTTTTTAGGGCATTTTTAGGTTTCTTATTCTTAACATCATACTCCTCAATTTTTTTAAGTATAGTTTCATTCTGCTTTACAATGTTTTCAGTGACAAATTTAAGGTGGAGTAATTCCTCACCTAATTTTGGCAATTGTATTTTATTGATTAGTTCAAATTTTTCACTTAACATATTGATTGCATAAAGCAATTTGTCTTCTTTGTTGATTACGTTGTCTAAGGGTATCTTCATATTAGAATTTTGGCACAAAGCGCATTTCCAATGATAAGCGCGATCTCCACTATTCCGAAGATCCTTCAAACTATCATTGATACACCGCAAATGGAATTTTGATTCACAGCTTCGACACTTCAAACCTTCAGAGCTTCGAAGATTTCGCTGACATCGTTGACATAACATGCTATTAATCTATAAACAATTATAATTTCTAATAAATTTCTGTCTTATTTATAGATACCTACCTAAATATTGTACAGGGATTTATTTATGAGTTGTAAGATCAATTTAGCCTAACAAAGTATATTAAAGTATAGTATTGGTATTATTTAGTATTGACATTTTGAAGGATAATCTACAATTTTCACTATAGTATTAATATACTATAGTGAAAATTGTAGATTATCCTACAATAATAGATTATCCTACAATATAATTATTGTGAAAAGATTGGCTCACCTAAAATTATTACGCAAAATCGTCACATGTCCAATATAAGATTGACTTATTTAGAAAATACTTATTCGCCGTATTTTCATCTGCCAAGTTCTATTTAAAAAAAACTGAAATGCGATTTGTAGAAGAGTGTAATCTATGCTAATACTAGTTGACCCAGCCATGCGTGGCTGTGGCTCAGTTATTATAATTTGCAATCTTTTTTATTACAAATTAAAATGAAACCTATCCTAGGGCCTAAGTTGGAAAAAAATCTAGAAAAGTAAAAAAAACATTAAAATCGGTTGAGTAGATTCGGAGTTCATCGCGGCCAAACACTGTGACAGGAATTTTTTATTATGTATTAGCTAACCCGGCCACGCGTTGCTGTTATAAATTAAAATGAAACCTATCCTATGTTCTAAGTTTGAATAAATCCAGCATAATGAAAGATAAATCATCAAATTAGGTTGATTACTTTCGGAAATTATCGCGGTCAATAACTGTGACACGGAATTTTAATACTTACATAATACAGTGGAGCCCCGGTAATCCGGCCCCTGGCTAATGCGGCACCCCCTATAATCCGACATCGTCTATTACATACAAGTATTCGCTAATTCACAATTGAACAAGTAACAACCTGTACACACCATCACTTTTGTGCTCTACGCGTACGGTATTGTTTTTATTCTGACTTTACGTAACTTTTATAATAAAACGTAATTTTTCTATTGTGTTGGTTAATTTACTAAATTTGACATACATAACGAAGTATGATTTGTAATCTTATCATTGGATCTGTAATTTGTCGGATTACAAGGTACTCTTTTGTAAAAAAAATTCGGACTATAGGGGGTCTTAGGCAGTACTCTATAATCCGACAAATTCGATAGTTCGACACTGCCCTGCAAAATGTTTGTCGGACTACTGGGGATCCACTGTATATAGATTAGAGAGATATAGATAAAGGGGATTGTAAGTTTCAATCTCGAAATCTTCTTTTTATTTATTTAGTCTTATTACTATAAATATGCTTATTATATGACAACATTGCCTCCTACACAATATTGTTTAGACAAATACTTAGTACCTAAGTACAAATTTTACGATTGTGTTTTGGTGGCGAAGGGCAAGGCGCATTCGTGTTCGTATTTTTAACAAATATGTGATTTTATAGATAAATATATTTACAACAATGTCCTGTTATATTATTTGAGTAGTAAGACATTTTTATCGATTTTTTAATAATGATGAGTGATAAGGACAAGAAAAGCTTCTGCAAGAAGACACGGGATAAAGGTCATTGTCAAACACCAAAAATTTAGGTGTGTGCACTACACTAATGCTTAATAATTTTATTAATTATGTGGTTCTGCAGCCTTTCCATTTTCCTAAATAGGACGAAGGAATTGAAATATAAACATGCCTATTTTTATGTTTATACACATAATAAATACCATACGTACCTATAATAAATTAAATAGAAAATAAAAACTAAACTGACGTATCTTTGTCATTATTATTTCAAAGGATACAAAGAAAATGAAAATACCGATTAGGCAAAAAATAATTGTGCGTGTGGAGTTTTGATCAATTATTTTTGGATGTGAGGTATTGTTATTAGTATCGATTATTTAAGGCGAATCCAGTGTCATCCGCCTATAGAGCATTAAAGTTAAAGTAGCTAGGTAAATACTAGAAATGATAAATTTTCCTAAAAATTGTTGGGAATAAAATAGAATGTCTGTATATGGACTAGTCGTCAATGGTACTACAAAGTTAAAGCAACTAGAACCATCACTGTGGAATTGTCTTAATTAAAATAGCATACTTTACATTGCCTTTTATGGCATTTATCTATCTAAATAGTGCAATTGACTGTATGTAGATAGTACAATATTTACTCCAAGGTTACTACTTCAATATCACTTACAGAAAAAAAAAGATTTAAGTCAGCTTATAAAACATCAACTGATGTTCCATATAGTACTTTGAGTGGCGTTCGCTTAGGTCTTTAATGTCACGACAAGCTTCAAATATATATAAATATATAGGTACTTAAATGGATAACACAAATTAATTGAAAAATTGAATAATGCAATGTACCTGTAACCACTAAATTCTTATGAACACTTGACAAAACGTTGTTGTATCATTCCATATGCATTAGTATTAACATGCCTAATTTTACGTATATACGTACGCAAAATAAATTAAATATAAAAAAACTAAACTAACGAATCTAAAATCCTATTCACATATTTAGACGATACTAATTGACATGGATTACTTGTCAATCACTCATAAATAATCCTTTTTTGATTTATTTATACGGAGTCTTTAATCAAATTTTGTAAAAAGTATAGATTTCTAACAGAAAAGTCAGAACACGGAAAATAAACAAAACGTAATAGTCGAAGCGAGCTTATACTCTAAATAAATAAGTTCAAAACTCATTAGACAAATTAATAATGGATGGATAGAATAAATATGTAAAATATTTACACACTAAGGCCAGTCTTTGCTACCAAATGTGGCTTTTGTATAAAAAGCCGCAAATGGTTGTTATACATAATAAAATGAAAGAAATTAGACAACTTTATAAATATAAATTTTAATTTTATTCAACAATTAAAATTGAATGTCTTGGCATTCTTGGAATGAATTCTGGAAAATGACTAACAAATTAAATCCAAGGCCTGCGGCTTGATAGTAAATGTTAAGGGTTTTAGTGAACCCAATTAAATAGTGAATGTCTTTAAACAACATTTTTGGATATCTCTATTTGGATGTACCTATAGCTCGGGAGCCCAGCTTTGAGCAACACTCAAGTGATTGTCATGTTTTTTATAGTGCCAAGGACATAAAATTTAGTTTTAATTTAGTGTCGACCACTTTAGATACCCTGATGTACACTTGTCTAGGGTTTTAAGTATGCTGTTTAATTTTTCTATCCGTTATTCGTACCTCCCTGATGATATGATAAAGTTTGTTGTTGTTCCTGTAATAAAGAATAAGAATGGAGACCCTTCTGATAAGAACAATTCAGACCAATATCGTTGGCCACCATCACAGCCAAGGTATTGGGTAATTTGCTTGCTAAGCAGCTGAGGAAACATGTTAAATTGCATGACGCGCAATTCGGGTGCTGCGTTCGAGGCTGCAATTTTGTGTCTCAAGCAAACTGTCCGATACTTTACCGATAGGAAGACACTTGTTTATGCCTGTTTCCTTCGATCTTGTGTCTTATAATGTACCTTGACTATGTTATATATATTTACCTACCATTTTAATAGTTATGTTGACAATCTTATTGAGCAGTTCAGTAACAGCAATGTTGGATGTTCTATAGATAGTAAGATTATCAATAATATAAGTTATGCAAATGACATGGTGTTGCTGTAACCATTAATAAAGTAAAATACATATTATATCGGATGTATGATACAATATGTATTATACGCAAAAGTACGATAATTTGAAACCCTCCTCCGAATTGCGATGAAAAGACTGCTTCAGGGTTTTAAAATCATCAATCAAGCGGAATACTGTCTATGGTCGAGGTTTCCCCGCCCAATCCATAAAACCAACGAACTAATGCAATAATAGTTTATTCGTTCTTATTCCAAACATTCAAGAGTTAATTTACTAGCTAAGAGTAACCAATGGCGTAGCTACTGAAGCGTTAGACGTTCGCTTCAGGGCGGCAAGCTCAGGGGGACCTCGAAGCTTGATCAGCAAACTTCGTATAGAAGCTTCAAATTCACTTTCAGGTTATACTGTCGATCAGAAAGTTTAATTTGGTAGATTATGATAACGATACCTAATTTTTTTAAACAACAGAGAATCAGAGAAAATACATTGAACTTTAAAAATGTTTACACCAAACATTAAGGCTTATAGAAAGGAACAGCTTTTTATTTAATTTAAAAAGAATTGCCCATTTAGATTCCGTTTAAAATTGAGAACTAAAAAAATAATATATAGAACATTTTAGACACATAATTACTGCCCCAGAGCATGTGGTACTAATAATTTATAGATGTCAAAAATGCTCTTTTTTCTTCCTCCAACGCGATTTCGTCTATACTAAGATATGTATATTTGGCTAATTAAATAAGACGGTATTACCTACTTTAATCAACAGACCTAGCATGTGTTACTTGAGATAGTTGAGATATCTCGCGCAGGATTAAAGAGAAGCTTGTATATCTATATATAGATGTTGCCATTTGATATATTATATAAAAATATAGTTCTTTATATAAAAGCTGCTGAAGCTGTTGCAGAGGTATAATTGAATAGTGACTCCGACTCTTTTATAAAATAAATAAGCTACTTTATATCTTTCGCGTATCACAACTTCCTATCCTATTTCTAGTTTTATGAAAACTAATGACACATTCCGCACAGCTATGGAAATCGTTGTAGAGTACATTTTTGTCTGGTATGAAAATTTACTCGCACCCTTGTGGTTTGTACGAATCTTGCTTTTGTAACCTTACTTTACCTTCTCACATTACCTCCATGTTAGACAATACTAAATATAACTTTTACATAACTTTTAAATGATAAAAATATACAAAAAAAAATCTACTCTCACTCCAAATAAAGTTTTTGTGCTACGTATTTCTCACTTTCAAACTGCACGTAATTAGATTGGAAGACAAAATGAATTTAACCTGTGATTTAAATTTGGTTGGAGTGGAATTTATATACATATTTTTGTTTAATTTAAAGTGGTAGGTTTGTTTTCTGACGACTTGTATAGTAACAATAATTGATAAGTAAATGTTTTAATCAATAGCAGTAGAGTACCTACACTACCTCGCAGACTAAACAGAGAAAAAGTTCAGGCCGTAGACTACTTTGTAGTATATTGCTGTATTTATAGATCAGTATACTGGCCAGTGGTAATGACGTCATTATCTTCTCCTCGTCTACCCTCACAGACGGTTTCACGACCATAGAGGGAAAGCGCTCCAAGTACAACAAGCGCCGTCCTAATACGACTCCGCCGGCCACTTTGGAGGCTCCCTCCGCCCCGGCAAAGCCAGCCCCGACTAAGTCGGCCCCGGCAAGCCCACCTTGGTCTTCTCAGGGAAAGGCCTTGCCCGACGCCGCACCGGCCACGCCCTCACGTTCTCATCTGAGATGTGACACACAGCCTTTAAAGGCTGCCGCTCCACCGCCGGCCCACCTCTGGGATAAGACCAGGTGGTGCGAAGTATCCTCCTTATGTAAGCTTTACCAATGCCGTCTACAAGGGGTTGACCATCCAGGTCGACACCCCATCGATCCAATACATCAGGAGTCTTACTCGGCTCTTAACCCAAAATTCCATCTCCTATCACACCTTTAGGCTCCCAGAGGAGCGCAAAGTTCGTGCGGTTCTCCGGGGTATCTCTGAGGAACTCCCCAACGAGAACATACTCAACGACCTCGTCCAACGTTCGAGTAAGAAGGAATCCATAGCCCTTTCCGTATGGACTGTTTGAGCCATGTTTCCTGAAGATGGACTAGGTCAGGGTCCTTTTGGCGCAGGAAGTCCCTTAACTTAGAAATGTTTTTGCGCAGGGAGCGTGTAATGAGGGAGATGATCAAAACGTCTCTAGGTTTCACACGACCGGTGATGGAATTGACTGGCAGAGTCAAAGATGGGAACCTTCCTGACGTCGCGGACCTTGGTAAGGGCGCGAAGAAGGGCCATGTGCTCACAGAGCCAGGAGGCGTTGTTGGGCATTTTGTGCCCTCCTGAGTTTCGTTGCAAGGGTCGATATCGTTCACTATATTGAAAATGATTGAAAATATTTCTGAAGGATACGAACCCATGTCTTTCTGGCTTACCGGTCTTTTTTAGAATAATTAGAAGACAATTTTTTTTTAAGAATTTTTTGACGTTTAGGATTACCTAGTTGTTTTAATTTTTATTTATTTAATGTCTATTCGTATTGCTATACTTACTACTTTATACCTACAATACTACTTACAAGGTCAAGTTTATAAATCTTTTTATTGTGTACTACCGACATGTTGCAATAACTCTCATTTGGCATATTTTACTGATGCAAACAATAAGCACTTGAATGAAAAAAAAAATATCCTTGCTCTCTTTATTGACATCTCACGTGTTTTGATACGTAGGTTCAGTCATTTAGTTTACAAATTAGAGGACTGCGGAAGTCGTGGCCCGTTACTGACTTGGTGTGCAAATTACATAAAAATAGAACCTTCACCGTAAAGCGTCGATCTTTATCTATGGTAGGAGCTTAACTGAAACAGAAAGAACAGCTAAAAGTTCTATACTAGGCCCCCTTCACTTTTTATCCTACGTTAATGACATTAGTAACTGCATCGTTAACAACACATGCTATCAGTTCACATAAAGAAAAATAATATCACGATTATTCCCAACTTGACCCGAAATCCTTACCTGGTCGTCGGCTGTATAGCGTAATCTGAAGTTGCAGAGATAGGGAATTAAATAATTATACTTTTGAAGATCACCGTCACTAAGAGTTTTAAGTAATTCTTACAGCAATAGAAGAATCTAGCTTAAAGACTTAAAATATAGTGATATTGTTATAATATATTGCATTGAGTTTGATCTTGTGCTTCACTAATATTACGATTAAAAGCAGTCGTATTCCTACCAAATTTATTCTCATATTAATTATAGTTCATTAAAAATTCATGTGATGTATGTGGCCTGCTTATATAAAATGAATTTGGTAACTTTTCATTGTACCTCTACCTACTTCCTAAAATCTAAAAGTAAATAAATACGATAGAGTACTTATATAGTATGATTTTATGTCTTCGACTATAACTAATGAAATTAGGACTTTATTAATTACAACCGGTAATTTTCTTATTTTTTTTAGTTTTAAAGATTTTCTTTTAAATTAGTTTTTATACCCCGCGAATCTAACTTGATATTAGATTTTATACCTACTAGATAAATTATATCATAAACTGATATTATACATTCATTTAATAACAAAAAATAAAGTATCCTGTATTTTGTCATTGTTCTTATTGTATTTTTAATCATTAAATAGATTTAAGGTTTTTAAGGCACAATATTTTTTTAAGTGCGCTTCATATGTAACTAAAGTAATAACATTACATTAGCAAAACTTACCTCAATTATAATTGACTAATTTCACTAATATCTAAATTACAAAGGTCTTACAAAATGAATACAGTTGAGTTCGGAATTTTGCAGCGAGGATTTATCTTTATTTTTTGTTCGTGATGACATCAGTTTCTATCACGGGTTGCTATGATCTAACTAGATAATATTAAAAACAGAATTCCAAAATGGGCACCAAAACAAAAGGATGGTGCGTTATAATAAAGATGATCTAATTATTTGAGGTGATATGAAAGGGGCCGATTTTAGTGTAGCTTTTCCAGATTGCAAACTTAGCGGGTGTTATTACCCATATTACCAAACCAAGAAAAAGAGAAAATATTTAATAAAAATAAAACTGGGCGAAACCAGAGATGGCCGCAAAATAGTAATAAAAACAGTCTTGTTGGTTATCCATTCTTGGAATGGCTCCGATGACTGAGAAAATAAATTAATTTACAGACTACATAGAAAAACAATGCCCGAAACGAGATAAAGTTGCGTGAAAGACAGGCACCGCAGCAAACAACGCAATAGAAGGCTGGCAAAGAAATGACTTAATGTGCGCATGCTGCATAAGCCGACAAAAGACACCTGTTTAAATTAAAGAAAGAGGCCAAGTACAAAGACACTCGGTTAAAAAACTCGTTATTCAGCAACCACAGGACATCCGACTAGTAATATTTAACAACGAAAGTGATTCTGCCTAAATAATATAATAGATCACGTAATAATTAGTTTATTTTTAAATGAAATCACAGAAACAGGGGTTCAATAAATCATATGCTAACATAAGTGATTAATGTTAAGTTGACAATAAATCCAAGTCTATTTATTTTAGTTTTTTTAATGACATTTCACATTGTACTGATTTAAAATTGTAAACAATAAAAATAATTAAACTTACACATAAACATACATGTGTCTCAATAATATATTGTATAATTATTACAGAAACCATACTTAACCCATAGATAGATCTATTAAATACGCCGATTGTAAAAAGAGCACCCTTCAATCACAATTATTGTATTTTTACAAGTTTGCGTGGTATTTCTTGTAAGGTGCTAATCCGGCTGCTATTTTACTTCCCAAGTCAGGGTGAACATTAGTAAAGATTTTGATGGCTCTTTCCTGTATGAATCCAGCAGCATCTTTGAGGTTGCCTACAATATTATCAATGCAACGTTGCTTAGCGGCATCATCGAATACATTCTTGTACAGTAAATTGGCTTGCGAGAAATTATCCTCGGTCTGACCACTGTCATACCTGTCTATATCACCAGTCACACTGTAACGTGGCTGCAGACGCTGAGCACGTGGGCACTCTTGAGGACCAGAGAAAGAGTTGGGGAAGTAGTTGGGGCAGCCATCTTGGTTGTCGATGGCTTGTGGGCCATCACGTTGGTAGTTGGCCACTTTGACACGATATGGGCAGTTGACGGGAATTTGTAAATAGTTAGCACCCAGACGATGGCGATGGGTGTCACTGTACGAAAATAAACGCCCTTGAAGCATCTTATCGGGAGAAGGCTCAATACCCGGAACCAGATTGGCGGGACTGAATGCAACTTGTTCCACTTCTGCAAAGTAGTTTTTAGGGTTACGATCCAAGACTAACTTACCAACAGGAATAAGTGGGTATTCAGAATGAGGCCAAATTTTAGTTAAATCAAATGGATTGAATTTGCTAGTCTCCGCTTGAGCCATAGTCATGACTTGGATGTAAAGGGTCCAGGACGGAAAATCGCCTTTGCCAATAGCATTGTAAAGATCTCTGATGGCGTAGTCAGGATCTGAAGATGCGAGTTCAGCAGCTTTGTCAACTGGCAAATTCTTAATGCCTTGATTGGTCTTGTAGTGGAACTTTACCCAGTGTGCCACTCCTTGCGCATTTACAAGTTTGAATGTGTGAGAGCCATATCCATTCATGTGCCTGTAACCATCAGGAATACCTCGGTCTCCAAACAAGTAAAGAACTTGATGGGTAGTTTCAGGTCTTAAAGTTAAAAAGTCCCAAAACATATCAGGATCTTTCAAGTGCGTGGCAGGATTTCTCTTCTGCGTGTGAATGAAACTGGGGAAAAGTGTTGGATCTCTAATGAAGAAAACAGGTGTATTATTGCCGACCAGATCCCAGTTTCCATCGTCTGTATAAAACTTGACAGCAAAGCCTCTTGGGTCTCGAACTGTATCCGCAGACCCGCTTTCTCCTCCAACTGTAGAGAATCTTACAGCAATCGGTGTTTTCTTGCCAATGGTTTCAAAAACCTTTGCAGCGCTGTACTTAGTGATGTCATGAGTAACTTCAAAGTACCCAAAGGCACCAGCACCTTTAGCGTGAACTACACGTTCTGGAATACGTTCTCTGTCGAAGGATGACATTTCATCCAGGAAATTCACATCTTGCAAGAGTGCTGGTCCATTCTTGCCAACAGTTTGGATGGCGGTTTTCACGCCCACAGGTGAACCAGACTTGGTTGTGATAAATCCAGGTGAATCCTGAAAAGGCAAAAAGTAAGAATTTATCAATAAGAGGCAATTTATACAATGAAACTAGTTTTGTCTATTGCCAAACAAACATTACTACAGTATTCATAGCAGTTCATCACTAACAGTTTTCAATATTTAACACACATAGGTATTTATGATAGTAGAAAATGGAATTGGAATAGAGTTTAATTTGCGATGCGCATGTTATCTCTCAATTATATGAATCACAATGTTCTCTGATAATTAAATACACTTATAATAAATTACTCTAAAATTTATCTATTTATTGAATGTGTTTCATAGTTTAAGTGGATTATTTATTGCATATGTTTAACAGTTTTAATAGATTCTTTTATACATATAACATACTAGAAACTTGAAAAGGAAAGCCAATTATAAAATCAAAACATTCAATGAAATATAGAATATTTTTTATACATTCTAGTAGTAACTGCTTCAGAAATGTAAGCTTTGGAGAAACCATAGCAAATGAAGAATAATTTTTTGACTTCATTTTTTACTGAAGATATATAATTGAAATAAATCCATTATTTAATGATTTTAAATATTCAATTTCGAATTAAGACCAGTAACATTGTGTTATCCATAAAAGTAGAATACAGTCCTGTCATAGGTAATAAAGGTAAAACTTACACATGATTATGTTTGATAGTCTTTTGGACCACCTTAAGTTAGTTTGATGCCAGATTTCACAAAGTATAATAATAATGTGCATGACATAGATGTGATAATGTGGGTAATGATTATTTATTTTAATTAATTAAATGTATTTCTAATGGATTATATGTAAAAATACTAGCTTTCTGCTCTTTCTTTATATACACTTTAATTGTGACAAATGCCATGCTCCTTCGTCTGTTTAATTTTCTTCAAAAGTGGCAGTTTTTCTTTGCATATTAATTCACATAAAAATATTACTGATTTATCTATTTAAAATCCATTACCCTAGTATACATAACTGATGCTGTCAGTAGCTCATATTGTTTTGTAAGGATTGTCGCATTTATTTAGTTCTTATACTTTACGCCTATCACAAATTTAAATTATACCACTTTTAGCACATTAATGGCACATTAATGGCACATTTTACTGCGTTTTATTTAATTCAAATATAGATTAAATGTAAAAAACAAAATTGAAATTGTTTTTAATCTTATAAGTAGTTTTATTCAAATTATTGTCACATCTGTCAGTACCTTTTTGATCGGAAATTGTTGTAATAATTATAATTTTAGTTGTTCTGGCAAGTAAAACACATCAAACATAATCAAAACATGTTATTATCTTAGAAAGTCAAACTGCATAATTATAATATGTTTAAGGCCCAGATTTTTGCAGATGCCATTTAGTAGTTATTTTACAATCAGTTAATATAAGCTCAGTTATGCAGTATTTGCAAAACACAAAAAACATTAAACTGCCTTATATTTTAACTTAGTTGAGAAGTTTTTTTGAAACATTATGAGAAACAGGATCAATTTCTATTTTCAAAAACAAAGAATCATATGGGCTCTTGCTATATATTTTACAAAATCCACTTAGTATATTCCTTAGAATTCAATTCTGTTTTCAAACACATATTTCTACAAACATAATCAGTCAATTCGCATATGATTTGTATAATGCAAAAAAAAGATGTTACTAATAACATAAATACCTTCATCATAGGTCAAATGAAATCCTCAGCTTCAAAAGAACAATTATGGATAGTTCAGTTTGGTAATAACTGTGAGTAAGCATTGATACAAATTTTTTCTCTAAATCCAACTAGTTTTATTGCAAAAGTTAGAGTTTTAACAGTATTTTAGTAAATTATTAAAGTTAATAATTATTAACAAATGTTTGCCAGCATTCAATTAGGACAGCCAATATCTTATTGTTGTTGTCTTTACGTTTGTGATAATAATTTTTCGCAGAAAAATATAAATGGTGAATCAAATGGGAATTAGTCATTGCTAATGAGGCTCACAGAATAATGAAGAATAATTAAAATTTTATTTACATACATCTTGCAAAAACAAAATAAAGAAAAGCTCCAATTTAAGCATGCAATATAAAATTATATCTAGGATAACTCAACAATTGTGAAAAAATAATGACACAACACATATCAACCCATATTATGATTTATAAACAAGATAACATGTTTATCACTCACACAATATCACATCAAAACTTGAAACTAAAATCTAGAACATTCGTGTCAATTTTGCACAATAATAACAATATGTAAATTAAGTTCAAAGTACAAAAACATCACAATATGTAGAAATAATTTTCCAGAGTATGTACATTGAATTAGTGACATTTGAATCAACCATTATCATCTAGTATTTATATGCTTACTATACTGACATACCTTAACAGATTTTTTAAAGTTCACTAATTGATCAGAGGCAGGGTCACGGGATGCCATATTTCCTTTTTTCGATGAATCAAATTAACCAACGGAGCGACACACTGGACGCGCACCACGAACGCAAATACCGCAAGATACGGCTTCCAGTTCTTTTATATACTTAGAGGTTACAGCGATAAACAACTATCGCAGAAAACATGAACGACCGGTAACTTGTCCACAATCACAACTTCTCTAAGTAGGTAATTAAATACATATGAAAGAGACTGGGGCACACATGTCGTTTTACTGAAATATTAAACTTACTGGTAAAGTTTAACAGATTTTTAACGAGTACCTGATCCTTAAACACAAATAAAAAAGGGTGTTATCTTAAATTAATGCGATTAATGAAAAATAAAATAAAAAAAACCGTAATATGACCTCGAACGAATCACAGATTAAATTGAACGTCACACTAGGGATGGTGCGTATTTACGCGACCAGGTTTTAAAACCAGGTTTCTGCTTCAAAGTGCGTAAACCAGGTTTCAGACCCTAAATACTTGCAATACCTTCAAGGTATTTTTACTCGGACGTACGCGAACCGAGTCTTGGTTGGACTGACGTACTGGGTATAAAAATACAATAACTAGAAAAATGAGATTTACTCACATGATTTTAAGGAACATAATCGCAAAAGCAAAGATAAACTTAGAAAACCTTGCAAGTATTTTTTTTGCCAAATACATTGTAATCATTAATTTGGATACAAATAAGGATTAATTTCCAACAAAATACTTTGAAAGTATTTTACTCTAGCCCGCGAGTCTAGCTCGTTCGAGTCGGCGGGCTTGCTCGGGGCAGCGTCGTGTGTAATCGGCAAGCCACCGCGTGAGCAAGATAGATAACGGTATCCCTCTTGTTATTTTGTTCGTTCGTTAACTGAATCTAGTCCTTAAATGATTCTCGATAATGAACCCATATTAGTGCATTATATGACCCTTTTAAACTCCTAATGCGTGCGAAATGTTACTTTACAACAACAATATGCTGATGTTGCTCGCGTATCTGAGCCATTCTACTGCTACTTGAATAAAGTTCATTATTGCGCGTTCAATGTAAATTATTAAACTTGTATAAATATTTTCAAATAATAATATTCTGGCTCGTCCGCGCGTTGCTATCTATTTTTTTTTGTTATATTTTGATTTGGTTATGTTGAGTTGACTTTGACTTAATTAATTACTTACTAAATATAGAAATAAATTTCAATAAAAATACATTGGTACAGTGCATATAGAAAAAAAAATACAAAATAAAAAACAATTAGGTACAGTGCACTGCGTGTGCTATAATGTCAATTAAAAAAAATGTTATTCTACAAGTAGGAAAGAAAGGCTTTGTTTCATTTTTTATTTTTCTTTATTACGGGTAGAGCGATCGCCTAAAGTAATAAAAGTTCTGAGTTCGATTCCCGGCATCTACGTGGAGCTTTTTTTATTTGTTTCTTTATTTCAATAATTATTTAACTGATCGAGTTAACTTACCTTACCACCCATTGTACTGCCGATCAATTAATTTATAAAAATAGCCTGAATAAAATTGTTTTAGCTGTCGCAAATTATGGCCTACAAATCAAACGACTCATAATAAAATATATAAAAATTTAATTTATAGTTTATTAAACTTATTATTCCGCACGTACGATTATGTTTCATATTTCAACGTCGTTATAGTCTATATTCTCGTGAAGTGACAAAAATACTTGCAAGTATATTGAGACCTGGTTTTTGGCGCTGGTATATAGTACCTTACGTACCAGGTAGCCCTGGTATTGAAATTTGCAAGTACGACTCATGCCTACGTCACACCAACAAAACAAGGCCAAGGAGTAGTTTCATGTTCATGCTATGCCTAATAAAGATGGAACAGTGGATAGCACTAAAACCTATGAAGTTGCCGTTCTACCGTGCTGGCCACTGAGCAAGGAATCACTACGTGGTGGTGGCCATTTCAAATCATAATATTTTTTTTTTGGCTGATCATTATAATTTCAAAGTAATTTTATTTATAAACATGGAATTCTTTTTCGAAAATCGTCATTTGTTTAATAGTTAGTGTTTTGTTTTCAACACATTTTTCGTCGTCATGGATAAGTTAAAAATTCGAGTAATTATGGAGTATGAGTACCGTCGTGGCAGCAAAGCGGCACGCAACATCAACGACGTTTACGAGGCGAAAACTACAAACGAACGCACCACCCTTTATTGGTTTGCCCGCTTCCGTTCTTGAAATTTTGACCCGAAAAATGAACCCCGTGGTCGTCCGAAAACTTTGGTCGACTATGACGAACTAAAGGGGATTGTGGAAACTGATGAAACTCAATCTGTGGCCGAATTAGCAGCAGCTTTTTATGTCAAGCTTCAAATCAATATTGGTCCATTTGCGTCAAATTGACAAGGTAAAAAAGGCTTGGCAAATGGGTTCTCCACGAACTCAATGACCGCCAGTGCGAAGTACGCGTCGAGACGTGCCTTGCACTGCTCAACAGGCATACTAATGAAGGAATTTTGAACCGCATTGTTACTTGTGACGAGAAATGAATCCTGTTTGACAATCGTAAGCGTTCAGCATGTTGGTTGGACCCTGGTTCAGCACCCAAACAATGCCATAAACGAAAACTTACCCCAAGAAAAGTGATGGTTACTGTTTGGTGGTCTAACGCGGGTGTAATTCATCACAGCTTCTTACCAAACGTGACGAGCATTACTGCAGATGTGTACTGTGAGTGAGAGTTTGCAAGTCTCCAACCAGCTTTGGTCAATCGTTCGGCACCACTGCTCCTGCACGACAACGCGCGACCTCATACTGCACAGCAGACGGTCTCCAAGCTACAAGAGCTGGGGTTGGAAGTTCTCCGGCATCCGCCGTACTCACCAGACTTTGCGCATACAGACTTCTCCTTTTTCCAGAATTTGGATAACTTCTTGGCGGGAAAAAAATTCAATACCCGAGAGGCAGTACAAAATGCCTTGGAAGAATTTGGTCTTCTGAAGAAACTTCCACGTCCTCGCGTTAAGTTTAACAAGCAAACCGGACTTCAGTGAATTAAAAATAGAGCGCTTGTATGGTAAATTATTACTAGAAATCTATAATATAAAAATGCTTATACGCTCCGTACATACATTTAGTACTTGTTCCTGAACACTAAAAAAATATTTTAACAACCATAAGGAGATCCGAGACGCGTTGTATCCTCCACCTACTGAACATTTGGAGGAATAGTGCCAACTCAAGAGGGCTATCTACAACACATTTTCTATTAGAACACTGTCTGTACATTATCGATAGTAATTAAAAAATAACTATAATATTACAAATCTTGTTTTCCAATAGGTACCTACAATTGCAAATTCTACTTCGATTATTCATAAAAACGTAAGCTGCTTATTAAACCTATTTAAACTAATGAACTGTTTTATCCCTTCCTGTGATTTTTAAATTAGCTTAATAGAAGAATACAGGACACCTTAATACTTAAAATAGGTTTATAAAGCCGCTGTCTTTTTTGCTAATAACACGGAAAGGTTTAATTATTCGTCTGTATATTTTTTTTATTGGAAGCATGAGATCAGAGTGTACGTAAGTGTGTAAGTGTACTTTACAATAAGATGTCACTTATGTTTTACTTTTCTGAGAGAGATAGGAAGAGATTCTGCTTAACGATTTAAAAAAAAATATATAAAATACCAAAGAAAGTAAAATACCAAGTAAAAACAACAATTTATAGTATATTCTTAATGGTGTCCATAAAAAACGGCTGCTTGCAAAAATGTCTATAACGTTGTCAATTTGTATAGCTTTGAGAGACGCCGGCGCCAATCGTTTCTAAATGGGCGAGGTGCATTGAGTATAGCAGAAGTGTAAAAGATGCATACTACATGTGGTATCATGATAATAAAATTACTACTAGTGTATCAAATTAATAATAGAAGGTTGAAATAATTTGTTGTCATTTTTAATATTCCTGCGTGCGTAGGAAGCTGACCGAAAGGAAGGATCTGATAGTTTGCGGTGCACGGTATGGCGACAAATTAAAAGGGATTATGTGAAAATATCGAAACACAACTAACTACCGTGAGTAGAGAACAATGACTAGTGAGTTTGCAGGCTGTGATAACGGTATATTAAGTACCTATCGAGTATAATATAAGACTCTTAAGGAGGGTAGAATTATACCTCTGCCCATGACATCCGGTTGGAAAAAAAAACTCGTTTTTCTGTGACGATGGGACATGTAACTGCGTCGAAATATTGAAGCCTCAATAACAAAAATTAAATCTTCAAACACGTGCGAAGCCAGGCCATAAAAATGCTGTTTTGATCAGTTAATAGGAATAGTTAATACTAAGTTTACTTGAAAGTTGATAAATAGAAATATTATATAATATCTCTATTTATATAACTTTTCCATATAACATAACTTTTCCAAAGTCCATTTCATAAATAGGCAAGAAATACCGTCAAATACGCTAACTTTGCCTGCAGGGGTAAGTATCTTTACCATATGAACATAATTTAAACAAATCGTTGACATGCAAGAATATTTTTACATTATGACAGCATTTAGCGATTTTGGGGGAAAATAGATAATATTTGAAGCAAGACTGACTATCGTGTGTGCTGCTAACATCACTCAGTGACTCAGCAACTTTTTAAAGCTCGTCGAATGAGCTGCTTGTTTTTGCGGGCATATTTCAGCGCAAATTTAAGTATGACTTGTGCCGGATGGCGTAAAAACAACTAAATTTAATTTATAGTATGTTATAAAACTCTATTTGTGGAGTGTTTTAAGGATAGTGTTACTGCCGAGGGCTTTGTAAAACTAAAGATAAAAGTATGGGCAAAGTTATTAAGTCCCGACCTAGTTATCTAGTGACAACAATGCCAGCCTTAAAAAATGACAGGGTTGAGACATTTGATGTTTTTCTTTTTTTTAATAAAATATTTAAGTAGTTATTCAAAGATGACATTACTTAGATTGAATGGTTATTTAGAACTCTTGCACTTAAAGTCATCATTTTATGTTAAATTGTTCATGAGAAAGAATTTCTTCTAATGGAATCTACGTCTAGTAAACTACTTTTGGTATATTCTATACCATTATACTAAATAATTTGTCAGTATTCTTTACGTTTTAACTTAAGTAAGAAAAAAAAGGATTTTAGTTTGAAAAAATTGTAATTCATTTGATATAGATATAATAAACGCTCAAAATTGTCATTTTGTTTTTTCTTACCAAAACTACTTTTATTATTCCATGTAAAAATACCATTTCCAACCAAAATAATTCTGTGATGACGACAATCAGTACCTACCCATTTATCAACTTACATAAAGGTACCAACCGTATTGAGTATTAGTTAGACCTTGGTCAGTCCACATACTAATGGATGTGATAATAAAATTTGTGATACTACGTTAAAATTTGTAAGTTGATATTATCTAGTTTAATCGACTCGACGAGTTTTAGTACATTCCTGACGATACGTTGTATAATGTTGTGAAATAAAGTGATAGGTATTGATCTTGGTGTCACTGGGTCTTAAAGACCCAAATATTGCGACACCTTTACTTGTTTTAAAAACCTATGATGTTCTACTATAAAATGCGGGTAACAGGAAATATAGGAAAGGAAGAAAAGGTTCTCGATGATCATAACGTGCCGCCTTTAAAAGGATCAAAACTAGAAAAATATATCAAAAGACAAAAATATGATTGGTCAGGAACACTAGGTTTAAATTATATCTGAAATATATGATCCAATTGATTTCATATTTTTTTCTCTTATCTATATTTATCAGGGATTTTCGTGTTAATAACTTTAAAGATTTGGCTGAGTTATCATTTATAAAATTATTTTTGTCATGCTCCTACCATTTTGACGTAAGGGCAAAAGCTATGGATTGGATACCTACATTTCAACATCAAACTTGTTTAACGAGTTTAAAAGTCATCAACCTCGTCTATTGACTCGTTCTTCTACGAGATTAACACACAAGCATTACGTATGACATAATCACGTAAGGTAGCCATTTCAAAATTTCAATATGTTCCTACCATATCTGACTGAAGAAAGAATCTTCTTTTGTTTACAAGGAAGGTATTTGGTAGGAGTAAGCTCTAATCAGCATTTAATACCCATTTTAGTACCTATACCCGTGTACAAAATAAATCTAAAGTACAAAGGATTTAAAAAAATCTTTTCTTTAACAGTATGTTATTTGAATTAGGTAAGTACTATAGTATTTTCAAAATCAGTCACATTATCTCTACGCATTTTTTATATTTCGACCACGTTCACAATCATGAGTATCATGACTGAAGCGTGGAGGGCGCGCAACGCTCAGTCATACGAGTAAGTATATGGCGTAATGCAAGGTCAACAGCGAATCAATAATACGTCGTATAAAGTTTATTATTCATAAACGCCTGTACTTTTCTTTTTTTTTCTCTGCTACTTCTTCGGCTGCTTGGCCACAAAAAAACATATTTTTTTGAAATCAAACACTTAGTTTCTTTTTTTACCCGACTGCACCAGAAGGAGGGTTATGTTTTTCGGGAGTATGTATGTATGTATAATTGTTTGGCACGCTCTGCGGCCTGAACGACTCTATGGATTTTAGCTTAAGAGGTGTCGTTAGATTCGTATTTACTGTGAGAGTGACACTGGGTATATCTAATTAAAAAACAAAACGGCGGATTTTTGGCGCCAAATTCAAATGTTTGGAACGCTCTGTAGCCTGAACAGCTCGATGGATTTTAGCTTCAAAGGTGTCAATTATTATACAAACTCATTCAATAATAAAAATCACCAAAATTGTAGCAGGCGGGACCCTTTCTAGAAATGGTAGCTTAGTGAATTGATAGCACATATCCATATTAGATTGCAGATTACTCCAATCTACTGACTAGACGACTGACTTGACAACTCAGATACTTATTAATGACAGCGTTAAATACTTTTTAATATAGTAAAAAAATAAAATAAATAACAATATAAGGTCAGTCTCTAACAACGGTAACTTTAAAATACGTTTCATTAATAGGACTCCAAAATAGTGATTACTGGATACAGTTAAATTTTGGTTATAGCATGACCATGAAAAAGATGGTAATCGGTCGATACGCTCGAGATATAAATTGATAATTACTTCGTAGGTACTCTATACTTACATTCCTGAATGTCAGTCTTCAGTGTATTTATAAAGACGTTAATGATGTTGCGATCGAAACAGCATCATCTATTATTTGTTTTATACTTGTTTAAATTATTCTTTATATTATTTAATTAATGTAAATTTTTCAAATAGAACTAAATCGGTAATAAAATTGGCTTTCATTTGACACATTGAACGCCTTTTTGGAATCATTGTATGTAAACAAATTAGCTTCTTTATTTATCTCCTGTAAAATTTAGTTTTTGATATTACCGCTTGTTTGCCCAGCGCCATGTAGGTAACTATACAATTTGTTTATGTATAGTGTTATTAAATTAAGATAGACTATCGTTTTAGTTTTGGTTCCATTCTTCCATAAAACAAAGGTTACCTATTATGTCAGAAAATTGAAGTGTTTCCTGAGAAAGTCCGATATAGAGTTTCCGTGACAAAATACGCGAACACCACGCGGGTTAATACTAAAAGTGCATATTCATAGTAAATTCCATGAATTTATAGGTAAAGATTGCCTACTTAAATTCTAAAGAGCTAAACCAATAGATAATTTGGAAAATAAATAGGTACTCTACCAAAGTGTAAATATTTTGGTAGCACATCGATTACTGCACAATCGGGCATTTGCGGTCAATAAATTATCTATAAAATATCTGTAAACATAAAATATTTGTCTGTGGCTTTAAATTACAATCGACAGCACATCTTGATTTTTTAAATTATAAATAATGTAATTTATATTATAATAGGACTTCTTTTGGCTCTTTATCTGAAACCTAAAGATCAGAGGAGACTGACGATGTAGCGTGTTTGCCCAGAACCTATTCACATCCGGTACGGTGTCGATAAGGGACCAGCACCGTAACAAAGCAGGTTAACTAACCGCCTCCTAATCCCACCCACCACAAAAAAAATGTTGTAAATATTTTTTTTAATTTTAATAATTTAGTTTTCAAAGTGTGTGACGTGACAAGCGTACTTGAATGAATATTTTTTATTGTACACACAGGAATACATTTACGATTACATAAACACAAAGAGCATGCTTTCAAGTACCTATTATCTAATCTGGACAAATAGGTAATTATTTACAGTTATGAATAAATTTATTAGAAAATTTTAAAAATTCCGATTCCCTTACCACTGTTTGATACATTACACATATACGATACCGATATTGAAAAACAGTTTCTGTTTAAAACATGGAAGTTGTAGGTAGGTACCTATTATGATTAAAGCTAAAGAAGTATTTCGTTCGCAAGTAGGCGAGCGACACCATATTGCCAGCCGTACCGTGCGCACCCGACTTTAGCCGAACGCCACCCGAAAGTACGATGTAAGTTTCGGCACGGTCGAAAGGTTCAGGTGTTGTTGGCCGAAACCGAACCTTTGGCCGAAACTTGATTTTTAGACCGAAACCGAAACTTCGGTTGGACACTAATTTCGGTGCTTTAGATCCAGCCGACTAGCAACAGGGCTATACAGGCGAAAACCGCAACACGCTTTCGCTTAGGTATATAAGCACTCTGGCGCGTTGAGTCCTCTGCATGCCCGCTACATCCACTTCCAGGGAAAGAGTTGTTGCGCTCGCTGGGCTAACAATAAATGCCATGAGAAGCCGGCTTTGCCCGAATAATGTTTATAAAGTCATAATTGTCTATTACAATTATTCTCATTGTCAAATGCTGTTCAAATAAAGTTAACTGAATTAATAAGTTGGCTTTTTATTCGCAAATTGCTCCCTGTATAAATATTATTTGCAATACCTAGTTACGCGTTCACGCAAAAAGCATCACGCCGACTACGCCGCCGCGCCGCCGACGCCGCCGCGCGCGTCTTTCGGATTTGGCCGCCACGCTGCCGCCGCGCGGGTCAATTTCGTATCAGCGCACACCTCTAGTACCTACACACAGTCAGACATTTTCACATTTCTGTGTAATGTGAAAATGGCTTCATTTGTAAAATAAACACTTTTTTATAAATAACAATTAATGCTAAGTGGTGTGAGGGGGGTATAATCGATAAAGCAAAAATATGATATATAAATAAAGCGTACAGCTACGCTGGATTGATAACATGTTGCGTCACTACACGATTGTTTTATCTTTTAACACATCACAAAACATATATACCTACGACGATATAAAACAAATATAACCTATCCAAAACATTTTCAATTCAAAGGCATTTAATTTTGTTAAGTAGGCAGGTAAGCAGGTATTAAGAACACGATACGTTCGTATTCAGAATATCTAATTAATAGTTATAAAGAATAAACATGTTAGAGGATATTCATAGTATATTAGAAGCAAATCATCTGTTTTAATGACTGCGACGGCCACGTCTATATAGCTGCACGAACGCAGAACGGAAAAGTTAGGTACTTCGTGGAAAAAGTATCTGAACTTAATTTCAATGTGTTAGAAAATTACATCTGTAAGTTGTTAAATTTTCAGTTAAAAATACCGTTCAGCAACTTATCAAAGTCTTGACAGCCGAAAATTTCGTCATAGTTTAATAAGCTAGCAACAACTAGAAAGCGATACTAGCGCCTCTGATCGGTAATTTTCATTAGTTGCAACCTTCGTGAGTCACATGAAATGAATAAGTGACAAGCATGATCGACTTCTTCAAACATCAGCGTACGATCAAGCATGAAACTGCCATATTAGAAACGATTTCAGTTTTACTTTTGCAAACGCCTCCTTATTTCGCAGATCAGATAATTCTTTCACTATCGCAATTTCAGCAATAACTGTCGTGGCGAAAAGTACGTAATAGATAAGATAGATAGATGGATAGGGTAGGCTTAATTCTACTCAACCTGAACCTCAAGCTGACTAGATAAATACGTTATGTAAAGCGAATAAATTGTTACCTAGGTACCTACATAAGCGCACCACATTGCTCTGAGCAATTATGTGCGGTGAGCAATTTGCTCACCGCACATAATATATATATATATATATATGTATATATCTTTATGCTAGAACAATAGTGAAATTAAATAGGTAGTGTTTAGCCTTCACGCAAACATTCTATCAATGATAGTCCCTCTAACAATGGAGGAATTACGACTTCTTATACTTTTCGGTGCATTAATTATTGAATTAACACTGTGTTTCAGTTATTAAAAATGAAACTCACCGAATAAGTGCATATTCATTGCAAATTATTATTATTAATATTATTTTGGTAGATATTACACAAGAGGCTAGTCACTTCAATTTTATACATACGTAGGTAGGTAAGTACTAAAATAATGCGTGGTGAATACTGCAGACAATATTACCTATAACTCCCTCCCTGCGTCTGTATTTCCGAGTACTTATAACCCGTCCTTTTTTTAAAGTCAGGGTGAATAGGCACCTTCTGGGTTAGCTCGTTCCATCATGGATCCTGTCTTAGCCCCCGGGCTTGATTGGGGTCAAGAGCAAACCCATTTTTAAAATAATAGGAAATGTACCTACATAATATTTAATGCAAGGTAAAAAATACTTTGTTGTTAACCCTGTATCACGGAGTACTAAACCAGTTATATAGTATTTGCCCAAAATATTTTTTTTTACTAAGAGCTTTATTTTTTTAATCAAAATAAAACAAATAATTTAGATAAAAAGGTTTAACATTTTTTTTTAATAATAAATCGTTTAAAATTTCACTCACTCAGTAACTCAATAGATTATAGAAAATATGAGATTCCTATATCGATTGTGGTTTTTGCGTTTTAATACACATACAATATGGTTATTTCGGATAGTAACTTTC
The DNA here is from genome assembly GCA_927399485.1 of Calamotropha paludella. Lineage (NCBI taxonomy): Eukaryota > Metazoa > Arthropoda > Insecta > Lepidoptera > Crambidae > Calamotropha > Calamotropha paludella. The sequence continues at coordinate 30,837,463 of OV656803.1, forward strand.
TATACACTGACAATTTTCTGTCTCAAAACTGCACCGTGTGCTCGGTTTTCTATTTAAGTAAATATTAACGTAACGGAATGTCAATACAAATGTAATTATTCGATATAGTTTGCTATTGATCCCACTTAAGGCCGGGGGCCAGGACAAGATTCAAGATAAAACGAGCTAACCCAGGAGGTGCCTTTTTACCCTGGCTTTGAAATCGGACGGGTTAACTTATAACCCGAACCCGTCCACCCGTACACGGAGGGTGTACACTGCTTTGCTTTACGCATTATAAAAGATGTTGAGAAACGTTTGGTGCGACATATAGAAATAGCAACCAAGACAGCAGTGCCTTTGGATGTTCAATAGAAGACATCCACTTCTCAACATTATTTTAGTTATTGGTAGTAAATTGCTCTATAGTGAAATTCGAGCAAATCAAAATAAAATGCATATTTTGCAACGCTTTAAGAAATTTTATATTATATATTATTAGTGTTCCCAAATGAGAACTGGGGAAGCTAACCAGTCATATCATAAGACTATCAATTCAACCAAAATATATGCTTACCTAGGCAGCCAGTTAGGTAATTAGTGTGCGCTACTATCTATTCGAAATCTCTATGAATATACTTATATAATATAATATAATATACTTCCATACAAAAACTTTGTTAAAAAAAACAATTGTTATTTCTCACAGTGGTTTGACAACCACTGCCCTTTTTGAAATTATTTTTATAGAATCTTCACTCGCGAGGGGGATGAACGATCTCAGTCTAGAGAAACCCTACACCTATTTTGATTAATTCCGTCTGGCTATTAGCACCTAAAACTTTGTATTCAGGAAAAATAATGAAAAAGTGAGCAATAGCTTCGACAAAATACACAACTGAAAATAACACAAGCGTTACAGTGCTTACTTTGGGCTAGGCTAATTTGGGTGACCGTAGGAAATAATTATTTATTTAAAGGGAAAGTCCGGATAGCCAAAAAAGAGAGGCGATCTTATCTTTTTATTTTTAAATTCACCTACCACACATGGCACTTGGGCACATTCCCCAGTGCCGATCTACCCAACGCACCTTACCGATCAGAGGCCTACATTTATATAGATAGGTAGGTACTAACTAACCTACTAAAGATAAAATATTAAACTAAAATAAAAATAACACTTGGTTAAACAAGTTAGCTGCTAATAAATAAAAAAGTCATATTATAAACAAAATACCTACTTCTATAATCAAAAGTCGTCAAGGTCAATAGCGGCCTTAGCAATCAACAACAAGTATTTACATTGCTAAGCTAAAAACACTCTTAATGATATCGCCTTGGTCTAATCTATAGAGAGAATTCGAATACCTACTTGCTGACAAGCTAACTTATGTTATATTATTACATAAAGTACCTATCTACTTAATAATCCTTTAAGTAGGTACCTCATGCATTGTATCACATTTTGTGTTACCTGGGCTTGATAACAGGTGGGTAGATAAGCATTTGTAGATTATTCGAGATTGTAGTTCAAAGGTGAGATTGTTATTGTTGAAAAACACACAGCGGTTGAAAATTTTTATGATTCTTATAGGTATTGAAAATTAGGAGAGGCTTTGTGACGATATAATTTATGGGATGATATACGCTAAAATTTAAATATGATCAAAAAATAAAGCTACTTTTCTTTGCAGTGAACCTCTTGTACGCCAGTAGATAGGTAATTAGGTACCTAATACGAAAAGATGCAAACAGACTGTACTAGGCTATTAAGCAAGATCCCGATTCAAATGGCGATTTACCTGTGTAGCATGTACTAGATACATGCGTAAAATAAATATTGTAAAAATTGGTAGAAATACATATTTGTTTGTAGGCCTATTATTAAATTAGGAATAAAATATATATTATCAGGTGATTAACCAATGTCATTGTAAATGTAAAATTGAGATTAGATATCAATAATTACAATAATAACCCACAAAGGAAACTGATATTGTCCTACGTCAGTTCTAGAAAACAAACAAATCAGCCTATAGATAAGTATCTTTATCAATCTTATTGGTAAGTACCTACACGACATTGAATCGATATTAATTCTCTTTGGTAGGAACCTACAGAATACACTCAAAAAAATACAGAATTTCATGTTAAATTATTTTGGAGTTCATGAATTTCATGTTACATAGGTATATCATTATTTTTTGGTATTATTCAGTCCCGTCGGCCGCAGTATCTCTTCGAAAAGCTAATTTTCTCTCGGCGAGAAGTCAGATTTGCGTCTAGACTTACCTGTCCGAGACACAGTTCGCCTGCCTTTCGTGGTAGCTTTCGCTATGCTGCCACAAAATGCTGGAATAATATTCCACCCCCAATAAAACTTTCAGTATCAGTTTGTTCTTTTAAACTTAAATTTAAAAATATTTACTTTGTCGCCAAATCTTAACATGACAGATAACTGTGTTCAACAATAGTATTTATTAACATAATTTGCCATTTTTTAAATAATTAGTATATATTGAGATCGTTGTATGGTTTTCAATGCAATAAATAGATAAAAAGTCTGTGATTAGGTAAAATGGGAACTGTATTTATTTATGTAGAGGCATATATCGCAGCTTTAATACTATAGGGGCACAATTCGAAAAAGATGATTGTTGGAAGAGCACCTTTAAAGATTTTTGAGCCCCTGTATTGTTACAAAATCGGTCATAAGTAAATTAGTAAAATAAACTAGTACTAGGATAAATTTAATATGCGATAAATATTTCATGCTTAGTGAACATGCTCTTATGATGTTTTATGATTTTGCTTTCAATAGTTTAATTTACTTATGACCGATTTTGTGACAATACAGGGGCTCAAAAATCTTTAAAGGTGTTTTTCCAACAATAATCTTTTTCGAATTGTGCCCCTGTAGTATTAAAGCTGCGATATTTTGTTTTCAATTGTTGTCTCTTTTGGTCTGCACACGCACGCATCTAGGTTGCCACGTTATACCAGCGTTGCAGGTGATGTCTATGGATGGATGGATGTCGATGGTGATTATATATATAATCGTAACTAAATCATATATACAGGGCGTCCCAAACTTATGGGACATGAAGGGGAAGTACCTTAAATATCGTAGATAGTGAATTTTGCTCAAAGAAGACTTTATGTTATTTTTAAAAGTTAGTAATTCTGCATTCATAGATTTTCTAAAAATTACTTGCTTCGTCTGGGAATCGAACCAACTTAAATGTAAAAAAAAAAATCACCCTACTTTTATGATGCCAATCGAAAGAATAGCTAAAAATAATAAATTAATGTAGTTCTAAAATTTGAAAATGGAACAGTCTGTGCGAGCGTTGAAGGCAAATTTAAATCGAAAATAATGTTGTTCTTAAATTTGAAAATGGAACAGTCTGTGCGAGCGTTTATTTTTCGGATATTGATCTGTTTAGTCTTAATTCACTTACACAAGTGTTATTGTGTTAATTTATTGCGAACATGGCATATCAAGTAAGTTTTGATCTAATGGAAGCATATTTTTTGAATGATAAAGATATCTCTAGAAGTTTGCGGTGGTATAGCGTAAAATATCCTGATAGACAATTACCGTCTCGTAAAGTTTTGAAAAGGCTTGTGAACAATTTGAAAACTCTGGGACGTTTCGATAAACGCCCAAGAGAACCACAGCAAGAAAACCGTACGATCAACGACGAAGAACTTGGTATTTTAATTTACTTTTCGGCTTTTCCGAAAGCATCGGTGAGAGAAGGAGAACATGAAATTGGAGTTTCGAAAAGCAAAATACACCGTGTATTAAAAAAACACGGTTTTAAGAGTTATGTTGAAGGACGATTGGTTCAAAAATTACTTCCGGGCGATACAGAAAGGAGAAGAAATTTCTGTCTTGATATCCAGGCACGCTTGCTCGAAAATCCAAATTTTTTGGATAATATTATTTGGACAGACGAATCTAACTTTAGCAATAACGGTATGTATAACCGCAACTATAATCGTATTTGGTCTAAAGAAAATCCCCTACGAGTCACTGAAACGAATAACCAAGTGCGTTTTTCACTCAACTGTTGGTGCGGACTTTTAAAAAACCGGGTTTTCTTAATCCAATTTTACCAAGGAACCTTGAACACGGAAAAGTATTTAGGAATACTTCAAATTTTAAGGGATAAGATAAGAAATCTTTCCGCGGCGGAGCAAGAAAACTTAATTTTCCAACAAGATGGAGCTCCGGCTCATAATAGTCGGAGAGCAGCAGATTTTCTAAATGAATGTTTTCCTACATGGATTGGTACAAATGGACCGATTAGATGGCCGGCCAGATCCCCGGACCTTACACCATTAGATTTCTTCTTTTGGGGATACGTGAAAGATATGCTATACAAAAAGCGATACGAGAACGTGGGCGAGTTGCAAACAGAATTGTGCCATATCACATCGAGTGTTCACCATAAAATGATAAGAAAATCAACAGGCAGCGGACTCATTAAAAGATTGGAGATTTGCGTAAGACAAGAGGGATCACATTTTGAGCATTTAATTAATTAATTTACAAAAAAATACCTACTTAATTGACTACGGCAGTTTCATGTATGTTTTTAATTTGATTAAAATATTAATTTCACGTTGTTCCTTTCTTTTAAAAAACCATGTAACTTAAGCATAGTTATTATTTTTTAGCTATTCTTTCGATTGGCATCATAAAAGTAGGGTGATTTTTTTTGACATTTAAGTCGGTTCGATTCCCAGACGAAGCAAGTAATTTTTAGAAAATCTATAAATGCAGAATTACTAACTTTTAAAAATAACATAAAGTCTTCTTTGAGCAAATTTCACTATCTACGATATTTAAGGTACTTCCCCTTCATGTCCCATAAGTTTGGGACGCCCTGTATATTATATGATTTAGTTACGAAACCAAATAAAAAAGCTTTGAATTTAAATTACCTACTTACTTAGGTTTAACTTACTTTATATGTAAAGATACTTGTCACACATTGATAAGATTCACCTTTTAGGCAAATATAATGATAGGTACACAGGGTTTTACTAAGGTTGGAAGTAGATAAAGTGACGATGCTCGCAACAATTTAGGAAGGTGAAGGATCTATAAGTGGCGCCCCTCCAAATATGAAGTTTGATTTGTTAAAACAGTTGTTTACTCTTACACTATGAATAGCTGTCAAATACCCCGCGATCGTAGTTTGTCTTACGATTCGATTGAATTCCCCTCCCTCCCCCATGTGAACGCCCGTTTAATCACTCGGCTTACAAGCCTACAGGTGACGTATCGAGATGAAACATGTACTAGAAACATGTACAGAAATGGTTGACCCGGGAATTAAATCAATGACCTCAGTGTTAGCGATCGCATACTTAATACATTAGAGCCCAAAGGCATTCGAATTTTTATAACCACCCTACTAGGTAAGGTAGGGTTACGGTACCAGTGGCCAGCCAGGCACCAGTATTCAGCCTTTTACATCGTTTATTGGCCATAAATATCTCTATAATCAAATCAATCACTCATTGGTTAATGTGTCACGCGACGCGACAGGGGATAGAAATAAACTCGTTCATATCGGTGCTGTCCAACGACAAGAGCAATAGTGTCAAGTCCGCCATATTTTTTATTATACGTAGTGTTCTCTTAACAGGTAACAAAGAACCTACTTTATTATGAAATGTGATTGTGTTTTCTACATGGTAGCTTTATACATTAGTTCATGTATTAAATTATATTAAATTTTAATAAAAATATCGCTTTTTACTTATAAATTGAGAGGGCTGACCATTGGATACAAAAGATCCAATGGACAGCCCCGGGGCTGATAACTTAATTTTAAAATTACTAGACGACCATTAGAACCGATAAATATAAATTTCCAAATTTAGTACGACAAACATTTCCTAATGGTCGAAAACCCAGTGAAAAGCCACATTTTAAATTATTTTTCCATGCGGCTGATCACTGGGTGTTGAAGATCCAGTATTCAGCCACGATCTTATTTAAATGGTATTTTTAGGGACGAATGTGGTTATTTGTATGAGAATCTATAAGCAATACTTAAGTTTTACCTGAAATAACTATAAAATGTATATTTATAATCAATTATTATACATATTCATTTTATAACTATTTCTTACTTACTGAGCACTGGTTTCATCGAGGCTGTTTACTGGTTTTTAGAGGCTGTCCACTGGGACAAAGTCCCATTTTTTGTTTAAACGTAATTATATATTTTATTAAGAAAATTATTGTTTTTGACATATATTTTTTAAAAACTATAATAAACAATAAATCCAATCATGTTGGACGTTTCATTATCCGACATATGCTGTAGAAATGGCACCTGTTCGAACATCAAAAAGTCGTTATGAGGCTGACCACTGGTGCCTTTACCCTAATATGTTTTGAATTTTATGTTTGTCGCTTTAAAAAAGCTTTATAGGATTGTCTTAAACGCTGAAAGGCATCTCCACTTTTACACATTTCTATTCAGGGGCATGTGTATTAACTTACTTTATGCATTGTAGTTCAAAGTATGTCTTATTTAAAGAAATATAAAAAAACGGAAGGCTTATAGGAGCATTTTGTTGTCCGTTCGTTTGCGTACATTATGTTCCTTTTTCTCACAAACGTGTTTAGGGATCAAATTGAAATTAATATCGAATACTCAAGTCTGCAATCTCTTGAAATAGTAAAAAATAAAATCAAGATGAAAAGAAGTTTTAGATGAAACTTTAAAGGAGTAGTCAGTACCCAGAAGATGAAGAGTTGGAAAAATTCGAAAGGACTGTCAGTTTTAATTTTAGAAAGCCTTGTTTCACCAAAGCTTGGTGGTGAAGGGCCTAGGATTTATTATTTTAATTTATTTGTAATTAAAATAAGTATATAATATTTACCAAGACTCTTGCTTAAAAAAGAGGTTTCTATTTAATTTATAGAAATTATTTGTTGAAAACAATAGCTGGATGCAGTGATAACAGAGGTGAAAATTACATCTTGAACCCAAGTACGTCATATCATAATTGTATCTCTTTCATTGTTATGAAATGCGGTATTTTGGTTACATACATTGATAGATAACACAGGTCAACTAATAAATAACATAAAAATAGTGCCGAGACACGGTTGATAGTTTCTTATTAGGTGTGTATTGGTAACAATACAATATTTGTCTTTTTTTCCTACGTGTATTTTTCGATCCAACCTTAGTTTTGAATATAAGCTTGAATCAGTACTTTTGTGCGCATAGTTTGTAGCCTTACCGACGCATTTTTATAAATACATTTATTTTCATATCATGTCTTCATCGCAAAGAAGTTGTCTCAACAATCCAAATTTATTTTGCTACATCGGTGGTACATATTTTTATATGTATATAATCTCCAGTGGGGCAGCAGCAGCACACAACCTAAACGTAAACTGTTTTGTCAACTGTTTATAAAGTGAAGTAAAAACTTAATGTGGTTTCCATTGTTTACTTTTATTACAACAACAATTGCGGTAAAAAATATCATTAATTTTTGCATTTTGAGAATTTGACGTGAATTGTTTTATCAACTATTTATAAAGTGAAAAGTTAATGTGGTTTTCATTGTTTATTACAACAAAAATTGCGGCAAACAGGTAATTAATTCTTGCATTTTAAGGATTTGATTAGCGATATAATCTCATATATTTGTTCTTTGATTATTAAATGGGTTATGTTCAGTGCTGAATTTACACATTTGCCGCCCCAAAGCTATAAAATTTTTACCGCTCCTACTGACCTCTAAAATTAGATTCACTGTTCACAATAACGTTAAATCCATTTTTAGGGAATAATTTTGTTTCAAGATTATTTTTACAACTTTTTGGGTATATGTTTAAGCTGAGAAAAGTTAAGCTTTGTTTTTACTGCACTATTACTTACTGAAAAAAAGTAAGTAATAGTGCAATTTTCTGGGCCAATTTTGCCGCCCCCTTATTTTGCCGCCCTAAGCTTCAGCTTTTTCAGCTTGTATGGTAAATCCGGCATTGGTTATGGTACAATTTTGACTAAAAAATATTATGACTCATATAAACGATCGTATAAAAGTCAACTACTTTTATTTAGTATTCAATGAAATTTTTCAACAACGTTTTCTTATGACATTATCACGTAAAATTATCGTCCGTAACCGAGTTTTTTAAAGACAACCGATTTTTTTTAAAAATCTAGTTCGCCAGCACGCACGGGCATCTTTTTGGCATATATTTCTGGGTGTTTTGACATGTATGGATCCATCCATGTGTGCGCACTTATCGAAGTGATAACTTGGTGGCTTTTTCTAACATTTCCATAGAGTGAAGAAATAGTCTCAGTGACATTCGTGCACGCAGGCTCTGACGCCTAACCCAATGAATTGAGATTGTGAAATGCATGTTACCTACGACTTTAACAATGTATCCAAATTAAGGATGTGACAATGATTAACTTGACGTTAACATGACGTGAAAATGATATAATCTGAAAATATGAGATAATGGATATCAGAGAACTATAACAAATAACTTTTTATATTGGGAAACACTTAAGCGATGATTTACTCTGAAACACATTACTGAAGTGGATAATGCTGTGATGTTACTGATAAATTTCCTGACTATCAAAACTAGCAATTTCCTAATAACTTAATGATGCCATTCTTAAAAATTAGTTAATTTTAGTTTAATATACATGGCCTGCTTTTAAAAATATTTAGATACGCGTAGACTTTTAAAACAAGATTAAAATTCCATTTAGGATTTACCAATTTTGGTTGATAACGGGTTCAGTTATCTAGGACATGTCGACCTAAGTACATGCTTAAATATGTATGCGTAGATAATGACCAGACATTTGGTGCGATAATTAAAATAGACTAAATAGTAATTATGAATAATATTAAACAATTTAATTGGTCATCAATAGAAATGACATTAATTAGTTAACCAAAAGTTAAAGTTATTTTACATGTTTTGGTAAAATGCAACAAAACGCAAGTATTTAATTAATTTAAAATGCTGCGTAGTGCAATATTATTGGTTATGACTGATTGTTGCATCCCTAATCGAGTCTTTGTTGTTGTGCAAGTTTCAAAACTCTAAATCGGTCCAGCAGCTGACACATGCGTTATGAACGAAATTAAAAACTAGTAATTGGTTGACAACGTTGTGACGGATCGGCTAAGGCGAATTATCTTCAGTTAATAAGTTGATCAAGATTAAGGCTGTTCCAGTGGAGCGCGCAACAGCAATGCGTACGATCATTGTAATAGCCATTGTGAATATCGCCGAGATATTTCTAAGCTGCTTGGACATTTCCAAGTTAGTGCAATTCAGTCTCATATAAAGTTTTATTAGTGTTTATAACTAATTACAAAAACTTCAATTGAATACCGTTTTTTTTTTTAAACAAGAAGAGTAAAACTAATTAGTGGGGCTTTTGATAGTGAATAAAAAAAACGGTAATGTAAATAACTAAAAAACCCGACTATGTTTCTTTGTAATTTGGGAATGTAAAAACCCTCCAAACAAAAAACAGTAATTATAAAAACAAAAAAATGAAAAAAACCCTAATACAAGAAAGTCGTCATACCCGATAGCACTTTACTTAAGAAATGCCAATGTTGTAGCAGTCGGGACCCATACTAGAAATGGAGGCTTAGTGAATTGAGAGTACATATCTATGTATATTATATTGCAGATTACTCCAATCTACTGACTAGACGGCTTTCTGGAATGGGTCCCGACTGTTACAACTTTGGCGATTCTTAAGTTAAGTGCAATCGGGTATGACGACTGTCTTGTTTTAGGTTTTAATCATTTTTTAGTTTTTCATATTACTGTTTTTATTTTAGGGTTTTAACATTTCCAAATTACACAACAACGCTGTCAAGTTTTTAGTTTTTTAAATAACTGTTTTTTATTATTTTGATATACCTACCCAGTGTCACTCTTACAGTAAATACGAATCTAACGACACCTCTTAAGCTGAAATGCGTCGAGCCGCTCAGGCTGCAGAGCGTACCAAACAGTTATACATACATACATAATCTCGCAAAACATAACCCTCCTTCTGGCGCAGTTGGGTAAAAACATACATACTGTATTTCCTTTAACTGCTGGTGATATTACCGCTTATGAATATACCGTAACTAATCTTCATGGACGTCGTGATCCTGTAATCCTGTAACATGTCGCCAATCAACAAACGTATTGGGCTATAATGTTTAATAGTAAGTATCTAGGAAAGTTAAAATGCCTGATTGATTGGCTTCGTCTGATAAAGTTAATAGTGACACATCACTTTTATATTTCAACGCACTATATGTCGAATTTCTTAGCCATGGGAGGTGATGTAATGAAATGTTTACAATTGCATTAAATATTTCTGTGAAACATTGACTTGTACAGACATGTCATCCGGACTTAATCGCATTGATATCAAACAAAATATATTGCAACACTCTAAAGCACTTCAATAATAAACAAAAAATGAATTATTGCTGTAATTCACGATCGACCAATAAATAAAAAAAAAATTCTCATAATTTCTAATGAAATATTATATAATATTTGGTTATTTATTATTTTTATATCACAAATAATTGTTACATAATAATTATAATATCGAAACAGGTATATAGTTCTTACACTTCCGCGCCTCACAAATTTAAATAAAAACATTTTAGCTGAATTTGCTATAAGAATAAATGCTTGCTTTTAATATTTAATTCTGACGTTTAGACTCCTTAACAGAAGTTGTGTTCATAGCATGAATAAAGTAACTAAAGTTTACTATGGTCATCGTGTGAGCGCGGCTCCAATTATAGTAGTTTTTTGAATTTTTAATCAAAACATCAACATCATCAGCATATTAACGTCCCAACTCTTGGGTCACTTTCCTTTCCTACGGACTAAACACCGTAAGAACCCACTACGCGGGCCCAGCGCGGTTTTGTAGGTGCTAATAAGTTATTAGCATGGGTCGCGACGCGACCCCATCTGTAAATTCGGCATATTTGTATTAATTCAGACATCTTCGTCCGCATTCGCGTTCATTATTTAATACGGATTTAATTTGTAAAAATAAAAAGAAGGAGAATGGAAGATTCATTCGATCCAGAACCAAGGACGTCCGGTATGGGTAAGAAGTCTTGTTTAAAAAGCGATTTTGCCATGATGTTAGATTCATCGAGTGAAGATGAAGGAGAACCTAATAACAGTAGCCCTGATGCTCTTCTCCAAAAGTAATTAGTTAAAAGTCTTCTTAAGTATTTGAATATGATAGAGCAAAAAGGTACCCATACTGTTGTTAATCTATATTCTGATAGCTGTGCTGGGCAAAACAGAAACCGAGGAATGATATCAATGTTAATTTATTTCTTGAAAAGCGCAATAACAATAACACAAATAAAGGTAACTTATTTTTTACCTGGATACAACATGATGCCTGTTGACTCTATTCATAGCACTATTGAAAGTTTTGTTCGTAATAAAATAGTATGGGTTCCCTCTGAGTGGCCAACTATGATTACTAATGCTAGACATAATCCTAAAAGTTACATTGTAATTTTTTTAAAGAATGGAGACTTCACTTTCATAAGCTTTATTGCCAGCAAAATTAAGAATTAATTTCAATTCGTTAAGAGTGGTGCAATTACATCAAAATAATTTTATTGTTAAATTTAAATACGGTTTTTGGAGAAAGTGACAATAACGAAGTTAATTTCGAATCCATCATCCGATCGAGAGCAAACAATGCTGCTGTCCAAAAAGGACCCACTTCTTTATACGTCGAAGAGCCTTAATTTCAGGAGCTATGCAACAAAAATAAAATACCAAATAGATACCATCAAGAATATTTAAGTATAAGGCATGATGGAACCATACGTCATGCTTTATTAGATGAAACGGACGAAGATGATTCAGATAAAGAGAATTAAAAATCTTTTATTTTATTTTATTTTCTAGATTTCCTTATTCCAAATGTTTAATATAAAAAATATTTTTCAATTATAATATGGCAATTTCATTTAAGAAAGTTTTAAAATACCTATTATTATTAATTTATCAGATATAGTTTTTAGAACATAGTAATTTTAATAGATATTTTTATAGTAAACGCCAAAATAGCCTTAGATTATGACAGCAAAAATAATGTAAGCGCCATAAATAACATAAATACTTATTGCTTTTATTTCTTCTTCAATTATATATGTAAATGTTTAAAAATTATTAATGTATGAAAAAAAAATTAACGAACACATTTCTGTTGAAAAATATTAAAAAAAAACCTTCTGTAAAGTTTGGTTTTTGTCGGTTGCGCTATAACGGCGGTAAAGGCTCAATATGTACTAATTAATTTAACTCTAGGTATCATCACAGTGGGTGGCGTCGCACAGGCCGTGTAGAATATCACGTTAAGTGCGTAACGAGGACTAAATCATCCCTCATGCAACTTCTCTGTGGTGCTGCAAGGAAAAACGTGAACTTCTCTGTCGTGTGACGGGCATAGCTTCGGTTTGGTCCAGTGTAGGAAAGAGATAAATATGTTGCACCTCGTGCCGCAGGAACGGAAAGTATACAAAAATTGGTGTTATGCCGTCGGTGCAGGCAGCCCGCGCCGTCAGCTCGGAAGGTGAGGCAGGTGTGGCTGAAGTGGCGCTAGAGCCCTCGCCCCCGCCGCCCGCCGCCCGCCCCCTCAATCCCAACGCATCGCGAGCCGAGCACGTCTCTCGCAGCCATTGAGTTGAGTGGTCCGTCAGACAACGACATTGAAATAACTCATATAAGATACTTTCGAGTAGCAACGAGCAAAAGCGACGTCTCCGAGTTTTCCTAATCATTTTACTAAATGATGTAATAATGTGAATGTTTAAGTTATATGCAAATATTTAAGTGACATGTAATTATTTAAGATTTTGAAATTGTATATTACCTATCCAAATTAAATTAAATATTTCCTACATTCACACCAATTAGCCTAGCCCAAAGTAAGCACTGTGAGGCTTGTGTTATGGATACTAGGGTAACGGAAGACATACACATACATAAGATACATAGACATGTAATATCCATAAAAATATATATAAACCATGACTCATTATACAAAATTATTTCTTTGTATTCATCATACAAACATCTGCCCCTACCGGGATTCGAACCCAGGAACGTCGGTGCGAATGGCAGGATCGCTACCGTTGCACCTTCCTCTTCTATCCTTATCAGTTAATCATTATCAGTCCTTCATCATAAATTTCCCACCACCACTTTTATCTCCTGCCCCGTCATGTATGGTAAATAAACGTACATTGCGCCCCATCAGCATTTCCTCGATCAAATGTATTTGTTTTATAATTTTAATTAATTTCGTCTATAAGCAATATTAGTTGGTTTTATAAATTAGTTCACAATTAGCAATCATCGAGTGTTCTCTCGCTATTATCATTTATCAATAAACCTTTTACATACATCAAATCACTTATCATTTTAAAAAGTTGTGTGGAACACCATACAATACTACGACCCAGAGAAGGGAAAGATAGACGTAACGCCGCCATATACAAACTTAATATTGGCGTAAGATGATAATATTATTAGTTGAAGTATGATTAAAAATTAGGAAAATTTTTCACACACACTTTAAACTTCAAAGAAGTAGCGTAAACCGATGTCCTGTGAAAGAAGATGAAATAAGGGAATTTTTTGAGCGTGACGGCAGACTATCACAGATTACTCAAGATACTTAAGTTCCTTGATTGACATCCTTTTGATGGTTACTCTAATAATTCCAACCTTGCAGTTCTTAATATATAACTTTTTAAAGTGAAAACTTCTTTAGCGCCGATGTTCACTTTTTGTGATGGGTAAAAAATGTGAAAATCGCGTCAAGACACGTGACTTGATCGAAAATTCGTAAGACGGAGGGCAGAGCGCTTGCACGAGTGTGCTGTTACACCCCTTAAATGTTTGCACTATAGCTGACAACCCAGCTGATGCTGCCGCATCAGCATATCAGGGCAAGCTCTGCCTCGCGTCGCCATTTTCAACTCAGTTCCCTTCAAGCCTTTGTTCGTGTCGGTTCTGTCTTAAAATTAATTCAGCCGTTTTTTTTAAACTCAAACCCTGGAACTCGTTATAACATTGGTGGCAGCTTAAAAGGGATCCTCGGTACGTCTTCTAAGTCCGCGTGTGTCGGTTCCCAGTGATTTAAGTGTAAATTCAGTTACTGTTCACCGCATCTCACTGCTTCACACTGTATCCCACTGTGTCCTACTCTTTAACCTGTGGAACCACGCTGCTATAACAGGACGCTGTATCTACCTCCTACGCTGTACCCTGCAGATGCCGTACCGTACTCCAACCCTGCCTTCTGAAAATAATATACTCTGACATCGTAGTGCGTGGACACTACACCCTGACTCTGCGCTGTATCCTGAAACCATATCCAGACGCTGTACCTAAACGGTGCAACAAAATAAAGTGCGTTGTTTTAGTGCAACAAAATAAAGTGCGTTATTACCTGTGAACATTCAAATTATCATATACGTGTACCCGTGACGCTTTTATCGTTCAGGAATGCAATTAACGCTTCCTGTCGCCGTCGTCGCCATATTCGCCGTTCATACAACATTGTTGCTGTGAGTCTGGTCTTTGTTCTGTTACTTAATACCTACTTATTTCTTTGTTCCATATTGTACTAATTATTTTACTGTGTCGTTGCCTTTTCTATTAATAGATTAACATTGTGTTACTGTTCGTGTATTAATTATTGTATTAAGAATTTAGTAATTTATAAAATGACGAATTCCAAATCGCTAGAAGTGGTAGACATTGAGCACCCCCTGACACTGAGGACGAGAGAAGCCTAAGCCCCTGTCCGAGTGAGAAAAGAACTTACTCAAAAAATCATCTGCCATGTTACCTCCTACATCAAGCTTAGACTTAAATATTCTTATAAAATTCATAAAGCCATATGATGGCAGTAGAGACACATTGAATTATTTTATAATTAATTGCAATAACGCTTATGACCTCGCGAATATTTCTCAAAAGCAAATCCTTTTTAAGTACATATTGTGCCAACTCCAAGGGAAAGCTGAAGTGGCTTGCTCCCAAAAAGACTTCAACAGTTGGGAGCAATTAAAGCACTTCCTCACAACACAATTAAGTGAAAGAAAACAGCACTCGCACTTACTTATTTGGGATACACGCTGCCAAAATGTTAATTAAAATTCTGAATAATTATTGGTAGGATCGAAAAAATTATATGACAAAGCAAGACTAAGATAATATTTGGAATAAAAAAGGAGCAATTTCATGTTCTGTAAATGTAATGTAGGTATAGCATTTGCTTTCAGCTGCCGAGATTCAATGTTTTAATGTTTCGAACAAATGTGACTGTGCGCGTTCGGTGTTCAATTGATCCTTGATATACGGTGTATCCATTCATTTTTAATAGTTTCATCTTTGGGAAATCTAAATCAAAAAGTAAAAACAAAAATGTTGACATCGATAACAAAAAACACATCACTATCATATACAAAACAGAAGGCATGAAAATAATACAATTTGAATTTGAACCAAAACTCATGGAGAAATCTATTTGAAATAAAAATTTACTACAATTTTCTGAAAAGACCGTTGTTATATTGTCAAAAATATGAGAATTTTGAAACAAAACTCAACGATGAAATGATAACACCTCATCCGTATTTTCTTTCCGTGATATATTAGACTTGCAGTCTGGAACAATACAAGCCATCCTGGACGCGGACTCCAAAATGTCTAAAGCGTCTGTATGCACACTTTCCTGTTGTTTTATCACCAAATTCCTTGTAAAATAATATAATTTCACGCTAGCCGCTAACAAAGCTGTTCGGCCACTATAATACGACCACACGTATTTTTAATTTGGTAGTATTAAATTACAGCCAAATTAGAACCATTTGACATTTTGTACTTTGAGAGTTTGTGACAATGACGAGAAAATAAAACATTGCAATTGTTGTCTATTTCGCTCTTACCCATGTATGTTAGATTACTTTAAGTGAATAGGAGAGCTGTTATACAATTTTTATTTTAGTTATTGTCTCTAGTTATTGTTCTGAGGAAAAAATACTTGTTATGTTTTTGTCACTGAGTTGGTATCGATTGCACGCATCACACGAAAACATTACTTTTGAGAGTGCTCAATTGTGCGAAGCGTTGCTGTAGTTGAGACATTCAACGTTAAGCATTATGCCGCATAATGCGCTCCAGTGCTGTAATTGGAAAACTACCATGAAATGGTGTTTTGCAAAAGTTAGATATTAAATAACACTGTGGCAGAAGTATCCTAAGTTGAAAAAGAAGTTGCAATTGAAAAAAATAAACTTATTTCCGATTTAACAAATTTTACGTTGGCAAGCCTAACACTAGTGTAGCTCGTATAAAATATCGACTGTTAGATTTTTTTATTACCACATCTATTTTCCTGGATATTTAAGATAAGATTCTGGTATGATATAAAAATCTGGTTCAGCCAAAAATAATGGAGACAATTATTTATATCGATTCTTATTGATATATTAACATATTTGTTTACAACAAATATAAAATGAGTAACCAATAAATCTAATATACGTGACAAACAATTATTATAATAATTATACTAGATTTAAAAAATCTAAAAATCCCACGTTTTTCAATGTCCTAAAAAGAATAAAATAACCCTGCGGGGCAAAGCGAGGGGCCACTCAAAACGTGGGGGCGCATATTACTAAGAGGAGATTTTAAAGAGATGAATGACATGCATTGATGCCGATTATGCCACTAGAACATCATGTACGACAAAAATGAAAATTTCATGAAAATTGTACAGTCGTTTAGAAAGAGTTTTGCGACACACATACGAACATAAGGAAAATCATTTTATATTTTTAAAATAACAATGCGTACTAGGTAGCACAGATTTTTTTTTAGTCGATGAAGAGCCATCAACTCGTGGTGTTTTAAAAAATATTGTACTTTACTGCATTTTTTCACGTAGTAGCTACAGTTAAATAAAAAATATGTAGTATCGTTTAAAAAGTGCGACGACCTAATTAACTTCCTTCTTCCGATTAATACTTTGTCTACAAAAAGAGTTTTTATAGCTATATGTTATTTTGAAAATGGAGTTGTCGATAAATTTATCGACAATAGTCTGATAATCGGCTCCTCTAACTAAACTATCGTAGCACGCCGCACACTGTCACTTGTAACGATCGAAGAGTGGTTAAACAACGAGGAGAGGTCGTGGAGGATTTTACCATCTAGCCACCATCGCCGTTCGCCAATTACACCATGGCTGATACCGAAAAGGCGCCGCAGCCGCAGCCCCAACAGCAGCAGCAGCAACAAGACCAACAATCCCAGCCGCAACAACCTAAAACGGCTAAACAAAAGCAGGTCATCGGTAAGTGCGCTACGCCATCTTAGTTTTGCGTTCCCCGGCATTATGCTAACAAAAGCACATGGCAATAAAAATCGGAGATCATGGATTAACATAATTTCTTATAATGGCTTTGTCGATATGTAGTTCAGAAATCTTATTTTGCTATTTTCTGAATTCGGATGATATGTTGCTGACCTAGTTAGCCAGTATTGATCGTATGTTGACCCCGGCTGCTATTATATAGGTGTTTCGCATCATGTACCTAGTTTAAATCAATATCTAAGATGCGTGTTGCAGCCACGCCATCTGAATTATGCGTTATGGAATATGACTGCACTTGCGCGATAGCATCTATGTAATTATTTCTGATAAGATAATGGCGGTTGGCATAAGTGAAATAATTCCCGGGAACCAAGGTATTGGTAGGCAAATATTATTCTAAAATATGTTTTTTCTTACTATTTATGGCTAAAATCGTTTACTGCTGGCGAATTAAATCTCCCCCTTAGTTTTTATTTTACAAATATGGAATATTTAAAGCATGATGGGTTGTTAACACATATATTAATTTGAGTAGTTTACCTTGTTTTTTAATGGGTTTGCTCTGGATCCTAATGATGCCTGGGATGTGTTTTTGTGTGCGAATGGTGTATGTGGTCAATATTGTTGTCTGTTACAAATTGAAGAGCAACATCAGATTTTGAAAGGCAGCTCATGCAATTATTAAGCAACAAAGTAGGTGTTATGCATTACAAATTCTGGATTTAGTAGCAAAATTCATGTTATTTTATCGATAAAGGGAGTATGCAGCTATAGAAGTTATTCTTTGTATTGTGGTTACTAATACCTTAACAGCAAGCAGCCTACCAGTCCTGAGCCCCAATTAGATTTATGGTGAAGTATGCCACATGCTAGAAGATGACGTTCTGCCCTTAATTCATTTTATGTGTTGTAAAGCTTTGCAATTAATCATTACTTTTTATTTCTGGCTGTCTGTGTGGTAGTAAAACTTAAAACTGTTCAGTGCTCTGTCCTTGATAATGGCTTTTGTCAATGAATTATGTTAAGTGTTACACATTTAATAACTTATCTCATTCAATGATGTTAATCTTTGATTTTACTCTATAGTTTTGTTTAAGGTTTTTATGGTTTTGTCATGTAGTTTTTCAATAATTGCAGTCCACACAAAGATAAATTTAAATTCATCATCATCATATCAGCCATACGACGCCCACTGCTGGACATAGGCCTCCCCCAAGGATCTCCACAACGATCGGAAATGCCAAATTTAAATTATTCAGTCTTAATTAAATCCTGTCAAAAACATACATAACATACTATGGACCGCTATCACAATGCAAAACTAATTTTAATAAACGTTAGAAGTAACTAACTTGTTTAAAATATGTATTTGGTTAATTATGATGTTTACAATATTACACTTATATACAAACTAAATTGTTTTCTTTTGTATTTAATATTGTAAGTATGGGCTTTTTATGTGACTCTTTAAATTAATTAATAATCTCTGTTGAAATAGTGTCCAATGAACTAGTTGAAATGTCGCACTCACAGCTAGTATTTGCTCCAAATATTTTAAGCCAATTTACAAAATTGTCAACATTTTCCATTGATATGCTATTGTTACTATGTTTTTAGTTATTTTTATTAAATTTCCCCTTATTTTATTAGTTTTGGGTTAATCCCCTATCAATAACAAGCAATATCTGTGACAATAAAAGTAATTATTATTTCTTATTTTGTATAAACCATACTTTTAATGTGGTTGTAACATAAATTAATAACCAAAAAAAAACAATAATAACATGAAGATCTATCGATGTTTTGCTTATTCTTTTTTATAGCCTTTATTCAGACATTGTTTTTTTTACTTATACATTACAATTCCCAATTTTAAATAATCTATAATAATAAGTTTTTCGTTAATGCATCCACTCCGTCTGTATGTCGCTTAATTGACAAAGGCCTCCTCCAACTCCCGCCACTTCTTTCTATCTCTAGCCACTTATTTTACGAAACATTAAAATAATAAAAAATCACTTTCTCCGACTATACTTAACATTTGAAGTAGGGACTTCTAGTTACTCTAATAAAATGTAGCATAGGTAATCAAACTACGCCATAATATATTTTATTTGATAACCTATTCATACAATAAACTCAGTTATTTAAACTGGAACTTTTTTGATAGTGGCAGAAGAGTAGGTTTAAAAAAATTAAATAAATATTGAAAATAACAAAATATATTGAAAATGTCAATTTGCTTTTAATTTGTAAGATTTATAAGATTATTTTTACACAAACACGAAAATTTTTACACATTTTGTTTAATTACACTATTAATATAAATGGTTTTCTTTAAAAAGATAATGTAATAATAAAAAGACTCACTTTGTGCATAAAAACGTTATTCATGCCATTAATGGTATGTGATATATGTGCAATAATAGAAATCTCATGCCAAATAAGCCATGGTCAACAAATACTTTATCCATACCAACTTTATCAACAATCCAATTGTACCAATGTTTTGTATATTTGCATTATAAGTTTGAGTCACTTCTGAAATAATAATTTATTGTTGTTTCAGCTGAAAAGGTGTCGGGCACTGTAAAATGGTTCAACGTTAAGAGTGGATATGGTTTCATTAATAGGTATGGCATTTTCAAACAAATTTCATTCACTTCCAATATTATTTTGTATTATTTAAAATAATAAATCTTTTTGAATCATAAGATTTCATTTGAGTTTTATTTTGAAAGGAACGACACAAAGGAAGATGTGTTTGTTCACCAAACTGCGATCGCCCGCAATAACCCACGCAAGGCTGTGCGCTCGGTCGGCGACGGAGAGGCGGTGGAGTTTGCCGTGGTCGCCGGGGAGAAAGGCTACGAAGCAGCCGGAGTTACGGGTCCCGGTGGCGAGCCAGTAAAAGGCTCGCCCTATGCAGCTGACAAACGCCGCGGTTTCCAACGCCAGTAAGTGTATTTATTAACTAGGTATAGTGAGTTATAAAAATAAATAAGCTTGAATTGCATTCAATTCGACGAGAGACTTACTGTAAACAATCATAATGTGTCTGTATCTAATAATGAATAAAAAAAATTGACCGTTATTATGACCATCACAATAGTTAAATTTATTAAACATTTAATTGCACAGATGATAGTTATAGTTAGAAGATCATGGCACAGATCCTGAACTTAACAATACTCTGTTTCGGGATGAGCGGATTGAAGTAAAGAGTTAAATATCATTAAATATATTGTATAAATTTTTATCATAATGTTTAGTTATAATAAATGCCATTAAAACTATATTAAATGTTCAATCAAATGTTTAAAATGTATGAAATTTTCAGGTGTACATCCGTCTGTTTCACCGATACGCAAACTGTTAAGTTCTTCTTGGTGTTGTTAATGTTGAGTGCAGAAAAAATCGTTAATTAATATAATCTAGAATGCAAAAATGAAGATTGATTTATTTTCAGATATTACCCCCGTCAAGGCGGCGGACGTGGCGGTGAAGGCGCTCCACGTAGGGGTCGCTTGGGTCGTCGTGGGCCCCCACCCAGCCAGGGGGGCGCACAGGGTGATGAAGGTCAGGAGGGAGGCGGAGCACCACCACAGCGTAGGTGAGTACCACATTTACAGTGGAGAATTGGTTGGAAACATGGGATGCACTTAAAAGTACTTTACAAAATAGTAATCATTTCAATTTTCTATGGCAATTTTTTTATGTAATGTCTTGTATTTTTTATAATTAAGTAACATAAAAAGAAATATTTTTTTGCAGTGGTTAATTGGTAGTCTGACTAATATGGCCAATGGAAAGTTTTGTTCCTGTACAGATGATCTCAGGGTTTATTAGGTGCACAATAGTTATAACAAGAACATTAGTTAAGAGATCATTCAAAGAACTGACACTTGTGACAGTTTTTCCATACTAAATAGTCTTCAATTTAAAAAAAAATAAATGCACTTTCAAGGTACTTTCTAAAAAACTTTTTAAAAGTACTTTCAAAACTGAACAATGAAATTAGATCATTCTTTAATAAAACTGTAAATTTATTAAAAATTTGGAAATAAATATTGAAAACTATGTATGTGGAATAAAATCTTTTTAGCATGCATAAAACTGCAAAAAGCGAGTGGGATTGTCATACCTATACAATTTTTCTGATGAGTTTCTTTTTTCTGATTTAACATTCATTGAAATTCTGCCTATTTTTTTCTACACAGTTATTTAAAATAAATTGTCATGGGTTTATTGAAATATTCCCTTTTTATTCCTTATATATTAAAAAATGAAGTAAAACATTCAGACGATACAACCAATTATTTAGTTCCAAACTAAGCAGAGCAGTACATACATTTCATATTGAGTTTTCAAGTATTTCACTTTTTATAAAAATTGGGTTTTAGTGTAATCAGCATTCGGCTGATGTCTCGTTAGCAGATCTTTGCACCGTAAATTCGTGCTAATAGCCTTTTTCAAATAGCAATTCCGATTCCGGCACAAATCCGTTTTCACATCCTATGAGCAACACAATCAACCGGATGCTTTAAGACGTAGCATTATTAACGCCAATCGGCAAATACTTCAAAAATTTTTGCTGTCTATGCACCGTAGTGCCTCACCACAATTTGCCTACACTGTGTCCTAAAAAAAAAAATAACATTTGTTAGGTGGTGTTACTAAAAACAATCAGTGTCGAGTATACATAAATATACTTAATACGCTTTATGATCAATATGTCTAAGTAAGGAAATGTCCAATAACCTTAAACGTCCAATGAGCTATATGTTTAACTTGCAAACAGTCTTTATAGCGAAAGTCTAACTATGGAAACATTAGTAGCAAAACATAAAATTCTCAAAAATTTGACACTTTGGTATGAAAACATTTAGATCTGTTTTACTAATTATATAGGTACAATATTTTTTCTTCAAATTTAAATAGATTTAATTTATATTCCTCTTAGTACTGGCCGTTAATATAAATTATGAGGATTGTCATGAGGATAAAAATTTTCTTTGATAATTAGTCATCACATAGGTAACATACATAAATGCGAAAATTAATTATTCATTTCCTGAGTGAAGAACTAGAGTAGTGCTACTGTTGAACGGTTATCGATACAATTTGAATGTTGCTAATAAAGGCGGGTCAACGCTATGGAGGTGTGCTAAGCGCAGTGAATGTAGTGCTTGTGTCTCAATAAAGATAAAGTAATTCGTCAGTTGAAAGAACACAGTTGCAAAGTTAATATCGATAAAAATAAAATGGACCAAGTGATGGACAAATGCAAAAATTAGTGTGTGAAAAAGAATAAACAGTTCAGAAAATTTTTCATAATGCGTTTTATTGTTACATAGATATTTAAATAGTTAGACCTTTTTCCTGCAAAGACAATTTGCGAGTTAGACGTATTGATCGTAAAAGCTTAAAATATGTTGGGAAGAAAAATAGAAAGTGAATAAAACTAGTGGTTTTTACTTGAGTGAAGTAGGGAGACATAAGTTATAAAAATTCTTAAGACTTCCCTGCGTTTACCCAAGTTTCGCGCAAGTAATATATTGGTCATCATTGTTCCCGAATTTTTTTCTTTTTTTTTCAAGTTTTTAATACGCCACAATGCTTGTCATCTTGTCGATTAAAGGCACACGGTGCCCATTGCATTAGTACGACGCAATATAATTACGCAATATATTAATAATAACAGTTAATGTACGAAATTCTTCCTGCTTGGCGACTGGATTTTAGAATACATTTATAAGAATATTTATAGACCTTGACTCGGGAACAAATCTCATATTCATTACACAAACATGCTCCTACCGGGTTCGACCCGATGACTTTTGACACAGAAAGCAAGGTCACTACCGTTGCACCAATCGGCCATCATATATACAACAGTTTTTCGACTTTTTTTTTAAAGTGTGCATGAGTATCCATCGCTATTTGTTGTTGATAGAGATATTCTATAAATGCAATTGCTATTAGAAAAATAGGAATAATCGAAAGCAGTCTTAAAGAAGCACATAGTTCCAGGCAAGTAATTTTGTACAATGTATTCAGTTTCTGCTTTAATAAAACAATTCCTTCTCATTGCTGCAGTTACTTCCGCCGCAATTTCCGCGGAGGGCGTCGCGGCGGGGGCCCAGGGCCAATGAACCGCGGCGGATATCGCATGCGGCCGCGTAACCAGGGTCCAGGGCAGGGCCCTCAAGTTGGTGCTGGTCAGAATCAGGGCCAGCGCCAGAATGGCCAGGAGGGCGACTCCCCCGCCACTGCGTCTTCACCACCGCCACCGCAGCAGGCCAAGCCCAAAACTAACAATAAACCTCCTGGCACCACCATTGAAACTACAACCAATGAGAGCCAGGCTTAAACACCTGCAGCCGCATAGTGTGGCACGCCCTTTATGTAGTGCATGTTAATTCTAGCTGTGCCACACGTCCATCGCAACTTACTGTCTTGTCTGTTCAACTGATGAGTGTTTCGTTTCCATGTTGCAGACACTGATATTGGAGATCTTTGTAATTTAAACAAGAATTATTTTGTCAAGGTCGTAATGTTTCGGGGGAGTTACAAATGGAACTGCAGAGGTATCATGGATCAAAGATGTGATATATTTAATTATTATTAAATTAATATATTATATTATTTAATATTTGTACTTGCAGTATTTTGGTTGTATACCATTAGATTGTGTAAAGTTTAAAAAACAGAATAAAATTTATCAAAAAAAATGGTTGGTATACAATACAAGGATTTAAATTTTATCGCGTGAGATTTACGCGATATTATTGTGCAATTAATATTTACCTATATATGAATTGAGAAATGATACGCAGGTTCCAATTCCCCAAAAGAATCATGTATTTTCAAAATGTCGATTGTACAGTCGCGTGATATAACCAAAAGTTTTTTTTGCATAATATAAATTATTAGTACTGTAACTTTAAACACTCAAAAATAAATTTCTTTTTACCTGTGTGAAATATTTTTTTTTTGCATTCCCTATAGAGTTATTACAACATATTTGGAAAATGCTTATGTTATCTATATCTAATTACCTATTTAGTCCTTACAATTCTGCGTACTTCAACCATTACCTTAGCCATCCTATGATCAAGGCTCCTGTGCAGGAGTCAAAACTGCAGGATTAAATATAAAAAACAAAATTAGATGCGCAATTAAACCAGGCAACAGATTTATTAATAATTTTAGAGCATTTTGAATACGCTCTGTATTCAGTTTATCATACGATTATCAGGTAATATCTGAAATTTATTGAATTAGTAAAAAATACAGTCTTGATAGCTTGAGTGTGTTATTAGATATGTAGGACTCAATTTATACCATTTTATGTAGACGATAACTACAAGCCGCATTCTATGCCATAGAACATGACCGACACTACTGCGGTAACATCTATTTACAAAAATATTTGAAAGAATAAAATTAATTAAAAATAGAAAGAAAGACATAAGAAACTTGAGACTTATTAGACTACAACAGTAAATTTGAAGGTAAACCCAAGAGCAGGATATATTTGGCAGCGCCACACTTATTTAGCGTTGACTCGGATTGTCATCAATTTATCAGTCCATATAAAAATGGTGGCTTTTTGCCAACCTAGTAGTCTTAAAGATAAATGAAAGTTGGACTGACGTCAGGCCAACTGCGCGGTAATATAACTGTCTTATTAGATGGATCTTTTACGCACATCACGTTACTAGCAACACTAAAAATAGCCCCAGTCTACGAAGAAGTAGTGTCGCTTGTTAAATATGTTGCTTTAGTGAATTAAAATAATCATAATGGACTTGCCCTTTACTAAACGACTGTTTATAAGCAGCACTTGAACCGTTGAACAACCGCAACCATCCACATCCACAGCTGCTTTAGCCGCAGCTACTGAATCGACTGATTGAGATAAGGAATCCTCATGATTAAAATTTTTTTGGTAATAAATTATTAACCATTCTCTCTCACGTTTGGATTTTTGGCTCTTTCTAGCCTTATTGTAAATCTGCAAACTTAGCCCTTTTTAGTAGCGAATACCAATTAATTTTGATTCGAGTACGCCTGACTCGATTCCGGTACTCGAGTCAGGAAGATTCGATTTTGTACTCGCTCTCTCGAAACTTATGCGAGTCCAACTGAATCGAGTCTAGTATTCGAGTTAGCTTGACTCGCTCGTACTCGATCAATGTTTACTTCAGCAATGAAGTGACACCTATAATAATAGTACATACAAGTTTGAACCTGTAACTTTTTGTTTTATTTAAATTGTGATGGAATGGAAGTAAATTATTCAAAATATCAAAGTTTTGATTGACACTTCTATTTTATTGCACTTCAGTGTGTGTGTATAAACATAAAAAGAAGAAGAACAGTTTTAACACATAGGTAAGTCGCGTAAACCTCAAAATAACTAATCTATCACCGAACCAACAATTCGTCGTGCACTCAACTCAAAATTCTTTTTGCGTCAAAAATATGTACGACTGCGAGGCACGGGCGCGCGAACCGCGGGCAAACCAGGGCCATAGACCGAAGCTTCAACGGCCGTGGCTCGGCACAGGCACGCGAAAATGAATCTTAAGTCCAAGTAGGAGCATCCGCTTTACATACAAACTTATTAGGTAAATAAATGAATTAAGTACTATAAGCAATTTAAAAGTTTTTTATATGTATATATATATATATACATATATGTGTAGTTTAATATTATAAATCATAAACAAATAATTTAGTACCTAAATCGGTAACGGACTCGAGTTCTGGACTCTAATTTCCAGACAAGTTTTCTAGACTGGAGTCCTAGACTGAGTCAACATTCAAATACCAAACATAGAACTTGAGTGCTGGGCTCGAATCGCGGAATCGAGTACAAACTGACTCGAGTCGACTCGATCTAAAAAAACATGGACTCGGCACATCACTACTTTTTAGCCTTGTATTTAGCCCTTATACAAAAAGTCATGTGGCAACACTGATTGCCGTAGCTCAGTTCACAGACTATATGTCCAAGGACAGACAAGAATCAGGCTGAGAGGTAATCACAAATAGTTCCGGTGTATGTCGAAATTATAGGGAAGGCGCTGTTGTCGCGGATTTAGTGACGCCAACTGTGGACAAAACTATATGGTTAATTAGTGTTGTCTTTAATGTTGATATCAAATATTTCATTCTTATACTTTGACACAATTTATTATTATTATAAGAAAAATGAAAAGGCCAAATAAAGAAAACGATTTTATATTTCATTCAAATAATATAATTATAATATATTAAAAATAATACACTCATTAATAAGATTGAAAAGTCCAAATTTAATAACGAATAAAATAAATTAACATATAAATCAATTACAATGCTTTATTAAATAAAAGGAAGACAAATTATATAGTAATATTTATAGTACATGTTAAAGATGTTATACATTATATTCAAATAAGACATAATAGTAAAGAGACAGAAATGATTTATATACCTACAGAAAAAAGGGTATCGTCTACTTGTGATTAATGTTTACAACATAAATTATGAGTTAAAATTTAAAAATATGACCATTTAAAAATGAAAAGTTTTAATGATAATATTGATTACTAGAACCGCGACATAATTCGACGAATCTTATTGCTTAGAAATTACAACAACTACGTAGGGGCCATTCATTTATTACGTAAGACGATTTAGGGAGGGTGGGGGGTCAACTATGTCTTATTTTTTCTTACAAGGGGGTGGGAGGGAGTCTCGATAGTTCTTACGTAAGATAACAAAAATGCGCAAAGTTAAAATTATACTTTGAAAAAGCGCGGGCAACCGCTCGAGTACCATTTCCATGGCAACGGACCTGCGCCACCCGCACTACGCCTCCCGGGAACTACCCGCTTGTGGACTAGTCGTCACTTGTTCGGTCCTTACCATTTTTACTGTCCATCAATACAAGATGCGCTCATAGAAAGAATTTGTTTCGTAGGTATGCTCTAAATATTTTGCGTCGAAGAAGGCATCGCAACTTCACGAAAAACTACTTTTACTTCGAAAAATATACTTAAAATAAACCAAAAGTTTATTAATTTTTGCCTTTAGATTCTTACGTAATAAATATTAAATAGGGGGGGAGGGGGTCGGCCTATTCTTATTTTTTCTTACAATAGGGGGGAGGGGGTCAAAAATTAGAGAAAATGGTCTTACGTAATAAATGAATGGCACCGTGCTTCGTATTAAAAATTTCTTCAAGTTGAATACGACCAAGTGAGAGTCGTACTCGCGCACCGAGTGTTCCGTACTTTCCATAGTTATTTGACGATAACAAAAATCTTAGAAGAGTAAAATACGGTTTTATAAAAAAAAAAATATAATTTATTTTAATAATATGGAATTGATTTTATTAAATACTAGAAGAACTACCTGCTTGTAATAAATATTTACAACTTACAAGTTTTATAAATTATGAGAAAAAACATTTATTAAATCATTATATTGTAATAATATAAAAGTAATTTTCTTACGGATTACAGGAACTATATACTTTAATGAAAACTCTACAGCTGTATTTCTTACACATTTCAGAAAATAGCTACTTTAATAAATATCTACAACCTAAAATAGTAAAATACAGTTTTCTTAAATTATGACTTGAAACTAGGATGACCGTATCCTGAAACAAAAAAGACACTTAAATAAAGTAATCAACGCTGACTTTGTAGAAGAAAGCTCAAAAAGTAATTGAAATTTGCAAATTTTACTTTTTTGCTCCAATGGATTTATATATTTTTAAAGCTAAGCTTGGAAAAGGGTACATATTGTGTGCTATTTTTTCTTAACCTTGTAATATTTTATCAGCCCGTCAACAATTGCAATTTTCAAAAAATCTGCATGAATGCTTTGGACTATACCCTCATCCTTGATGATACATAGTATGAAGATAGCTCTTGTTGTTGGTTTTACAAGGCTTGCGATCAATTATAAAAGTTGTATCACATAACATAAATTATGACTCAGTCAAAATAAATCAAATCAATTGCTACAGCAATCTTTAACATTACTGTTAGCCAATATCATAATCAGGTATTTACTTGAAGATTTAGATAAAAACAAAAACTGAACTTTTTAAACGAATTTATAAACGAAGAAAAGCTTTTAATTAGTAAGTATGAATAAAGATTAGTCTAGTCATTACAGACAATTCTAAAAAATAACTTGCGCAAATTAAAATAACACTAAGAATTTTGTCCAAACACAGGTTAAAATATAACCTTAGTAGTAAACAAAATTTAACCTTGCATTGCTGAAAATATCCTTTTTGTGAAATTTCTTCCTGCATGTCCAGATTAGGCATTACATAATTATGACCGTCATAAGCTGAAAAAATTACATGAAAAATAAATAACAGATCTTACTATATCGAAGCACATTTTTTTACACAATATTTACGAGTATAATTATATCCAATCCCTGTTTTTGTCCAATGTGTCGAAGTACAATTAAAGAATCAATATTATAAATGAAATGAAACTTTAATCCTTGGAAATATAAAATCATTGTACCTACATAAAAAAGATAAAGTAAATGACAATTCAAACTTAAACAATAAAAGCCGTTTATTAGGTTAATAAATTACACTGACTATTCTGACATAGATTCTGTTTCAACTTCACATTCCATTTCGCTATCGGAGCTTGAATCAGTTATCCTGCAGATTTATTATAGTACTAGTACCTATACGCGATACCAGTAATCGTTTTCATTTTTTTTGACATGGTCATCACATCTCTGGCATTTTTCTGCCGTGTTCTCTGAAAACAATAAATTCAGTGCGTTCATCTTTTCGTCTAGAGAAGAATTAATATGGTTTTTGACATCAGCCCAGGCCAACTCAATGGGGTTCAGATCTGAATGGTATGGCGGTAAACGCAGTACTGTGTGTCCATGGGCTTTTAAGAGTTCATCAATTCTGTAAACGGGCTCTTTTTCTTAAGATTTTCCTGTTGGGGTTTATTCATAGTTTCGGGAAATTCAACCCCGTTCTGCATTTCTTTTTTGAGGCTTGCAATGGTCGGTTTCTTCTCAATTTAAACAAATTACAAAATATTTTATTTTCAAAAAAACAAGCAACAAGAATGCTTTAAATTGGAACCCCCTTTTAAGCTCACAGGCCTGTCTCAGGAGACTCCACTCTTCCATAAAAGCGAGCATTTTACACTTATTCAGGTGAACGCTGTGGTAAGATGCGATGTCCATGATAACTGCAGAATTCGCCATTTCGACACCCAGCGTGGAGAATTACCACACGTTGTCCTTTCCCGATGTCAGTTTGAATTCCAGGTTCTGACACTGATTGCCACCATTTGCTCACATTCTGACTGGCATTAATATATCTCTCATTTAGAAAATAAATATTGAAGTTCTCGTTTCTGTATTTCCTGATTTTTGTCAAGTATTTTCTCCGCCACTCTGTAAAATTAGGTTGTTCTATGAGAAGAGTTATTACATTTCTTACAGTTTTTTTCGCAGTATCCCGTAGCCTCCGTAACGTTCTTGTCGACATTTGCGTCACTTTTATGTTCAAAACTTTCTTTGTCTGCTTTTCTTTTTTAAAAATATTCGTCCATATAGAAAATGACAATCTTGATATCTCGAGATAATGCACGACCCATCTTTAGAGCCTGTCCGCATTGCGATATTTCACCGCGCGTTTTTCTTCTCGCAATTCTGTAACATATTGAATCTTTATAGGAGTAGCCGCACTGGCGGAAAAAATCCGAGCGGTATAAAAATCTGTGAATTGCTGCAAATCGAACGTGATGCGATGCGATATATTTCCGTGCGAATGTTTTGTACAGTATGAAATAGCTATGGCTATGGCCGCATTGCGTAATAGAATTCGCGCGAATCACTCAGTCGTGCATCAAAGTGTATGTAATCATTACGCTTTATCATGCTCTGGTGCTATTGATAGGATGACGCGCGCTTCATCCCCCGTCCTTTCGGTAGCCGCGCAGCCGTTAACAGAAAATGAAGACATTGATATAGAACGATTAATCAAGCAGATGCATTGGAGACCTCCCCTGTGGGACAAATTTGACCCAAAGTATCACGGCAGAATATTGAATCTTTTGATATGTCTGTTACGCCGCCATTCGTCTGTGCCGGGAACCACATTGAACTGACAAAAATCGTATGAAATTTTATTCGCAATGCGTATTAGCTATAATTCCGATCATGGAATATAATACGAGCGAAAAAATATCGCGCGGTGAAATATCGCAGTGCGGACAAGCCCTTAGATATTTTACCTCATGTGCGTCTGACACAGACACTAGTTACTGCCGTGAGCGATGACGACAGAATGACAAAATGGGGCAACTGTTTCGCCTATTGTATCTTTACAATAGGCGAAACTGTCTGGCGAATTTGTCTCAATGATCTTAAGCAATACTACCTTTTCATCATTAAAGTTAGGTGTAGGGTTAAGACAGCAACTGTGGTTATAGAGACGACAGTGGCGCACTGGCCTTGTTCCAAAAGTATTATAAGTAGTTATCTATCTCTCTCACTCTTCGGAAGGTCTCTCAATAGATACTGGTCACAATCAGTCAGCCATGTAACAAACCCGTGTTGTGATTTTGTTTTGACGGAAGAAAAAGTGAGTTTTAAGGTAAGATATACTCTGTATTTTTTTCACAAACCTTTTATTTCATTAATAAATTAATATTTTTGCTAAGAAATAAACTTAAATGAGATCATTTTGGCGCATACCGCACTTCGATTTACGTATAAAGTTAAATCGAAAATGGAAGTTTTGTACACAGTGGCACAAATCACTTGAGTACCTTGATTCATGTTCCACTGTGTACTATTGGTACTGGATAATGGTTACCCAGACATTATTTAGAAAATTTAACGAGATGTAATAATTTTTGTTAATTTTCCCTTTAAGGATGCCTCGTCCAGCAAGGCCCCGTAAAATAAGGAAACACAGCTAATGACATGAAAAAAGCAACATAATTTTTTTTTCGTGTGTAAGACTGATAAGCCACTTTAAGACTGAAGCATCTAAAAAGTTGTTTATTTATTTAAAGGACAAAGAGTCATTCTGTTTAATAGTTTATGCAAGATACTGATTAAGTAATGGTAGTTACTTAGTTTATGTTAAATGTGTAAAACTGAAAAGTCACTTTGAGACTGAAGTAGTAAAAAGGTTTTTTTTCGATATGAAACTCATTATTTGGTTAAAACAAAAAATAATTTTCATATTTTTTATATATTTTATGCATTTTTCAATGCGATCTTATAAGATAAATTATTATAATAGATATTCCTTCCAAAGCTTGCGGGTTCGATTATCGCTTGAGAATTCACTTGTGACCCAAGTCGATTATTTCTACTATTTTTCTATTATAATAATTTATCTCATAAGATCGCATTGAAAAATGCATAAAATATATAAAAATTATAAAACTATATGGCTGTTGCATCTAAATCGATTGCCCAAACATTTGTAAAAATGTTTCTTTCGAATAGGAGAGGATGTTCCTCTCATTGATGAAACAACGCTGGCCTACAGCTAAAATCAGAAAGGTACTAGAAAATTTCGACAAGTATTCACAAGGCTCGGTAGCTCAATTAGAAGAGCATTGAAACGGATTTCTAAAGGGTTCGATTCCCGCCTTAGAATTCAATTGTGTCCCGAGTCGATTTTTTCCAGTATTTTTCTATTATAATAATTTATCTTACAAATAATAAAGACTGATAAAAAGCAAAAAACTGCATTTTTATTTGAGTTATATTATAGATGATCCACTTTGAACTTGCCTGATTTACTGTAAACTGAGAGCCGATTCACTGTATCCCACCCCCAGTACACAGTGGCTAAAATGAGTTTTTAATAAAAATACTATTTACTTTTCAAAATATTATCTATTTGAACTAAATCGATTGGAATAATCAATAAACATTAGTTTCACTATAATACTAATCCTTTTACATCTTTCCAACACTCGCCCAAATGAAGTTACATCACTGGGAAAAAAGTGACCCACTGCTGCCGCCTTGACCCTACACTTGCTTTAAGAAAATTCTCTATGCTTGTATCTATACAGTGGAGTTATCGAGCCAACCAGGCTCATCCTTCTCAATAAAAAGGAGAGGTTGATGACGTGACGTGCTGCAGCATATCGAGAAATATTGTTATCTGCCGCAATGTACCGCAACATTTCAGAGCATGTTGAAATACAGGAACGTCAGCGCTAAGATCATTGAAACCAGGTCAAAAATAATTTATCAAAGAAAAAACTATTTCACATGCTGGCGCAGAACCATGCCGTGTCGTCTACAAGTGCGCAAACCCTTAAGTTACATTCCGAATGATGAAAGTAACTTATTTGTTATTATTCGAATCAGTATGAAAAGCATATGAAAAAAATATCCCACCCGTATCCTCGGGTCTACCGAGGCCATAGAGGACTAGGCTCGGTAGAACAGAGGATACAGTGTCTAGTCCGCGTTATCAGAAAAAGACGTGGAATCAAATCCCAGCTAGCAAAAATGTGATTAAACAAAATATTTTAACACTAAAGAACGATATAAAAATCATATAGAGGTAAAGGTTGTGACCACCGGTCGTATAAGTGTATGTTTTTAACGCTTTATAGCTATGTAAGGATATACAACGAAATTGCGACATTAACCTATCACATAAACGTTTACTCCGCTACTTTGTATAACACATATAACACAATTGTAAATTATTACTCACGACAGTTGTTAAAGAGCTGATTTATTGTATATAAGTGTGTCATGTTACCGTTTTGAAGCGAAATTGTAACATTATGTCTCCCAAATAACCAATATAGCACCAGTGTTTGTATAATCACTGTCACAACTAAACCACGATCTAGCAGCTATCATTACAACAAATATACACCAAGTTTGCGTTAAAGCCGCTTCCGTTAACGCTTGTGCTAAAATCATAATAACTGGACCTAATTACCTCTGAAAATATTTAGTTATTACACTTCCGTGGACATTACACATTAGAATTAAACACTTTTTACGGGTTTTTGCGCATGTTTTATTTTATTTTTAATCCTGACGTTTTGACTCCTTTACAGGAGCCGTCCTTTACAGGACTCCTTTACACATTCGCAAAAATCCGTAAAAAAGTGTTTTATTCTACCTGTGAAAAGTTTTAAAAACGTATAATATGACTCTCAGATATCACCACTTACATATCAACTTCATTTTTTCTTAATTACCGCTTAAAAGACACATATCCTTTCACTGTGACATCTTTACAGAACCTTTCTCTTCTATATAAGTTTTGACGCGATAACATCGTATAAATCGATGAACACCTGCTGCATGCACGAAAAAGTGTAACGTTCCGCCTGAGCCGAGCGTGCAAGCGAGGGTGCGGAACAAGCGACGAGCAGCTGTTTCTGAGGACTTACGAAGATTGCCTGTTTACGGCTTCATTGACGCGACTATATGGGATTCTTCTCTGGGGTAACGCAGCAGGCACTAATGACGGGTTTATTTTGAAAAAGCGGGCCTTACCAACAAGCAATACCAACTTCGTAGACCTCCTGTTTCGCTCAGAGAAAAGTTCAAAGAGGTGATCATTCTTACAGTAGCTTCACAATATATATCTGAAAATCTTGTGTGTACCCAAGAATGTTTCCTATTTTTTTGCAAAAAAAGATACTCATAATATAAATACTAGGGATAAAAAACATCGCGTTGTATATTCTAGTCGGCTCCTCAGAACAAACAGTTTTTTTAAGGAGAAATGTGTATGCTTTTACAAGAAGCTTACTAACGATATAAGAGTTTTGCCAGCTAACAGATTCAAAACTACAATGAAAGCTAAGCTGTAGAGAAATTTGAATATAATTAATAAATAAATAAATATTTCTTACATTCACACCAATTAGTTTAGCCCAAAGTAAGCACTGTAAGGCTTGTGTTATGGATACTAGGGTAACGGATAGACATACATATATTATACATAAATATGTAATATTCATAGAAATATATAAAAACACCCATGACTTAGGTACAAATGCTCGTATTCCTCATACAAACATCTGCCCCTTCCGGGATTTGAACCCGGGACCATCGGTGCGAAAGGCAGGGCACTACCGTTGCACCAAACGGTCGTCAAATATTATAATTATCTGAATGATACTAATTATTGTGATTGATTTGCTCAATAATATAGGTAGGTACTCTTTTACTTGAATACTGACTTGTTAGGTCCGTCTTTTAAAAAAGGACGTATATCCGAAAGAGGTCTTGAAAAAAAAGAAAATATTAACCAGGACTGTATTTATTGAAACTGGGTTTAATGTTTGTCTTGAGAATCTTTAAAATTGGTAATGGCTGTGAACCGTTATAAAAGCCTGTAGGTATAACAGCCATCGTAATTCTGTTTTGTTGTGTATCGGAGTCTAAAAAATATTTTCTAATTCATTTATAATTATTGGGATAAATAACAAAAAATAACGAGGGACATTAAAAAACACCAACAATGTACTATTAGAATATTAATAAAATTGCAAGCGCAAGTGATATTGAACAATTTTTGATGACACCCTCTCGTTACGGAAGCATTAAAGTTAAACAAACAGTACTTAACAATTATTTTCGTCTTCAAACTTACATAATAAATTGGAATCACCAGATTAGCACTCAATGGTTATATATCAGCGTTTGCTGTGCCGCTTTATCATCATAATATTGTGATAAGTATAAGTGTTTAAAAAATCACAAATATGACATCAAAAAGTCACAAAAACCACACATACATGATAAATATGTATAAAATTAGCCCTGACCGGAGCAGCAATACAATCACCATATCACTAAAACGTTCTAAATCAGGGGCCCTTTCTGAACTTACATAAACGTTTCTTACACTGTAATAGGACCAGTTAAGAACACCATACGGAATCCAAGAAACGTCGCCATGACCGATATACAACCAAATTTTTTTAGTTGGGATCCCATCAGACCAAATTAATTATTGTTCTGTATTAATAGTATGACATGTAATTCTAAAAAAATAAAAACAGTCATTATATAAACAGTATCCCTGTCTGTAAACATTAGATTCAAATTAAAATAAAAAGTAGCTTTTATCATAGGTGTTGTGGTACAAACAACTTGAATACATGCTTATATGTTGAACATTTGAATGCACTTTAGTACCGATGCACGATGTTGTCAGTGTTCGACGCGCCATCCAATGCCAGTAGTACCTCGATTACCGCGGCAATCAGACAGAGTTGAATTGTGGTTCTGCACGTCACGCCATCGCCATTCATTGGTATGACCGCCAGTCACTCGTTTCCCTTCACCATAAGCCGTCGACTACTCAAACAAAGTTCTCAACTTATCGTAACAACAAAATAAAAAGTGAGTACCCACTTTTACCGTTTAACTTAGATGTCTTATAATCGTTTCGAAATCGAGCTATTAAGAAGATAAATCAAACAGGTTTATTTCATAAGTTGGTAGATTGTTTTAATACATTTTATGTGACGATTAGGATATTGGGAAACAAAAACAATCGTATTGGTGAGTGTGAATATATGTTTATTTACGTTTGTTTGGCAATTACCTTGTTAACTACAAATACAAACTCAAAACATTGTGATTTTAAATCGATAAATCGTCATGCTGACTTTCGTTTAAGTTAAACGAGTTTTCATTCTCCGGTTTATTTTTTTATAAGGCAGGTAAAATATATTTTTTTGCCGCCAAAGCCAGGATGGGAACGGAAATCGGGACTTAAATTTATTTTTATTTTATTTTTTTATTATTATTTTAGAGCATTATTAGAGGTGTTGGTAGGGTTATTAATTACCTCCAAGAACTACAAGCAATGAAGTTGGATGCACGTCGATCGAATATATCTTGATGCTTGATGCAAAATAAACAGTTTGAGTTTCGAGCAAAACGAGTTAATAGCTACTGAGCTATCCTAATTTTAAAATCATGTTTCAAATGTTTGGTTTCTGTATGAAAATTTAAATCATTGACTCACACGTCTGTGCCTTGAGGCACAAAATGACTAAGAAAACAATTTTAATTTATCTGTGAACATTAAAAATTGAATTCGTTAGGTATGTCGAAGCAAATATACATTTGGGTATTTTAAAAAGACCCACGCTGACCGAGAGTTAAGATTACTATGCAAAATTGATCGAGACAGAAAAAGTCTTCACCATTGTATTCTTGAGTGCGGCGGATTCCATCCGATGAAGTAGCCTTAGAAAAGGCCTATCATTGAACATTGATCCACTACTTGGGATAGGTAAATGTAAAGGGTATAAGGTTTCGTAGTATCTATCACTAGTTAGAAGTCGATACGGGAGTGTAAAGGGGATTTTTCTTTGACGGACCCATTTTAGAAAATATATTCCCAGAAGCCCAGGTTTGACAAAATGCCATCTATCACAAAGTTATCGATTTGCCAATAGAATATTAAAGGTGAAAACCTTGTTTTCTTAATCCTTAACGTTCTCTATTTTCATATTTTTTTCGTAAATGTAAATTAGAATTGCATATTTTATTGGTATCCACCTTCTTGTTTAATAAAAGTTTGGGTTTGACGGTGCAGTTGTGTGTCGATAATGATGAGTTAATTAATTTGCAATTGGAAGTGTGACAATAAAAGAAGTATTTGATTACGAACACCTACTACTACGACAGGGTTAGATGTTCTTTTTCTGTATACTTCATTGCTTGTAGTTCTTGGAGGTAATTAATAATCCTACGGACACCTTCTCGAATAATGTTCTAAAATCATAATAAAAAATAAAATAAAAAATAAATTTAAGTCCCGATTTCCGTACCCATCCTGGATTTGGAGACAAAAAACAATATTTTACCTGCCTTATAAAAAAATAAACCAGAGAAAGAAAACTTACGAAAAATATTGGTGATAATTTTGTTAAAATTTCCGAAATTGCTAATTGTTACTCTTCTATTGGACTTAAAATTGTTTGTATTATCATATTACTACACGATTTCGTTTCATATTGAACATTCGTCCAAACTACCACTAGCATTCGTCAAATATACTTCTCTTAATGTTCTTTTGGACATCCATGGGTTTTAGTCAGGTTTTGTGATAAACTGAATGATTCAAAGCTGTTATTAAAGCGGTAGCTCAGTCATGATAAAATCAAAATTCAAATTATGTAGCCTTTAAATCAATGTAGTGTATGAAACTTAGCCAGTCTTAGGTACTATTTATTACTTGTTTTAGTTAAACATAGCTGTAGAACAATCGAAAACAGCGAAACTGTTATGATAAATCGATTGTGTACGTGACTTAGAATAACTATTTATAATTCCGTAATTAATAACATTTTTGCAAGCAACACTCGAGTTACGTTTACACCTGTTCTTACATTGATATTGTTTTGTAATTAATTCATGGGTACCTTACAATAAAATTACATAGAGGAAGTTCATACTAAGCGCAGAACGGAAGCGGAGCATGCTCCCACATAGTAAATAATTGTACTTGTATGCTAGTTCTTCGATCTTGATTTGTATAAAAACTTCATATTTATTTACAAACTAGCTCTCCGCCCGCGGCTTCGCCCGCGTGGAATTCGGTTATATTGCGGTATAAAGTACAACTATAAGAAAACTTCTCATTCCCACGGAAAAATCTAAGAAGCGCAAAACATGCAGATTTTGGGCACTGGAAACCCGGGAACACGCTACATAGAGCTGACGATGCGAAAAACGATGTTTTTCCAAGCTATCATTCCACTTCTTATGTATTTTAAAAAACACATCGTTACCATGTTTTAAAAAAACACCCAGCGCCATCTATCGCATACCTCAAGAACTAAATAACGTAACTAATATTTATACCAATTAGTAATTCGTTGACTTTAGTGATTTCAGGATAAGTAGATGTAAAAAAAACAGTTTAGACGATATAACAAATTGTACGTCATCCCTCGGGAATTCCTCATTTTCGGGAATTCATTATCGTATCATTTAGCTTCTAAATTTACATGTTTATATTCGTTTGCAATATTTTACCTTCTTTTGAACGACACACAGCGCCATCTACAATCCATCCATCAAGCAAACAATATTTTTGTTTTTCCTCGGGAATATCAATTTTTTTCCAGGATAAAAAGTACCCTATTATTTAATCCGGACTTTTATCTTTACGTCTGAAAAATTTCGAAGCTATCGGTTCAGTAGTTACGGCGTGAAAGCGGAACAAACAAACAAACAAACAAACAAACAAACTCACTTTCCGATTTATAATATTAGTAAGGATGAAGACTTATATTACCTTTAAAATAGCGAGTTAATCAATATAATATTGTGAATATATTTTGTAAACTGTTACCTAAATGAAATAATTATAATACTACATATAGGTATCACAAAAAGATTAATTTCTTATGATTTACCTATTAAAACAACACATAATGTATATGGTATTACTTAATAAGTTATATATTTAGAAAAAAGTGATAGATCATTAAAACGCAAGATATAACAGTACTAATATGATTAAACAAGTTACCTTCACGAAAGTACAAAATGTGTTTTCAGTCAAAAATGGTTGCATGGACTCATGAAGTAACAGATGATGAGTGATGACAAAATAACTGTTATTCACACTAAGTGTTCGTAAAATTAAATATCCTCCCCTGCACCTGCATTAAAACTGCGGCCCCTGTTGCTAACTGATCTTAATCGTTGGTGGAGTATTTCCATCATAGTCCTCATAGTTGTCTTTCTACGAAATTGTTTCTCACAGTTCTCCGTTCCGTGGAATCTTAATATACGTCGGTACCTATATGTTCAGTAGGGAATACGGTGGAATACTCAATCCTTAATAGCACCTGTGACAAATCTTAAATTAAACTTTTTCATTGATGATCAAGGCAATTAAAATTATGCGTTATCAATTTAATACAAAAAAGTTATGCATAGCCTGATAAAACCTCCCTCATCGAGGTCAAACTGTCAAGCCAATATTAATCGTACTAAGTCATCGAAAAAAATAATACCTGTGTCCCAACCGAGGAGACATTTATAGGCTGATCATGACAATGGCGAAACTATATTTTTGTAAAATCAACTGAAAATATAGGTCGTGCCATGTAAC
Source organism: Calamotropha paludella (assembly GCA_927399485.1). NCBI lineage: Eukaryota > Metazoa > Arthropoda > Insecta > Lepidoptera > Crambidae > Calamotropha > Calamotropha paludella. The sequence goes on from OV656803.1 coordinate 30,877,078, forward strand.
TTGAGCCAAACCTATAAAATATTATATAAACAATAATGTAAGTGACTGAATTTGCTTATGCGCATGCAACGTGATTTCAAAATCAGTTTTAGTTTATATGGCGGGGGCGGGATATTTAGGGGATCCTTACAGATCGGATATTTAAAATCTTATAAAGACTACGCCTTTCTAAGAGAATGATAAGGTCAAAGGAACATTTGAGATTAGGTATTTATAGTAAGATAAAATAAGGTAGAAAAATATGTTTCATACTGATATTTGTGAAAAATCTTACTTAGTAAATAAATAAATATTTCTTACATACACACCAATTAGCCTAGCCCAAATTAAGCACTGTAAGGCTTGTGTTATGGATACTAGGGTAACGGATAGACATACATATGTATATGATACCGATGATGTAATATTCATAGCAATATATATATAAACACCCATGACTCAGGTACAAATGCTCGTATTCATCATACAAACATCTGCCCCTAACGGGATTCGAACCCAGGACCGTCTGTGCGAAAGGCAGGATCGATACCGTTGCACCAAACGGTCGTCAAACTACTTAAACATATTATTTTAACTAAAAAAAATAAATCGATGCGATGGCCAACGAAAAATGATATAATTTTAACATTTCTTGGAATAACATATTATATTATTACATAAACAATTTCGTTTGGCATTGACGATAGACAGTTTGTCATAAACATAATTTTTAATTACTTTTTAATTGACTAAATGTTAAGTTTCAATCTCAAAATAGTGCATCGGTCGCAGACTTCGGTTTCGTATGTTGGAATATTTTGTGGCTTAAATGATATTTTAGGAGCTTGTTGATTTGGTAATTAAATACCACTGTAGCATAAAAATGGAATGGGTTTTATTAACGAACTTAGCTTACTATATACAAAATGATTTACTAAAATCTGTTTTCTATTTACAATCGTTAGAGTCCTGCTCACACATTTAAATTGTTGCATAAGTACGAGGTTCGGCCAGCTTATTGCAATTCTTATTGCGATTAGTTGTTAGTGCATAACGATTTTCAGTCACTGCACTCGTTGTGAGCGCGAACCTTTTTGTTTGTATCAAAATAAAAGGCTCCTAACCTCGCCCGCGATTTGTGTTGGTTTATTATGATAACTAACGGTGGCAACAACAAACAACCGAGTGCTCCCGATTCCCGATCCTTCGGTGAATTTCACTGTCTTCTTTCTTCTAATCACCACTCCCTGTCATCCGCGGCAGGAAGGTAGGCATCTTACTCATGCTTGCGCTCGGTCATCATGGCTGTACGCAAGGGGGCCGTAGAGGGGCTGCTCTGGTTGGAGCAGGCCTATGCGGGAGTGTTCCGTTCTCTGATGTCAGAGTTTAATTTTTCATTCTTCCTTTCGGCCAAGTCCCCTAACGCCACTCCACTTGTTGAGCAATCCGCGTCGCCTCCTTCCATTCGATCCGATTTTGAAATGGATGTAATAGGTTACGCATCCAGTGGTTCGGACTCCGAGTCCGAATTCATTCGCGCCCTTACCTTGAATCTCAAATGGCGTCTTCTTGTATAAAATAGCGGTCCCTTTCCATTGCATTCTTCAATTCAGAAGGTATTTACGGTCAGCGCGCCAAGATAGCTAAATTTCTCGTCGATCACGCCATCGACATTCTTTTTGTACAGGAATCGTTCCCAACCATACGAGACCCGCGTGTCGCTTACTTAATTCTCATCCATAATAATTTGCCGACTCAAAGGTACTCTTACAAGCGGTCGCTTTGCTGTGTCCCGCTTGACCCCCCTGTGCTGACTTCTATGGAGGCTTCCTTTAGACTCTTCTCCCATGACTAGAACAGTAACGGACCGGAATAAGCTCGGAAAAATACTCGAGTCTACTAACAGTCCAGTAGTGGACTCTTTCCCCGACTTCATAAACTCACCTCTCGAGACCACACAAGCGATCAATGCTCTCAGCACTCATCTCTCCTCCGCCATAAGCGAGGCATCTCTGCAGGTTCCAGTGATGACCGACCATCGCTTGAAACTGTCGGCTGACGCTAGGGAACTGTTGAGAGCAAAGAACGCTGCCACCCACGCCCACGACTCTTACCCCACTAAGGACAACCGTGGCCAACTACGTGCCTTACAGCGTGTTGTTAAGTCCCGTACGAAAGAACTGCGTTGAATTCACAGTGGGACTCTCTTCATATTTCACCCTCTCGTGTTTCACGAGGTGCAATCTATACATATAAATAAAATTGGAGTGTCTGTTTGTAATATTGAAAATATATACGGTAGGTAGGTACATAAACCAAAATAACATTTTTTACAATTTTTGTCTGTCTGTCTGTCTGTTTATTCCGGCTAACCTCTGAAATGGCTGGACGCTTTTGACGGGACTTTTTTTTGGCAGGTAGCTGATGAAATAAGGAGTAACTTAAGCTAATTTTATTTTAGAAAAAATATTTTATTTTAGAAAAATAAAGTAATGTTGCAATATTCCACGCGGACGAAGTCGCGAGCGGCCGCTAGTCCTTATCCTTAATAAAAGATGTTCGCCTCCGTACCGCCCCTGGCTAAGACGTCATTTCCAACAAGGTCCTTAAGATCTTAAAAAAATCTTACCCGCCCTCTTTGCCTTCTGACCGCAATATTTTTTCAATGCTGCGTTGGCGAACAGCGTCTCCCTCACAGAATGGAAGGAGGCTGTCGTTATCGGGATTCGAAAGCCAGTCAAGGACAACTCCCAATCCTCTAGTTACCGTCCCATCAGTCTCCTCAAGTAGCTGGGGAAACTGTACGAACGCATACTCGCCAGTCATCTCAAAGACTATATCTTTTCACTTTCATATCATCGGGCACTAGGCCGGGTGGGGAAATGACGGGGTCCTGTATGATTAACGCATTTTTCTTAGGCGGGTATCACAATAATTCGGAGAGAGCTAATGCCCACTCTGGACACAGCAGATTGGCTCAAATGGAGCTGAGCAGCAACTGTACGCTGACTCAGCCCTTGTTGCAAAAGAGCAACGATTGAGTGGCTCCTTCAGGAGTTTTGTCCATAATGACGTCAAGACAATGGGTGTCATTTGCGGTGATGTATAGGGGTCAATTTCTGATAAGCGACTGATAAGGTGAACCTGTTAGGGTGGCTTTTATAGAGGGTGGTAGTAGCGGACCGCTACTACCTCAGCGGAACGCGTTAATATTGAAGTGAGTTTTTTTCTTTACGGGCATTTAAATTGTGGGAATAAGAAAATACATCGATCTTTGTTTTTATATTGATATTAATTTAAAGCTTATGTTTCAAGCTTCCAAACGATGCATAAATATTACAAATAAATTAAATATTTTCTGAAAAATACTTACATCGTGATGTGGTAGCCTATGTGTAGAGTCGACTTGGTTGTTCGCAATTGTAGTTCGAACTTCGAAACCGTGATCAACACACGCCGCTTCTTAGTGTGATGAAATTCTCTCGCAATATTTTTTTAATTTAGTTCCATTTTCTCCCATGCTTTATTTCCCATTTTGTTAGAATAGCTACTTAACTTGAATAATAATTGAGTACGTATTTACTGCAAGATGGTAAACAAAAGAGTTTTAGAGTAGAAAATGGAGGCATGAAACTCTAAAACAAATCGAGTTCTTGTTTTGTCTAAGATTTTAACTGTCTGTTTTGGAGCTTGGAAAACTATTTTAAGTGAAATCAAGACAGTTAATACCCATAGTTTATTATTTGCAGATGGCGTCGAGTAAAGATGCTACAATGGAAGATGAACTTGCTAGCCTTCCAGAAGGCTACAAAAAAGACTTCCGCACTGCACTGCCTCAATTTATAGCAGTGAGCGTCAAGAACTTGTTGCTTCTAGGTAACTAACTAGATATAAAGCTAGCGTATTGTACGCTCATGTGTAAAGCATAGATATATTGTGAGGATTAATTGATTAATTAATTGGCATTCAATTTAAACATTTGAATTCAACTTGCAAATCTAAGCTTCTTCTGTACCTATAATTTCAAAGATGCTTAAAAAAGCTTCGTAAAAAAGCATTGATCACACAAATTTTTTTCACAATATAAACACAGTTGTACCTAGTGTTTGCACATGACCATGATTGAAAATAACCAATCCCACCTTTATTTCGAATTTCTGTTCCAACTGATAATTCGAATAACGAATAGGTATAGGAAAGTAATTGCGAAAACGAGTATATCTACAATGACTCGTGTCATTACAGTTACTTTTCTTATCGGTGTAACCTATTATGAATATGAAACACATACTTTGTAACTACATTAAACCTGGTTTCTTTTTCCTATTAATCTTTTATGAGTAAATTGTCATCAAAATTTAGTTCGGTTTACCATAAAATAGTGTCTTTTAGTTTTTTAAAAGATGAATTAAATATTTCTTCTTTATTATTCTTATTTACTCTTAAATAAATAAATAAATAAATTCATTTTTCAGTTTTTGGTTCGATCAACTACAGAAGTGTATTTTTTCATAATTCATGTCATTTAGTATAATTATTAATTTCTTCGTATTTTCAATTCTTTTTTCAAATTTCTCCAATGTACCTAATAAAAAAAGTGTTTAACTTTTTAACATTTTTAATTAAATTATTGTCATCGGCTTCTGATAAGTGTGCAAAAGTTGCCGTTACAAACAAACAAACATACAGGTGAAGTTATTAAAAGCGTGTTAAAAAACAAAGGATGTCGTCTTTATAAGCATGTTACGGCCTATTAAGAGGCATGCGCTGCCGCAATTTATTTTAAATTTATTCATATCGATATCTTATTTTAATTAATAAAATAAAAGACTAAGTCGGAACAATTCCAGCTGAATGAAAAATTATAAGTACTGAGTTACTTTGTATAACACGTAGGTTATAGTCATATGCCATCGCGGACCTTTTCGTAAGTATATATTGTTTAACTAAGTACACAATTTCGTAGGATATTATTATGATATATCTCGTAAAGTTTAGTAAGCGTTAGGAAAGAAAGGGCCAGAAATCCTATGAATATCTATTTTTTCTAACATAAGGCTTGTTCTGTTTTCTATAATATAAAATGTATCTATTATACCAATAAAAGTACCAGAAGAAGGACAAGAAATTATTTGAATGATAGTGAAAACTGGATCAAAATCTCTTGCGTAGTAGATCAATGCGATTTCAATAATGCCCGATAAGGTACATTTTTTTTTAAAGCTTAGGCTGTCGAGCAGTTTTTAAAGTTAGTCAAAAGTTGCCGTGGTTGATACTCGGTACTCGTCTTGTCGAACGACTGGGCGAACGATCACGCGATAACCAGCTCAGCGAAGCAGCGAGCTGTCGTCGGTCAAAACAAATGTAATGGTTTCGACTTTTAAAATCAAATAAAACAGCAATATAAATTAAAAGGACGCTAGACAAATTTATTACGGTATCTAATTTTTCTTACATAAGTATCGGACGGAAAATGTTTATAAGCGGCTTTCCTGTATTTTTATTTTAGTTAATTTATTTCTGTTCCTTAGATAATACCGTATTAGATTTTCCGAAGTCATCTAAAGCAGGTTTTATTTCTAATTATACTTAAATTACTCCGGTTTCTGGTTGATTATTTTTTGTATAAGTCATAGCTTACACGAATCTCTTGGTCACACATCACGATCTTGTAGCTGCCACAGAAAATTTTTTAGACACGTCTGTTGATGCTGAATTGGCTGCCAGTGGGTGGAGTGTGATTCGTCGTGATCGGGGCTCATGGTGCTGAGGCGTATTTCTAACCTCAAGACCTTTCATAACTGTGTCTCATCTGACAGAATTAGAGACAAACTGTTGATGATTTATAGACTCACCTCACGCAAAATGGTCGCAGCGCATATATTTGTGTAATAAATATCAACTCTTGTGCTTCTGAAAGTAAATATTTCAACTGGTTCATCAAAGTTGAAAGCTTTATGGCTAGCCTTAATGTATGCTGTGTACGTAATTTGAGACCTTTATCTTAACAGTGCATCTGAAAATGATTGTAATTATTGTCATTACTTTATGTCATTCTGTAATTCAACTGAATACAATAATGTATATAATTAATATGGAGGAAAGCTGGATATTGTGCTGGCTCAGGAGTGCAATGATACTATTATTGTCAGTAACTCTGAGGGAGGTGACATAGTGCGCATGGTCCAATATCCCCCCCTTTAGACATTACAATACACCTCGCGATATCCGAACGCGCAAAACCACTTCATCCTAGTAACATTTATAGTATTGTTATATTTCAGGATATGGTATGACGTTGGGCTTCCCAACTATTTTAATACCTGCTGTGCAAAACCCAATGGATGGTGAAATATTACATCTACAAAAATCTGAAGTATCATGGATAAGTAAGTAACAATAATTTTTCACGTTTAACAAATTTAAGTAATAGTAGCAATGATTGTATTTAAATTACACAACCATCACAGTCTAATTAGATGTACTAGACCATTGGTAAATCAAAGAATCAAAGTAGTTTCAGAGTTTATCCCGAACATACATTGTGACACTAGATTTTTATATATATAAGATATTTATATATACTAGGTAACCCGGCCACGCGTTGCTGTGTTATAAATTAAAATGAAACCTATCCTATGTCCTAAGTTGGAACAAATCCAGCAAAATGAAAAAAAATATCAAAATCGATTGAATACTTTCCGAGTTCATCGCGGTCAAACACTGTGACATGGAATTTTTGTACATATAGATATACAGATACAAATACTGCCCGCGACTCATTCAGACTCTATTATTCTTATAAATTAATTATTACTTAGTGTTTTTAGTGTTGTCTTGCCTAAATTATAAGTACTATTAATCTGAATGCTAAGTAGCCTTTAGTAACAATAATGAAAATTATTTAAATTGCAATGATGAGTTATTCTGAAAATTTTGAAAATCTTATCTTCACCAAGGAAAGTATTATATTGAGCATCAAGTTAATATAAATTTGACTAAAACTCCACACTAAAGTCCCATTAAATACTGCATGTAATCAGTATACATCTCCTCTAGACCACAAAAAAGCGGCAGTATTTTTCCAAATTATGATCTTTTGCTGCGATCTCAAACCCACCTACCAAGCTCCGACATAATGGCAAAATTCCTCATAATTGGGGATTCTCAATAGCAGGATTTCATTCGGCTGAAATATGATGACGACAGTCTGCGGAGTTATCACAGATGGCACCTTTTGCCGCCTACCAACATTCACTGCTTTTGCTTAGAAGACATTTCATTCACCGATTACGCTTAGAAGACATTTACCTTTTAATTATTTTTTATTTTTTTTTCCGGATAGACAGTACACAAATTAATATACTAATACTAGGTAGCAAGTCTTATGTAATATTATTTACTGGAAAAGGAAAAAGAAATCTATAGGTACGTCTTTAGAGCAAACTAAGGAGGAAAGACTAACATCATGCAAAACATTACAAATGTTCAGATTAAATAAATAGTTGTGGCATTAAAAATGAAAATTTAATAAAAGCTAATTATAACTGTATTTAACAGGCCAAAAAATATTATTTAGGGCAGTAGTAATTTAATAGCAGATGTTGCACAAATTTGAAAAAAGTGAAAAATTCATTAGCAATTTTCTCCCATGCGCGGCTTCAATTCCGTCTTCTCTAAACATATTTTCGTTTCTGTACTAGTTTCTTTTTTGTTCATGTTGTTCCAACGAGTACAGGACAAAAACGATCCATCCCCCCAGAAGTCCATTGTAGAGAGATAAGGGTTTCGCCCTGAGGCGCAGCGTTAGCGATATGACATATTTATACACCCTCATACTATTCATTCAGAGGATATTTCTATGCCTTTCACCTGCATATCATGACAGAAGGCATTTTGATCGATCCACTCTCTTTAATTGCATTTAGTGCATGTATATCGACATTAAGCACCGAGCTTCAGGTCTTCTTTTATAAAGTTGAAAAGAAGAAAAGATTTCATGTAAGAGTATTTTTGGCCAGAGTAGTTATATATATAGCAGTCGTTAAATAAAACATTTATAGAAATGTTTGCATGGCAAAAGACGGTTGACTACGGGTTATATTCGTACAATTGTAAAACTATATGATGATTTTATAATAAGTAGAATAATAAATATTTTTATTTATAAAACCCAATGGTATTAGTATACAATAGGCTTATATTCTATGTTAGTAAATGATATAAAAAAACTGATTTCACACTAAAATCTAAATGGCTAAAACAGCAGACTGTCCCCACAATCAGGTCGCAGGAGAGAACCTGCTTTTTGTGCTGTATAGCCAGGAAACTGTCTGTTTGCGCATCCGCAAACATTCCTGATTCACCACAATTTTGCGTCAGCCACAGCAGTGCCGTGAAAACGTTATTATATTGAACTCGAAGTCCACGGTATAATTTATGCATAAAATTGACCCAAAGACTGCTTAAGAAAAACAATGTGCAATAAGTCTTAAAAAGTGTTATTTTTAGTGTTAAAAAATCTAGCAAACCTACGGACCCTTTTTGACAGCGACCTTCGTTCTCTCTCAATATCGGCATCTTCCGTCAACATATCTATGATAATGTGACCCAGATATTTAATATGGGTCACCTTACTAAGTGGTGCTCTGAACAAACATATCAAAGGCACAATATCAGAATATTTAGCTCTCGTTATTAAAACAAAGAATATAGATTTTATAATGCAATGGGTTGCAAGTATACTTAACGAGCCCTACAGAAGGGCAACCACTGTATAAAAAATGCAAAAATTACCAACTACTTCACACTGAGCAAATTAATGAAAAGGGTTGCACACTATCACCGCTATTCAGTTGTTTACCGGCATATTACTCCTCAACAGCATTGTTTTATAAGGGGTCAGTGTACTTATACAAATCTGACGATTTACAAATGACGTCCTCGGTGGAATGGATTGCGGGTCACAGGTGGATGTGATCTATACCGACTTTGAGAAAGCCTTTAATCTCGTGGACCGCAATATTCTGCTACGCAAGTTGTATGAGCTCGGAGTGTGTGGAGATTTGTTGAGATGGGTGGAGTCCTATCTTCGTAATCGGTGTCAGGTTGTAGTGGTTGGTGGACATCGATCAGATATTGTGGATTTGGGTGTTCCGCAGGGGTCGGTACACTCACCATTGTATACGCAGCATATCTGTACGATATCGGATATTGTTTTCATTTTGCCAGCTATCTCATGTACGCAGATGACACTAAAATATATCATACACTAAAATTAACCGGACTGTATAAGCTGCAGCAGGACTTGGACCGTTTAAGTCATTACTAATCGAAGAACAAAATAACCGTAAATGCAGATAAATGTATATCCATATCCTTTACCCGTAAGAGAAACTTTATTTGATTTATTTATTACCCGTATAAGGTCACAGCGAGTCAAGATCTAAGGATTCTTCTAAATGAGAAGCTTACCTTTGGGGATCATGTTAGCGATATCGTCAACAGGGCTTATGAGAATCTTGATTTCATTCTACGTGTGACTAACCCATTCTCAGACACTGTTTAAAAAGTCTATATTGTGCATATCTGTGGAGTGTTCTACTTTGTTTTATACTATGTAGTGATGATGACCTCAATTGGCTGTTTGAACCAATAAATGTAATTCTGTAATAGTTTTTAAGGGCTGTGGTCATTGTTAATAATAAATAAATAAATGGAGCCTTTCATAAATACAAACACAATTTTTATACAAAATAGAAAATGTATTCTGATAAAAGATATTTAAACAAGGGCATCTGGTTTAAAAACATACAAAGTAAACCTCCTCACATACCTACCCTGGTTTGCAGTAATTGAACTTAATTGACAACAAATTATTAGTGACAAAAATGCCGAATTCTATAAAGAACAAAAAAGCTATTGGCGACTTGCATGTCTTACAGGAGTCTCATAAACTATATCTTATAAAAACCGTATATGGTATGAAATAGATGATAATCTCTAATGATAATGCGATAATTCATTATAAATAAATATGTAACAAATATATGATAGTAAGGCGCGGATTCACTCGGCAATTTTGCGTTAAGTATCTCAGTTGCGTTTAGTAGGTTACACATGATTATTTGAAAGTTTAAAGATTTTTAAATTGGATTATAAATATCTAAACAGCGAGAACCATAGGGTGCATTTCGGATATCCCAAATCGCGTGATATTAGTTGAACATACACTTTTGAGGCTTCATTAGTGTAAAGTAAGGATTGCATTTCAAAGCCCTACGAAATATTAAGCTGGATTAATGTTAACCTCAATACTTTGTCATCGAATGTCATATCAATAATATATCATTAACCGCTTACTTACTATCTTTCAACATCGTAGTTGTTGTTCGTTGTAGTTCTATAGGATTATCTTAATTAATTTCACATTAGGCTTATACCTGTTTGTAGTCGGCTTTATCATTTTCTATTTTTACAAGCAAATAATTTGGGAACCAGTAAATTTCGTCAAGAATAAATAGCTAGATACTCCGCCAATCCATAACACAATCGCGAGCACAAAAATGTTTGTGGTGTTGTCACCATATTAACAAAACCTATCCAATAGAATGAGTAAATACTCACTCAAAACGAAATAAACTCATGCCGAGGTTTTTATTAGTGGTATGGTTGATAATCATATTGCCAATTAATTCGAAATTATTTAACAGTAGCTAATACCCGCCCATGTGAAATTCGGTTAAAGTGAGACACCGTTATACGCGGTCTACAGAAACGTCTCTCTTCAACAGTGGAGCTTGTATCGCAATAAGAGGTTATGGCAGGGCCTTTGTCAAATAAATGAGTCAGTTAAAAGTGTATTTATATCCCAAATTTACTACTTAAAAAAGAGATACCGCTTATTTGCCACATATAATATAAAAAATCATGCTATGGCGAGCAGGCCACTAGCGGTTGGCCGTGGTGCTAACAGCTCGACCCTCGCTCGACACCAACAGCCTTTAGGATTTTCTTTTACTGGAAGTTGTTGTAGTTTGCACTAGTATGGAGAAATTGAGATAAATTGCAATAAGAACAAAGTTTCGCCTACAACACTTTTTGTCACGATCGAATGATGTAACTCGCGTCGGTGGTGTTTCTACGGAAAGCACTTATTTTGAGTCTAGTTACATTGCACAATTTAGATAGAATATGATTTCTGAAAAGATTTTAAGGAACGCCGAGTTGTTTTAGCGTGATTTTGACCATATAATATGTTTCCGACCCCGAAATGATTTTTTTTAAATACACGATAATTCAATTAAGCTCTTAAAAATTTTTGAAAGAAAATTAGAAACATTCTTATATTTTATACATAATTTTTACTTATAAATATATATATTTTTTAATTATTATATTTGTACATTTTTTTACATATCTTGCCGTTTGTTGCCGTTGGTTTGATAATTTACGACGACTCTGTTAGATAGATAATAGTGTATTTGCCCCATAGACAAGTGGCAATCGTTTGAACGCTAAAGATAACTTTTGAGTTAAGAAGCATCATGGGATTGAAATTTGAATCACATGTTGTAAGCCATGTCAATCATAGACATTTGTTGATCATATGGAACGAAAAAGCTTGAGTTATTAGTATGGGGCTGCTAATATTGATAGTTTTTATGGTAAAGAAAGAAGCTGTTCACGCAATACACAAACTTCGGCCAAATAAATTCTCTCAAAGACCTGTTATAGAAAATTAATATAATAAATTATAATCTATGTTCGAAAGAACAAGAATACATTTGTCAAGCATGATGCACATCGCTTTAACACAAGAAATAAAAATAAACTTGCCGTTCCAGGGTTAAGACTTCAATAAACAGGACGCTCATCCTTGGGAACGGACTAACTCTATTTAATAAAGTTACACAAAGTGTAGTTGTTTTTCTTATTAATGTATGCGTGCAAAAAACTACACTCATATCTAAAGTCGATCGATTGCGACCGCGATATAATATATATATAATTTATCGAGTATATCGGTTTTATACTCCTCCTAATTACGAGGTAATAAAACAATAACACTGCTCTTACTGTGATAATAGAATATTATTATCTTTTGTGCTTTATTTATGTTGACAATTATAATCCAATTAAAAAAAGTCTTGAGGGTGTAGGTAAAAAATATTATTTTAAGTGCAATCGAATTAAGTTATTTTCATGAACAGAAAAAGGTCTATACGCCCGCAGTATAAATATGCTGATGAGGATGGCTATAGTTGGGATATAACCCTTTCTGAGTTAACTACTGACAAAACTGTATAATTATTATAAAATATTAATTAATTAAATATCAAACAAGTCATGTGAATTTCCTTCAGATGTGCTTCTCGAACGTGGCGATTTGTTCATATAAAATCTTTGTTCACTAATGAATATACGACTTAACCCTGTGTTCAAATCAACAGGTTCAATAAATTTGATAGTGGTGCCAATCGGATGCGCATTGTCGGGTGTCGTCACTACTCCACTGGGTCGTCGAAGAGCTATGCAGATTGTAAACTTGCCGTTCTTCATAGCATGGCTGATATTTCACTTCTCGACTGTGACTACACATTTATACTGCGCGCTGTTTCTCACAGGGTTGGCAGGCGGACTGCTAGAGGCACCTGTGAGTACATAGAAAGGTATTTTTACATGCGTATATTATGGTTAATTCAGCTCTTAAGGATATAAAATGTTTAACACTAATAAGGAGACATGCTTAATTTAATCATCATCACTAGTCCACGGTTGGACAAACGCCTCTCCTTTAATATGCCACATTATTGCAATGATACAATATTTCAGAAGAGTACAACACTTTATCCGACACAACTCTGCGTTCAATCTCAGAAAAAAATGTAGTAACAATCAACGACAAACTTTACAATGGCGCGTGGTTGTGTTGCCAGGAAAAAAAAATTTCACCATAAACTAGAGCACCTTATATACTTTAATAATTTATTTATTAAAATAGAACATATTTTTGATATATGTTAACAACATGGAGTGGCTGTTAGCTATTAGCTGTCATCTGCTTCCCACAACTTTAATCAGATTATCGATCCACCTAGTGAGAGCATCCGCACGCTGCGTCTTACAGTTAGCTACTATTGAGTTAATTGGTTTATTAATTAAGTTATTGTGTGATTAAAAATCTCTCAGTACTTATCGCGATGACTAAAATATTTTTAGCCTAGTAATTATAAAACCGTTCTAAACCGTAACTGTGAGTTTTATATTTTCTGATTTAGATATGACTATATGTATCGATCCTATAGGTTACCTGCGAATATTTTTTTTTCCTTATTTAATTTAGGGACTTTTACACAGAGTACGTCAGCGAATATTTTGAACCACACATATGATTAAAGAATCCCGTATAGAGGAGGATCCAAATAAATAATCATTATAGCAAATTGAAAATCGGAACTTTCAAGCGATCACTGGAGTAAATATTAAAAGTAGGCGAGCAATCATTTAAACCTTCATCTAATTAAAAAGGATTTTTTTTATAATAAATTGTTTCACATGTCAAGTAAGAGATAAAGCTTCACGTGAAATATACATTGATTAACGTAGTAGTTATTTCTTGAGTGGCGTGTATCTAAGGTCAGTCATTTCCCTTTACCATATAGAGTGATAATGGCTGATACAATTTCTTCCTCTTAGTTTGTTCGGGATTACATTTAAAAGTATATTTTGACATTTGTTGAGGTTCTAAGATAACATAAATCTAAAATAAGTACGGATTTTATACATTTTATTGTACAAATTTTAGTTTTAGCATACATACACTTTAATATATTTCTATCTTCGTTAAAATAATTATGATGGAGTGAACGTCCCTTTTTATCAGTTCAAACAAAATAAATCACAAGAAAGGATATTTATGGCATCGGGCAACTTTGTACGAATCAATTATTACTCATTGTTGTTATTGTTAAAGTAAGTACAGAAAAGCCATTTAAAAAACATCCGACATGTTCGGTAAATTGGTTTTACAAATAAAAATCTTTGAGGCCTGTGGGTATTTAATTGTAAATTTATCGTTCTCCAATCTAACAATACAATGTTCTGTGATTAAACTTACATACATTTGCATTGAAATGTTATTGATAAGGTATGCAGTTGTTTTTACTGAATTAGTGCTGGCTGAAAACCCTGCAGTTGCAATATTTATTATTCCGCAAATTAGGTTTAACTTTTTATTTCCTAGACAACCGGGCTACATAAGCGGGGAAATAAACCTTTAAATACTTGCGACACCAAGATGTTAGCCCTGACCCCATTGTTCTATAACTCGGTGCTGCCTACAAACAAAAAATAACACCTCTGAACTCTTAATAGCTTTATACTATTGATAGTTTAACAACCGAAAACAACCAATAGGTGTACTACATTTTTTTACGTAGATATTGCTATCAGGAGTATAAATATGATTTTTTTTTTAAATTTAGATTGGTTTCGCTCTTGATATCAATAAAGCCCGGGGGCCAAGATAGAATACACGATGGAACGAGCTAACCAGAAGAAGCCTATACACTCTGGCTTTAAAAAGGGGCCGATTATTTCTTATGTGGTAGTAGCGGATCAAGGTTATAGGTTTGATCTCAATAAGGCAGGTACCCCAGGAGTTTTTGTCCTGAAGTGATAACGAACACGTTTTATTGTAATAACGATCAAATAAATCAAATAAAAATTTAATAAGTTCAATATTAAGGTTTTTTAGATTTGCAACGGCTACACCAATATACAATATGCTTTCGGAACCGCTAATGCTCTGTGGTATATTCTCTGACAAAGATATTTTTATTTTTATTTGTTTATTTGTACATCATTTCACTGCCATTACAGGCGTGTGCCAATGCGACAGTGAAGCAATAATATTTAAATACAAAATACATACATATACCTCGTACAATAATATTAAATCTTATATCTACTTATAAACAATATAATTAGTAATTCTTATTACTTATCCTAAATAATGCTGCTCGTGAGAATTCACTCAGAGTACAGGTAAATATATCTATATCGCTAGCAATAAGATTGAGAGTGGTAACGACGCGCGTCAGTGGAGCTTTGTTGAGTAAGTTGGTCCGCCCGCGTGGCACTGCTAGCAGCGCCGGCCGGCGCCGCCGCCACACGTACCTGTCTGGGACCGCCAGAGAAATACGCTCCAGTATATCTGCGTTATATACCTTACCTCGAATCACCTTGAAAATATACAAAACCAGTGCAAGCTCCCTCCTAACCCTTAATTCCAGATAACCTACCATGCCCAGAACAAATAACGTAGGGTACATCAGTGGATAGAAAGGGTACACCCCATACATCCTTTTGTATAGGTACCTTGTAAATTTGTTTTGCACTCTCTCCAGCATAAGCATATATTTTGCTTCATGTGGAGACCATATGACCGAATTAAATTCGAGTTGACTTCTCACTAAAGCGTTATACAGAGCCATAATCGTGTCAATATTCGTAAAGTTCTGAATTCTACGTAAAATGAAACCCAAATTTCTGAATGCTTTTTTACAGATAGTAATGACGTGTTCACGAAATGTCAAGCCTAAGTTAAGTCTAATCCCCAAATCCCTGACGTCTGTGACCCTTACTAACGGTGTCCCTTCTACTTTATAATTATGTTGTACAGGGGACCGTGCACGAGAAAACGTTATAGTAACGCATTTTGAGGTATTAAACTGTAATTTATTTTCTTTGCTCCATGCTACTACTCTGTCAATGTCCCTTTGTAGGTTAACGCAATCTTGATGATTTTTTACTTCATGATATATTTTGAGGTCGTCGGCGAATAATAAGCTTTTTGCACTCTGCACAACATTGGGTAAATCATTGATGAATAGAATGAACCCAAGAGGCCCTAAATTACTACCTTGACTCACTCCAGATCTGGTGAAGTAAGGTTCCGATCTATAACCTGAGTATTCAACATACTGCTGCCTGTTTCTCATGTAGCTGGCGAAGAAACCAAGTAATTGGGGAGTAAAACCGACACCGGCTAACTTCATAAGCAGTACGTCGTTGTCTACCAAATCGAATGCTTTTTTAAAGTCGAAATAGGCAGCATCGACTTGACCTCCTCCGTCCACCACCGGTGTGATCTCGGCCATGTAATTGAGAAGGTTGCTGGAGGTACTTTTAGCCGGTCGGAACCCGTGCTGAGTGTCTGAGAGCTGTGCACTTACTTGAGCGAAGATAAGTTTATGTTTTGCCGATTCCAATACTTTTGCAGGCGTTGATAGCACTGCAACAGGTCTATACTCGTCCACCTGCATTCCAGATCTTCCCTTCGGTACAGGTACGACACGCGTTAACTTCCACCTTTCCGGAAACACTGAGCTTTCCAAACATTTGTTATAAATGTAGCATAGCGGTTCGGCGAATACGGATCTACAATCTTTGAATACATACGGTGGTATACCATCAGGCCCCGCAGATTTCTTTGGTTTCAGCTGTTGCAGCGCGCGGCGTACATCTCCGAGCTGCAGGCACTCCAGGTGCACCCGCGCCGCACCGCTACCGCCGCCAGCAGCTGCCACGGCCGCACCCACATTTAGCTTCGCTCGCTCTGCACTATATACTGAGTGGAAAAACCTAGCAAACTCATCCGCACATTGCTGACCTGTTAATATCTCCCCGTTCTTTAAAATCTTTTTTGTGTTAGTATTACCTTTTTTCGATTTTACGTAATTCCAAAAAGATTTGGGATCGTCTCGCATATTATATTGTACTTTTTTTTCATATTGTATTTGGGCTAGTTTAATCCTATTTTTAACCCTCGTTCTACACTGAGCGAACGCTTCATAGTCAACTTTCATCCCACTCATTTTATAACGTTTATGGAGAACGGCCTTATGTTTTAAGTCACGTATGATCTCAGAATCATACCAAACGGGATACGCGTTATTGTTACTTGTTTTATTTGGCTTTTTTCTGGGAACAAAATTGTCAATAATTGCATTTACAGTGTTATAAAAGAAATTTAAGCTGTCTTCCAAGTCCAAATTATATATAGGTGTCCAGTCTACGGCTGCTAGTGTAGAATACAATAAAGAAAAATTAGCTTTATTAAAATTCCATTGCTTGGGTTCATTATGTGTATCCGCGCTAGATGAGTATGAGCACGGCAGCACAGCGGCGGCACCGGCGCCGGTGCCGGGACCTGCCTGGAGTTTCAAAGTGATCTCGAGGGGCGGGTGATACGCATCGACAGGCACGAGCGGCTCATCCGACGCGCTCACACTCACTCCCTCCCCCTCCGTAAACGTACTCAGTACCAAATCTAAGCACCTATTGTTGCAATTATTAACTCTGTTACTCTGAGCGAATCCACAATAACTTACAAAATATTCATAATAATTACTCACGTAAGAAGAACAAGAATACAGGTTAAAATCTCCTAATACAATTATGTCACTATAACGGTTGCAAAACTGTTCAATAATATGGAATAATAACATATATTCACTTTCATTACTGTTTGGTGGAATATAAACAACACATAAAAGAAACAAAAACCTGTTCCGTAGGTAGACAGTGGCGCAAGCTAATTCAAATATATGATCGTCAATGTTTACGTCGCTCGGTATTGGCACTTGTCGTATTTCGAAACGCGGTGTGGCCACGAGAAACGCGCCGCCTTGTTTCCGCCCGTCCGCTCGGTCACATCGAATAATGTTGTATCCCAGTGGAATTATTTCTCGGTCATAAATTGATTTGTTGCAGCCGGTTTCTGTGATGGCGAATAAATCTGCACTTGAGACTGATATACTAGTATAAAACTGTTCTAGTTTCGTTCGAAGCTTACCTATTTCTGCCGCAAAGCAGCAGTGCTTGCATTGCTGTGTTCCGGTTTGAAGGGTAAGATATGGCAGTGAAATTACTGGGTACAGTGACTTTACATCTTGTGTCACAAGTTGGCAACGTACACTGTGGTTCTTGTGGGGTTGCAGTTTTGCTGCGAATCTCACAAGAACCACATGTATTATAGGTGACTGTTACCACTTACCATCAGGTGGGCAGTTTGCTTGTTTGCCAACTTTTGCAATAAAAAAAAAAAAAAAAAAAAAAAAGCCCTCTGACGTTCTGATAAAATATTTCTATAGGTTTAGCCTGTTTGTTTTGTTTTGACACTAGCTTTTCGAAACCAAACCCACTCACAGTACTCCACATTTACCGGCCAATTCTCTGGTTTACATAGTTCATTGTATTTGCTCTCTGGTACTCCTACAATAAACGAGGCGTAGTCTCTCTCTGTTTTGTGTTTGATACTGTCTACTTTAATAGGAGTATTGTTACCACAAATATTTTGAACATATTTTTCTAATTTTTCTATAGAAGTGTCTACCTGTAAACGCCATACATGTAAGAATTTCTTTCGTTCCGTCCCTTGGATTTCGACTGAGCTTATGCTTCCTCCTTTCTTAACATCACTGTTAGGGAATCTACTTTTTTTCCTATTCACAATCTTCCAATCTTCTTCTGAAACTTTCTTCTCATTTTCAATAATGATTCCAGAGTCAGATATCTTGTTATTGCTGGTCAATTCTTTTTCTTCCATCTCTTGTAAGCTCGTTGGTTTAGTGGCCCCACCTTTTGTTTGGTTTTGTGAAACTACCTTCGCAAAAGAAAGAATTGGTTGATGTACTTTTGGATGGATTGGCTCGGTAATGTTTTGTGTGCTAGTTTCGATCTTCAACAATTCTTCTAATTTCTTATTTTTTTCTGTTACGGCTTTGATTTGCATTTCCAGTACATCAGCTTTGTGTGCTTTTTCTTGAACTACCGTTAATATTTTTTTTAACTCTTCTAGCTGTAATTCAGTCTTATTAAACTTATTTTTTAGCAATTCATATTCTCTCGCCTGTTCATCAAGGCGTGCCTTCATTTCCAAGCGAAACTCCCGCAATTCTTCTAATATTTTGCCTTCGGTTTCTAGGAGTGATAACTCATTGGGATTGATTCGTCCTCCGCGCTCGGTGTTCACATAGCTACATGGCGTAAATGTTTTGTTCATCATAAAGTTTCCTCTTACAGGTGTATCGGAATTATCCCTTTTTGGAATAGCACATACGCATTCTGGACATACCCAATTCTCCTTATATTCCTGAGTGAAACTTGCGAATTTTTCCGATGTCACTGCCACACACTTTAAGTGATACATTTTCTTACACGATTCTTGGGAACACTCCATAAATAAAATATCAAATATTGCCCCATCGCACCCACAACATTTTGTACCCATTTATAAATTTTGATCTTCTGATATTCCTGATATTTATAGATAAGAATGTCCACAACAACACTGACAACACGTCCGTTCGCATTCGCAATCGCAATCGCAATTATATAAAACGTTCCATGCTATTGAGGAACTAAAATACTGGGTACTTAGTATCGACAAGTTTTACATCATATTATTATAGATCGATATCGATAGAATATTTACAAACAAATATGAACCACATTTCTTTAACGTCTATCACATACTAAGTTTTGTAAAACAGCATCTTATGAAATTAGAAATTATCTGCTAATTCTGTGATTCCTTTAGAAGTTTTCGTCTTCCAAAAACCTAATCTATAAATTTTAGTTCCCACCGCTGCTCATAACGCTACCACTTCATTTAAATTACTGACACAGAAAAATTGGAGCATAAATAAAAAACAAAAAACCAGTGCGTGTACTTATGTACGCACAAAGAAGTTATACTTCTTTAGCGTAACTAAACAAAGAGAACTAAAAATTTCCTCCCGTGTGCCAGTACTCTTTGTTTGTGAAAATAAAGATAAATTTATTAATTATATAGCGATCAGTAAGAAGCATCAAAAAAATAAAAAATTAATAGATTTTCTATATATCTGTATACAGAGAAGTACAATAATATATCAAAAACCAACCAAAATTTAAAATCACACATTATTCTTTTATATAATAAAATCAACAAAATTTCCGACATCTATCTATTAAGTTACCATAATTGTAAATTTAATACGAGGGTGGATTGAAAAGTTCTCGGCCTAACATAGATACATTCAATTCTTAAAATCTAATCTACCTACATTATTTAGTTCAATTCAGACTACTTAATTGTGTGAAGTTTGAAACGTGTGCGATAACTAGTTTTGATTTTATAAACTTATTAACATAGCAATCGGACGTAATTTCCGCGAATGGAGCAAATCGAGCAGCGTGCCGTCATTAAGTACCTCCATAAGAAGGGGCTATCATCAAAAGCCATCCATGATGATATGGTCAGTACATTAGGGGAATCTGCTCTGTCATATTCATCCGTCAAAAAATGGATAGCAGAATTCAAGCTTGGTAGAGAGAGTGTGAAAGACGAACCCCGCTCTAGAAGGCCTTCGAAGTCCACTACTGACGAAAATATTCAAAAAGTGCTTGATTTCATTATGGGAGACCGCAGATTAAATTAGAGACATAGCCAAGATTATAGGCATCTCTTATGAACGCACTCAAAACATCATTGTCAACAAGTTGGGTTTCCACAAGGTGTCTGCGAGGTGGGTTCCGCGGCTGCTTTCAGTCGAACAAAAAAAGACGCGATTGACTATTTCACGCGACTGTTTGGAGTTATTTGAAGCCGATGCAGATGAACTTTTAATTCGTTTAGTTACTATGGACGAAACATGGGTTCAATACTGTACACTGGAAACAAAAAAACAATCAAAACAGTGGAGAAGATCTGGTTCACCACCCTCTAAAAAGGCTAAGTCGATTTTGTCGGCTAATAAGGTAATGGCTTCAGTATTCTGGGACTCGAAGGGTGTGATTATGATCGATTATCTTGAAAGGGGTCAGACTATAAACTCCGATTACTACTGCATCTTACTGCGTCGTTTAAGAGAGGAAATTAAAGAAAAACGTCCAGGAATGATTAGAAGAAGAGTCCTGTTTCATCAAGATAACGCCCGTGTGCACACGTCTGTGAAATCGATTGCTGAAATCCACAACTGTGGCTTCGAACTGTTACCGCATCCACCTTATTCACCTGATCTGACACCATCAGACTTCTTTCTGTTCCCCAACCTAAAAAAGCACTTGGAAGGTCAACGATTTCCGACAAACGATGAGGTCAAAGCAGCAATAGACGCATATTTTGACTCTAAGGAAGAATCATTTTTTTTCAATGGTCTAAATGCTTGGAAGGGCAGGTGGCAAAAGTGCTTTAAACTTGATAGTAATTATGTAGAAAAATAAAAATATAATAGACTTTGTATGTGTTTGTTTTCTTGGTGAGGCCGAGTACTTTTCAATCCACCCTCGTATTACTGTTAAATGAAGAAGTGTAAAATTTATTTAAAATAATAATTTGGAGATGAATATGTTTCTTATAAGTTTATATTATTAAATAGCATTATAATATTTAGTCATAGTGATTGATTTTTGTTACATACACATGGTGTGATTTGTATGTTAGGAAGTAAAATTATATAAAACTCTTGACTTAGATATTTCTACTATATTTCCAAATGAATTAACTAACGCAGAAGGTTGTTACTGAGAGAAGAGAACTGATAGTGGTGTGGTGTGCAGGTACTGACCTACGTGGCGGAGATAACCCAACCACACTTACGCGGCGCTCTCACTGCCACCAGCACAATGTCTATCATCTTCGGTATCTTCACGCAGTTCCTCTTCGGCACCCTTATGTATTGGCGGACGATCGCCTTAGTCAACATTACGTTTACGGTAACCGATTTAGATCGATTATATCGATAAATCCAACTATTGGCTCCTGAGTTATTAGTTACCTTATAAAATTATGTCATTCTATTTACATTTTATTAATATATTTATTATATATATTATATTTACTTAATTATATTTATATTTTTTTTATCAATCTCTTGAAATAAAATGGAGCTCTATTATAAACGATCTTTTGGACTCAATAATGCTTTAAAATTTTAATTACTAAATTATTATTTTGCTCTTAATTTAAAAATGTCAAACATTTAATTAGGGAAATTTTGTTTGTAGATATTGGCTGTGGTGGCATTATTTTTTATACCGGAGTCTCCTCACTGGTTAGTATCAAGGAAGCGTTATGATGAAGCTAGAGAGGTAAGGGTATTTATTTTGTTTTATTATATGTATACCCTGTAATATCACAAGTAATTTGATTATGTGGTTTTTTCAGAGTCTACAATGGTTACGTGGATGGATAAAACCTCATTTAGTTGAAGCTGAGTTAAGAGATATTGAAGCTTTATACAAAAAGAAAATAGGTTTTGGTCACTTTTATATTTTTTGCCATTAAGGTCATGGTGTTTTGCCATTTAGGTCATGTATCATTATTCCAGAGAAAATATTGCCAATTTTGAATAGTCCTATTTAATCGCAATTTGCAAAATATTAGAGATTGTACACTTTTCAAAAGAAGGAGCGAAGTAAAACCTTATTATCTACACTTTTAACTAATTTAACCCCAGCATTCCACATTGATACATATTTAAGTTAAATTGATATTTATAGCGGATGGGGAAGACATAGAAGAGACAATTTCTGAGAAATTTGAGAATTATTTGTCGAGGAGCTTCCTGGTGCCTTTCGCTTTAGTCTGCTACAGTTTCTTCGTTGGCCATTTCAGCGGTATGACCACATTGCAGGTAAAACTTGCATGAGTTTGAAGTACTTTACGATAGTTAACTATTTATCTATATCCCTAGATATAATATAAGTGTAACATATATATGTAATGTCAGAATAATTAACATTACGTATTACTTTCTTCATCTTGTCAAAGTGTCAAAAAATCTATTAAAAGACAAAGTTGCTGCAGTAGAATACGCTTACATCATCGAAAATGTTAATTTAATAAAAGACATAATATCTTAATTAAACGCTAGTTAAGTAAATTTCAGATAACTCTGGTATCCATTTCTTATACGGGAACATACATGCACGGCTCTAGGGATTTTCACATAGAATCGATAATTACGTGGCTGTTTCCAGACGTACGCGGTCTCCATATTCCATACGTTGAAGGCTCCAATCGACAAATACTACGCCACCCTCATCCTCGGTATCCTGCAGATGTTGGGAACAGGACTATGTGTCCTCCTAGTACACTATACAGGAAAGCGCCCTCTCACATTGTTCTCCACGGCAGGGGCCGCCGTGTGCTGTCTTCTCGTAGCTGGCTACGACGGATACATGAAGGTAATTTTCTAGTATTGGAATTTCACTTAGCTCTCTGCTCTTTTTGAAAAATTCTACAGTGTTAGTGCCAATTGATTTTCTTAAGCATATTGATCTATATTAAATGCACAATGTATTTAAGGGAGTTAATTGTATAAGGATAAATGCTGTATTGCTCAAAATCGCTTCGTAAATAAGTTATTATTCCGTAAAAAGTAAAGGATAAAAATTGGTTATTGTGGGTTATCCCTAAGAGATAGACATACACCATCACAGACTTTTTTGCAGACCTTTTTAAGGGGTATATTACTGTAGTAGGTACATTGTTTTGATATATCTCGTAGGGTTCAGCCAGCGTTGGCAATGTATAAGAAGGCGACTTTTAAGCGCAACCATGTTAGAGAGGATAGAAGAAAAATGATCAAATGACACGAGAAAACGGGTCGACAAAAGTTTTGTCGTGTTACGTATGCTGGGGGGGCAGGAGAAGATTTCTTTGTTTCACGCATTGTACGTCCCAAGCATGCTAGATCGTTAGAGTCATAATATGGTTCTTTTTGTGTATATTCCTGGTCGACATCTTGTTAAAAAAGCTTGTAAGCTTAAAATGTTATTAATTCAGTACTTTTTTCATTTCAGTATGGTCAACAGGGCGTTGTTAAAGAAACGAATACAACATCGATTAAAGAAATGGATATTGTAACGGTAATAACATTCAAAAATTATTACGAACTTCACATTAAATTCAGTCACAAACCTTTAATTTGGGGGTCCGCTTCCTAAAATATTCTTAGAACATTTACAATGCATTAAGATCGTCTATAGTAATGTTTAAATTCTACCAAGTGTATACCGATAAAAGATAACTTACATCTCAGCCGAAAGACGTCCCCTGCCGGTTGGAAGCCTCCCTCAGATATAGGGCGGGTTGAAAATCGCAGTGATAAACCATTATTCGAAAATCGCTGCTGCCCATTTTGTGATCTACGAGAGGCATATGGTGTTGTAATGATTCATATTCAAAACAAGGTATATGTTATATTCACCACAGCCGAAAGACTTTCGCAGTTGAATGGAAGTCTCATTCAAATGTTTTGCTATTTACGCTTGGTGCTGAGGTTACGGCAAAACCCGTAAAGCGGCTTGGAGTGGAGTGGCTGATTCTCCTAAAAAGAGAATAGTTAATGGTTGAATAAGAAAAGACGTTAAAGAAACTTCTCAGAGTTAATGACCAAGGAAAGGAGATAAACTTTATCTCCTTAACACCAAGTTCTTTCCTTCAAAAGCAAATATTTAAGAAACAACTATGTTTTTTAAGATAATAAATAATCCACATATTATTTCATAATTTACCAAATGATAATAACTATCTTCTCTTGTTTTTTTTTATTTTCAGGAAAACCCCTACGCATGGATGCCCACGGCGCTGCTAATGTTGCTGGCCTTAATTACACATACAGGAATCCGACTGTTGCCCTGGATTTTAATCGGAGAGGTACCTGAAAAGTTCTTGTAATGACTCACCGTCGGGTCGCCAATTCTAGGATAGGATCAAATCACACCAGGCGGTTACTCAGTCATTGTTCTTGTTAAGTAGTAGGTATACATCATATGCCGCAGCAGTGTCTTACTTGAGGCAATCACCACATATCTCCCGTCGACCACAAAACGGGCTGCAGCGTTTTCTGAATTATGATTTTTTACTGCGATCTCCAACCCGCCTGGCAAGCGTGGAAATTATGGCTTAATGCCTCTTTTTAAAAGCAAAACTTTTGAAGCTTCCCTTCTGTCCAGCTACGGAATTATTTATTATATTTCGACTGAGGTAAATATATATAATATACTCAGTTTAGAATATGAATTGAGATTGGTGATACTTTATCAATGTTATATCAGATTTTCTTATTGCCATAAAAAGGCTATTATATAGTTGTTATTACATTATTGTTATAATTTTTACATATTTTATGCATTTTTCAATGCGATCTTATAAGATTCCACCTGAGAATTCACTTGTGACCCGAGTAAATTTTTTCTAGTATTTTTCTATTATAATATTTTATCTTGTGTTAAGGTTTGTTAGATCTTTATGCTCAAAATTATCGTTTTATTTCGAAGTGTTAATTCCGTCACAAACTGAGCTGTAACATAATATATTAATATACTGTGGTGTGAACTATATTATATATAGTAAACTAGCTAGGCTAGGTAAGGTAGCTATGTTATAATATATATCTTTTCTGTCTATAGCTTCGCTATCGCCGTCGTTTGTGCGTATTACTACTACCTGTTTATGACAAAGTGTATTGTTTAACAATGTATCGTATAAATCCACGGAGCGTTTTCTTACTTAAATTACGATAAAAGAAAGAATATTAAATAGACTACAGTTTAATAAGAGTGAGTCGATTAAGTAAATGCTGGTCTTAATAAATGTTTTTACACTTTCTACTGCAGTTAATAATTGAATTACAATAAGAATATTTTTGTACGGTTTAACGTGGTTTCCCCTTGGACCTGCATTTACGAAGTTGCTTAACCTCCCCAATCAAAAGCCTCTTAATTTATAAAACCTTATTTCGTTACCAATAGCATTGTCATGTCCTCAGGTGTTCAGTGCTAAAACTCGTGCCGGCAGCGCCGGTTTAGCCAGTGCCGTGGGATATATATTTGGCTTCTTAACCAACAAGATGTATATAAGCATGGTGGACACCTTATCTATTTGGGGCACTTATGGGTTTTATTTCATTGTATGGTAAGTATTTCATAATAATTAATTTGAATCTTGAAACTTAAAATTAATTATAGACAATAAACATGGTACGAATAGTACGCTTTGATGATTAAAGTTCTTGGTAGGGTAAGGTAACTTTTTTGCTTTAAAGATTTTCTATTTTTAGTAAATTTTCTTAAGAAACTATAACAGTTAAAATATGTTTTATTTGTGTCTCATGATTTTTTACGCTGCCCAAGTATTCTTACTCACACTTACCGAAGGTTCACAAATGACTTAAGAATGACGTAGTTTTTTTCATTCCCCCCTTACTAAGCTACGACATATATATTTTTTATGAAACATGAAACATTTTTAAATCAAACAGAATTTTTTATAACTATTACCAGATCAATTTTTTTATCGATATGTTGTCATTTGCAGTTTGAAGCCATTATAATATTAAAGAGCTATATTGTAAAATTTTGTCATTTTTTCTTTCAGCATCACGGGCTGCGTAGCATTTTATTTTATTTTACCTGAAACAGAGGGTAAAAAATTGAAAGACATCGAAAATCACTTTGCGGGTGTTAAAAAACTATCCAATAAAGTGTATAGATCCAAGGTGAGTTAAGTACCTTTGTATAGGCAACAAATATATACTATATACTAGGTCTGCAATGCTGCTGCTGTTTGCAAATACTGAGCGAAGCACTACGTTACTTAACCTCAACTAAATTTCATGAATGTAGTCTCAGCGGTTTGGCTGTGATCTACTTTTGAATTTTTCTTCCGGTGATTATTCCTCCATTGTTTGTCCGATTTCAAAACTTTTTTTTGCACATTAGTTAGTGTGAGTTTTGGCGCCAAATTTCATCAATTTAGTATCAGCGGTTTGACTGTGCTCAGCTTTTGAATTTTTCTTTCGGTGATTATTCCTCCATGGTAAAGTCTATATTATTTTTACAAAGCCTATGTCCGTCAGGATATACATATCCAGTGCATATCCATCCGCCGTCCGCATGAACATATCCAGTATGTTCATGCCAAAATTCGTTCGAATCGGTTGAACCGTTAAGTAGCAGGAGGGAGACAAGCGAAATTTGTGAGTTGCCTAAAAGAGAGCTTCGCTCAATTAAAATATAACAATAAATAATAATATTATCAGGGTCAATACATCATATTAAGAAAACATTAATTGTATTTGCTTCCAATAATAGGATCAGAAATAGGTAAGTCTAAATTCAAATTCAAGCAGGGCTGGATTTGGACGTGTGGAGGCTCTGGGGCAACAGACGGCCCTAATTATATTCAAATAAAAAATCAAAATCGTTTATTACGAATATGAGTGATACAGTTTTTATAACTATGTTAAAAGTTCTTCAATAATCTACAAAAAATATTGGAAAAACTTGATAGTCGAAAGTAACCCGTCGAAATTTTTATTTTTTTATCTCTGTTGTGGGGTTGTGGAGGCCCCAGGGCATTAGCCCCGCCTGCCCTCCCCCAAATCCAGCTCTGAATTCTAGTGAAGAGGTACTTATCAATGCTGATTTGTAATCGTGTTACATCTATTAAATTTAAAGAGTTTTTTGTTTTGTTATTTAGAATTAGAATAAAATGTAATTATTAACTTTATATTCTCATTTCAGAGAATAAAACAAGATATATCCCGAATGCACGAGTTAAAGGGTTCCGTCAACCTTACGTTTGCAGAAGACTAATGTTAATTTGTAGTCAAATATTGTGTTCAATTTTCTTAATATGACCAATGTAACGTAAGCATATACAGCAAGTAATATAATTATTGTTATTGTCAAATATTGTTTTGTCAATGATGCAAAAAATAGCTTTGAGAAATTTCCATATGCAGGTTCGGTTGGAATGTTCACATATAACATTTTGATTTAACTACCCACGCGAAAGTTCAGACAAAAGGAGCAATCGATATCCAAGTAATAACTAAGTAAGTACACTAGAAGTACACTAGATTCTGTATTTCGGCATTTAGTCCAAAATTAGTACTTAGGGGACATCCATTAATTACGTGAGCTTAGAATGGGGGGGGTCCTGTAAAATCTTACCAAATCTCATTTAAACCGGAGGGGGGATAATCGAAAATCTCACGTCAACTTTAAAAAATATAAAATACTACAGATATTTAAAAAAAAAAATTTTAAGTGTTCATTTTGCCTAAATTTTGTTGAAAATATTTTTAGCTTCAATCTCACGTAAGGGGAGGGGGGGTCAAGGCAAATTTCACTAAACTCACCTAAGGGGGGGAGGAGTCTAAACTGATCGAAAAATAGCTCACGTAATTAATGGATGCCCCCTTACTTATCTAGCACTAAGCACCAATTGCGTCATTGCCAGAGTTACAAACCATTTTGTTTTTATAATAACGTATCCTACTACATCTTTGTAAATATTAAATATATAAATTATATGTATAAACACTTTATTTTGAATCTTTATAAATTAAAATAGGTACATGTGTTTTTCAGATTTCAGAAAATTTGTCACAAAAACCACTTTGATATTTAAATTTTAATTTGAAATTTTGTACACTTATCTGAGATCAAAACAATTTTATAATAAAAAAATATAGTGCCATTTTTATTTTAATTTCAACGGTTTCAAAAAATTAAAAATTAATTTTAATTAAAAAAAGTCTATAAAACAATGAAATAATTTACGAGAAAATTCTACTCACACTAACTCTGCATTTCGAAATAAAAATAGTAACTTATTTAGGAAGTAAACCAATAAATAAATAAAGGAATAAAAAGTACAACAATCGATATTGAGCACGCTTTTCTTACGATGACATTAATTTTCTCGTCAATTATTTTATGAATTTTATTTTTTACTCTTTAGTTCGGTTTAACATAACAACGTGTTTTTAGTTTTTTAACTATAATTTATTTCTTAACTATTTAATTAAATCTACGTACACGGGCACGATCAATTGGTTAGAGGGACACATTTATACATCAACTTACTCACTTCAACTGTTGAAAATGTAATAATAACATTTCTACCACAATAATTATCTACTGCGGATAATTTTGTGTGGTAGTCATTTTCCCAAAGCAAGACAGAAAGATTTATACACTTATGATTACCTAGATTAATAGTTTTGGTAAAATTATTAAAACACCGGTCATCTTTTATCGTTATATTAATTGTTTGACTTTTATCATTTGCCCCATAAAGAATGTGCCTATTATAATGATATTTGAATATAACTAGCTGACCCGGTAACACGTTGCGATGGTAACGTTATTGATACAATGGAAAAACAGCGGGAAAAAGAGCGGACAGACAAACAACAAATTTGTGTTCTTAGATTATTGATTTGTCTGCATGACAAACATTCTTTGATTTTTGTCAGTTGATATTTTAATTTAATTAGTTTAATTTAATAAATAAAAGGGAATTTTTATCTTGGTTTTGAGGCAATGTCTTATTTTTTGTACAGGATGCCATGAATTAGGATTCTCGTATAGCATTTCTTATACGATTCTAATTGAAATCACTAAACAAAGTTTTAAAAAATATAGTAAATCTTGTAAATATTAATATACTTGTAATAAATATGTATGGCTCTCTAAGATTTTATTATTTAGTTTAAATATTTTTTATCCTGTGTACATTTTTTTGATGTTTTTTTAGATTATTTAATTGCCTAGAAGTAAAATCGCAAAAACACTGTACCTATCAATAACTTAACCGTCCTTAAAATTATTTAATCGATTGTGGTCGATTTGATTTCACCTGGGTGATATGATTGCTGCATTAATGTTAATGATTTAATGAATTACTGTTATTGTTTGTAGAATTGCTTAATTATTTTTATAAAGCTCTTACCCTGTTTGCTTCCTCAAGGTAAACTTCGTCGAATCCCAAAAGGCCATAGGATCACTAAATATGATTTCAAGCAGCTGTAAATATTAGTGTTCATAAGTAAGGGTTACTGTGTTACCTTATAAATCAGTGATACTAGGCATAAGATAATAAATGTATGTCGTGTAGTAAGTTATTTTTAATCTGTGCCGTAAGTGTGATAACTGTACCAAATGAAGTAATTCAATATCGTCAATGTGTTACAGATACATAGTTTAACTCAAATAACTTTACTCCAACACTAGATGCGTTGGTATCATCAAAACTTGTGAAATAATTTGTCTTTGATACAGTGGTAATAGTAATGTGTAAAAAATTCTGATTTGTATTAAAGTGGAAAAGGTATTAAAGTATTACATAAAATTTTATGGAATATTATTTGTGTAAAATTAAAAAAAAAATCTGCCCTCTATATGCAAACATCGAATATGCTCATTTTTTTAAATTAAAATTTTATAAGTTGCTCCTTTACATAATGTGTACATTATAATAAATAATTAAAAAGGCAGATTGATAAAAATAGGTTATTAAAAGCTGTAAAGAACTCGAAAATGGTTTGGAAGTCTGTAAAACGAATCGCAAATATATCCCTTACAAAACATCCTCTTACACACCTCCTCCAACAAAATACGTCGCCCACTACCTCAGCTAATAATGTTAACACCTACATCGATTCTATCGGAGAAAACCCGGCGAAAAAAATTACAGAGAGTGGAATTCCACCTCAGCAGACGCCGTCTTCTTTTCCATCATGTTCAAAGTCATTTGTCCTATAAGAAACCGACCAAGATGAAGTATTCACTACAATTAATTCCTTGAAATCTAATACTGCTGTCGGCTGGGACAATATCTTTTCCACCATTCTGAAACGGTACGCTGCAATTCTATCAGTCCCGCTGACACATATATTCAACACCTGCTTTAAGTATGGAATTTTCCCAAATGCATTTAAAAAAGCTAATATTCACCCCATCCATATGAGTGGAGATAAAAGTTCGCCGAGTTACTATAGACCTTTTTTTTTTTTTTTTTTTTTTTTTTATACTACGGAAAATGCCTTACGCATACTGCGCCGCCGGGCGAGCGGCGCAGTTACGTGGGGCTCTCCTCCATTCCCCCATCCGGCCTTATGCCCGATGGAGGATTGGAGGCCTACCCACTAAAAACCCTAGTATGCATCCTCACACTGCCATTGGTCCCACGGCACGGAGGGACACGCTCCATACAAGGGCGGTCATAAATAGTTAAAGTCCTGTTACTATCAATACATTGTATTATTTTAGTGACTTATAGTTGTAAAAGTGTTTTAGGAACATTAAAATGAAAGAAGTACATGTATTTACGGAATAAAAAACGTTTACTTCAGTAAAAAACAAATATAAACAATAACATACTTTTACCTAAATTTATCATGAACAAACACTTAAAAATTGGAATGTAAAACATATATTTTAAATAAAATAAGAGTCAAAACATTGATAACATTATTTGATTATAATAAAATAATAGAAATAAATAAATTAAAATTAATTAAATACAAAAAAAAACAAAACAACTAACAAAATACAAATAAATTATTCTTATTCTAACAATATTAAACATGTAACAATTCTATTACACTTTGTGACAGAGTATTTTTCTTTTTAGGGGGAAGTTTCCGAAGACTTGTAATATAAGGATCTGAAAGTAATAATAGTCGTTGTATTAAATCTTGATTGGTAACTTCACGTGACATTTTTCGAGTGTGACTTCGTCTATAAATTTTGATATACTTATTTGTCGCTTCAGCAGCTTCTTCGGAAAGTTCTCCTATAGATAACAATGCATAACTTATAATATCTGATCCATGTACGAGCACCTTGTGGACAGAAGCAGGAAGACTATACCACGGATATTCCTCGACCAGGCTGTATGCTGTTTGTAATGCATAGTCTTTAAACTTGCATTCATTAATTTTATGTCCAGAAGATAACGTTTGTAATATTACACAACAACGATCTATGAGATCCTTATTCAAACCTGTAATTTCAGCAGATACAGCTGATTCCAAAAAAAACTTCCTGGCCGTGTTTCCGTCGTTAGACGTCCCGCTTCCACCACTACGCGGCTTGTCAACTATTAAACCTAATCGTTCCCTAAACTGGGACTGTACATATTGTTTTTTATTTGATAACAATTGTTTATCACTATCTAGCCTAACTTGCCATTTTTTTATGTCTAATCTATATGAAAGATGAATAAAATATTCGAAGAAACGTATCCAAGAATGTAGTGGTGATAATCCAAATTGGTATCTACTCTCTATTACAGGTTTTTATAAACATTCGTCTATTTTATTCATCTCTTTAGGGGTAGCATTACATATATAACATCTACTTGTAGATGTTTCACTTAAAGCACTACAAATTTTACCATCTACCATTGAAAGCTGCAACTTATGAGAAACGACCAATTCACGATTGTCGATCTGAATAAAAGTAGGTTGCAAACTTTCAATTTTATCCTTAAAATAAGCTTCCTCTTGCAAAGACACTGCTGTGCTTTCTTTCAAAAATTGAAATCGAATAGGACGGCAGTACCTAGTGGAAGAGGGTCGAGGATTTTTCCATAAAATTTTACAATTATCTTCAGCTAATTTTACAATAATTTGAAGGGGTACATAAGATGTTACAAACAAACTACTATCTTCTAAAGTTGAATCTGAAAAAATTTGTTTGTATTCACTATGTCCAGTGCTGCCATCGAATCCCCATTTCCCAAGTAAAGAGATATTAGACAAACAATCATCAGGAATCTGATCTAAGACCTCTTTTTGAGATTCAAGGATTCGAGAAGCTGTGTGATCAAAAAGACTTTGTAATTCAACTTCAGCTGAAGACTCGGAAACAGTTATATTAGAAGGGTAACATCTCTGTTTCGCTTTAGTAATTTGTTGGTAACATGGTAATACATTAGGAGAAATCTTACTATTAACAAAGTTTTTAATTAATAAATACTGATGTTTTGTCAACTGAGCATCAGTCACAAGTGACAAGACATCATCAGTGCTAACTCTAGATATACACGAATCGAATGAACGGTCTGAAACATCAAGCAATGCACTCACAGTAGAATCATCAGACTTTGACAAATCAGCTACTCTCCGACGTTTAGTCCTTTTACTACATTGCGTAAAAGGTTTTCGAGGACGACCACGTGAATGACACGGCGACGTTTCAGACGGAGTACATTGCTTATTGTTTTTCACAAGTTGAATTTTTTCAATAACATTAAACCAATCGGAATTCTTATATAAAAGCTTGGTTTTATCCCTATTACATTTTTTCCAGAATC
The DNA here is from genome assembly GCA_927399485.1 of Calamotropha paludella. Lineage (NCBI taxonomy): Eukaryota > Metazoa > Arthropoda > Insecta > Lepidoptera > Crambidae > Calamotropha > Calamotropha paludella. The sequence continues at coordinate 30,910,226 of OV656803.1, forward strand.
GAGCAATAGCTTTACATAAATTATTAACAATTTTCTCTAAATAATGAATATCAATGTTCTCAGCATCGTTCAGAGTAGTCAACAAACTTCGTAGGACTTGACGACACTTTTCCGAGTCATTATCGGTATTGACAGTTAGCCATATTTCAAGAATATGCATTCTTGAAAACGAGCATATATATAAATTACCTAAAACAAAAAAAAAAACGGTTAAAATTCAGTCACAAAACCTACACAAAGCACTAAGACTAAATAAACTAATTTCGTAGCAAATGCTACGAGATAATCTGGCAACCGTAGCACCCTTGTCATCGCCAAAAGGGCAGATAAGGGCAGCCAAGTTTTAATTTTCCTAAGATAAGAAAGTCTAAAGATTATGGTGCAATATACCTCCATAGTCGGAGCGAGTGGGAACATATTTAAAAGTTTATTCAAACTTTGAATATTAAAATATAATACTCCAAGAAAAGTCGCCTCGTAGCAATGACATACTAAAGAAAATATATACTAAGATACAATAAAAATAAAAATATTAATTATTACATACCCTGTTCTTGGATATCCATTTCAGAAAAAACACACACAGCACTCACAGGTCCCGCAATGACAACAAATGACGTCACGCTTTTTAATGACACTGATAACAGTATTTACGATTGGCGATGCGCTCTCTTTGAATGCACAATAGATAATGAAGGCGCACTCTAATTACTGACCTATTTATAGTTTCAGAAGGTACCGCAACTATCCAATGTAACGACAAGGAATAAAATGTAAAACTAGAAAGCAGGTTTTTAAGATTTATGACCTATGGATGTCCCACAGTGCACGGGGCCGTTTTTGGCAATCACCGCGGGAAACCGGCAGGTTGGCACTAAGGCCCCACCACGATAGGGGATGCCCGGATGCATTTGGGCATCCCCGCAGACGGGCACGACCGTGCAATGCCGGCTCAGGACCGCCCATCCTGTGCCAGCTGGTCTTGCCAGGAGGGAGGATGGCAATACGCGTTTGCGCTACCTCCTCCCCCTCCTCATGTACCAGCGAAAGTCTCCCAGGGCTTCCCGGAGAACTCTCACAGATGCAAAACCTGCTGCGGAACGCCTCCCGTTCTTCTCTCAGCTGAGAGGACGAAGGGAGCGCTCTCCACCATCGGGGATGCCGATCACTCAGATATTCCCCGCTCCCGCGCCTCACCCACCTCCTCGCAGGTGCCATCCGCCGGCTCAGGGGGCTTCCCCTTCACTGATGGTGGATCGCATCTGCGACCGCCCATAATGTGGTCGGCCGGCCGCCCACTGGCGGCGCACACCGAGCACTTGGGCTCCACCCTGCAGGCAACGGCCATGTGTCCAGGCTTGCCACACCTGAAGCACAGGCCGCTCCTGTCCGTCTCAGACGGGCATCTGGGTTTCTTGTGCCCCAGCCCCAGACATTTGAAGCACCGCAGAGGGAGGGCAGACAGCACCCTCACTTCTGCGGCGCTCCAACCGACCAGTATTTTCCCATCACTGCTAAGCGCCTTGGCAGCAGCCACCGGCATGCTGACGACTAGGTTTCCGGTCCCATCTGGACCAGGTCTTATCTTTCCCATCTTTAAAGCCGTCTTTGAGCAGCCTGCCTTCTCCATAATGACCTGAGCCACGTCCGCTTCTTCTACCGTCTCTTCCAGGCCTGCGATCCGCACACCAACCATCTTCTCAGGCCTGCCGATCAGCACTGCATCACCCACCGTATGACGAAGCTTTTCAGCAAGCGCATCCGCCAGTGCTCCATTTGCGTCCGGTATCTCTATGAGACGTGTCCCCGTCTGGGTTTCTCTTGTCCTTACGCCGGTGGTGATCCCCAGGTCCGGCAGGGAGATAGCTGCCCTAGCTCTCTTTATAACGTGTGCGTACGTTTCGCCACATTCTGCCGCCTCTGGTCGAATAGTGATCGTAACAGCCGTGGTGCTGGGGGCGGTCAGCTTAACCCTCCTTGCACTCGGCCGCCTGGGCCCACTCCGTATGTTTGCTGTCTCCTTGACGATCGTCTCTTTGGTCCTCTTCTTGGCCAATCGTCTCTTCTTCTTTCTCCCTACCGCCTCCATCCAGCAATCTAGCTGAGGGGGGGCGGGAGGGACTTCCGCCGTTTTGATTGGCTGCAGCTGTATAGCCGGAACCACACTTCTCCCATCCGGAAGTTGTTTCGCCGTGGGAATCGCCATGACACGATCTTCCAGCATCTTCACTCGCTCGTCCACTATCTGCCTAATGGCGTCCAGCATGGGTGTGGACACCTCCGTCTCTTGTTGGGGAGTGGTAGGTGCAGCGGCTTTTATTCTGCGAAGCTCCTCCATTTCACGCCTCAGTTCGCCCACTTCCTTTCTCAGGCTTCTGCACTCCTCTCCAAGGAGCTTGTTTTTAGTACGTAGCCTCAGATAGGACTCGTCTATCTCCATTACTTCTTGAGTCCAGGTCCGCAGGAGCTCGACCTGGTCCACCATGTCGTACACTGTACTCATGATCCAGTTCTTGCCTTTTTCAGCCACGCCAAGCTTTGCAAGTTTGCCCTCCACCCTTTCGGCACCCTTGAAGCTCTTCTGGGCATACAGCTTAAGCACCTCCTCGTCTTCTGGCGCTAACTTTCGGCACCTTCTGGGATCGTCTTCAGCAATAGCCGCGTCCGACTCGTAATACTCCATGCCACTGGAGGAGTCAGTCCTTCCCGTGTCATGTATCCTACTACGACGCCTGCTCTGCTTAGCTTTTAACTTGCGGCCAGCATCTTGGAAGCGAGGAACCGAGGTTTTGCTGCCCTTTGGCTCCAAGCCTGTCTTCTTTTCCGCCCCCTGACTCACCCGGCTCTTCTTTGCGGAATCGGTTTCCACCGCGACTTTCCTTTTGCGCTCACTATCGGCGCATTCTACACCTTCCATCTTTTCGGCGCTGTTTTTACTCGGACTCAGCGCATCGTCCATCATCACCTTAGCGTCGTCTTTTTTATTTTTTATTTTAGAAGCCATCATGTTTGGACCCACGAGTGCGGGAGAATCGACAGTCCACCCGGGCAGAGATCCCGATGCCCGGGTAACCCTACTTACGCCTGGGGGGTCGGGAGGTACCCCAGGGCGACCGCTAATTGGCTGACCGTACTCCGCCAGCCACCCTCTCGGGCGCCCCGACACCACGCATCCCAGTGCCGGGACTTCGAGGTTTTTTACAGTGGTTGTCTCCACGTGGCCCCCACAAAGTGGCGGCCTCCGCTCCTGCACCACGTACAGGGCTACGGGTTGGGCCGAAACTGTTCCTAAGATCGGTATACGCCCCCGTCCGCCCGCATTTACGGGTTTGGCCCTAAGGCCCCCTCCCAAGATTTTTATAGAGGTTTTCTCCTCGCAGTCCCCATTCCGAAGAATGGCGGCTCCCGGCCCTGTACCACGTACAGGGTTACGGTATGCCCTCCCACCCCTGCTGGTTTTGGTTCGCGCCGGCAATCCGGTAGCCCCCATATCTGGGAGCCATTCCCCTATCCACCACCCGGGGGACGCGCCCGATAGCAGTTCCAGCAACTGCACACGGGGAGTTACTATAGACCTATCGCTGTCCTCACATCCCTCTCCAAAGTCCTCGAGCGCATCATAAGCAAGCGTTTTATCCATTATTTAGAGACTAACAACATCATTTCTAACAATCAGTTTGGATTGAGGCGTAAAATGTCAACATCTGATGCTGTTCTGGAACTTACAAACAATGTAGCTACTGGTCTTAACAACCGCCAAAATATACATACCATACCATACCATACATACATATAAAATACCTCGGCATTGAAATTGACCAAAACTTAAACTTTAATAAACTTATAGAATCCTTATCCTCCCGGGTCAAAAACTAATTTATATATTTAGAAAATTACGCTATGTTGCCTCCTCTGCCATCATAAGGATGACATACTGCGCGTTATGCCAGTCCATTATCACTTACTGCATTGCTGCGTGGGGTGGCTCTTCTAAATCCAATATCTTGCAATCAGAAAGGACTCAAAGAGCGGTATTAAATGTGAGTACATTCAGACCTCTTACCTTCCCCACTGATGAACTTTACACATCATTGAAAGTCCTGACAGTCCGACAGTTATTTATATTAAAACACACTTCTTTTTATACATGCTCGCACACCTTACATTGTCACCAATAAGAGAAGGAGATATCACGTCTGTTCCGTCCCAAAACCTAATTTGACTTTTACTTAAAGATTTATTACTTTTCTTGGACCCTACCTTTGTAATAAAACCAATCAAGTTATTAACCATTACCAACATCCATATCAAATATGTAAAAAATAATCTCCGAATGGCTCCTCGATAAAACCTATGATCAAACCGAAGGTCTGTTACGAATCTTGTCATGAGATACCCATAATAAAATCTGGTATTTTCACTTCCAATTCGCCTCCATAACTACAACCCGGTTACAATATCTGTGGACCTGATGACGTCACGTCAGCGCTTAGGTACGGTGCACAAAACAAGCATCATGGGGATAGTATTGTAAACAATAATAATTATGAACTATAAATAAAATATATTATACTTTTTCTCTTTTATTCTTTTAAATGATAAATTTTATGTTTTTATATGATAAATTGACGTAAAATAAAACATTTTTATCCTTGTGATTTTTCTCTTTAAACTCAATAGTTTTTAAATATATTTTTTTTAACGGCGGTCGCCGGCCGCTGCTGTATAAAAAAATTCCAAGTAAATAATAAATGAAATAATCTTGGTTAAGTACAAAAAGTATTTAATTTACACAAAACAATATTATTCTAAAAAAATAATCAAAAATCGTCATCAGAATAAATTATTGGCTCTATGCCTGTCATTGATTATATCTTATCTCGCTGTCGGAACTCTCCTCGCCTAGGGATATGATTATTTCACGTACATTTTCTTCTTCAAGATGGTCTTTTTCCCAATACTCCCGTTGAAGTCTTTTGACGTGGTTTACTTCTTTTTTCCAGTCGGATGGTGTAATGGAATTAAGTACGTCTCTTGTAAGATTTTCAATTTCCTTTTCAGACTGATTGACATTGTTGAAAATGTTCAACGTAACAACAAAAACAATATTTTAACGTAACAGCAATAACAAATTAACAATAAAAGTCCAAACGTAACAATGAAATGATCAAAAATATGGCAGTAATAAGACGAAAACAAGACGACGCGTATAGGCAACGAAACTGCTAACCGTGCTGACGCGACAGGGCGAGCGCGGGGAGGTGACAAGAGAACGGGGAGGGGGCTTGACATTCCAGCGAGGTCCACAGATATTGTAACCGAGTTGTACTTCTATAACAACATTTCTTGTACAGTTCATTCATTCATTCATTAAGCATACAATCAAATACCTATTCAAATAGACAAATATGACGGCATTCAATCTTACACATATACACAAACGCTTCATACCGTCTCCCTAATTATGATTACTATTTAACTTTTCTTGGGATCTTATAAACTGTTAACAAACTTAAGTCATCTTACTAGATTGGGTTACAGAACTGATACTTTCAGATCGCATTACCTTTTGTTTCAACAACGAGCACTTCTTCTTATACTAAGACAAGTCACCGCATAACTCAATATTTAATATATTTTTATAATTAAGTAGAATTTGGTATTTTCCTCTTGTAGGGCGCTAAAGGTGTGAGGGTCCTAATTTTCCTTTGTATTTGAATTAATTTTACTTTTCTTCAAACTGCAAAAGGTTAACATACCTTTCGGTTTTACAGAAACAGGCGGAATGGCACGCATTGGCAAAGGCAATGTTTAGCAGTGGACAGAATACAGCTGAGAAAGATGATGATGATTATAATTTATACAAAAAATTATTACTTTATTGCACATTCCATAATTTTTGTTTATACCGTCTCTTTATTTTCAGGGGTTCTTTACTAGCAATATGCAAATTCAATGTTGGTATTGAATTTGGTAATAGTCTGAAACAGAAATATAGGTAAATACTTAGTCCTCTATGGTCTTACATAATATACATAATTACAAGGTAATCGTATATTCAAGCATTAGAAAACTCGCCTCTGACTGTATAACTCCTTATTTCTGACGCATTCTATATGGAAAAAAAAAGAAATTATATGAATCTATAGGCATCTTTTACTTTTAATAAAGAATCTAAGTCACTTCTTTTTCAGGCTGCGAACCATTTTTTCAATCTGGAAATCATTAAAATAACGACATAGATCAATTTGATAAAAAATCACAATAACCTTGAAAAACAAAAATATAACTAACAAAATACTAACCTGTCTAAATTGCTCGTAATTCTAAGGAACGACTTAGAATCTTTTAGAAATTTATTTGTTGCATTACAGTACAAAGTGAACCACGAGATTTTTGGGACATTTTATAAGTTTATATCACATGTTACAAAAATTATAAAAATACAATTTATAAGATAAATTATTATAATAGAAAAATACTAGAAAAAATCGACTCGGGTCACAAGTGAATTCTCAGGCGGGAATCGAACCCGCAACCTTTGGAAATCCGGTCCAATGCTCTCCCAATTGAGCTACTGAGCCTTGCGAAAACTCGTCGAAATTTTCTAGTACCTTCCTGATTTTACGCTGTAGGCCAGCGTTGTTTCATCAATGCGAGGAACATCCTTCTCGTATTCGAAAGAAACATAAACAAACAGAGAAACAGAAACAAACCCGCAAGGCTCGGTAGCTCAATTGGGAGAGCATTGGACCGGATTTCCAAAGGTTGCGGGTTCGATTCCCGCCTGAGAATTCACTTGTGACCCGAGACGATTTTTTCTAGTATTTTTCTATTATAATAATTTATCTTATAAGATCGCATTGAAAATGCATAAAATATAAAAAAAAATTATAAAGCTAACATGGCTGTTTCATCTTAATCGATTGACCAAACATTTGTAAAAATGTTTCTTTCGAATACGAGAAGGATGTTCCTCTCATTGATGAAACAACGCTGGCCTACAGCGTAAAATCAGGAAGGTACTAGAAAATTTCGACGAGTGTTCGCAAGGCTCGGTAGCTCAATTGGGAGAGCATTGGACCAGATTTCCAAAGGTTGCGGGTTCGATTCCCGCCTGAGAATTCACTTGTGACCCGAGACGATTTTTTCTAGTATTTTTCTATTATAATAATTTATCTTATAAGATCGCATTGAAAATGCATAAAATATAAAAAAAAAATATAAAGCTAACATGGCTGTTTCATCTTAATCGATTGACCAAACATTTGTAAAAATGTTTCTTTCGAATACGAGAAGGATGTTCCTCTCATTGATGAAACAACGCTGGCCTACAGCGTAAAATCAGGAAGGTACTAGAAAATTTCGACGAGTGTTCGCAAGGCTCGATAGCTCAATTGGGAGAGCATTGGACCAGATTTCCAAAGGTTGCGGGTTCGATTCCCGCCTGAGAATTCACTTGTGACCCGAGTCGATTTTTTCTAGTATTTTTCTATTATAATAATTTATCTTATAAGATCGCATTGAAAATGCATAAAATATAAAAAATTATAAAAAATACAATTTACTTAGGTCCAGTGCTACCAACTAAGATTTTAAGAAAGGCGTAGGTCTGAGGAGAAAATTACGTAAAATTAGTAAATATGCATATGGGAAATTCGTAGATCTATGTATTTTTTTTTAAATTTGAAATGAAGAGGTTAAGCTCGGGAAAACTGAATAAAACTAATATTTTGTCATACAATTTATGAAAATAAAATATGTTAATTTGCTTGAAAATAATAAATATTTTCAAGCAAATAAACATATTTTAGAAAATAGTCGAGTGTGTTCCTGTAAAAGCTCGCTGTTTATTTTCAAGCTACTTTTCATAGAATTTATTTGTCTGGTTCTAATGTTAGTTTTTATCAGATTGATCGCAGGCAAAGACTCGACATTTGCACTCCTATGTGGCAATTTTAATAAATGTGCAAATTGGCCAATAATTCGTATTGTTTTTAGGTTACGTTTGACCTTTTTTAGGGCGCGCCGAGATTCGAGTTTCATTTGACAAACTCACATGTGCCTCTGAGGAATGCACGAAGTTCGTAGTTTTACCGGAAATCTACTTAATAAATGTAGATCTACTTAAAAAGACGTAGAATTGGTATCACTGCGTAGGTCATTCATAAACACATTCCAAAATTGAAATCGTTCACCCCCTGACGCTAACAGCGCTAGTGTCGCTTTCTTATCAGAATTTATTTTAACTACCTACCTATATAATATTTGGTATAGTTATTTACCGGCCAATTGACAGAGGCGCTGGTAGTGGAGTCAAATAGTGGTTAAGTTACCGCGTGTTAACACGTTTCTCCCATATTTTTATTATTATCTTTCAGGTAGATTAACTGTAAAGTGTAAAATTTTAAGTACAATTATTCTATCGACATCTTAGTCGATTGAATCATTTCTTATTAAACTATTTTATAGTGAATTGTGTCGTATATCATAAAATTATGGTTCGACTACGAGAAAAAACTATCAGTTCGGAGCCTATGACTTTCATGCAGTTTCTCGAAATATACAAGGCAGTGCATCAAAATACAGGTAAGAAAACGAAAAGAGATTAGTACGATATAGTAGTATGTAAGTAGAGTGGAAGAATTTTCTTTTAAACACAACAAGGATTAACTATTTAACACTAAATCATTATGCAAGTCTTAGATGATTTGAATATCGAATCATCATACCGAACTATTGACATTTATAATTAAAGTTTTTTCTTAATAAACGTTTCAATTAGTTAATATAAAATTACGAATTTCTATTGGGATAATCATGACAAGCATTAAGATAACAACCGGCAACAACAGTTCTATGGGCAATCATTCTTTTACCTTTGCAATATTCAAATTACCGAGATACCCTACATAAAATAAAATTCTTTCTAGGATTCTTTAAATTTAAGTAACCTTGGCATAATCCCACTTTAGAAAATGTGCAGAAACACATTGTTTTTGGTAATTATGATGATAGTAATTTGTAAAACAAATAATCATTTATTAATTAGTTCTTAGTACCAAATTTAATTTTATGTGTAATAAATATTAATGTTTCCTCGGTGTATATTGTAAGTATAACTACGTTAATATTTTTAATCATGAGGGTAGTCTTAACATCGTTGCAATCATTTCCTCTGCCACGTCCATTAAAAGCACTCGGGAGCGCAAACATTCCAAAAATAAAATTAATTTATTAAATTTGTTATTGTTCAATAATGTTGAATATTTATTAATTTTAATATTTTTATTATTTATGAAGTGTTTTAAAAGTTAATAATAGTGATATGTGTTCTAAAACAGAGAGAATTGACGACCTTGATATGAATCTTGAAGATGTGATCTTATACAGATATTGCTGCGTACATGGCTATTCTCCAATATTTTTAATACAAATTTTATCCGATACATCGAACAAGAAACTTTATGTGTGCCCAGAATGTGTGGAAGAAGACCAAGGTAAGCATCTTGCCGTTAGACTTATATAGATTCTAAGTAGGTATTTACCAAAATGACGTGTCAGTAAACGTAATAATATATCATACTATTAGTCTCTTTATAATACTACTAGCGGCCCGTCCCGGATTCGCACGGGTGGGCAAAATTCTTTAATTTTTTTCTAGCATTCAATATAGCCTATGACACTCAGCAATAATGTGCCTTTATATCGGTGAAAGAATTTTTAAAATCGGTTCAGTAGATCCCGAGATTACCCCTTACAATTTAACAAATATACAAACACACAAACTTTACTTCTTTATAATATTAGTATAGATTGCATGTTTAGACCAATATTTTGTTTAATTTTTGTTTTTTGATTGCCACGTCGCACTACGAGTGCTTTATGTACTTAGTTGATATCAAGGTGACATTCTATCTCACCTTTCATTAACCTAAAATCACTTTCTTCAAAAGTTAGAAGTTACTACTTTAATACTTGAGTATACTAAATGAAAAACGAATTAATCATGAAGTTTAGCCGAGTGTGGACTTTTTTACCTATGGGAGAAGCCCGTAAAATTATAAGAAGTAAATTCTTAAAACAACAATTATTATAACCAATAGACGAATTTTGGAACATATAGGTACCTACAATGCCGATTTTTGTATGGACTTGTGACCGGAAATATACAGAGACGATACAAACAAATATAAGCAGATAAAGCCTTATAGTTTAAGAATTCGTTGGTTTCACTTTAATTTTCAGGTTTATAATGGAGAAAAACGAACTTTTCTGAAAACATAACCGAACATTTCAATACCTATTTTATAATACTTGAATTAGTATTTTGCCTATTATTTCAATCTTTTCTCATACTAATCATGTAAAGGAATCGAATAAAACAATATTGTGACTATGAACGTATTCTTTTCATGACTCATGACTGATTTAGATATTTATATTTATGAGGATACCTATTCTAATTTTTTATCCATTATAAAACTAGTAGTTATTCATCGTGCAATGTAATGGTTTTCCGTAGGTACATACTTGAGTCTTTTTACATGCATAGGAGGGCTAGGCAGAGACTGGAGCCTTTTATCAATGCAAAAACACACATAAAAAGAAAGGAGGTAGTTGCTATTATTCATTGTTTTTAATAAAACATTGAATGTAATTAGTTCCATATTTTCTTCTATATATATATATATATATATATAGTAGTCTTATATGTTGTTAGGTTTCCAATATTTAATTAGGAATAAATGGTTCAACACATTGGATATAATCAAATAAGGCAGTTATTAAAATAAAACACCTGCGGTAAATAAAACAACTTATTCACAGATTTTAGCGCATAATTTATATTTAATCATGAGGTTTCGACTTCTTTACAGGAGCCGTGATGTTTATACTTCTTTACAGGAGCCATGATGACAGGATGATTAAGGCAATGGTTGTCATATATGTTCTACGACCATCGCAATATTTAAATCAGTTATGTTCGCTTTTATGGAGGTGCAGGAATATATTCTCCCTCCTAAATTTTTTACATGTGAAAACCCTCAAACATTGAATTTGATTTGAACATGCTATTTCTCTATTAGCTCTTACCTGTAAAATAATGAGTGCTTTATTTAAAGTTGTGGCAATATTTTGTGTACTTTTAATAATCACATTCGGTATATGATTAATTAAACGTAAATTATTCATATGTAAACATGCAAAGGAAGGTGTCACTGAACAACTAAATAGAAAACAGGTTAATAAGATAGAAAAAATCATTGAAAAGATTCATAAGGGGATTTCTAGCCAGATGCAACACTTCACACATGGCAACTGTTTAAGAAACTATGGCAATAATATTAGCAGATTGGGTAATAATAATAGTGGCAGATATAGGCAGTTCTACAGACATTTCTGCAATGATGCCAGTATGAAGCTATTGATGTTTGTGGACTGCTTTTTAATAAATATGTCTTCTAGCACAACCAACAGATCTTCGACAACCAAAAGAAACACTGGCATGCCCATATTGTCTAACTCTTGAGTTGGTTGCAATGAATCTTTCAATGGAATCATGAAAGGCACCCCAAACAAAATCCGATATCTGTTTGTTTCTATTTGATCGAAAATAAAGGATAGGCCAAAATGCTGACATCCAAAGCTATGGCGCAGTAAAACAATATTACAAGGGAGTGTTTAGTAAACGCACAATTTTTTATTGGTTTTTAGTTTCGTAATCTGGTTTTTGATAAGTTCCATACGTTAAAATTGTATTTTTATTTCTAAATTGAATTAGTAATAATTTCATTCTTGTACATTTCCGGTCACAAAATGGCATCGCGTGATTATATATATTATATCCATATCTATACATATAAATAAAATTGGAGTGTCTGTTTGTAATATTAACATAACCGTTTTTTACTACATGCATATGAATATATATACGGTACATACACCAAGATAAGATTTTTTACAATTTTTGTCTGTCTATCTGTCTATTTGTTCCGGCTAATCTCTGAAATGGCTGGACGCATTTTGACGGGACTTTTTTTGGCAGGTAGCTGATGTAATAAGGAGTAACTTAGGTAACTTTTATTTTAGAAAAATAATGTTGTAATATTCCACGCGGACGAAGTCGCGGGCGGCCACTAGTTAGGAATATAAATAAATCCTATAGAACTTTTACCAAAGTTATATATTTTTGTATTGAAGTTTTAAACTATCTTTGGCTGATTAATTATTTGGACTCACCACGAACAGTATACAATTATAGTATAGGTACCTGTGTATATTATAATAAGTTATAATATACATAGGTACCTATAATACAAAAACGTTTTGTTCTATAACATAAAGTAAAATAGCTATTTTTCCCAAATTGGATCTGCTGAACACAAAAATTCTTGTTACACGTACCATTTTATTAAAATCATGATAATCTTAAGTACATTAAATAAATAGATAAGGTAAGATAAACTTTCAAATCATAATTATTTATATTTTTGCTATAAAATAAATTTTTACTCGGTAGCTCAATTTGGAAAGCATTGGACCGGACTTCCAAAGATTGCAGGTTCGATTCCCGCCCGAGAATTCACTAATGATTATTCTAGTATTATTCTATTAAAATAATATACCGCCGTTGTCAAACCAAAATCTGCTATGTGCAAAAATTATACTTTTAAGATATTGACAAAAAAATTTTTCCTGAAATTACAAGGTCTTATTTATAAAAGTATTTTATTTCAGTTATTATGCGTAAACACATTTGTCTTTGAAACATATAAAATTATTACTTTATTTATTATTTTGATTAAAGGGAAAAATAACACATAAGATATTTTAAGTGGTGAAATCGAGGTCACACAACAGGTTTTAATATTAAATAATATTAAATTACGTGAGTATTTAATGTAATAACATGTAGGTAATTTAAAAAAAAGTTTTAATTAGACTTAAAGGTAATCATAAAATGGAAGGTAGTCACGATCTATAAATGGTTTTAATTCTTGAAGTTGATTAAACTTGGATCGAGTTATTTCCAGTTATTACCATCATATAATGGCGCAGGTTCAGGATACTCTCGGGGAACCTGCCTTCGCTGCGGAAGAATTGTATAAACATCTTGATGACGGAGTTTGAAATATACGTCGCTAGAGGGCGTGTACTTAAATGCTCTGATATAATTAACAGTAGGATGACCCTTCCTTTTGCCTGGTGTAATAGACTGGTAATTGATCAATAACTTTTTATAATACTTGAAAGAATCAAAGTGGACAACTTTGATGTTATATAGATGTTTGGGCCGCACTTGACGCATTTTTGTAAAGTTATCCTGGGGTGCATCAATGGAAGGTTTTATATAATGTTCGATTGTGGAGTGGACACTATCAACCTCCATCATAGTGTGTCCCTTTTCTAAAATGATTTATTCAAACCTACTCAAGACCGTTGTGAATTTAAAGTAAATTCGTTAGCGCCCCTAGGGATTTGGAAATGTAAATATAGTCATCATGTTGTCACGTTCTTCGTACATCTCTTAACTAAGAAAGAAGTGTTAAAATAATTACCATGACGTGCAGTCGTCATTTAGATATGGCATTGTCTTCTAATTATTGAGACATATTCATGATTTTTAAGCCATTTTCATATATCAAACAAAATGTTAAAGCCCATTAAATTATAGCAAATTAGGGCATAAAATGTTACATTTTCTCTTTGAAACCCAATGGAATGGTTTTTTCACAAAACCGTCCTATACACTGTTTATTTTGACCTAAAATCTTACTATAAATAATATAGAAAAAAAAAACATCTATTCGATTAACAAAACAGTTAAATTAAAATTAAATTATTAACCAAACATACCTACATTTGTTGCCGCAATGGACTCAGACCACGGCTTTTGTTGTGACACACATTGATTTTCAGGCGGAGTCAAAGTATAAAGCCACTAGCCAAGCAATAAGAATAATAGGACTCCTGATTTATAATTAATTTAAACAACGAAACAAAATTAAACTGATAACACTACCTACTTTAATAATCAATGTGAAAACACACAGCAGTGAAATAAAGAAAACTATACAAAGTAGACTACAGATATACTTAAATTAGAATTAATATTTTATTTTAAAAGGTAACCTTACTAATTTGCAACCTGTAATAATAATATTTAATACGGTTACGAAAAAAGTTAAACAATTCTTAACTTTTTTTATTTATGTCGCAAATAAAAGAAATTGTAACAATCAAACCAGACAAGTCTCAAGCTACTAAAACGCCTTTATGACGTCAACTGGATTTATAGACTGTTTTTTGTCAGCTATGCAAAGTTGTGCATTGTTTGCAGTTATCTTTATATATAAAAATCTCGCGTCACGTTGTATCTTCGGAAAAACTCTGAAACTACTGAACCGATTTTGATCAAACCTCGTAACTATCTGTTATTTGATCTAACTGAAAAGATAGGATAGGTTCAATTTTAATTTATAACATAGCAAAGCGTAGCCGGGTCAGTTAGTTATGCTATAAAATACTCAAATGATGCCATCATGCAAAGGCGTTATTGACAGATTCCGATTTCCGATCGAGAGTGGTAAGGACAACGTGTGTCCCTTTTTTAAAGGTTGCCAACAATTTGAATAATGTTTGTTTACTTTATTGAAAGAATAAATTCTAATCTTTTTATTACATTACTATATAAGCAGGCAATGAATGTAGAATTTTGAAAAAGTTAAAACTAGCAGTATTTTTATATATTTAAGATTTATTAATGTTAAGCAATTGCTCTTTTTCAATCGAAACCGAAAATTTTATAAACGTGAGTAAAAAGTTGTATAAAATGTCAGTAGGCCGTTCTTTCTGATATATGAATAATAAAACATGTCACGGGCATGATATGACAAAGTTTCGCGTTTCACTTTTATCGAATTGAAATTTTAACATTGTCACAGCAACACTGACTCTAAATTAAACTTCCTCAAAAAGTACAAATGTGACGTAAACTGTAATACTGGGGCATAAATAAAACAAGTTTATTCACAGAATAAGATATTATCTATTTTGAGTTTTATTTTTAACACAGTTTCATTAACTTCTTCCTTTATGTTTGTTTGTAACGAAATCTTCTGACGCGATTTCTATCCACTTTAAATGGGACATGGATTATGAAAATAAATTATTCTTTAAAAATAACTGAAAAACACGGTCTTTGGTCTGTAAAGGCTAATTCCTTATTACTATAGAATTTTTTTTATTCTATATTACATTTTAAATGCTACTTCTACTTTTTTTTAAAGACTTTTACTTTTTTAATTATAAACTATAATTATTATATGTCGTACTATACAATTTTTTACTTTACTTTACTTATTGAAGGTCATAACTTAACTTTAATATTCTAAGAAAATATAACTCTTCTACAAAAATGAGCATGTATACATTGATACAAAATTAAATTTTTGCAAATAGGAACACGAGATTTCTCGAAAACCGTTGGGGAGGGGCGCGCGGGTGGCGGGAAGCAATGCTTCGCTTACTACAATTTTAGTCGATGGAGCGTTTTACGGGACAACAGCGTGCTTTTTGTGTAAAAAAAATACAAAAACGATTCTTACGCTACTGTACGACGCCTATTTAGAATGGAATACGGATTACGCCGCGTAAGCGAGTGTCCAAGTGTTAATTTAATTAAAGCTTGGGTCGAGAAGTTCGAGCAGACGGGATCGACAACGAATATTAAACAAACAGGGCGGCCACGTTCAAGAAAAAGCGAAAAAGAGGTTGAGATTTCCGTACGGAACGATCTAGAATCATCTACGCGTAGGTAAGCGTTCGGCGACTCTGGTAACACTAAGAACTAGTCTACGGCGGATTTTTCATCTGGACCTCAAACTGCACCCATATAAGCTTCAATTTGTACTGTAGATGAAACCAAATTTTTACATTCAACGTAAGTTATTGGCTGACACTATGCTGGAACAATTCTCTAGCCTTGAGTATTCTTTAAGGACGAGGCCTCACCTTAAGCACCAAAAGCCACTTCTTTTACCTAAAACGACAGTATGGGCTGCCATATCAGCAAAGGGCATAATTGGTCCGTATTTCTTTGAAAATAATCAAGGAAATAATGTAACTGTGATTTCAGCAGAATACGTCAAGATGTTGCAAGAGTTTCTGACACTGTAGTTGCATCAATTTCAAGGATACAACAGCAGGACTTGGATACAACAAGATGGAGCAACATGCCATACGTCAAAATGTGACGTTACCGGTAGTCAAATAAAAGTTTTCAAACAAATTGATTTCTCGCAAAAGTGATATCCCATGACCTCCGACAAGCCCGGACCTTACCCCATGCGTTTTTTTCCTGTGGGGATACCTGAAAAGTCGAGTGTACCTTAATAAACCGACTACAATATCCCAATTAAAACAAAACATCCACGAGGAGATAGCCGCGATCCCCCGCAGTTTGCCAAAGTTTGCGTACTTAATCGATGGCAGGAGTGCCAACGACGAGACGGTGCACATCTTGACGATATTATTTTTGTTAATAAATTTCATTAAATGATTATTACGTTAAATAAATCATCAACAAAATATTGACAACTTTGTAGTTTTACTTCTATTCATGTTTCAAAAGTGCAAAAATTTTTGGAGCAATGAGTTTCAACAACTGATTTAATAATGATTTCTTTTAAAAGGTTTGATCGTGTAAGTAAGTTTTTGTGAAAGACTTCAAAAACATAAGACTAGTACAAGTCTAATTTTTTTTTTTTATACTTATTTTTTTTTTACATATGACGTCGGTGAACAAAAAATCTGGCGAAAATATATTTTGTTTTTAGCCATGCCAGAAAGTCACAAAAAATTTGGGCAATTGTGCGACGCACATAACCTATTTCAAAAAGAAATAAAAATCTACTTTTTATTTTTTTTACACGACGTCGGTGAACAAAAAATCTGGCGAAAATATATTTTATTCTTAGCTATACTAGAAAGTCACAAAAATTGAGCAACTGTGCGACGCACATAACCTTTTAAAAGAAATAAAATTCTACTTTTAGTTTTTTCCCAAGTAGCAATTATGACTAGTGATTAAATCTTATATATCTTTACTTTATCTAAAGTTGGATTTTGCTAAATCAAAAAGGATTTCCTGAAGTCTTTTCTTTCTTTAATACTAAATAGTTTTAAACTACCGCTACTTAAGCGAGTAAGGAATACTAAAAACCGAGTTAAGTATTCTTAAAACTAGTTTGTTTTAAGTATACCTACACTTAAAACTTAAAATATTTTTTTTACTTTACTCGGATTATTTGAAAGCTCACTTAAAACTCTATTGAATAATTAAAGTATCTTTTAAAATTAATTAAGAAAAAATATATTTTCTAGATAAATTTAAGATGATTTTAATACCAAGTCCTAAATATTGATTATCTGAAGTATATTTTCATTCCTTTTTTACTAAAATTAGTAAGATTAGAGTAAAAATTCATTTAATGGGACGTTTTCTCCAAATATAACCAAACGAAACATGGATGAATCTGGAAAAATAAAAAGATCTGGTGTCTTTCGTCGACGTGTAAAGAAATATAAATACGAACGTTGTGTCTACTTATGTACGTACGTAAAAAGTTATACTTCTTTATCGTTACTAAAAAAAGATAACTAAAAATTTCCCCCCGTGTGCTTGTATTCTTTGTATGTGAAAAGAAAGACAAATTTAAAAATTATATAGTGATCAGTAAGAAGCGTCAAAAGATTAACATATTTCCTATATATCTGTATACAGAAACAAGTAATATATCAAAAACCATTAAAATAAACGGTTTAACCAATAGAAATGTAAAACTAATAATTATTTATAGTACAAACAAATAAAAAAAATACATTCCGACAGTTAACCTCAAATCAATAAACGCACTTAAAAAGTTTATAAAATAAAAACCACTTTTAAATAAAATTGTTAAATTGTTATTATATAATATAAAATTGTTATTACAATTTTATATAAATTACTTTTAACTACCATATATGTATAATTTAAAATCACACACACCCACATTCATAATTAGTGGCCAACTTCATCCTGCTGGTTTATTCTATATCGCTTTTGTGGCTAACTTCACCCTGTAACTTTTGTGCTGCAGTGATGAAATTTCACTCACAACATTTTTTCATAACGCGCCTAAAGAAGTATAACTTCAAAAATAACTCGAATGTGCTTTATAAATGCTGCAAACGTGAGCAATGCGACACCTTCGTGTCAGACCTAAACTTAATGTATTAATGTATTACGACTTAGACTTAATGTATACGAGGAAGATGATACCACGGTAAATTTGAATTGAGGTGATTCCAACTCTTAATGAATCGACACTAATCGATCGATCAACACGAGCTGACGATAACGCACCAAAAATTGATCATGATTTTTATTTTAGAGACCAATTAAGAAACTGGTCCATTTATCACAATATACCACATACTGCAATCAATGCCTTATTACAGGTTATTGACAAGCATGATCCAGGTGTTGTGCCAAAAGACGCTAGAACACTTCTGAAAACAATAAATTCTGTAGATATAGAATACTGTAGCAGTGGGGAATACTGACACAACGGATTTAAATAAAAATATTCTGCAGTGTTTTGAAAATTTAGGTAAAAATGTCAATTTATGTATAAATGTAAATATCGTCGGCTTACCCACATAAAAGTTCAAAGTAGAATTTTGGCCAATTCTCTGTAACATTTATGAGATGAACAATGTGCCTGTAATGAAGCAGAACAGAAGTTATTTAATGTATTCATTATTCATTATTGTTGCTGTGTTTATTAGTCCTCTAAATAAATGGGGATTGGATAGTTATTTAATATCACGTAAGTACTTACCGCTGATTTTATTTCCTCGACTATCTTGCATAAACCTGTTCCCACCACAAAATAAACAAGAACTATAGAATATCAAGTTAAGAAAATATTAAGACGAAATCTGATTTTAACTAAATCAAACTATAGAATCACTTAATACCAACATGTATTAAATAGTACTTCGCCAATACGGTTTTAAGAATAAATTAAGTATAATATCTCTTAACTAGCACTACTTCAAATGTAATTTGTCTTTACTTTGTCTTAAATAGCCTTACAAAATCAATATTGTCTAAAGTCTTACTTCGTTAGGAAGCTTTTGATTTAACGCCATTTTGCACTTTATGTGAAAAAATTATTATACATTTTCCGACAACACTTCATCAAAAACTAGAGTAAATTGAACTTTATTAATTTTGTTATAGTAATTCTAAGTACATGAATAATTAGTATGTTTATAGAAAATGAAGAACTTTGCAATATATGCAAAAAAATAAACATATTGCAATATTGTTATGCAAAATTTTATTGTTTTTTTTCTAGTATTTCAACAGCCCGTCTGTTTTATAGCACTATCTATAGATTTTACACGAGAAACAATCATGCGTTTTAAATTTCCAATGCATTCAACGACAAAAGAAAGCCGTTTTAGACATAAAAATTAATTGTTTAGTCGCCATTTTCCTAAACCTTAAAACAGTTATTGTAATGAATTAAAAGTTCGCCATATTTTATAAAATTATGTAACTTAAATCACTATAAAGCAAAATAGGTTTTTAATTTTACTTCACTAAGATTAAATCGAATATCTGCAATTCAATAGTGAAAGTTTTAACTAGGTATAGTAGATATCTTTAAGTCTATCTCTTGATCTGAAATCAACCTACAAGGTATCTTAAAGTCAATGTTTAGAGTTCTGCTAAACCACATTTCTTAAATAGGGTTAAAGTTTATCTTAACAGTAGTATTAACTCTTTCTTAACATGTCCTTAAATACTGTGCCCATTTTTACTTAACTAGCCCTTGGAGTGTATCTTGAAGATATCTTGAAGGACATATTAGTTTTAGTCAAGACAACAGCTGGAATTCGTCTACTTGCCTTCAAGATATCTTCAATTCCTTTTTAAGACATTTGTTTGCTACTTGGGTTTACACATGACGTCGGTGAACAAACAAAAAATCTGGCGAAAATATATTTTGTTCTTAGCCATGCCAGAAAGTCACAAATAAATTTGGGCAACTATGCGGCGCACATAATTTATTTAAAAAAATAAAAATCTACTTTTTATCTTTTTTACATGACGTCGATGAAAAAAAATATATTTTTTTAATTATTTATACTGATGAGAAAAAGTTATAGAATATCTTTTTGTAACTGTGCTGGACTCAATGTTGTTGAAAAAAAATTTTTAAACAAAGAATAATTTTTTTTTCAGGGTTATGTTTAGTTTTTTATTTCAACAATTTTTCTAGTGAAGTGTCTAGATGAAATCTGAAACGTGTTTAAATTTCAATCAAATCGGTTCACTCTTTCGAGAGTTATAAATTTTTTTCATTTAAAAAAATCTCTTCTGGAAAGGGTTGATTTTTAGGGGTTGAAAATTTTAGGAATTACTCCTGAATTGGGTAGCAATTATAAAAAAAATACGGAGATAATTCGCGCGGGGGCACTTTACCCGTTCTTATTTTGCTATGGCCTTTTATAATATTTATTATTACTTACAATTATTGCCCATTTGCTAATGCACTTCTACATATAAAATGAATGATTTTATTCTGTATTGTAGAATTGGATTGCCATTGCAATGTTGCACTATTATAGAAGTGACATTTAGTGTTAAATTAATTTAATCATTCTCAATTCTTGAACTTGTGCATATGTAAAACAAAATAATAAGGTTTTTGTTTTTTAATCATTCTTCTTTTATATTCTAATAGATGTCAATGTTTTTTGTTGTAAAAGGCAATTCAAAATTATAATAAGGCAGTTGATTGTAGAACTATTTTTATAGGTAGGTACAGAAAATACTTGCGACATTAGATAATGTCATTCAAAATTGTCAAATGCGAGCTGGTATTTTTTTTAAGTTGCATTGGATTTTGGGTAATTGTGGGTCACTTATTTCATATTTTTGATAAAACTTTATAAAACATAGAAGGGGTAGTTTTTCTGACGGTAATAATTTGCCATTATCTATTCATGACTACAAAATTTTAGATATTGGTGGTAAAATAGTAACCATAGTAGGTTTAGGTATACTTTTTGTTCCTTGACTATATCTACTTGACTTCCCCTTGGTTTTAAACATATTTTATTTTATATAGGTATATGGGGAGAAGTTAATAGATATTAATGACTCTCAGAATGTGTGAAAATTTTGAATACAGGCAAAGTAACAGGCTTCACAAAACCAAACAAATGTGCAGTTGATATTACTATTTGTACTCTTTCTCTTGCATGTTCCATATTGTGAGATACACATTCCTTTACCCTTGGTAGTGCTCATTTCCCTATAATAATTACCATTCCTTTTGATAAGCACACATATTAAAAACATGTCCCCCACCTTAAACACTTTCTAAAAACTTCCGAAAAGGATAATAAAGTCTGCGAAAAATATAAATCTTGTGTTCAGTAAAAACTTTCTTTAATTATCATAGTACATTTATATTTCCACAATAAGATTAATTTAATAAAATTCAGGCCCAGGGCCTCCAATAGGTTAAAGACGGCCCTGCTTACAATATGAAACAATTATTGATAGATCCCACCAGGGTAACTTAATATACTTCAGCTTGTGTCGACCTAGCTAATTAACTACCTAACTAACTTCCATTAACTAACGACCTTACTAACTAGCATTAACTTACTACACGCCTGTAATAAAAAAAAGCTATGTAAAGGAGTACAGATTTTTTGATCATAGGGCAATAATTTTACTTATCAAAATAAACTTTGATTTAAATTGTAACATAAACCGTTTTAAAAAATCTCTTAAAGCAATAAACTGGTATAATAAATTTCATAAACAAAATGATATAATCTTAAACTGTTATTCTTTATTTAGTAAAGTAACAGATATACTAAATGAACACATACCAGTAACAAAAACCAAAATTAAAATCACCAAGAGAAAAGGCTGGCTTACAGAGGGATTTAAAAAATCATGCACCAACAAAAGAATGTTAAGGGTCATATTAAATCAACCAAAAAATAATGTATGAAAGAAAATACTATAACAAATACAGAAATACATTAAAGTGTAGTATAAAAATTTCAAAGTAAAATTAATATATGGAAGATATAATTGTAAAAACAAAAAACCTAAAAGCAAATTGTATAAAATTTGGAGCTAAAAATCAGTAAAAAATTAATTAAATGTCCTCAAAATATCAAATATGTTTAATGAACTCTTTGCTTCAGTAGGAGAAAATAAAAATAATCACAAAAATGAAAACCGTGGACGTCCTTTTATAGACCCCTATTCATTCAATGTTCTTACGACCCATGGAGAGTAAAGAAATAATCAATATTATCAAAGTGTGCTGACAAATTTCTAATACCTACCTACAACTTCCATTATTAATCAAAGCTTTAAGGAAGGCACTTTTCTGGATGATCTCAAAATATCCCTGATAATACCTGTCCATAAGAAAGATGAAAATCTTCTCCAGTCAATTTTAGACCCATTGCACTTCTTTCAACACTTGCTAAGGTATTCGAAAGGGCGATGAGCCTACAGTTGTATAATTTTTTGGAAAAATATAACATACTGAATGATGACTAAAATGGATAACGTAAAAATAGATCAACCACATTAGCTGTATTCAAATATATACAAACTGCACTTCAACAATTAAATAATAAAAATCATACAGTAGGCCTCCTGTTAGACATGACTAAAGCATACAATAAAGTTTAGTATAATATACTTTTGCAGAAACTTTATCGCTGTGGTATTAGAGCCTACTCCTTTCGAATCGTATTTAAGTAAGGAAACAAATAGTACAAGTTGAACATTTCAATCAATAAAACAAAAAAATAGAAAAAATGCAATCTGACGTAAGAAATCTAACCTGTTCCATTCTGCAGGGGAGCATATTAAGATCTGGTTCATAATATATATATGACCTTCCAAAGACTTTAAACCATGAGAGGATGTTCCTGTGATATTTGCAGATGACTTGTCCATATAATTCAAATGTAAAAAAAATTCAGATCCTAACATTGATATATTACATACTCTCGAAAACGTATCAAACTGGCTTACTGACCATAATCTAGAAATGAATTTGAAATAAACTAAATTAGTTTAATGAAGAGTGTACCGAATAAATCCTCTAAAATTTGATGTTAACTTTAGAAATACCCCAATAGACTTGATTTTTATTTACTCTCCTCGGGCTAACAACAGATTCTAATGTCAATTGGAAATTCATATAGAAAATATAAAATCCCAATTGTCAAAATTTAATGAAATTAAATATAGTACAAATATAGAAACAGCACTAATCACCAACATGTAAGCTCACTTGTGGCTCAAATACGGAGTTATGCTTTGGGGCAATAGCGTAAACATTGGTGAATTGTTTGTGCTGCAAAAGAAATTATTATAGCGCAAATAGACAATATGCAGACTTGTAAGCCTTACTTTATAAAGTACCAACTACTAACATTACCATCGCTTTACATACAGGATAATTGCTTATTCGTATTTAAGTATAGTAATAAATAGATTATATTTGCCTCCTTCACATCTTAAAATGTTAAACTGCAGCCCACATTACATAGCTAATAAAGGTCTTCAATAAGTTGCCACCAATAGGAAATGATCAATATTTTAATTCTTTCAATAACAAATTGAAAAAAAAAAAAATCTTATTCAAAAATGCTTTTATTCTGTGAAAGAATACCTTGAAATCAAATAAGTATAAGTAATTAATTGTAGTTATTGTATGGTAAATTTTATTGTAAAATGTTACCTAATTGAAATTTCTTATGTAATTGCCAAATCTTTGATATTTTAAGAATTTATTTAATTTGCAATACCTGTACAAGGTGTCTAAGTCATAAGTACTTTTTATTAATACTAAGATCTATATGTTACACTTAAGTAACCAAATAAAAGTTTGAAGTTTGTATTAACTAATATACCTATAGAGGTGTCGGTTACGGTAACAGTGTCGCCAGTTATATTCCCATCTCAAAAAATGCCTAACGCGCCCAATGAATTTTTCACTTCAATAATTGATGTAAAATGACGTGGTTCTACAGTGTCTCAAGTATATCAAGACATTCTTGAATTTTGATTAAAAGCCCTCGTCTGTATATACTGTATCACATAATTATGATCGTATTTACTTCCAGACTTTAGGAAGTAAGTTCTCAATCTTAGAAAATCGGCGACCTTGTAAAATCATCACTTCTACTAATAAATTTTATTTTAGATGTTTATTGCAGTTACCTATATAGACGAAATATAAATAAAAAAGACAACCAACAAAGTTAACACAAATCTAAATTCTTTTTTTTTTAATATTGAATACTAGGTTAGGAATTTGTTTTTGAATTTAGAAATAAAAACTTTTTGAATTATACTGTCAAAAGCGGTGTCGCCAGTTCAATGGTTTTTCTTATTTTAAAACAATGCCCAAAAGTTTTTATTAATAAAAAAAGCATGTGTGCATTTCACACGTGGTAGAAGTGAAACCTTCAAAAATGTTGGTTTCAAGATAATGAGACGAATGTAAAATTTCGGAAAGAGGATAATTGTAGGTTTTACTAATGATCATAGTGATACAAAGTTACATAATTATTTTACATTTTATTCATATATATTACATAGATTTATTCAGAATCAAAGCTTACATTTTCGATAAATGATACAAGAGGCTTATGGTAACTAAAGTATATACCACGAAGATAAGAGACACTGTATAATGATTCCTATCTCATTTTCTCCTACGTTCAATCTTATTTTATGTGTCTGTCCCTTTTTACTGTCGCTTTTTTGTTTCATCGACTTTCAAATCATAACGATGCTAAAGAAATTTTCACTTCTAAAGTAAACTTTCAACAGACCTCGCCCAGCTATTCCCACTGCCTAAGCAAATTCTTTATTGGATAAATAAGCTCCGTTCGGTGGCTGATGATGTAAACATTTTTTCCCCTAATATCACAGACTTCCTATTTCATATTTCGCTTGTACACAAAGGCCTCAATGCGCCGTTCATATTACATGAACTAAAAGGTGTCATTCATAATTCGAAGACCTCAGCACCACGAAATGATGGAATTCGATACTCCTTTCTTAATATGTTATGTAATTAATTGATACCTTACAGTATTATTTAGATTTAATAAAATTCGTGACCTCCTGCAGTGTTGCCAGCTCGGATTTTAAAAAAAGGCATGGGACTGATTACATAATGTAGAATTAGTAAATTTTGCATATGGTAAGTTTGTAGATCTACGTACTTTTTAAAGTGAAATGAAGACGTGATACAATTTATTAAAACTATTTATTATTATCAGGCAATTTTGTTTGTTTATCGTGAATATTTCTTGTAAACGCTTGACCGCTATCTCGTCTGATGGCAAGCGACGATGCGATCTATTTTTATTAAATAGTTGATACTGCGATCCTATACAGTATTTTTATTAAAATACTGTATAGGATCGCAGTTTATTATCAAGGCACGTTTCGTAGAAAGTAGCGTTTTAGCGTACCTATCAGTGGAATAGCTGTTTTTGATGTTAGTTTTCATGAAATTGATCACTGGTCACAGACTCTCAACATTTGCATTGCTAAGTGGCAATAGTAATAAGTTTTGTGCAAATTGGATCTATAATTCGATTTTTATTAGGTTAAATTTTACTGTTTTTACAGCGCCCTCGTCGAGTTTCGTTTTACACACTCACATGTCACAGTTCAATGGAATGTACACTCGTCTTGTATTTTGGAGAGAGAATATTGAAACTAAATAAAACCACAACATGGTCAATATAAAACGCTTTATGTGAGGCGGAGTGTTAGAAAGAGGCTTTACACACTCGCGTCATTAATTGACATATAAAATTATTCCTTGATTATTCATTTCATCATTTACGGCAATAACGTTACTAAAATTCTGCAATAAGCTGATGATGTTATATGTATGATGTATAGACGTATGATAGTACAAATATACCACAAAAGGATCACTTTAAGTTCTTGGAAATCATTTCAGATTCGACACTTACGGGCTTACAACACTGGATTATATTATTAGCAAAAGTAAACTCTTAATAAACATGTTGCGGTGTCTTTCGGATGTATGGTGGGACGTCCTTATTCATTAAGGCTAGTTTATAACGTCCTTTAAAGGAGTGTTTTAGATTGCGGTACATTTCTTTTGGAAACTGGTAATGCAGCAGCTTTTAGGAAATTTGATCGTATTTATACAAAGTTTTCAGAGTAATAACTGTAGCAATGCGGTCAGTCCCACTAACACCCTACAAGTAGAATGCTGTAAACCTCCTTTGCATTTAACACAAAAATATCTAAGTGATAAATTCTTTATTAAATACAGTCTTTAAAACACTCCCTATGAATGAAATTCAAATATTTACATGGGAGATTTCAGGAACCCCTATACTGAGCCCACAAATATGCTCCTTGTCTTCTGAAAAGTGACCGAAAATATATGTAGTTTAATTCTTCAAACTAGGTGCCAATCTAAGTTTCTTGCTTTGTTCACCGTCATTTTCGACTCATTGATTTATACTCCCGTAATTCATAATAAAAATTATAAATCTGACACAAAACCTAAACTAAATGTTTATCATCTTGTCGAGTTAAAGTTTAAAGATACCATCACAACATACTGTCACATAACATCACAGTTTTACAGATGCTTCCAAAAGTTCGTTTCGTTTTGGCTACGTAAGTGTAGAAGTGTACCATTCCCAATATAAAATAGTAAAGCTCCCTCACGAGGGAGTTCACCAGTTATCCGTATTTTCAGTAGAATGTTATGAAGTTTTCAGGGCTGTTGAATACGTTAAAAATTATGTCACTTAACTGTACTTTAATATTAACCGATTCCAAGAGTTATTTATAGGCTCTCGATAAAGTCCCTTTTTCTTTAAAATAACATTTCCCACTAATCTCCAATGTTAGAAAAAAAATCCAATTATTATTAAGGGGTTACACATTGAATTTGCTTGGATTCCTAATCATGTAGATATGAATGGTAACGTAGTTGCCAATAATCTAGCCAAAGATTTCCTTGTCCTTCCTAAATCATATCTACGATATTTGTGGGGAAAGTTGTAGGATAATCGTAAGCAAAACAAGGGTAGATACTAGGTACTTATTAATACAAAATTCTTTACCTACACCATAATCCATGGTTTTTAGTAATACAATTTGGTAAGATGGAAACATCACATGTGAATGTGATGCATTACCTATGACCTAACCTAACCTTACCAATCTCCATAAATGATTCTGGATGTGTGTATGGTCTAGCTAGACCAAGGAAATATGAACCACATTATTTTTGCTTGCCCTACATTTGTTAGAACTGCTTTTTGGAATACACTGATATCTCTTCTTGTTCCATTACCGACAGATATAGCTATTCTTTTGCATGCCAACGATCGCGCTATATACAAATGTCTTTTTTATTGAATAATAACATCAAACTATAACATTAAGTACCTGTATAATGTGTCATTAGTATTTATGTTATATAAAAAGCTCTCTTGATCCCATCCAAATTCCGCTATCCTTGTAATCTTTTGTAAGTAATCCTTTTCCGCTTCCCTAATTTTTATTTCATACTTGCACAATTTATGCATTTTGCCAATGGGCAAAATGCATATTGTGCAAAACACAAAGAAAGAAAGAAATCTATGGCAAATACGACGAAAAGCATTGTTGCATGCGTGACGTGAGTAGACGTGAACGATCGAATGACAGTTTTAAGATTTTAAAATAATATTGTACTGATATTGTTAACGTGGAGAAAATATTTTTACATTTTTTATTGATATTTTTAACTAACTTAAACAATAGCGTGAACTCGAAATTAAGTGATTTTAAGAATTTGGAACTTTATCAGTGACAGTCACGTTTGTTTATTGGTTAACATCCGCCATTTTGTATTGTCGTTTGTTTAGTGACTGGATCCCTTTCCTAGTGATGCTATATAATTTTCCTGGAAATATATATTGTGACTTTGCAAGTGGTGTACGATGTTTTTGTTAGAAACGTTGTTTTCAAAAGGAATAAATTAAAACGTGTGACTTGTCAATCTGACGTCAGTATATCATCTATCTATGTGCCGGATGTGTCCTACAATCGGTTAGGGCGATTTTACGTGCCACCTTGAGTGGTGTACGTGTCCCGATACCTATGCTGCCTAGAATATGAGTGGCAACGGGAATCAGGTGCCGTTGGCGCCGAATCAGCGCGGGCCCGGACCGTATCCTTTTTAACAATATGTTTACTATTTTATCATTAAATTTACGTAATATTTTGCCACTTCAGCACCTGGTTGTGCCGCATTTGCGAATAGCCGTGTGTTGTGTTTTACTAAAGATTTGTTATTTTTGTTTTACAGGAACTGACACTAAGTTTTTCATGTTTTTTATTAGTATATTATCTAGTGTCCTAAAATGTTGTGGAAATTACATTCGTGTGGTAAACCTAGTTATCTCGCGACTTATTCATAACTGCCATTTATTATGTAGTAATGGTGTAAGGTGATAGGATATTACCTCTAATCAATATGATAATAAAAATACTACTCAAGTGTAGTAAAATAATATTTTGAAATATTAATTAATAATACAATCCTTCACTGAAACTTGCTCACATGATTAAACCTTTTATGAGAAATCATTATTAAATCAGTTGGTAAAACTCACTAATAATAAAAATTGAAATCTTGAGTGCTAGATTTATCAATGTTGTAATGTCAAATATCTTTGCAGTGATTAAAATATATTTGTATCACAAGCTTAAAAACTATAACAGATTTAGCACTATTGCAAACCGGGAAACTCTGTGTAATGTGTTTATTTATATTCTATGTTATTTTAATTAAGTTTAGTGATTTGTAATTGTGCTGGCGAATCTGTCACCTGTTTTTACTTTTAATGTCATAACAAACAATGTTTTTATTATATTCCCTTGTTTTAATCGCTTTTACTATAATTGGAGCTATCATATGTCATTAATTGTGTGGGTAATGTTTTAAGAACTTCAGTAGTCAGGAACTATACAATGCTTTGAATAGTATACAGTTACTTAAATTATATATTTGGAACATCTCCATTATAAAAACAATTTCTTAAGGCAACAGCGAAAAATGCATGATGATGTTTCGTTCTTTTTTTTTATGAACAATTTTTCCTAAACTTTAAATGATACATTAAAGTTTATGTAATGAAAAAATTAATCACTTCTTACAGGGTGCCAATGTTTTTATTTAATCCAAATGGCTTTTCAAGTGCTATGTTCACAAAACAACCAAGGTGATATTTGATATGAACTGTGAAAACATTATATGGTAGTAACACACTTATGAAAAACTTAAGTTACTATTCACTGTTTATATATTAATGAATTAAAAAAAAAATTGAAATATCAGGATTAAATAAAAATGTAGATAAAACCTCGGTTTCTGATATATGTTTCATTACAACAAGTGGATGCGAAAGTGTTGAAAAATGGATATTTCTTTTGCATGGTAAATATTTTAATAAAATTTGCATCTTTTGAATTAGTATCTCATTTGGTAACATGAGTTTCAATGCTACTAGCAACTAGTGCCATAGCTAAATTAATGTTGCAAATTTTTTCTGTGCCCGAGTACTTTAATCAACTGCCTGATAATTTTAAATTGGCTTGTTTGTTTTGTTTGAACATAAAAAAATTCTCATATATGATTATTAGAATATGTTTTGAATATTGATTGCAAAATACAGAACATTATTATATTATAACAATTCCAAAAATTGAGGTTGATTTGATTAAAATTTACTAAATGTCACTTCTATAATATTGCAACAATCCAAGTCTACAATACTAAATACAATAATTTTATGTGTAGAAGTGCAGTAAGAATTGAGCAAAGAAAGTTATAACAATTTATATCTTGCAATCATCAAATCTTTTACAAACCTGTGTATGTATAAAACATGGCTATGATGAAAAAAAGAGCAATTGCTTAACATTGATTAATCTCAAATTGTCATTACTCAAAGGATCCTATTTTCTCACTATGTATTTAATAACATAAGCCTCCTTGAAGTGACTTAAGTTAGGGTTGCCCCTCATAGAAATATATTTTGTGGGTACTTATTTAGAATATGTAAAGTATATATAAATAGATTGTTAGTTTAAACATTTTCAGAATTCTAAACACATTGCTTGCATACATAGTAGTAGAATAAAAAGATTAGAAACTAGTTTATTCTTTCATCTTAAAAGTAAACATACATTCAAAAATGTTGCAAACCCTAAACTAAGTATACACGCAGCCCTTAGTACTCTCGATCGGAAATTTTAGGAACCTACAGAAGAGCAAGTCTGTAGTAGTGCATTTGTCAATAACGCCTTTGCATGATGGCATCATTCGAGTATTTTATAGAATAATAACTGCAAACAATGCACAACTCTGCACAGTCAACAACAGACAGTATCAATCCGGCTGACGTCAGAAAGGTTTGTCAGTAGCTACTTCATGAAATTATATTTTCTTTCAGACTTGCCTAGTTATGATGTGTCTAGTTGGAATTTTTTATATTTTTTCTATTTGTGACTTAAATAAATCCCATAGCCATAGTACGCGTTTAAGTTTGAAAGTAGCTCTTTTACAAGCCAATATTTAAAAGAGGCTGGGATTTCTTTGATCAAGAATATTTTGTCAGTTTTTTCGATAACTTTAATAAAAACAACCTTATCGAAAATTGTGGTGTAGTCACATAAGGGTGAATAATAAATAAATTTGAAATTGACCTATTCTTCTGTATACGATAGTGAAGTATAGTATTATAGTGAATTATAGTATGTATCGTGAGATGAACAAACTCAGTACATCTTAGAATGCGATTGCCCGGGATTCGAAATGGCGAGAACTTACCTATATTTTACACCTCTATTATTATCAGAAGAAGGCAAAATTCTAAAGTAGATTGTAGATACTTAAGGGAAATTGGAAGCAAAACTCACGCTGGAGTTAAATTTTTTAACAACCCTAACAATAAAGTACCAATAACAGCAACATAATGTGGAAACTTGTAGCTTTTACAATTGGTATTAAGGACATTTTATTATAACTTTTACCGGATACACGTCGCGTTTATTCTTGTTTTTTTTTTATTTAATCCTCACGTTTCGACTCTTTTACAAGAGCTGTAATCACAGGATGCCTAAGGTAATGATCGTCATACATGTATTACATCTTCCAATATTTTATTTGGGCTCGTTCTATTTTCGGTTTCGGCTTTATTTTAAATTGCGATAGCCACGAAAGTGTCCAACTTCAAATTCCAGTATTCTTTAACAATTCAACAACAGCAGATTAAAAAAAAGCATATACTTCATAATGTTGTCATCCAGTGTTCCAACGCATAATGCATTTCGTTATCATGCATCCTTAAAGTTATTAATGTTATATGGTGCTATTTTTAATTCACTCTCATGCATAATAGAGAATCTATTTCAATAGCGTGCGTTTTATTTAAAATGAAAACAATTTTTTTCTAGGTAAATATATATTTAGTAATATAATATGTCGATAATATATGATGAAGACTCTCTATATCATTGATTGTAGTATTTTAATTCTACAACCAATGTAAAAGCGCAATGGAAACCTAATTTTAAGTTACGATCGGATCTACGTTTCCTAAAGCGAATTTATATCGGAAGTGCGTTACCTATGTTATCTTACCGTGCCGTGCACATTATTAAGCAAGTTTATAGACTACAGTTGTATCATAAAGTACGATAGATAAATAGCCTCGGTACAGCCAGCCTGCGAACCGTGCAATAACCGTGGATACACCATATGGCTCATAAGTAACAGTAAGTAATAATTGCATTTATCACAAACTCCTATAAAAAAAAATCTATAAAACAACTTTGAACAGCAGCGAAATAAGATATTCAATTACTACCAAATCAGCAATCATAGAGTAATGACGTCATAAGTCGGTATTAATTTATAAATTCTAAGAAGTAGCAGTAATACAAATCTAATAAAAAGTAGCACCATTGTTCTGATTAACGGTCAATACAAGAAATGACGGGCTTTTTTATGTGGTTATAGCATCGCGCTAGTATTATTTTGTTGCAAAAATAATGTTTTAATCCATACGTTAATCTTTTTCATTATGTTGATGATGTATCTGATACCAAACGTACGTAACTTTTTGTATAATGGACGTAAATTCCGTTTGGATGTTTGGCTTACATTGGCCTGGTATTTAAGTAGAGTGTTCGAACCTAGTAAAGCAGCGTTGTTATTTGTATATTCGCGACAAGTTCCCTATTAAAAATTTGCCAATATCCATTAAATATCATTTTAAATATTTTTTGTAACATATTCTTAATGCTCCATATGTATATCAACATATTATTTATTTTATTAAATATTATTAATTTGAATTAAGTTTTTCTACATGATAGAAAATCCGAACTTTTGAATCCGGACTGTATACCCGTATACCCGACCTAGACGCAACTCGGATGCCACCGGACATCCGGGGTAAAATAGACTGATGGAAACTCAATTCATGACCAAAGTAAACACTGCATGTGTTAAGACATTTTAGTAAGTTTTGTTCAAAGAAGCTAGTGGTTTCGAGAGCTCATTGAGATTTCGCAGTGATGCCGGACTCGATTCTCGGCTTAATGTAGAAAAAAATAAATATAAATGCAGCCACAGCAGTATACCTATATATATATAAAAATTCCCTGTCACACTGTTTGACTGCGATGAGCTCATGAAATGATATGTTTAATTTTAATTTACGTATTACACAGCAACGCGTGGCCGGCTTAGCTAGTTATTATACATATAAAATATTAATTTTCCAGCTTTAATGCACTTTTGTTTTTACTAAAGATAATGGTATATGACGCAACCTCGACTGAAGCTGAAAAGTTATAGTACAGTCAATATGGAAGAAAAAAATTCGAACTCTCCGAAAAATGACAAACCGGGATTTGACGACGAGAATCGTTAATAATAAACTTCATGTCAGATTTCCGAAGTCCTCCCTACTACTGTTTTTGAGAAAATCGAAAAAAAATATTGACATGCATTTATCTCGTGCTAGCGACCCGTTTTTTTTTAAATTAAAGAGGACACTGAAGACTACAATTGTTATTTTTGTTATAAATTGTTATTTCATAATGAAAATAGCAAAAAACCACTTTTTTGAAACTTTAGTGCCACCCAGCTTTTGCATTTCAAGTCGGATGACGTCACTTTTTAACGTATACGGTGTAACGAATATAGGCTTCAAAATCATTGGAAAGTCTTCGACTGATCTCTTTATGTCTAATAAAGACGACGTTCCTAGTCTCTTCAAGTACCAGTAGTTTTTGTTAAGTATATTATTAATTATCAACATACTCCTTAATTTTCCCACTTTCTAAATCTGAGAGTTAATTCACATGTCAGATCGAGCTACAAGTTGGATTCGGAAAGTGAAGCCAATTCTGAAAACTAGACATGTTTATTTACTTATTTAACGTCAATGCAAGACTGCCAATAAAAATCTGGGGCATGTAATATAATTTACCATATAGAAACTTGAGAATCATAAATATTGTGCGACCTATTTTTATGTTAAAAGTTTGCTTATTCAAGAATATAAAAATTTGATACTACCTTTTCTTCTTCTTGTCTTTATTACTGGCAGCTCCCCATATATTATTTTAGCATGGTATATATTTTCATTCTCCCAACCACTTTCAATAAACATTTATTGTATAAAGGAAGCTTGGCAGCGGTTTATGTGAGAGCTTTTTTTTTACAATAAAATATGATCAAATTTCATCATTTTGGTGTGGTATAATAACTTATATACTCGCAAAACAGACCAGCATAATTCAACAAAATTCAATATATAACACTGCGCGGAAATTCTCATTCTCCTTGATATCAAAGGAGTATGTTCCGTTTTGACCAAAATGTTAGTTTAGATACGATGCAGGCAGGCAGTAAGTAGCCCGATTGGCCGAGCTCTACTTTTGTTTATAACTGTGTAATTACTTGGTAATCTCTTTCTCCTTTAGCTTTTGTGTTATAAGCGTTATATCCAAGTTGCGTAATATTTACTTGCAAAACTAACTTGGAGGTAACCTGATCTTTGATCTATGTGTCTGTCGCCTACCCAACATTGCAACTCATGATAAGTCACGGGTAAGTCTCTAATTCACTCTGTAATCTAATTATCCTAATGTGTAAAAAGTTTTAACATTTCTAATTAACTTGACTTCTTTAATTTTAATTGAAAAACGCAATGTCAAGAGTGTAACATTAAAACAAAAATGGATTTAGTAATTTAATATTTTTCAAAACTTATCTCCTAAAAAATTTGTATTTTTAATGAAAAGTATATCAAAATTTGTACTATTTTTGAGAAGAATATTATTTGAAGTTATTAACATTTTTGAATTTACATGATTAACAAAGAAAGTCGACAGTAAGCAAATTTAATTTAAATAAAAATACCACCCACCTAGACAATTTATCCGTTTAGACATTCTGAGAATGATTTATCGTTTCCTGCGAGTTTATGCGATCTCAGCTTATCTACAACGTCGTGTAATCCTCGTTTCAGCAGTCACAGACATGTTCCATGGTGATCACAGCGGTCGCTCCATAACTGTAATATATATTCTTATATAAGAATATCATATGGCACTGTAAAGCAACATACTGATCATAAGTTTGCGTCTATTATATTTTTGCCTTTTAAATCTAATTTATGCACTTGCCACTTCTAGTATTTTACGTATTTCTTAGTTGATATTCTAACCTTGAAAGTGTGGGGCCTTCGATGCCCACTAAGGGGGAACCAAAATTATTACAGGTTTCCTTAAATGGACCTAATTCTTCAACCTGCAACCTTTCATCTTAATAGTTAATTTAAATGTCTAAATACACTTGTAATGCGACATTCCTCTTATCGCTGATAATATTAAGGTCGAAACCAATTTTATTTATTAAAGGTTATCTCGTTAAGTTAAAAATTCTATTTATAACGCGGCAGGTAAGTTCAGAAAAATCGTGAGGAAATTTATCTCGTATTTTCATAATAAATATCTTATGTAAATTTTTATTTTATCTATTTGCACGTAGACTCGAGAATAATGACAATTAATTAGTAGCCACGCATCTTAAGTAGCATAGTTTTTGCATTTTTGAAGAATAGCAATAAAAAAAAAACTTAAGTAGGTACGTGCGCCTAAACACCGCGGATGCGATGTGAAGATGTAATATAAAAACAACCTCGTCAACCCTCTGCACTAGACTCACTCCCTTGTCTTTACTGAAGTGGTGGAACTGGGTCGACCTAGCCTATCACAGTGCAATATAGTCTGAGCTACCACCATTGCTTTTCCGATATGAGAGAATTGCGCTGTGTCTGTTTACACACAGCAATCTACATTGTTCGTTCACTTCTATCAGTATTAATCGAAATAAAGCTAGCGTCAGGGGTTACTAGGGGGCACTAGGGAACGCCCTAAAATCGAGGCGCTGAACTCCACGATGTATTTTTGTCTCTCTCTTTCGTTTTGCCATACACTCATACGAAACGAAATGTTCTGTGCAACTGTCTCTCGTGAGACGTTTTTCGGTGTATTATCTTAAAAATGTACATTATATCTTGCATTTAGAAGATATTTTGTAATAAAGTCTTCGTTAAAATATCTACATTCAAATATGTAAAAGTGTTCACGGTGGTATTAACTCCAGTGCGAGCATAGAGCTATGTAGCGCGCCGTTTCCTTATCGATTTTCTCTATGCTGCATTAAATTACTATTAAAATTGTGAATGCGGACTGCAAATATTTTAGCAACATGCGTTCCGTGAATTTGTTTCGTAATCGAACCTCGATATCTGTGTAGTGAGTAATTATCGCGGTGTTCGATTAAATACACGTCAGTTATCACAATACATATTATGTAGAATATGTTAATACGGTCTATTCAATGTGATTGAAACGAGCAACTTCAGTGTTATGAGATGATACAATAAACTTATAGCCCGCTCTATGCCGATGATCGTGTCTCCATTGTTTTGGGAATGGTTCAACATTTGGCTAGTTCAATTTTTAAAAGATTTGTATCATGAAATTAAAATGGTGGCTTTAAGAGGAACTAATAGCTCTATAAATTCTTTATCGCACGCGTGTGCCAACCATGGCAATCAGTCACAACATAGTGCGACTGATGTAGCGCAAAGTTTACAAACATCTTTGAATATATCCCAGTCGGCAGTGACACAGCACATGAATGCGAATCAAATCAATTTACAACCTCTTAACAATGTCTCTCTGCAATTCATACTGCAGCAAAATAACCCTAGCTCCCTTAAGCATGAGCAATCGTCGACTCGTTACTCTAATTCCAACTGTATGCTGCCTTCGCATCATTATAGATTGCTAACGCAAGCCAGTAAGTTGTAATCACTAGTGGCACCATATCCTTACTGTCTAATAGTTACCTTATCATTATTTTTAACGTAATTTTTATTGTTATGTTTTCTTTATACGCTATTTATTTAGATACACCATTTTATTATGGAATTAAAAAAACACGATAGCTATGCAAGTTCTAAAAGATATATGCGACTTGTTTTATTACTGTTTATATTTAGAAAAGTTTTAATGAAAGAACTAATTTTCTTAGCGCAACACAGTTATCCGCGGGCATCAACACCACATAGTGAGTTGGAGAGGTACTTCTGCGTCAACAGTCGTGTTGTCGTCAACGAATTTACATTAGCTCCCTGTTTTGCAGGACCAGTGGACTGTTACCATCCCTCGGCCGCAACTGGAGCCGCTTACATATCAAATACGGCTGGCGGCGCACCGACCTCCGGGCAGACCTCGCTGAGAGTCCAACAAACACCACAGCCGTCGGCGCCGCCGGCACCTCAACAGGACTTGTCAAAGAACACCATGGTAAAATCATTTTCGCAAACCTTTTACGAAGCATTACAAAGTACTCGGTTATTATTTATTTAAGGTTCTGTTTTTTGCGAAGTCAACGAGAGCCACGAGGTGGGTTTTCAATATGAATGTACCTAGAATCTCTATATTATGTATGATTCCGCCATGCCACCGCCACTTGTCGAGTTTGATGTCAAGGTATATTAAAAATGATGTTAAAAACTAAACCAGAAAATTAAAGTTTAAATATAAGCTGCTACGTAAAGTTTGCCATGGAAATAAAGTTAAAACGGATTCTATACTGAATGGCAGTTGGCTGATTTACGGAATGTAATCAACGAACGAAATATTAATCATAAATTAAAACTTCATTTTTTAAATTCAGTGTGTGTAGATTCATAGGCTTTGGTAATAATGTTAGTGTTAAGCATTGAATATGTAATATTTAATTTTCCTTTTCTTTTTTATAAACTTATTATACTTTTAATAATTATATCGAATGTTTAGGCTTCAAAAGCACTTACTATAAACCTTAGTGGTTTTTAAGTGTTTTTTTAATGTGAATACTTCTGTAACATATGTTTTATACTGATAAATAAAAATAAATAAATAAAATAAATAAAAATTTGGACAATCGATGAAGAAACATTACGTTTAACCTGATGGTTCTAGTGTTTTTTGCCCATTTAAACAAAATTATTCTAAATAGTTAGTTTTCCGTTTGATAAATAGGACACGCACGCAGTCATTTAACGTAATAAATACCTGGGTTTATATTCATATTAATTTATTTTATTTTATTCTTGTGGTACATACGCCGAATGTATATCCACTTTATAAAGATGTATATCCACTTTATATTTTTCTTCAATATTTCAAAACATATGCACTTTTCTATTATTCTTTTAATCAATTCCTATTTTTGTTGTTTCCCGTTGGGGCACAATTGTGCTCTGTGTTAAAATAAAAATTCTGTGTAGTGTATCACTTTGTAGTGTATATACACTTTCTGATTTTCTGCCAACTTTATAACACGTCTCTATCTTTCTCCTTTTTTGAGAAATATTCTATTATTTATATTAAAAAATGGGCTCTTTATTTTTTTATGTAACTTTGTTTATGTTATTTCCAGGCTGGCCACAGTTACGTGGCACCACAAAATCAGACACCACAAACTCGGCCGCAATATTCTAACTTCCAATATAGAGCGACGCAACATGGATCAAGACCAAACACTCATCCTAGGTATACTCAAATTAACATCTTTATAAAGTAATTACTCAGAAGTTTGGGAACATCTCCACCTAAATATAAATCACATAGCTGGCCTATCAGCATCGGTATAGCAAACATTTGCCATGTCCGTGACTGGGCTGTGGAAGAAAGATCGTAGAAATGAACTTTATATTGACGTGACAACGTCTTATAAATTGGTTTGCCGGGTGACACTTCAAGAAACTGCGTTACGCTCCGCTCACGTTATGCGCTTACAATGAGAGCGAGTGAGAGGCACGCGTCCCTTCCACTCGGGCATGGTTAGCCCGCCTAAGAGCGAGAGAGACAGACATAAAAAGTGGAAGGGACGCGTGCCTATAAATTAATGTTTTAAATATAATTCTTTGTATAAAAAATGTTTTAAATTGTTACTATTATTTCATCCTTCTTCCTACTATACGAATGAATATTCACATTAAAATTATTTTACCACTCAAAGTCGTTGTCACGTAAAACTTTCGCCCGTATACCGACTTTACAGGCAACCAACCAGTTTTTTTATGTAAGGACTTAATAGTGAACATGTCACTACAGTACTGTTTTTTAATTCATGTGTTAAATATTGTTTTATTGAAGCAGAAACTATTAACTTATTCCTTTTTTTTCTCCATGAAGGCAACAGCAGCAGTTCATTCCTAGCGCCGCTGCCACCGCGACGGCGCCTGTCATGTACCACCCCATAGTATTCCAGCCGACGCATATGGGCATGCAGACTTATCAACAGCCGCGGTCAAGTACTCAAGGGTAAATATACTAACTGTATGCTTGTCTTAACTACTAGGAAGAGCAGTAAACCTACAAAAGTTAATTAATTTCATTAAAGTTAAGAATATTAGGAAGTACCAAACAGCCTCCAAAAGCTTTATTTAACTTACTTGGACAAAATAATATACTCAAAAATACACTCCATTTGCATAAAATCACCAGGAGTGAAATTGGGAATGGCTTTGAAATACATGCTAAGGAGATCTATAGTTATACTCCTGGCACCAAGTTTAAATAACTTGATTTTATCTTATATTCTAAAATAAATCACGATATTTGATTCGATATCGTGTTGAAGAGCTTTCCTGTTCATAGAACATGTACATTACGACATTATAATTTTTTAGTCAAATTCACAATCTGTGAAGAAATTTTGAATATTTTCCTAATGATAAACTAAGCGGATTAAAAAAGAGAAGAAACTTTTGTACTTAAAAAAAATACTCAATTGGGTCTCAATGTGTCAATTCGCAGACTGCAAATGTATATTACTTCAAATATCTCTATGCAATCTTAATAAAAATGGTTTGATACAAAAAGACTACCCTTTTGTGGAACCTAGAACCATGAAAGCAATTAACGGGAAACTTAACCAACAACAACTAACTAATGTAAAATGGAGTAAAACCTTACAAAAACAGATCTGTTTCGAAAATATCAAGGAACCTATAACATTTAAAAATAATATCGAAGATAATAAAATGAGTTTTCTTTCCTTACAATTGGCATAATTTAATTTTTTAAATTACAGTACTCTTAAACCTTTTGGTGATAGCCATATTACAATGTTTATGTTTATAATTTTTGGAGTTATTTGAAAATATTCAAATATGTCACCGTAAGTCTAGAAATTATTTAGTAATAATAATATTCTTTATTGTCTTAATTGTGGTTTTAAATTGATGTTAACAAATTTAATAGGTTCCTCATAAATAACCTATTGTTAGGTATACAATATCATTATACATTCATTATACAGTGCACTATTGATTTTATTTAAACTTTAAATCTAACAATTCCTTTAGGTCATAAAAATTATTTTCATTTAGCCTAATATATAATTTAGTTTTAAATGCTGTATCTGAAGGAAGCTCTCTAATGTGGTTAGGTAAATTATTATAAGTAGTATATTTATGATTAAAAGAGGCAACCTATGCAAATTCTTATAGTCTGTATGCAGATTTTTAATAAGTCAATTTGGATTATGATGTAATTGTGTTCTGACACAAACACAAAAAGTACATTTAAAATAGTTTTTAACCAAGTATCAGATCGGACTCTTGAAATGCGCTCAACTTGCTTTTCTACCGGTGGGCGTAATGATTCCTGAAGGCCTTCTGAACTTTCACATTGAAATAAGTAAAGAGAAACAGTACGTCGTTTAATAGCAATAGTTTATTTTTAATGGACATTACTTTCCGGATTCTGATCCACTATTTTTCTGGCGGTACTTGACTCAGAAAATATTTGTTTCACTTAACTAGTGTAAATGAATTAATGATAATTTAAATATTCAAACAGTGATTAAATCAGTATCGAGATAATTGTTGTCTACCTTTTAGTGGTTTATAAATTGGTATTCGGTATGACGTAGGCCGACCCGATATATCAGATCTCTGAATTTTTAGTGTTAAATCGTTTGCTTTGCTTTCTTATTTTTAAACTCAAAAGTTAGAGACGATTCTACTGGTGGTCTACATAGTAAAGGATCAGATAATCCTAAGCGGGTGCAACCGCTATCAGTGTTACCCTTTACAACAGTGTTTTATTTTCAAAAACGTCAGAAAGAGTCATTGTCGTTTTTAGTCATTTGAACTGGGTGACGGATCTGAAATTATTGATTACTGAAATTAACAGTGTAGTTATAAACATCACATATTCCCCACTATGTATTTCCACGTTACTGTGTTATTTGCGATTGTTATCATTTAATTATTATTAATTTTGAACATAAAACAGTATTAAAGTCTGGTAGCATATCGTCAGTTTACATTTATTAAAATCAATAAAATCACAAAGAGAAATTGTAAATTATCCATTATGTAGCTATGCCGTTTGTTATTCGAGTGGAAACAAAAGAGCTTTAGATGAAAAGTATTGTTTGTGTTCGTTTCAATAAGCCTCGTTTCTTTGAATTATGTTTTGTCAATATGGTAATATATTAGGGATGCCACGTATTTTATGGTAAAATAAATCATGTTAATGGGCAAGTAGATCTACTTACAAATGTAAATTTTGTAATATCAACGTATGGAAGAACAAATTCAGCGTTTCATAAGTAGGTAATGCGCTCATATTTTTATCAGACAATAAGATATATAAATAAAAATATTAAAATCCTCAAACAATACCGCTGTAAGTGCATCACGAGATTTTAATTTACTTATCAGTATGATAGTTATGAGATCGGTACTTAATTAATACCGTAAGGAAAAGTGATAAACCATTGGGTGTACTTTTTTGGATTCATATAATACGCGTTATAAATTACTCTCATTCTTCTAAATGTATACAAACGACAAAGGTACGAAACAAAGGTAGCCCCAGCAGTTCATCTATTGTCCGTATAAAAAGTAATTCCTTCATTCTTTGTGGCTTAAAAGTTTCTTTGAATTTTTAAGAAGTTTATTTCCCTTTTCTCCTCATTCTCTGTATAAATAAAAAACTTTAATATAGTAATTTTATTAAAAAATCGGTAACATATTTATTATTGTGGTATTTTTGGGAAACAGTTCCGGTAGATAGTAGACTAATTAACAAAAAAATGAGATGTAGTTTCGTTAATATTACGTAATAATATTTCCTAGTTTAAAAGTCATAAAATACGTATTTAAAATACAAACGAGAAATCGTAAACTTTTTGTTATTATAATGTAATTTATACTGTTTAATGTGACAATACGGCGACCTACCTTCGCATGTTTGATAAAAGGAGCTCTTCACACCACGTTTTTAGATGCACCGTCGACATACGTTTATTGATACAAATGCGACATGACGCGTGACAGACGCAGCTTGTAGACATTTTCACAATTCAGTTTCGGCGTCAATTCAGTTTCGCGTTTGAATTGATACAGTCGCGCTAGTATCGCGTCATATAACTGCTATGGCAAACAGACTTTCGCCTTTTTTGATAACTTAAAATAGTACACGATAGTCAACACTGATTCCGGAAACACAAATCAACTACTTTAGCTATAAAGTCCAGCATTCCGGGACCAATTTATTACTATCAAGCTAATTTTCCGTGAGAAGCTCCCTTCCGTTCGTTTGATGAAACACCCAACTTTATTACGTACTAAAATTCTCGATTGTAGTAACTAACAGAGGTAGCAGGGATAAAATATATTAATTTGCGATTCCCAAAAAAATATTACTAATGGTGAGTTTTTTAATAAATCTGCAGAAAAGAAGAACGTTGTTGAAAAATTTTTATAATACAAAATATATGGTTTCATTATTAACTAGCTAATTTTATATATAATCACTAATAATACTAATACGTATAATATAAATACTTATAAAATTTAACAACCACAACGTCCTACAAACGTCCTTGCGTGGTACGTTATCCCGATCCTACGCTCAGAAATTGTTCGATTGACCATATTTCTTATTACTAACTATAGTACAAAAATATGATATAATAGGTTAGTGTGTTCTCTATCCAAATGAAACAATGTCCTACTGTATGTACTATTAATAAATTGTAAAAATGGGTCTCGGGGTCCTAGAATAATATATATTTATACGCAGACATTTTTGGATGCAATAAATAATCAAAAATATGTGATCAGTGTACTGCTAGATATCAGCAAGGCATACGTCGTCAGGGCTAACAAACATTACTACTGAAAAAAATGTACGGGCTGGGAATAAGATTGTTGATTATTTATATAAGTATTTTAATTTTCATACTAAAATAATTGAACATATAATATTGGAACATCCTGATGTTTTTGGTTCCATTCAGGGGTACATCAATGACTCGCCGTTACAAATAGGATACTATACTGTTCCGTTTGCGGTCAGTTTTAGTCTTGTAATGTTAACTGGTAGAAATACATACACATTAAAGTATGATTTAAACTAAATATTTAAAACAGAACTAACTGGCTAAACAAAATTAACTTGATTGAAACTTTAAAAAAACAAAACCAGAAAGCGCCTTCAGTATAATATAACTGTAGATTCTGCCACTTTATTGTGTATAGAGATAAATACTCATAACACCTGGTGAAAATGAAAATTACTTTATTGAAATGCACTTAAAATAAGTTGTTTTGAATCGTCCATCATTTTACCTACCACCCATTCACCCTGCCTAGCATGTGCTATTTGAGCTATCTCGCGCACGATTGAAGAGAAGTTTGTCAATATCGACATATATCTCGTTGTCCTTAACATGTAGACAAACGGATTTTGCCTCGTGATATATGATTTGAACTATTTTACTATCTAACATAGCCACATCGTTACAGTTCATTCAATAAATGGTGGGTCTTGTACCCTTTTGTTTACTTTTCGGAAATGTGTACTACAACAATTTTGACGTTGACTGACGACTTACATACCGGCCTAGCATGCGCTGCTTGAGATATCTCGCGCACGATTGAAGAAAAGTTTGTCGATAGCGATATATGTCTTGTTTTCTCAAACAAATAGAAAAACTATTTTTGACTTTTCATATATGATTAATTTCAAAACTATTACTTCCATGCATCGCGATCTATTAAATAGTCGTTGATCTTGTAACCTTTGGACATAAGCGTATTTTTCACATATATTTTAAATGTATGCAAAGGCAAATCGTCTATAACTAGTTTGGCTATAAATTCTG
Organism: Calamotropha paludella; assembly: GCA_927399485.1. Classification (NCBI taxonomy): domain Eukaryota; kingdom Metazoa; phylum Arthropoda; class Insecta; order Lepidoptera; family Crambidae; genus Calamotropha; species Calamotropha paludella. Next base: position 30,954,163 of record OV656803.1, read on the forward strand.
TTAAATAAAACCTTTTCTTTTTTTCGACTTCTTAATTATTTTGAATTTGAAACGCGTTTATTATTTTAAAAACTTCTTTTGGTTTCGCGCTATTTTACATATTTTTTCGTGTTCATTATTAAATTACAATATGGAATGAGGTGTTAAAGAAAATAGGATTGCAGTGATCGCCTTGCACAAAGTGGATATGGAGCCGTCGGTCATATTCCAGACACTTCAAAAGTTTGGTATCAGCCATATATTAGTATATCGTACTATCAACAGACACAACAACACATCCTCTGTCGAAGACTATAAAAAATCAGGGCGGCCGCGTGCTGTTAGAACTACAAAGCTAATGCTGTTTAAGCCAGAATTCGTCGAAACCCCATTAGCAAGCACAAATTCTTATCTCGACAAATGAAGATTCCCGCTCGGACTCTGTCGCGTATTATAAAACAAGACCTGAAGCTCGGTGCTTATACGGGACATAACCTGAATCAATCTTTACAATTAAAGAGAGTGGATCGATCAAAATGCCTTCTATCACTATATGCAGGTGAAAGGCACAGAAATTTCCTCTTCGTCGATGAAGTGGTCATCATCCTGCGTTAATGATGGTTTCTTGGAGCGTGTCTTATCAAGGCATCACAAAGCTACATTTTTGTGAAAAAAGAGTGAAAAGTTCAGCCAAAGTGTAACAAGAGACAGTCTTGGATAGTGTTGTAAAAACTTTAAGCAATACACTTTTTAAAAATGTACCGTGGACTTTCCAGCAGGACTCTGCACCTGGTCACAAGGCACGAATTACCCAAGCCTGGCTTAAAACCAACGTTCCAAACTTTATAAGAGCTAAAAACTGGCCCTCATCGAGCCCAAACCTCAACTCTTTAGACTACAAATTATGGTCAGTTTTAGAGGACATAGCCTGCTCTAACGACACGGCGACATCGAGTCTCTTTAAGATCTCTGGAGTAAGCAGTGGCGAAATTTCCCATGGAAACAGTGCGTAAATACATAGATTCGTGGCCAGACAGAGTAAAGGCCTGTATAAAAGCCATTTCAAATAGAATATTTTTTTATTATTTGCTGAGACTTTAACGAATAAACATATAAGTTTTAGTACTATTACATTGCTTTATAAAAAAAATGCATTTTTATTTGTTACGGAACTTGTGGCCGGCCTAGGTACTTTGTGGAACTTTATTTAACCTTACCCCAAGAATGAGCCTCCTGTCCTTTGAAGTCTAAAACTTGGAACAGCAAGTTTATTACATAGATTATAATCTCATGAATGTACTGCACCGCCGCAGTTATTTATGTCAATTTCCTTAAATAAATCTCTGAAAGATTTATTTTTTCGGCCTCTTTAGGCCGAAGACTGTAAATTGCTCGAACAGCTCTTTTCTGTAACACAAAAATGCTTTTAATATTAGCAGCCGAGCCCCACAACAACAACTCATAAGACATTACACTATGAAAATTACTAAAATAAATTAAGCTTTGCCGTTTTAAAATTAGTTAAAAGCCTTATATTTTTTACAGCATATGCCGCAGAACTGAGTCTACTTGACAAGTCCTCAATGTGAGAATCCCATTGTAGTCGTGAATCTAATGTAATACCCAAAAATTTTCTCTTTTCGACTTCTTACTTCATCATTCAACCTTATATGTAGGTCAACCAGCCTTACATTCGGTAACGTAAATTATATACACTTTCGATTTCTTTGAATTGAATAATTGATAAAAGAATGTTCTAAAGTTAGCAAAGAAATTTAACATCCTTTATTTATGCCGTTAGCAAATTAAAACGATCTACTAACCAATACATTGGATTTCAAGCTAATTATGCTTATGCACACTTGATACTGTCCGGAATCATTCTACACAGATATGCCTGAAATCTTCGTTCTTCAAAAGAAGTTTATAAGAATATATTTCTATATAGACTAAATGCAGTCTTGTAGTCCTTATTTTATCAAACTGACTCTCACTTGCTTATACTTATTTGAAGCTTGTACGTTTATAACAAAGCATTGTGGTCTATAATCGTTGCAAGAAGACATCAGAAGATATTAAAGATATCAGAATAAACAGAAACGACCATTCTCGAAATTGAAATTGAACTTATCTGCTCCCCATTCATTGCTAATAAAAATAGACAACCACATATCCAATGAATTGATTGTATTAAAGAATCCAAAAAATTGGAATCGCAACTCAAAATCCTGAATATTATTATATTATCACAGATTTTTTAAATGACAAATGCAATTAAAATCCGATTATTAAGATTGAGTTGTTATGAAAAAAATAATTTCAATTTATTTATTATCGAATTATTGTTTCTTTTTATAAGCAAAATCATATTGAATTTAAGTTAATTTAGTAAAGAATGTATAAATAAATAAAATATATTAAAATAATTTTATACTATTATGTTATAATTAATAATAAGTCACTTATCCTGTCAACACCCTTGCAGGGTGTCGCTGGTACTATTTTATTAAAGTATTTTTAAAATACTATGGGCTTGTCCAATAAAGAAATAAATTTCAATTATTAATAGAAGAAAGGCTTCGCGCATCTGATTTAAATCAGATTACAGTAGAAATTGTTGTGTGCAGGAAAAGAAACAAAAAGAAAACAGTCTTGCAATACACGTGGGGCACAGCTAATTTGTAATCTATATACACATATAAAAGTTTCCTGTCACAGTGTTTGACCGCAATGGACTCCGAAACTACTCGACCTTTTTGATGATTTTTTTTCATTTTGTTATATTTGTTCTAGGATAGGTTCAATTTTAATTTATAACACAGCAACGCGTGGTCGGGTCAGCTATTATTACTATAATTACCTATATGATGGTGTATTTATATATAAATTATTTATCTGAAAACTTTCGTCTTGAGAGTTAAAGAATTCACATTCATACACAAAATAGTAATAATTCCTTTTAAATCACTTCTGCTGTAACCATCACGCATGCTTAATTAGGTAATAATGGTTATTACTTTAATTATGGACATTAATTTTGTTGTTTCAGGTATTACCCCTATATGGCAGGACCTTACATTAGTTACAGCAATCCTCCAAGTCATACTTCCCCTTGTAAGTATGTCGCTTACAAACAGGCTATTTAACCGATTCGTTGTTGATGACACGTCTGGCGTGCCATCACTTTCTTTTTCGTGTGGCGCTAGCCACTGGAGGCGTGTCATTTTTAAATCGATGATAACTCCTTTAAATTAAGTTTTAGTCTACCTAGAATAAAACTATCTTCATTTTTCACGTAAATCAAACTCGTAGCCTTTGTTTCTTGTAATTGTATGTAGCAACAAATCGGTTAACACAAAAATCGTTTATTTAATTTGTTTACTGTTAAATATTTCGTTAAAATGGATGCAACGCAAAGTGGTATCTTGCAGAGCAGAAAAACACTAACTCTTTTTATTTTAAGGGTGCCGTAAAAGGCGACTAATGGTAGGTACTGAATGTAATAACCATACACTTTCCGTAAACAAAATGAGCAGCAGAGTTTTCGGAATTACATGTGTTGTTTAACTGCGATCTCCAACCCGTCTGTCAAGTATTGAGATTAGTGCAAAACTCATTTTCAAGGGAGGCTTCCGACTAGCAGTAGAACGTCTTTGGCTGAGATGATGGGTGCAATGGAGTCACAAAAAATATGATATTATTATAACACATAATTTTAATATTAGGGGTTAAAGTATGAAATTGCCGATTTGTACTGAAAATCTATATTGTTTATTTTTTAAATTTTTAACAAATTTATTTAATCAAAATAGTTGCCATTATTATCTATACATTGCTGCCATCTAATGGGAAGGTCATTAATGCCTTTGCGATAGAATTCCGACGATCTAGACTGCACAAACTGTGTGAAAGCATTTTGTACTGCCTCCTGGGAAGAAAACTTCTTGTCACGTAGATAATTGTCCAAATCACGAAAAAAATGGTAGTCCGTTGGAGCAAGGTCTGGTGAATACGGAGGATGACGAATGGTTTCTAACTGCAGTTCCTGAAGGGTCAAAATGGTTTCTCGTGCTGTGTGAGGTCTCGCGTTGTCGTGGAGCAATAATGGTGAAGATCGATTCATGAGTCGGGGCTGTTTTACTGCTAGTTTTGTCAACATGGTTCGGAGTTCGGCACAATAGACATCTGCCGTTATTGCTTGACCAGATCGGAGAAAACTATAGTGAATAACACCATGCTGAGACCACCAAACAGTTACCATTACCTTTTTATTGGTAAGTTTTGCTTTAGGACACTGTTGTGGCATTTGACCTGGGGTCAGCCATTGCATTTTTCTTTTCCGGTTATCATAAAGAATCCACTTTTCATCACATGTTACAATTCGATCCAATATTCCTTCATTTCTGTACCGGTTCAACAAGGCAACACAAGTTTCAACACGCGTTTCTTTCTGCAGATCAGTCAAATCATGAGGCACCCATTTTTCGTATTTTTTTATTTTATTGATTTGACGCAAGTGAGTCAATATTGTGGGTAAGGTAACGTTAAACCATGCCGCTAATTCCTGGGTACTTTGACTAGGATCGGCTTCCACTATCTCTCTTAATTCATCGTTATTTACCTGTGTGGGCGGTCTTCCTCGTGGCTCGTTCTTTAAGTCGAAATTTCCATCACGAAAGCGTTTAAACCAAAATCGCACGGTGCGTTCATTAGTAGACCCCTCTCCAAACGCAGCATTGATATTGCGGGCTGTTTCTGCCGCGTTAGTTCCGCGTCGGAACTCGTATTCAAAAATAACTCGAATTTTCGCAGTATCCATCTTTCTTGTCTAAATTGAATAACAAAAACAATTGAAAGTCGATATTCAAATGTTTTACATTTTTTAAAAAAAGAACATCATAGAAACCATTTAAAAAAAGTTTCATTCGAAAACCTCAAACCATGAAGATTCTATGTCAATTCAAAGAACCTATTGCAATAAAACGGCAATTTCATACTTTAACCCCTATTATAAGTTGGCAATAGTATCCACATTGAGTGTCTTATTTTCTTTGTAATTCCTTGCTTGTCATGTTTACTTATATCGCTGATTTGTTTAATACTTACATTATTTTTATCACTGTCTCTTTATTTTTACCGTGTGGTTGTTACCGGTACTGTTTATTTATCATTATTTATTATTTAGTCGTATACAGTAGAATCAATGGGTTTGAAACCTAAAAGCAATAACATGGTATAACCCCCGTTTTTTGTTATAATACAATACGCATTATCTGTACTGTTATAAAGAAATAATGTTTGTCCTGCAGATTTCTTCACGTCTAACAATCAACCGCTGCCCACGCCTAACCTTCAAGCTAACGCGCCAGGCGGGCGGAGTAACCCCACCACTTTAGTTGGTCCTCAAGGCACACCAGCAACACCCACCGCGCCCACATCGTCACTAACCCACCCTCAAGGGCCTAATCACATGCATCAAACTATACCTGGTAAGTTTTAACACAGAATGTTTTTGTTTAAAGTGTGTACGGTTTAACAACCGCACAATTGCGACATCGGCGATTCAGCATTTATCGCATTATATTGTAATTTTAATATCATAGCTTTTAGTACGCATGTGATCGCCCCGGTGGCACTCATATCATTTAGCTTAAATATCAAAAGTTAAAATTCGTGGTTTCATCAAACTTTTTATCATTTCTTATCAAATTAAACATTGTACGGCCGCGGTTCTTATATGTTTATAGTCTTTCGAGCAATTTTGATCTAGCGCGCGGGAAGGTCAAAAAGAGTGACCAAGTGTATCGATACCGTGAACAGTCGAACTGTTCACGCTAACCTGTGACTTTTAATTTAATTTCATTGAACTTTATATTAAGAATCAATCAGCAATTAGCAGTGCCCCCGTGTTTTGAGTCCAAAGTGTGGTAGCGAATCGGCCAAACCGGCCTCCCACCAGCGGCTCACACCGGTGAAATTGAAAAACTCCGCACATACCACGCACCGCGGACGCTTAAGCGCGTGGCACGTAAACGTGACTCACAATCGCGGTAACAAGAGCAACTTCAAACCAATTTTATCGAGCTCCAACTCTTCAACCAACTTTTGAGGATCGGTACAATAAAGTAAAAAAATCTACGATACCTTTAAAGAATGCCTTCACGCTATCAAAAACTTAGATTAACTCAATATTTGCACTCGAGACCCCTCATACTTCGTCTTTTAATTCAAAATGTCGACACTGAAACGAGTCATCTCGACGCAATCAGGAGGCGCCTAAAACCAATCCGCAAAATCAGTTTTATGACTTTAAAAATCAATGAATATCAAAACAAATCCAGGAACATCAAATAAAGCATTTATTAATCATACAAATGCAAAGACATTCCAATCACGTCACGTAACAAGACACCATAACCCCTTGTGCAATGAACAACAGGGTATATACCATTGTAAAAAAGTTCTAGAAAAATCTCTAGAAGCAAAACGAAAGACTAATAGATAAAGAGATAATGCGAAAACTGCCTTTATGTTCACAATGGTAAGGAATGTATTTCAGAGAAAAGATGTAATCGGTGCAAAAAGAATCATAATACTTTATTACATCAAGCATACATATCAAATAACCTAGCGAGCCAGCAAGCATGTAATGGAAAGCTTAGTTTACCATGTTTCACATGTTTCGCAAGAATATGTTGCCGATATTCTGTTGGCAGCGGATGGAAATCCTATCACTATGCGTGCTTTGATCGATCAAGGGTCACAGACATCTTTAATCACAGAAAACGGCGCTCACGAGACTCCGCCTACCAAGTCAACGCTGCAAAGGAGTTATTTTTGGAAGAGGTACAACGGACAATAACTTTAAGGGAGTTATCAATATTACAGCATCCTCGATTCATACTGATTATAGTTTTAGTACTGGCGTCATCATCATGAAAAGCCTAGTAAACAACTTACCGAATCACACTTTCAACATACCGACCCGGGATCACCAGGACAGCATTCAATAAGCAGACCCCGAATTCAATTACAGTCGCCCTGTTTATATACTGCTAGCTACAGATATCTACTCAAACATCATTTTAAGTGGAATCATAAGACAACACGAAAATCAACAGATAGCTCAGCTGTCCCGCCTTGGTTGGATCATATGCGGAAACTTGAAGCCATCATATCAATGAAATGTTGTACTACATAATTCATAGAAGATATATCAGACAGCTCTATCACACGTCACGACACGTCTTTAAAAGACTATTACTGCCTACAGCAAAATGAAACGGAAACCAAACGACTGTGATAGTATAGAGCAAAAACTGGGTGAATAGAAACACAGAGCCGTAGCTCAATTATATCATCTAGAGCGTAAATTCGCAAAAAAATTATATATATAAAAATCAGAATGATACGAATTATTTATGAAAGAATGTAGTGATTTAGGTCACATGCAACAATGTAATCGTAACAGCAATACGACACCCAGTTATTACCACTAAGCTACGAGTCGTATTTCGTGCGTCATCAAGGACGTCCACTGGCTATAGCTTAAACGAGTTGATGTACAGTGAGCTGAATCTCCAGAGCGATATCATGACACTTATGGTGTTATGGCGACATTATAAAATCGCCTTTTTTGCAGATATTGACTAGTTTTTCAGCGCTATTATTTACTGTGAAAAGGACCAGATTTATCAAAAAATACTGTGGCGAGATAACACTAATGAGCCATTACGTGAATATCAGTTAACAACAGTAATTTCTAGCAATTAGCCCACGATGAAGGTCATCGATTCCCTGAAGCAGCAAACATTTTGCAGCAAGGAATTTACATGGACGATATTTTGAGTGGTACAAACAGCATCATCTCAGCCGTAAAAATTCAACAAGATCTTATCCATCTACTGAAAGCAGGAGGGTTTAATTTACGAAAGTGGAAATCTACGAATTGCAAGAAATTTTTAAAAAAAGTTAGCACAGATAGCAATAATTAGAATGGATATGAATTCAAGCAAAGAGAATCAACAAAGGCTTTAGGACTACACTGGAATGCAGAAAAAAAAAAAGAAAAATAAACAGAAAAAGATGTATTATCGTTTAATTTGAAAATTGACCTATCATTAACAAAACAAGCCACAAAGCGTTCACTTTTATCAGAGATATCAAACACTTTCGATCCGTTAGGTTGTCCTTTGTCCTATTACAACAAAGCTAAAGATGCTTTATCAATTAGTATGGCATCAAGAACTAAAATGGGACGATCAACTTCCTCAAAACATCTCTCAAGAGTGGTCAGCTATCAAACTTATCCTTGAAGATATCAATCCAATACAAATACCAAGATACTGAGCATTTCCGTTATCAAGAACGTCTAATCCACGTAGGAAAAACAGTGATCCCACTATTGTACTTTCAGAATCAATCGCACATCTTGACATTCATCACTCATCAGTATGCAGTCTTATATACTATTTTGGGAACCGCTATTTTGGTGGCCGTTCTATACGCGAGACGGGGGCTGCGGCGAAGGTGTTCAGCAAAACTACCTCCAGCAGCCTTAAGCGCTTATTTTACAAATAACGAATCAATAATCGAACTGGCTAGAACTTATCAGCCGCAGGAGTTCACTCGCAACAAAGCAGACACTACGCCGAGCGTTTTGAGTGCGCGAGCACTCGATAAGGCGCCGTCACCGCACACATGCAAGCGCTTCAGTGAATGTGAATAGTGTTTGTGTGATATATTTAAGTCATTACGTATGATTTTAGAGACTAAGCATGAAATTTTATATTTTATTAAGCATTTACACATTTTATATTTTTATTTTATTATGTCTTCTTCTCGCGCCCGCAACATGTACAGTTTTACAACCGCATGATTGCGACATCGGCGATTCAGCATTTACTGCATTATATTGTATTTTAATATAGCTTAGCTTTTATCATAGTTTTTAGTACGCATTCGATCGCCCCGGTGTCTCCTTATATTATCATTTAGCATAAATTCAATAAAATTATATTCGTGGTTTCATCAAACTTCTTATCATTTCTTATCAAATTAAACATTGTACGGCAGCGACTCGTACAAAGTGTGTACATCATTTCAGTGATTATTAGCTAGCTATATTAATATCCATTCTTGTGATTTGATAGATTCTTGTTGCTCGTGTCCTCAAATAAATAAAGTATCCAGCATAAAATACTACTTAGATATTTTTACTTCTCTTGGATCAGCGCTTATCCTGGCACTCGCATATAGAACTCTTGATGACAAAGGCTAGAAAATTTTTATATGATATTTTAAAACATTAAGAAATTTCTTAACACCAGATATACGTCACAGGTATACGTCTCTTTAGGTCAATTAATTTAATACATTGTATTAGTGTATGCGGAGGCGCTACTAAGACAAAAAAAATACTTAAAGAGTACACAAAGATCGTTAATTAAGATTTATATTACCTATCTGATCTTCTTACAGTTCGCAAGTTATACATATTAAGAATCGATTTTAAAGTAAACATGACTTTAATATATAATCCAGAGTTTGAAAATAAGAGAAAAACAAGTGTGGCTCCAAATGTAACTGTAAAATAGCATATGCTAGGCGGTAGCAAACTAAACAATTCTTGCAATTATACAGGGTAGACCATAATTCTGGTAGGCTTGTAAGACTCTATTAAAAACGGCGGAGCGGGTCGCGGGTGCACCAATCGCTAGAGGGGTTCGGGGGCATTCAGTGCAATGGCGTCGTTCACCGATGCACATCGTGCGTTTTGCGAAAACTATCGTTATCAAAATTCTGTCGTTATTGCGCGACGAAAATATTGTCGACCCTACAATATAAAACGTGTAAATTATGCTCCAATGAGTCAAATGATCAAGAGCTGGGTGAACAAGTTTGAAACAACGGGTTCTACATGTGATAAGCCATGATCTGGAAGGACATCTAGAGAACCTGAAAACGTGCAGCACGTGCGTACGTCCGTTCAAGAGCAACCTGAGCTTTCCACTCGTAAGCAATCTAGTATGCTTAACTTGTCCAGAACCATTCTATGTCGCATACTTCATAAATATCTACATCTACGCCCATAGAAAATCAAAGGAAATCAAATCGTGCAGGATCTAAGACCCGAAGACAATGTTAAAAGGGTTTAGTTTGAAAATCAGATGCTCGAGAAGTTTACCAGGTTTAATACTATCATTTTCTAGGATGACGCAAAGTTTCACTTCAATTGTCATGCCGATGTCAATCGCCCGCCAATTTTTTCCTATGGGGATACCTCAAAAGTAAAGATTTTCAGAGCAATCCTGAGTCCATAGAAGAATTTAAATAATATCCCCTTAGTAAGCTCACTTCAGAAATAAACATCTATTTTCTTTTCTCCCTTTTGTACTTTTATGGTTATTTCAAAAATTACGGGAAATCAGGTCCAGCCTGTATAGTCATATAAACAACGATTTATTCTAAAACCAGTAGAGAAAGCAAATTACTCTTAACCAAATGGCTTAAATGTAGAGATTATCAAGTATTAGAAAAAAAAATTAACAAGAGCCGAACACACACACACACACACATATAAGACTCAAGCTAGCTTTATTCAACACAGTCTTTATCATGTAAAATACCGAAAGGCCGTACTTTTTATGGGTTACTTCAAGTTTTATAAATATATCTTAATTGTTATGCGTGGCTTTATTTTAAAATTTCTACAATATTCGTACATATTTACAGGGATACGTCCAACGTTACAACCAACAAAGCGTCAGAGCTATAGGCTTCCCATCATCAACCCTGTCACTCGTGAGTATTCTAAGTGTGGTGTTTTTACCTTAAAAAGTAATTCAGTTCTGATGCTTCATTTTCGAAAATATTACATTGTTTCAGAGCAAGATATTTTTTCTGAATTAGCAAATTCAAATGAAAATCAATATCTGAGTGGCGATTCCAGTGAGCGACAGACACCTCAACCAGTATGTATAATAACTGTTTGATGATATTAGAACTATCTCAATTATTATTACATTAATTTCGAGTAAGTATTTTTTTAATAATTAAGTACATACCGCTTTTGTTTTGCTCTAGGATCAGCAGCAGCAACCAACGCATAGTATTGCTGAAGAATTTACTAGGATGGTAAATGAAGTGGCCAACCAGCCTACCTTAAGTGAAAGCGCTGCAAAAACTACAAAAAATAATGACGTGCCTACTTCACCTTCTACACCAAACTATCAACCTCAAATAAATGCAATAACCTCTATAAATAGTAATTTAGGAAAGTCTGAAGTGTTAACTAATAACGAAAGTAAGAATTTAGGACCTGATGTTGCTGTAGAATCAAACGACACGCCGGTTGTATCAGCAATATCAGACAGTCCTGTTATAGTGCCTAAACTGCCTAAGCAACTCCAAAAGAATAGTGATCAGAATATTCAGTCTTTAGTTATAGATACTAATAAGAATCCAGCTAATAAGCAACACAAAACACTTAAAAACAAGCCAGTTGTGCCTCAAGTTGAAGAAGTGGAGAAGTCCCCGGATAATAGCAATGTATGTTCCCAAGAGGCGGCGATTCCGTTGGTAGCGCAAGCAACGATGGCGCCAACTACTGTGATGCCATCGCCCGCTCCCGCCCCCGCCCTTGCCGCCGCTCCCGCTTCCGCCCCGGTCCCTACTCCCACTCAACCAGGTGCAACTCTCACACCGATTCCTACCACGCCTCAACCACAAAGGATAAGAGAAAACCGACAACGACTTAGATCGGAAGAAAAGGAGAAGAGCAAGGACAAAGACGTTTCACAAGAAAAGGAATCTGCTGCGGTTAGCAAGGCCAATGGACCTACGCCTCCTGCTGGTAAGTTACAGTTTAATTTTAATTAGTAGAAATACGTATATTTTTTTAATTTTATTATAGAGCTTATTGGATGACGCCGTTACATGAATTTATATATTAGTAAATATTTATCATTCCAGAAATATGAAAGCCCTAATCAGTATTATGAGTTGTAGTAAATTTAGAACCTCACAAGAACGCGGGGGGTGTTCCTTTGAATAATTACTGATCGCTTTGTTTAGTGCAATAGTTTCAAAATAAATTATTGTAAAGGGTATTATAAGTTCATTATAAGTAATCCCGTTTATTATGGCATTTTCGGACATCACTTTATTAAATTTGTAGTGATTTTTTACAATGAGAAAGTTTTAGGAGCGACCTGCCTGAATAAAGCTATATGCATTATATTATACATAAATGTGATTCACAACTTACGTATTACATGATTGTTAAACATCGGGGCGTCGTCACTAAAGTGGCATAAGATAAAAAAAAAAGCCCTAACAAAAATTTTACCATAAAACTAAAAACAAGATCGTGGTTACTTTTAAGATGATCTATTCTGCTGTATGGCTAGTTGAATAGGTATCTCATTTTCATTATTATAGGCAGTATCGATACTATCAATAGACAATTGATTTTAATTAAAATATTTAAAACTTATTACGCTCTCATATTGTCCAATACACATGTCTCACTCTCCTGACGTAAGATTGGCGGGACTATTTTAATGTTAAATTTACGATTTATTTTGTTGAAACTATAAAATAAAAGTTTATTAAATCCTTGAATTAAAAGAATAGTTGTAACACATTATCATATTGTTCTATCTCGACTTAGGGATCGTCTAAATCTTTCATCGATTTAATAAAAGTTATATAAGGCATGCAAATTATATTAAAAACGTATAAGTAATAAGAATATCATAAAGGTGCCCATAAAGTACCAATTACTATGTAATAGATATTTTGGTAGTTTTCTCCATAAAAACATTCAACTCGTATCAATTGTGATTTCAATTGAAAAAAAAATTTATGTGATATAATGCCTGCCGTTCCTTGGGATTTCTTCTAAAAGCCCGTTAGGCGGTTAAATACTATTTTCAGCTATAGGAAAACGAAAATGTTAAGAAAAAAAAATCGAACGCCAAAACCTTATTGTTAGCCGATTCAGCGCCTAGTGTATGAGTACTTAACCAAATTGAATTGAACTGGCATCAAGTAAGTATGAAGATGAGTTTAGTGCTATAAATTTTGAGATACAGGATTTCGAAGTCTCAAATTGTAAATGTAAACGCTGTCAATTTTGCGGCGACAGCGCTCTCCTGTGCTGTCGTGCGAGTAAAATTAGGACGTGTAATATTTTGTATCTTACACGACATTGTAAAGATTTAATCCAATTTCGCTATGATGCCCTGACAGGACAAGTTAATTTTTAGCGATCCCAACTTAAAAATATTACACATATGGGATCAGATCATATATTTAAGCTTATAGCTTATTTCAAGACTTTTTTTGACCACTTTTAAAATTTACCTGGTTCCGGTGGACCCCCTGCAGCTACATTTCTACCATATTCCCAAAACTTGATAAAAATATGTGAAGATTAGATCTATGTAAATTTGCGTTGCGGCCGCGTTCCAACCACGAATTCGCAGTTTTCGAAAAAAATAAGTGAGAATGGATTGTTTAACTAACTTATTGATTGTAGTGTGAGTGGATGTCAAAAACGTAAAATTGGCCAATCAAAAAAGTGATTCCATCCAACTTTACTTTTTGACATCTGCTAACAGCACAACAAACCAATGAATTCTCACTTATTTAGGAAACTCCCAATTCGAAGTGTTAAAAAAAAAAATATTTTCTTGTGTTGTATTTATTTAGATATGTAATTATTACTCTATTAATTATTATCATATTACATTGTAATATGATAACAGTCGTAATATGACTAAAATTAAACATAACGTAACTTTTATAATGGCAATCACATAATAAAAATAGTCAATTATAATGGGAGGGATGTACTTGATTGATTGTCAGCGAATAATCAATACTTGGCTTCAGTTTTGTTAGGAATAAACTCAAATATCCCCTTTCTCTGTTATTCAATCTGCTCCTTTTTTTAAAAGGTTTGTAACGACACTTAAAACCTTTTTTCGACAAGATATGATGAGGGATACGCTTTCTCGCAATTCCCCACTATGCAGGATATTTTTCGGGTATTTCTGCCTGCACGCATTTTATTGGTACCCTCTTTTAAAGTTCACCTGCAGCTCCGAATCCGCTCGAGTAGCTCCACTTGAAATATCACATTCTCCACTTCCGTTTGATCAAAATTAGTATCTATAACAAATAGGCACGTAAGTACTTACTTTTTCCGACACTGGCAAACACTAACATCGATTCACTTTTCTTTACTTTTATTTACGAAATTTCGGAAACGAATGAGTATCATTTATACTTGGTACTCGTATTTATATTCAAGAAGTTCATGCAAGATTGTGCAAGCACACACACCAAATGTCGTATTTTGTCCCTTTGCACATAAGAACAAGCGTTGCGGGCGGCGGCCACGGCAACGGCGGTGTCTTGACACGTTGTACTGAATATGGAATATGCAAATTTAAAAAAGGAACAGTTGCTGAGATTTTTTTAAATATTATCTGCCTACATTGATAGGTAAAGTCAAACCAACATTTTAGTTATTTACTATCGAAACTAGATAAATTTTCGTGGACTCTGGCTTACGAATTGTGATCCCCCCTTTTTTGGCACGCTAGTCAATGGCTTATTTGAATTTATGTAAGTTCGCGGATCTTTTGTTGGGCGTTGTTTTATCTCTGGGGTAGCGAAACTTATATTAAATCACATCTGCATCTAGATCGCGAATCGTTTGCCTTTTCTCAGAAATATTATTTTTATTTAAGTTGTAATACCTATACAACTTTAACTAACTTACTGAAAATTTAGTTTTTTCATTTACGTTATTACAAAATAGGTTTAGCAAGTACTTGTGTACTGCAAATAAAGTATAACTTTATTACATATATAAACAGGATAGTATATAAATGCTGAATTATAACGACATCCTGCCTAGGAAAATACGTACTAGTATTCACTAAGATACATAATAGTTAGTGCTGAGTGGTAGTCGATCGAATTGAAGAAAAGACTGGAGATTAATAGACGGTTTTCAAAACATACGCGATACATATTTTTATTATAATATGAAAAATACACCTAAAATGGTACGTCATACCTGCCATAATTATATTTATTTTCAATAACAATATTTTTGGAAGGCGAACCACTGATGAAGCCTCCAAACGACCATAATTTTGAAAGTATAATTAATTGGAATCGTCCCAAAAAATAACAAGAGTACTCAATAAAATCAATACCACGTTTAATTTGAGAAGACGATATAAACTGAAATAAGAAACTTTTCCCGTGGATGCAGACGCTAAATAGTTACTTTGTTACCAACCACACCACTGAAGATACCCCAGTGGTGTCGTTGGTAATTTAAAATCTACTTGGTATTCAAAACCACTTTACTACTGTGTTAGACATATTCCAAATAATATTTTCCCTTTTAAAAAATATAAACATCCCGAACTCATTTATTATCTTATTGCTATTGTTTAATCTACTCAATTATATATATGTGGTTAACCTTTATTTATTTTGATTTTACAGTAATGATTTTTAAAATAAATTTCTGAAGCTCGAGTCATTTGTAACTTATTTGTCACAAAGCGGCTGTGTATCGTATTTCATGCTTCTTACTTTAGAAACGACGTACTTATCAAAAACAAGATTTCTTCCCGTATTTCACCCATTTAAGGGTAGTATTTTTAGACACGAAAAACTACATGCCCATTTATAATTTATTAAAAGCCTGAATTAGGGCAAAGATTTCATAAAAAGTTTCAACCTCTTTTTCCAACACCCAAGGTTAGAATTTTCTAAAACGCTAATGCCAATTTATTTTTTTACCAGCAACATGTAATTTGACTTTCATGCGTCGTATATCGTCGTTTATTTTAAAAATAATTTACCTAATTACTTTTTATACAATAGTTTATTCCCAAATCCCTTTAAGAGCCAAAATATCCAAAATTCTTTCTTAGCGAGCATTTTCACCCTTTTCCTCAGAATCTCAAATTTCTAGGTTCAAGGGTAGCCCAGGACGAAGTCTTTTTATATTCACCATAAAAAAATCAAGAACTTATGTTAATAATTGAAGTTTCTGTCACCAATAATCTGTTGTAAAAAGTTGTTTTTCTCTTGCACGATAAAAACCATTCAGACAAAATGGCATCTGGCGAGCCTTGCAAACGGCGAAGTATTTATGCGTTTGCGCGCTGTCTTTATTTTGTGTTTCCAATGCTACAAAATTTGTAACACAATATTTCAATGAAGTGCTGAATATTTTGTTTTACAATTTTTGCAGCCTATTTATATACATACCCACATAATTAATTACATCTAAAACATGAGATATAATAAAACATTTGCGTGATGTATAGGATAATATGTAATAAAATATCTGATAGCATAAAATACCTTTAAAGTGTTACTGTGATAAGTTTCAACAAAAAAAAAATTCACTCACAGTCTGTACCATAACATTGAGACTTATAATATGTGCATATAAATTAGACAATGATATTGTTATGAAAATGATAGTGACGTTTTAATTTATTCATCAATTTCTCTTTGTTTATTGTGATATTTCTGAATGAGCAGAATAAAAATAACCATCTTCAGTGTACCTTGTTCATCCGCAAATTGTCTACCATAGTCAATCACCTCATACGGAGTGAACACGTCACGTCAACTTGATCGTTGACGTAACGTAAACCTGATTTTGTCTACTAGTGCGTTTTGCTCACTTCAACCATTCGCCGAGTGGTTGGTTTGTATATTATCGTGAAGTACGCATAAAATGGAAATATAAACTCTTAAAAATGTGGAACTTCAAAAAACGCATAATACATGATATAGTTGCCGATTATCTAAATAACAAGACCTCTTTAAAGCCATGCTTAAATAATTGTCTTGTATAAAGTGTAACAAGATTCAATGTGAGATACACATTTTTTTTCTATGGAACTGCTAAACATGCTGTATTGATATTTAAACTAATCTTTTCTGCATTTAATAATTGTAGTGTTTATTTTTACAATGTTTTAATTTTCTAAATAAAGTGTACGTTATTCAATACAATACCCAGCGGCGCTCTCGGCGAATGACTGAAGTAGGCAAACAAGCTAGTAGTCAAAATTAAGTTGTCGATTAACGCCAGATAACGAAAAGAAAATTGATAAACCGCGCCAGACAGTCAAACGTTTCTGTTGACGTGGCGCATTCACTTGCCCACTTGTTAATTTGGTCATATCACTTGAAAAAGAGGTCTCTTGAGATCTTAATATATAGATTTGTTTCAATCGTAGTTTATTGTCCCCGGCAAATACGTTGAACATGATTTTGAAATCACGTGACATGCGCAGTAGTGAATAATGTACCTAAACTTGCTACTGCGCATGTCACGTGATTGCAAAATCATGTTCAACTTATTTGCCGGAGACTATAGCAATAATTGTTGTCTAGGCACCGTTATCGACGTATGCGGAAAATTTTACATGGTCGCTATAAATGCCTTATCACATATTCCCCATTTCTTTTAGGCTTACTCACGAAGGAGTAGCTCACTATGTTTACGTTTTATTTTCTCCCCTATATACTATGTCCATACACTACTATTTATCAGCTGTTAACACGTTTCGAACTTTTGTTTTATCTGCTTCTAAGTGATATATTTATTTCTTACAGCCTTCTTTTGTAAACTGGCATTAAAAGTATCACAATCAACATTAATTCGTTACTAAATATTTGCAAATGTCGATAACTGTTACGTCGTAAAATCTAAATCGATCGATCACGTACTTGCGCACAACACTAGTTGCACTAGGCCGCCTGTCCGCATGGAACGATCCAATATGGCGGATTTTACTTCACACACAGTCACTTTGAGCATGGCTGCGTTTTGAATAATTTTAAAACTATTTCTCTTGGCTTTTTGTAATTACACAAATTTAATTTTTAGACATTTTTAGTGTTAATGGTTATTTAAGTTTTATAAAATAAGTAATGTGGTTGAAGTGCAACGAGTGTTAAAATCAGACATTCTAGATCCTTGAGTGACCTTTCAAGAAGACTTTCTTTACCATATTGCTGCGACAGTACATATTGTGCTTTTTGTGTCACGTATTAATGTTAAAACTTAAAGATTCTGAAACTGTGATTTATTTTAGTAATCAGTGCCACATATTAACGTCTGTTAATCAGGTACTGTGCGAGCAAGAACTCCCACGTGGAAATACCTCACCTCTCTATTTATAGAACTCGAACTTGGTTCTCAAAAAGTGATAGCCGATATTGAAAACCTGCTAGTCTAATTTTCTTCTACGTGTGGCCTGACTTTCATTATTTATCGTATTTTTTTAGTAAATATATTGGTAATAACTGTGATAAGTACTATATTTTATGCTCGTATGTTGTTGTCATAACCATCGTCCATTTTCGAAATTATTACCACGAAGTTGTCATATTTCTTATCTTACTATATTTTATTTGTCTATTTTTAGAAACAATTCATACTGGTTTACAAGTTTAAGTGTAAATGCATGTATTTAAAAAAAACTAAGTAAACTTCATTATTGAAGGACCTTAGTATAAATTGCTATACATACATTGTTTTTTATTCTCACTATGGTTAATGTGACGCACAGAATTTATTTAGTGAGACAATAGTATCTCAATTTTGAATAAATCTACATTCACCATTCAGGTTTCATTAAACAGATAGTTTGGACTTAACAAACCTTGAACTCAACTGTATCTTGGAATCATTATAACGCTGTTTAATACTATATATCTATATTTTTTATTTCCTTTATCTATCTCTTCTGACTTGTGACTTTTTATTAGGTGCCTATTGGTTTTGTTTCATAGTCTTTACTTGAGGTCAATAGTACTTGTTTTTTACTTAGACATAGTTTGCTATACGCAACTCAGAAATGAATAATAGTAGTAGTTTCATTTTGTACGTGATATATTTGTCTTATAAATTACATTTGGATACTAGTTTAGTAACTTTAAATTTGCAGACACCTTACTATTAATAGATATTATACTTTGTAGCATCATAAATACTACTGAACATATAATCCTTTATTAAATTAACCTAAATTGATCTAAGTCAAAAGACAAGGTTGAATGGTTTAGTTACTCTATTGATTTTTGAGAACTTCAACAGTTTGGTTTTATGAATTTAATTTTGTGAGTAATAAAATAAAGAAAAATGGAAGTATTTAGATAATACATATTTTGTGCTTGGTAGTATAGTAAGCATTAAACACTAGGACACTGCACTGATGTCCAAATTAATGGGTATATCCAAAACACCATAAAAGCTAGTTTTTAAATTAATGACAGTCTATATTTCATACATGTCTCATACATAAAGTATTACTCGAATTATGGTCTTTAACTGCAAATCCATCCTGCAAGCCAGCAGATATCTTTTGATATGTCTGAATGTAATGTTATATGTAAGGCCAACAGTATCACTTATGTTAATTTAGAAAGTTGCTTTGGTGTGTTGATTGGTATATAGTGAAAAAACTGGAGTTTTTTTTTATTACAGTTACTGGTTTAGTTAATAGCTTATCAGAAGTTATCAACCCGTCAACTAGTCAAAGCAGCCAAAACACAACTTCAGAAAAGAAACCACCAGCAAAGCATTATTTGCCCACACCAGAAACTGACAATATATCTAGTATTGAAACTAAAACTGAGACTGTAAAGAGTGAAATAAATCCAGAGTCAGTTGTACCAACTGCTACGGAGCTGCTATCTGCTAGCATAGAGAAATTAGCCAAGGAGCAGCCTTTGGAGGCAGAGACTGTATCCGAAACAAAAGAAACAAGTAATAGCGCTATTGAAGCTCAAGCCAAACTAACTCAAAGCTTAGCCAGCTGCCTCCGCACCAACCAACCTGTATTTAAAATGAAAGATATTAATCTCAACAAGGCAACTGGTATGTAACAGTCCTTTTTAATTAGGAATATTATGACTGAAATATAAATAAAATTAATTTCATTTCTTTTTAAGATCCGGACACTGCCAATGGTAACTCAAGTGACATAGCTAAATCTGAGACTACCAAAGAAGATTTCAATAAAAATGAAAAAGTTGTAAAGAATACTAAGAATAAGAAATCAGCTAATAGAATGGCTAATAATGATGCCAATTTAAAAGAGACAGAATCATATGAAAATGGTAAAGATGAGACTGATAAAGTAAGTAGTTTAGAAGAGGACATTGCTGTAGTCCACAAGGAAGAATCAATGCCCAAGACGGCTTTTACAGAGACTTCTGAACCAGTAGTAGTTTCCCCTGTGTTTGTACCTAAGTACAAATATGGTGAAGGCAAGTAAAAACTAACAGTTTTTAATAATTGCAATTTTAATGTTAAAGCAAGTTAACGAATGTTTGTGTTCTTACAGATCAATGGTCTCCATTAAACAAATCTGGCAAAAAGTGCTATGACATTGGATTACTGAAGCAAATTAAAGATGATCCCCTTTCAAAGAATAAACCTAATGTTCCTTTATTAGAAGCCTGCAATATCATCAGAGTAAGTGCTGTTATGAATGAATTATAGTAAATTTCTTACTTTATTATTTCAACCTTTAGATACCAATCTGAAGTGGACTACCTGTGATTTATTAACTTTTCCGGGTGAAATATGAGCAGCATATGCATTAACCAAAACATAAAACAAATTTATGCCAAAGTTTGTAATTTTTGTTTACCAATTTTTGCCACAAGATTGTTTTTCTTATTAATTAATAAATTAATATTTACAATTCAGTGTACAATTGGGTAATTGAGTTGAAATTTATTACTTTCCTTCAGTGCCTTACCTGTATCTTTTCGGCAGTTTATATGCATTCTGATTTTTTATCAACTGCAAAGAATATATGTAATACAATATTTTCATAGGAAGGAAACATAACTTTGTAAAGAAAATATTTTATATTCAGTTACTAGCAGACAATAATATACTCAAGAAAGTTATTTCCACCTTTAATACAGTTTTATTCAAGTATCTCAATCCTCAAAGAAAGTATATTATAATTGTATGATACTTATTATATTACCTTAAATATTTTAATTCATGCATTATTTTTATAAATTTGATTTCACTTCTTAATTATGCTATATCGATGAAGATTACAGATTGAGTTGGTTACACATAATTATTTGAATAGTGACCTGAATTTTAATATATCTAAATTGTTTATGTAAATTATTTTCAGACTGCTCCAATGCAGGAACCTCTAGCATTTTCTGCTATCTCTAGACCCATGAATGATTCTTTATTTCCTTCATTTGCCAAAGGACCTGGTATGGGCTCGCGAAGTAACACACCACGTGATACTAAAAAAGATGGCAGAAACATGGTACCAAGTGGTAAGAATTGTGATTTATGTTTTATTTATTTTTTCAAATTGATATTTATGATTTTTTTTTATTTTATGACTAAAGGAAAAAGCAGCATAAAACTTGCAGCCACTCCAAGCGGAAGCTCTTCTCAGAAACAAGTGATTCATGTCTCTTTGTCGTTACGAGAGGAAGTTAAATTGAATCAAGTAGACTCTGCCTGGAAACCATCTAGATTCAGGAAAGACAATCTTACAGAAGAAGATTGTAAGACTCAGGTAATTCATAACCAATCCATACAAATTAATAAAGATAAATGGAACAATCAATGTACCTATTTACACTTAATATTTAAAATTGCAGGAAGTGTATAAGAAATTCAGGGGTATATTAAATAAGCTGACACCACAAAAGTTTGATACTTTACTAAAGAAGGTGCAACATTTGGAGATCAATAATCAGAAACGCCTCGAAGGCGTCATTGATCTGGTGTTTGAAAAGGCTATCGAAGAACCTAATTTTTCGGAAGCATACGCGGCTATGTGTAACAAATTGTCGACACTAAAAGTAGCAGCAGATAATGCGGCAAATCCTGAACAATGTGTCAATTTTAGAACAATTATTATTAGCAAGTGTCAAAACCAATTCGAAACTAATAAAGTTGACGAAAATATATTAAAAATGGAAAAGGAATTAGCAGAATGTGCTGATCATGTAAGTTATTTCGCTTTATAGGTATATTATTTTATTAATTTAACTAAAGTAATTAAATTTTTCAACCAAAAATATTTTTTTAGACAAAGAAGAAAGAACTTCAGCTACAGTTGGATGAAGAAAACAGACGCATGCGAATGAGATCTGTTGGAAATGTTAGATTCATTGGTAAGTTATCTTGTCTTTGAATATATTTGTGAAATTTTCAAAGCGAAATCTATTTTTTCATCATTTTCTTTGTTATTTAATCATTAAGTGGATTATAAGCTCATGCTTGCTTTAACAATGCTAGTATAGCGATTTGTAATTTCAAAGCTGTTGTATATTTAAGCTAAAGTTAAATTTTATATGCAACATTTTTATACTGATTTTGCGAATTGGTTTATTATGTGTATATAGGATAGCGAAAGCTGCTGAAAACTACTGTTATTGATTTTTAAAATTACTTTCATTACTTTTGTGTTCGCTGGCGAGTAATTAATGTAGCTGGACATTGAAGAAATACATTTATATGACTGTTTCAGGTGAATTATACAAATTGAAAATGTTAGCTGCCAAAATTATGGTATATTGCATGAATAACTTGATTGAAAAGTTAGAAGAAGAAAAATTGGAATGTTTATGTAAATTGCTTACTACTATTGGAGAGCAAGTGGAAAACGAGGTCAGAGATCAGTTGGATAATGTATTTAAAAAGATGCAAGATATTGTTGATCGTAAATCAAACAAAATTAGCAGTCGTGTTAGGTTTATGATTCAAGATGTTATTGAACTGAGGAAAAGGAGGTGGGTTGTAAAGAGTGTAGTGGACTCTCAACCTAAAATGATGGATCAGATCCAGAAGGAAGCTGAGCAACAACAGCGTCATATAGAGGTAAATAATAATTTGACATGTTAATTGTAATTTTATATCGAAAAGTAATAAATCAATTAACTTAAACTTTTATACAGTTGATGAATGCCGCGCCTCTCGGCGGATTCCGTCGCGAAGAAGGAGGCCGTGGAAAAAGAGGCGAAGGTCGTAGTAGACAGAATGCTAATTCCTTTATGGATAGCAATAATTGGAAAACTCCTAGGAACAGCTATACTGTAGATACTTCAAAATTGAAAGCTGTTAGTGCTGCAACTCTAAAGGTAATTTATTCAATTGTGATATTAGATGCATACAATTTGTTCCTTTTATCAAATTACTACATTTAGGTATACTTGCTAGATCCAGCTCTTATTGAAGGAAACACTTTTATTTCTTTCAGAATTTGAGTAATATAAAATTAGGCCCTCCAAGTTCTGGATGGACACAAGGATCGGGTACTAAGAACACTGCTCAAATGGGTAGCAATTCTATGATTAGTCTAACTAAAAACAATATGTATGGAATCTTAGAAAATGTACAAACAGATACCACAACTCTTAGAGGTAATTATTAACATTTTTCTGGATGATTGTATTTTATTTTCGTATTTAACTAATATCTATTTAAATTGTCAGGGAACAAAGACATGTCGCCCACTTACCATTCGAAAGGCGCATCAATTGAAAGATCGACCTTTAATTCTAGAGCAGATTTTGGTAAGTAATATTTTAGTCATTGAATATCCTTGTACTGAAAATTCTCATTCTATTTACATTTTGTTTTGGCTCGATGTCTGTCGATGTTAACAAGTAAAATATTCAAGGTATATTATCGAAAATAAATTTAATTGCCTGTTGTGTCTCTCCTTGCAGGCGCTAATAGCGGCAATGGTAGTCGCTCAGGTTCTGTCAGAGCAGCACGCTCAAATTCGGGCAGTCGTAGTACGAGCGCTGCACCGCTGACGCAACCAGTGCCTGAAGCTTCCGTGCCGCTAGTCACAGCCGTGCCACAGGAGCCCCTCCCAGAAGCAAAGAAAAAGTCCGTCAAATCGACGATAGATCTTTGTCTTATCAACAATGATGACGAGGAAATGGTAGCAGATGTCAAGCAATTGTTCCCGCCGCAGTATCATGCTGCAGTAATTACTGAAATACTTAATGTTGCCATAGAAAAGTGAGTTTTTTGTTCATTTAACATACATAAAGCTCCTGGTATTAGCAAATGACATATTTGCTAAAAAAGAAACGACAATGATTTCTTTTTTTTTTAATAAATCATTGCTTTTTATTCAAGTCATACTTAATTGGATAATTTTACTTTTAGGGCGTCAAAAGAAGTTACAATATTAGTCAAATCAGTTCTACGTTTAGTATCGACCAATACAATATCACCCGAGAATTTTGTGTCTGGTATGAAGGAGATTTTGGAATTTGCGCCCGACTTATATATTGATATTCCAATGTTATATGAATATCTAGGAATGTTCATTGCGCCACAAATTGAAAAGAAGGTGGGAATAACAATTTTCGGGAGTATTGTAGTTTTTCTGTTTATATTCTGAATCTATCACTCATTATTTGCCATTTTTATTATAGCATATCACTTTCAAGCAAATATTTAGACTGTCACAAAATATAATTGAAAATGGCCATGGCCATTTATTACTGAAAGCAATAATAAAGGATTTAAAACAAAGTATGGGCCCCACTTTTGTGAAAAGTAAATGGTTGGAGTCTGAGCTACTATTAAAAGAATGGATGAGCGAAGATCAGGTAATTGTTAGTCGTTTTTATGGTTTACTACATTATGTTTAGTTTTGGATGTATTTCAACTCCATTCCTCTGAATTTCTACTATATGATGCAATCCCCAATGACATTCCCAATGATGAGATTATCCTACATTGGTTCAGTTATTAAGCAACTAAGCAATGCGACATATTCATGGGCAACAAAATTATAGTAGCCTTTAATTGTTGTGAATAAGTCAATCCAAAAATTTCGAATGTTATTCTTATTTTAGTAAAATAATCAAACTTCTTTTTCTGAAATAGTCTTATTTAAAATTTTTATTTTGAGTTGAATGCCCTATACAATAAATAATTATTAATGAAAACTATGAGAATAGTTGTATATTTAAGATAATTAGTATTTTAAATGGTTAAATAAAGATTTTTTATTTTATAAAATATGGAATAATAAATCAATAAGCATTTGTAGGTTATTGTGTATGCAAATTATTTATGTCTATAGGTTGGAAAATGGATAGAAGAAAATAAATTCGAATTCTTAGAAGGAGGTTCAAGGAATAGTGAAGAAACTAAAAAAATATTGACACCGGTAGAAGCACAGAAAAAACTATTGCAACTTATGAATTCAGATGAAAGTTGTGACTGTGTCAAAGGATGGGTACAGGTTAGTTTTATGTGGTGTGATTATATTCATATAAAAATGATTTAGAAATTGATTTTATGTGTATTAATAAACATATTCTACTTTCGAACAGGATAATCTCGGTAAATCTTCGAACGAAGATTGGTTCATGCGGGCTTTGATTCAAGCTATTTGCGAACACGCTATATTTGGTGCAGAGGGTCGCGATGTACCTCGTTTTAATCAAGAGCGAATGAATAAATACGCCGGACTAATTAATGAATTTGGCGAAACAAAACAGACTAGAGAAGCCAGTTGTTTGTTTGGTATACAACAATTAATACATAGGCTAGAACATCCACAAGGTTCGTTTTACATTATTTTATAATGAGAAATCAATTTTAAGGACAATTTTATAAACTTGATTAATTTCTGTTTCAGGTTTAACATTAGAGATATTCCAATATTTACATGATCAATATATACTTACTGTAGATGGATTTATTGCGTGGGAGGAATCTGATATGGAACCAGAAGGCAAAGGTATTTTACAAAATTTCATATTAAACATTGTTAAAGGCTTATGCAACATGATCAATATTTGCATTATTAAAACTACTTCTGCTAAAACAAAAAGAAATAATATCTTAACATACGTTTACAGAAATTTTAGTAAAAACTATTTCATGTTTCTTGTTTTAACTCTATTTTGGAAACCAAACTCACCATTGACAGAGCCGCACAAATACAGGCAGTCTGACTTCCTAGGTATTTGAATTAGTTCACTGAAACTGTGTTTAAGTCATTTCTGTTTTAAATATGATAGAACACCACAGTTAACCACCGGAATCGGAGAGCAGTTTAAAGTTAATTACAAATAGCTTGGGTGGCATTTGGAGATAGAAATTTATAGTGATGTGAAATAAAAAAAGGAATAACAAATAAATCTAAATAATGGTGATCGAGATTGATAAATAAATAGAATGGGGAAAGGTAATTTTGGTTGCAATTAAATGCAACAAAGTTCATAGAATTTAATTATATGGTGGCTATTTATATCTTTTTCTGATGAAGAGTTGAACGAATGGTTTTTCGTCACTTGAGTGAGTACTCAATATTTGTGGCTAAATCACTAAGGCTTTAAAGATAAACAATTACAAAATTACCTCTTTCAATTTGTATCAGTTAAGTTACAGTGTATGATAAAATCGCCAACCACTTCTTACTTTTTATTAAACAAGTAATCAATTGTATAAGGTTTCATTGGTGTTATAGTTCAATGGTTAAAAAAATATTATATTACCTCTAAATTATTTTTGGTAATTAAAAAAAACTAATATGACTTAAAATGTATGTTTACAAGGAATATAGATTTTTTCAATTCTACTGAATATTATGTAACTCGTCCTTTTTCATTTTTTTCTAATATTTTTCTGCTTGAAATGGATTGTTACCGAAACGCCAACTGTGCTATGCGACAAAGATTATAATTGGAACGGTCGCAGGTGTGATGATGAAGGCGCTGACGTCGTTCTTCACAAATATCCGGGAGGCGGACAACGAGGATTCGTGCAGTGAAGACTGACGCGCGCTCCCGGCCGCGGCCGCGCCGGCGCGCGCGCCCGCCCCGGCGACGCCGCCCGGCTCCGACGCACCCGCTTACAATGTCTTCTATATTTTTATATATTAGAATCACCTAAACGGAACTCATAGATTTATATTATTATAATAATGATAATGCTTAACCTAACAGAAGCTAGAGAAAGTTGTATAATATTTTTAAAGCGATAGTTATTTATCAAGGTTTGAAATTGAATTTGCTGCAAATTTAATGCGTAACTTCGTATCTTATTTTATGACATTTTATTGAAATAAAATATGTTATTTTATTCGTATTACAACTGAAGGACTAAATTATTTCAATTATTTTTTTTTATTTACTTTGATTATTACAAAATGAAATCACAACAATATATTCTCTCAGTTATTTTAAAGGTGGATCTAAAACCGATAGAAATGATGTATTCTCTGGCCATCTTAATAAGATGGTTTTTTTTATTTATATCTTACTATGTAATAATAACAATTATAATCTTTTATACAGCAACATCCATATTTATAATTTTTATTTGCCATCTGTACGTACTGTATGTACTTTTCAATTTCTATCGTCTAAAATTTACTTCTTTTTGCTAAAAGCTGGTTTCTTTTAGAAAATAATTTTAATCTATAGACATATATTTTACAGATAACATTTATTTTATTTGAATATCAAATAGTTATTTGAATATCAATTCAATATATTAAAGAATTACATGTATAATTATCTGTCTGTCAGAGAATACATCACCATTGACTAAGCAATAACTATTTAAGGTAAACTCATGCGTGTTGGTTGATGAATGGTCCCTGAGGATTAAGGAGCACTTGCAATAATCGATAACTCACGTATGTCCTATATTGACTATTATGGGCGGCCAATATGATATCCGAAAGCAACCGCTTGCGGTTTTCTAGATTATTATTGCGTGTTCTTTGTGGGTATTGATAAAGACATGCATTGACATACATGTATTGTATTGTTGCAGCATGTTGATCAAATCGATTAATGTAAACGCTCCTTAACATAATAAAATATTATACATAGTAATAATAAATAGTTTAACAATACGTACCTACAAAACTGCTTTAGATAGCTACGGGAGAGTAACAAAGTGAAATAATAATACATGTCCTGTAGCATTGAACGGATGCACCAATGTAAAGATTGTCTATAGTGCTTTGTCTAAATTAACATAGCTACAAAATGATCCCTGTTTGTTACTACCTGGAACCTGCCATTCGCACTGTATATGAAAGACTGTAGATGATTATGATTATACATAATTTAATTGTAATAATACGGACGAAGTTATGAAGTTCAATGAAAGATTTTAAAAGATTTTATATTATTATTGTAATATGTATATCACTTTGTTTTTCATTTTTAATATAGACCGCTAATTTTGAACTGATAAAGTAATTTAAATGTAAAAAAAAAATACTTGCGTGATTTCTTCGATTACTGCAGTTAAGTTTAATGTTGATTCATGTTAACCTGATGAATTTCCAAGTAATTAATTTGTTTTATTTGGTTAGACACTTTTAAATCCCGCTTGCACACGTTTAAGTACATTAACTTTTTGCAATTTTTTGATTTTATAAATATTTTATTGTTTAGTTTTAATTATATTATAGCGTCTCAGTTAGCAGTGACGATCGTCTCAAATCCGCCGTGCAGAGGCCATCCGGTGAGGATAGTGCAGTGCCTCACTCTTTTATTTTCTTAACTGTCCCCGCTACTGAGTTTATTTTTATTACTATAGCTACTCTTGTCAGTTACTATGTATGTTATGTAAATAAACTTTTTATGAAAAATGAATTCTTTACTATTGAATTTCCCACAAAACGTTACCTACCAATCCTAGGTTGACATGGAACACCAACAATAGACAAAGATGTAATTATTAAACTGAAAACAAATATGGATGTATAAGTACACACCAATGTAGTTTAATTTTGCAGATAAATGTTAATAACATTGTTATAATTGCTAATTTAAGTTATTTATCAAAGAAATAGATACTACTACTAATCGTCCCGCTATCAAAGTTATCACATTTTCTGAGTATTCTGATGAAGTTGTCTAATAGTCCATCATTATCGCAGCCGTAATATGGGAGAGTTTCGTCACAATTTCCACACTTGGCAGACTTGGACATCTCGGTAAAAGACAGTACCTAATTCGTAAAACGATTCTCAACGGTCTAAGGGAGGTGATTAGTGATTACCTCCTCTATCATAAGTAGCTTTTTACGACTTCATTTACCTAAATTTTTAAGTTACCAATGTCGGATACCATCTGGCTAGTGGAAAGCCCTTGGTATATACCACGTTAACCCTCAACTGGCCGGGTGGTTTTTTTGTAACATTACGGGCCGGGTGCGGTCACCATGACCGCATGTACTGTAGGTATAATATATTTTTGTTATTATCCGAATAATAAATAAATAAAAATACACAGTGTTACTGATGGTATTTACTTTTAGTTAGAAAAGAAATAAAAACGAAATATGCCTTATATTTTTGGTAAATAAAAAAGAACATTACTTAGACGCGAGAACTAAACAAAATATCTAAGCTTCTGTGAAAAATCTTTAAAAAATGTAAAGTAATTTTTGGAAAAAAAATGTTGGTTTTGTTGTCTTAATAGATCATATAACATAGAGAAAATAAAAAATAATCGTAAACTTTATTACAAATGGAAAATTGACAACCGCCATTCATGCTCTTCTTTCGCTACAATCGCAGCACATCTTTTGTTCCATACATATCGGTTTTCTACAACAAAAACATTTATGATAGGTCGTTTTTTTTTGAATTGAAGATTCATCAGCTCTTGTATTTGTCGTTCAATATGATCCATTTTGTTAGGAAAATGTAGAATACACCAAGACGAATACATTAAATAGAATCACAACAGGCCGGCTGCGGTCATTGTGACCGCTGCAAACTTTTAAACAGTTAATACTCAAAACGAAAGACGCGTGCGAATATTACAAAGCCCCGCCTCGTACTAACCGCTTGAGTTACAAAGGTACCAGTAGGGGCGAGTACCATAGAATATTGGAAGAGTATAAAATTGGTAGTGTTGCCACCTAGTGCGGTCATGTTGACGGCACCCGGCCTGTTAAGGGTTAAATATATTTATTGTATTCAATTTTTTTTGAACTTTCATGAGATGTCCAACTTTCGTTTTCAACGTCTAACAGGACCATATCTCGTAGAAATTTAAGATATGATAAATATAATAATACTAGCTGACCCGACCAGTCGTGTTATAATATAAATTAAAATGAATCCTATCCTATGATCCCGTCCTAGGGTCTGTTAGTCAACTGATCCCGCTTCAAACTTATCCCGCGGGAGGAGTTACCATTTAATTTCATTATTTCTGCTTAGTCAACTGATCCCACTTAGGGTAATTTGAAACACATGTATACACGTGAAGAAAAACCATCGGGGAATCACACCAAGACTTGATTATAAAGATATATTGAAAATCACAGTTATATTATAAGTAAATAGAAACCGCTTCAAATTTTAATGTAACAGTTAAAATTGCAGTCGTCTTATTAAATAATACTAAACATTAAATAAAAACTAATATGCAAGTCATCTTTGGTTGATATTAACATATACAATTGTGAATGACCCAAAACATATACTAGCTAGAACGTGAAGTCATAAGAATAAATTTGATAATTTAATGGGTTTATTTCTGATTTTTTTCCGCCCTTAGCGACGTGGGCACCCTCCGGACGCGTTGTTGGTGAATCCTACATGGATACATCGGCCGGCCCGAGAGGTTGTCAGACTCGTACTCACTAAACCTTGTAAGTGCCATAGCCTAGGAAGGCTGTATAGGCTTCATCTAAGAACACTAGACTTAAACAACAAGATGGCGGCCGTACGAGTCTTCGTTTAACAACTTAATGGAATGATCTAAAACTTTTTTATGATATTTGACGACCGTTTGGTGCAACGGTAGCGATCCTGCCTTTCGCACCAATGGTCCTGGGTTCGAATCCCGGAAGGGGCAGATGTTTGTATGATGAATTCAAGCATTTGTACCTGAGTCATGGATGTTTGTATATATTTCTATGAATATTACATATCTATGTATGATATATGTATGTCTATCCGTTAGCCTAGTATCCATAACACAAGCCTTACTGTGCTTACTTTGGGCTAGGCTAATTGGTGTGAATGTAAGAAATATTTATTTATATTTATATTAAAACAAAATCTTAAACAATGTATTAAAATCGAACAGCTATTTAATAATTTTAAACAATAAATCGTTAACAATTAGTTATTCCAGTGTAGTTGCTAACACAATACAGTAAAAAAAGTCCAGAAAGCAAAGCACAATATATAAAACTAAAGAATCTATCAGTGTTTTATTAATATTTGCTTAGAACTAGTCAAATAGCCATTTGATTAAGTCACTTTTAACAAAATAAATCTAAACATAATATTAGTCTCTTAAAAAAAATAAAACATAAAAACAATTACAATGATTAATAGTTTTAGTTCAAATTGAAAATACTAAAAACTATTAAACAAGGTAAATATTTTGTATTTATTTTGTTAAATCTTCCATCAAATCAGTTTTTGAAATTTATTCATAAAAAATATAAAATGAGTAATATAAATTATATGAAAAAAATTAAATCTAAGTTTTGTCAAAACGGTAGGGTATCTACCGTGATTTGGCCGCTGATTACTTGATTTATTGCACAGTCTATTTTTTTTCATCTCGATTGTTTCTGACAACCTCTTTGATATTCAGAGGCCGGTGGGATTATTAAAAAGGAAAAAATGTGCAATATTTGGCCTATATTTATATGTCCGTTCCACGATTCCACGACATTATTTGATTTATGGATTTATTGCAATGTTCACCAAGCGTTTGCATGTGGTGAATTCTTTAATCAAGTATTGACGAAGAAGTCGTTGAATTCCGTGACACTTGTTATTGGAAGCTTCTTTCATCACATAGAGCCGTCCTTCATCAATCTACTCTGAGGGAAAGTGAGAAAAGGCCGCGCAAAGTTTTACATAAAGTCGTAACAGCACAATCCGCCGAGCTGACCGTCAACTGCACTTTGACGATATTTCGTAAATCTAATGACAAACACTTTTATTCGTGACTATACAAACCATAAAATATATCCATGGAATCAGTTGCCCGATTCAAAACATTCAATAGGACAACTGATCCCGCGGGATAAGTTCGAGCGGCCTCGGTTGATTAATGACCCCTAAGTCGGACGGAACGAATCCAGCAAAACGAAAACAAAAAATCATAATGGGTTGAGTAGTTCAGATATAATAATTGTGCTAAAAGTAGATATTCAGCACAATGGGTATAAAATCAAAATAACTTTATTTCATAGGCCCTTGCGGGCACTTAAAATCGTCAATTTTACAAAATCAAGATAATATTCTTCTATAATAAAGATAGCCCGTGCGCTAGCGGAAAGTACATCCGCGGAGTTGATGCCGCGCATGTAATCGCCACGAGCGACCCGATTCCGAACGTAGGGGCTAACATGAGAAGAATCGGGCAAGAAACTCATGTGCCCAAAACTCTTATAAAATCGCCAAATGTCTTACAAATGGTGTAAATTATATAATTTTATTAAATAACACAAACTATATAAATATATATAAAACTAAACAAATTACAATAAGATGATTTGATTTTACTATAATTATAAACCATCAGTGAGAAAAGCGTGAATTTTCAATTGGAACGTGAACTTCTGGGAGATTCAAGAATTAAGCCCGGGAAACCGTTCCAGAAACTTGTAGCTTTAGAGTGTGAAAAATTCAACATAATAATGTAACCAGAACGGTAGAGGGAAGCTAGAGAATCGGAGCGAAGCTGGTGTGTCGTGTTCACGGGAATCACACAAATACAAAAAATTTAATTTCAAGTATTCTGGGGACTGGAAATAAATATCGAGTGAGCAAGGTGGTCACAACTGGGATCACCTCAAATTTGGGATCGGTAGGAAGAATTATATATTTGCGCAGACTGAAAACAAAACCGATAGCGTTGTGGATAAGATGGTTCAGTTAATTAAGATACATTTCATCAAAGACAGGAGAACAGACATCAGCATAATCAATGAGTAGGAAGATGAGGGAAGCTAGTGCGGTCATAAGTAGTTTTGACAGACAGAAAATTTCTGAAACGGTTAAAAAAAATAAAGAAGTTAAAGGAAACGGCTCACCTCGACAAGATGTGTAGTCAAGCTAAGGGAACAATTGATTTGTAACTCGATATCCTTTCAGTAACCGTTTTTGAAGTTTTGTTCCGGGACCACCATATTGATAAACGGAGATGTGTAACTTAAACGGTTAGTTATTTATTACTTTTAATACAGCTGTTTTTTTTCATTACTGAGTCCTAACCATTTCACGAAAAGTTTTTATCCTTTCTTTTAATAACCTATTCAATGAGGTTCAGGTCAGGAAATTTAGTTTTTTGCAATTCATGTTTGTCTTCTTCGTCGTGACACTCTTGCCAGAGCGGTCGTGGTCATGAGGTCGTGTCTTCAGCCGAGGCAGATGTTAATCGAGTCAAGATCATTCGCCATTTCTCCCTGCTGGTCGACATCCTGTTGCATTCGTTCAGGGAGCCACCCACAGCAGACTTCACCTGGTCAGTCCATCTCATGGGCGACCTCCCTCGCCCTCTGGTGCCCTCTATCTTGCCCTGTACGATGAGGCGCTCGATGGAATCGTTGTCGCGTCGAGAAATGTGTCCAAAGAGTTTTAAAACACGACTTTGCACAACCGCCGATAGACGTTGTTTAATTCCGAGTTCTTGGAGTATAGAGATGTTGGTGCGAAATTCGGTCCATGACACATGACACTCCTAGCATCCGCCTCCAGCACCACATCTCCAGAGCGTAGGTTAGGTCAGGAAATTTAGTTTTCTGCAATAAATGTTCGTAGAAAGAGCTTAAAATTCTCTGTTTGTGTTTATCTTGTAAAAGGTATGTCGGTGGGTCTGTATGATTTACTATAACTACAATAAATATTTCTGTTGAACAGTATCCATTATAGAAAATTACGAGAGAAACTTACGTTTACTAGTCATAAATCACTATTACATAAGAAAAAAACACAGAGAAACGAAAACCAAGGGGTTTTTAGCCCTTAGCGATGTAGGCACCCTTCGGATCCTGGGGGGAGTGAGGTGGCGAGGTTATATCAGACTTGTACTGACTAAACACAACCTTGTAAGTGCCATAGCCTAGAAAGGTTGTATTGAATCTGTGCGAAGTGGGTGGAAGGGGTAAAGAAAACGATCGCTGCGCTTGGCACGGCACAAATGTGCAACAAATTGGGCAAGGGAAACATACAAACTTGTAAATGTTGTTTTGAAATTTTTGAAAATGGGTTATTATTGTTGTTGCATTGTAGACTGCAAAAATAACAGCAGAAATAGTCAGTGCAAATTTTATTTTATCTAAATGTTTAGTCATGTTTTTAGGTTAGGAGAGTACTTACGTTTGTAACTACATAAGTACATAGGATATATTATATATCTATACGACCGTCAAGACCGTGAGAAAGCACTCTCAGTCGTTCAGTAAGTCACTTGTAAAGCGCACTGTATTATACACGCGTCTTCCTAATAAAATATAATTTAACTTTGCAGTTGGTTTTCATTTCGACTCAAATAATATTAGTGACTCCGCTAAACGTTTAAACTTGTTTTATAGGGTGTTGAGGTCACCGATGTTAGACGAATGATGGTAGCTCTTATTAAATAACTATTGCCATTAATTCTTAGTTCTTTTACATTCCTCACATGTTCTGCTAACACCAATTTATTTCCTTTTAGCATAGTTTGGGGCTGGAAACTTATTGTATGTTTACACTTTCAAAATCAGTTTTTATAATAACGTCCATTTCTCCATTAACAGTTTTTTTTCAAATTCCTTTCAACATACCATTTATTGTCTTTTAAAGTATATTTTATTCACTTTAATCTATAAAAATAAACAAGCTGTTGTTATTTATTTTTTGACATATGCCCCAAAAAGTTGCGTTTGTAGATGGCGCTACTGTCATGCACGTTCCGAATAGGCTTCATCGAAGCGACCGCCTCGGGGGAACGAAATAATGAATTGAGGGGGGGGGGGGGGGGGCGGCTTGTGGATTAACCAACGGGTTAGGAACGGTTAGCGATATGTGTATTCGTAGAGCCGAAACGTTAGCGCGATTCATTTCGGTACAGACAGCCACATCTAGTGAACAGCGGGAGAACTAAATTTATGTTTATAGCTAAACAGGTATGTAAGTATAGCTCGGTGAAGTAAGTATAGATGTGAAAAAAAATAGGAATAAAATTGAATTTCTTTATCTCAGTTCCTAAAAAAAATATGGTATTAGCCGTCCTTCTCTCTTGTTCTGCCATGTAGGATGTAATCGTCTTCTTTTTTGTCATATCATCTTCATCTAAATCCATAGCATTTAGATTATAACCAAGTTCACGTTATGAACGATGCACGTCACATCTCCACCCGTTACGTATGCTGACACCATAAGATTATTGATCTTCTAAAGTCCTACCTTTCGAAAGTCCACTTTGTAGGGAACTATCGTTCTATGTATAACTATTCTAAGCTTACACTGTGACAACCAAAGAAACAAATTAACCTGATTTAGTAGAAAAATTAAATTTTAAATGTGAGGTGGCGCCCTTTTCAATACACTCTCGTACTAAACCCAAATTATGCTATAACTACCTATGCGACAAAATAGATCCGTTTATGTTTTTGTTTCCAGACTACCTAAATGATCTTATTTTCGTTCGTTCGTTTTTGTGTTCGTTTTTATCAAATAACTTCTAATATACAATTTACAAAATATTTACACAGATGAAAAAAAGTTAATCACTACAAGTTCAATATTTCACACGCCTTTAATAACAAAATCGGTGTATCGATTATCGTGGAAATAGAAATATCGGAACTTCCAGGACCATGATTTCCACGTGAAACCATTGAACTCTCGTTTCAAGGCACTACGCGGAATCCGTACGACTGCCTATGACTGCATATATATAATCTATGCCGTAGGTTGCTTGAAGGGAAATATAAAACAAACTTCTGGGTGATTAGTATATTTTGCTAACTATTTTTAATATCACGATTTGTAAATGTTTAAACAAAAGCAAATGTCGTATAACTTCATTATTTCTAGATATTCTTCGGTAATCGTTTCGACAACATTCTTCCAGTAACTTCTTCTTGCATTTTCATCTTGGATTTGAATATTGATTTGTTTCAGTTCTGTAAAAAAGATAGTAAAATATAGTGAAAGCAAAAACTTCGCCGCAGTGGCAAAAAAATTATTTACTATAAATTTGAGTATACTATAGGTTTGAGTACGTCTCGTTTTATAACTTTACTAAATATGGGGGCATATGTGTCCCCGTGAGGATCAAGATTACCCTGTCGTCAACGGATCTGACGCTTCAGAGAGCTGTCATAATTATATTGTTAAAGTGATAACTTCTTATGGGAGGGTAAACCGATTCGTTACGTAATGTGTTACGGCGCCAGTTTGTCTGACTTCCCTTCCTCTCACGCATACGGCAGCAGTAGGCAGGCTCCTCCTCTCTCACTCTAATCCTCAGCTCTAGCCGTATTTTGGACAGACGCTTTTCCCTCTCTCTACTCAGTGTTTAATGTGCGTTAGGCATATACTGTTGACAGTGAGCGTTAGGCATATACTGTTTTTTTCTTTAAGAAGTCATGTTGCGATAGTATAAGACCAAAGCAGGATCGAAAAAAGAAAATAGATTAGGATTTTTTGAAAAGGAAATAAAAAATTTTCTTCCTCATATGATATTAAAAAAATAAGACAGACGAAACAATAATCAACTTAATACAGTATGAACCTTTCTAAAAGCGATCACAGGTAGGTACTTATTGACTATAAGAAGAATAGATAAATTTGTAAAGGAAAAATCTTCTTTAATAATAGCTTTTTTATCTTAATTATTCGTTAAACATTTTTTTTTTCCTTCGAATGCAAGGATATCCTTCAATTGATGAAGCAATGCTGGCCGACAGCTTAAAAAAGGAAAAAGTATAAGAAAAATTTCAACCAAATCAATGGATCGGATATCCAAAGGTTGTGGTTTCATGTCCCGCCTGAGAAAAACTTGTGCGCAGTGTCGATTTTTTCTAGTTTTATTTTTTATAATGCAGAAATAAAAAAATCATAAAAAATAATTAAAGAGTGCTGTTTTATCGGCCGTGAAAACATTAAAGTAACTCTGTTTATTTTCAGTAGCTTGCGGCGATGATTCCAAACGAAGACGCTTTGAACGTGCCGTTACTTTCCGACTTAATTTCGGTTTTATCAACGGACGAAGAATCCGACTCTGAATGCGATTGAATTGGAATAGCTTTTGGAGGTTACGCAGGAAAAGTACGTTCTGTTCTCGGAATTTTGCCGTGGTAATAATAAAGAGAAATTTGTACCAACAATAAAACACTCTTGTGGATTTCCGTAGCTCGGTGTAGCACGTAGGCCGAAACACAGTTCTTAGTCGCTACTAAACTGATGATGTCACTCATGGAAAGTGGTTCTTATCGACATTGGCGTTCACAACTCGAGTGGCGTGTAAACCCGACTTTTTCCAAATCCCAGTGCGCATGTATATTTTATTAAAGTAACTCATCCTAAATAGCTATCCTACTCAAGGAGTAGTAGGAGGGGTTATTCCATTTAACAGCCTTAAGAGGAATAAGGCTGTAACGAGGCGCCATAGCTATATTGGCGACTCGTTGCTTTCATTGCGCTCTTCTCTGGCCATTTCTCATATTTTCTTTTCTCTTGGTTTCCTATTTTAAATTTACTGTCTGTCTCTTTTTATTTGTTTTGTTCGAAGTTTATTCTTACCAGAGTCAGCGCGTAGAGTGGTTGACTCACCGATAACAAATTATTTAAATATATTTATAGTGCTGAGCAGTTATAATAAGCTTACAAGTATAATAAGCTCATAAGCATAATTCACAAGTTTTCCTGTATATATATTCTGTACCACCAGTTCCTGTTTATAAGTCTATAAGTTTCTTTAAGGCACTATTTTTTGCCTTAATTCCTTAAATATAAAAACAAGTGACCTTTTTGTGTGAGCTTTTATTTCTCCGGCGGCACCCCGTCACAAGGCATTGATTTTGATTTTGATATTGAAATTTTCACTCAAAGCCAAAAATATAAATTTATTAGTTCAAGTAAAACACGACACAGAAACAGCTCACAACCGCTCCAAGCCAGAGTAGGCGGAAGAATGATTACAATTACCACGTTTACGTCACGGAAACCAGCCACGGTGGAACGTCAGCCGTTTGAACCATCTGAAGTGGGTACGTGAAATCTTACTTTAAACGAGCTAGAGAGATTATCAAATTCTTACGACCTGTCAGATGTCATTCAGGAAGCAGATGCTTAAAAAAAATATTTTGACTGTGGACTCTCCTATATCTCCTATAGACGCGTTTTAAACACACTCAAACTAGTTTTATTTATATGGACCCTAGGTGCGGATGTCTAAGAACTAATTATAGATTTTCTCACTGTTAAAAGTGCCACAAACTAAAGATCCCAATTATCAAATTACCAAATTTTTAAAACTCAAATTTATGAAACGATTTGAAAAAAGGAATTTGATACTAACTATCACATACTCCACAAGCCACGATCTGCAGCATTCTTTTGAGGTCTACGTCATCTTCCACTCTGCCTATGTAGATAAAGCGTACTAGATGAGGCATCAGCTCAAACACCCGTCGCAAAGGGAATGTGGCGAATCGCCACTGGTGTACGCTCACTGTTACTGTTGATTAAAAGCAATTTAT
The DNA here is from genome assembly GCA_927399485.1 of Calamotropha paludella. Lineage (NCBI taxonomy): Eukaryota > Metazoa > Arthropoda > Insecta > Lepidoptera > Crambidae > Calamotropha > Calamotropha paludella. The sequence continues at coordinate 30,992,930 of OV656803.1, forward strand.
GCGGTAAGGAGTTTATGTTATTAAAATATTAGAGTCAAGTTTAAAATTTTCCCTTTCTGATTTTAATTCGCAAAGAATCAATGGTATCCATAGAATTAATGGATGGTACAGCCAATGTGATATAATAAAATAAAATGTATAATTTTAACAGAAATATCTTTCATAACTTTAATTCCAAAATTAAGCAATAGTTTGAATGGAATTTACGAACGCAGAAAAGGGTATTTTCGGTATCCTTATCCGAAGGTATAGGTAAAATATTTTTAAATGGTTTTCCAGGTGATCTTCCATACAACTAAAGAATGGCGAAAAAAACATTTTTAAACTACCCCAACGATCGATTTTTCCATTATTTTTAGAATATTACAAAAGGAAAGAAAAAGAATACACCAAATTTGGCTATCCTTTTACAAAATTTAGCTCCAAGAATTTCTTAACTTCCCCATGACCTATGATCTTGAAATTTGGTGATAATGTTTCTTATTACGTATATTTTATGAACAAATACCAATATGTTATATAAATACAAATCAGATTCTACGTTTGGTACGGAATCCTAAATGTGCGAACACACGTGCTTGACCGGATTTTTCTTGGTCTTGAGTAATTTTAAAGAATAAAGAAAAGAAGGTTCTATCCTTATATAGATGATACTTTGTAGTAATAATATTAATGCAAAAAAATCTTCAAGCTCATCTCACCTAAGCTGTTTCCGAAGTAGTATGCAATATGACGATATAAGCAACTTATATCCGAGTCTTGTCGTTGTTTCATTTTTAGATCTATACCGAGCTGTAAATGTATCTCCTTGAGTGGTATACTTGGCGATAGAAACCGCCGTATGTTGTCATAATCCCGAACACGAACTGTAAATATACTTTTTAAAAGATAGGCATATCACTTAAATACAATAATTTTTACTGAACTACCAAATATATTTCTCAAAGTAGATAGGTAGGTACTTATTTTTTATTTTCCATAAATTATAAGTAATTACTTGTAATTTATGCGTTCTTGAAAAGAATCTAACAACGGTTGATATTAAGATTAGAAAACCTTTTGGATGTCATATGAGTATTCTAGAATAAGTATTATAAAAAATATCAGTTTTAATCTTGAAACATTCCACAGTGAGGCATAATGGAGTGTATCTTAGCATATTTAAAAGCTTACTGATAAAATATGTATTAGTCTTTCTGTAAAAGACATTCAATTTAATTCCAGCATTTACAGGCTGTATTTTTATATCAAAAATTATCAAAAAAAAATCTACTTGTCACAAGCGGGACTAGAGGCCACCACTATCCATGCAAGTGCTTTTCCAACTTAGCAACGGAGACGGACGGAGAACAGATTTGTCAAGTTCCCGGTAGCTCATTGGAAGAGCACTTACACGGGAAGCAAGAGGTTATGGGTTGAGTGTTATCTGACTACCGAGATTCAAATATGATGGTTCTCGAAAAAAAATCAATTTTTCTTTATCTGTACTGATTTCAGTAAAGATCTATTTTTAATCTACTAACAGAATGCCATCAGTAGATAAAGATCAGGGCATGCAATGTTGACTCTTCTCCAGGCGGTATCGGGGATTACATAACCACTAACTCCAAGAGCTGCGTCGACTTTTCCTGGTGTTTGGTCTTCACGGCATATAAGCTGGAATTTATAAATATGTTTTTTTACTAATTACATGAATCTAAACATATATATTGGATTTATATCTATTTATTATATATTGCTATATAAAGCAACAAGCACTAACAACAACAAGAGCCTACCTTACGAAGGTACTAAAGCTTGTTAAGACGTTTAAGGTACAAGTTATACGTATTAAATTAAATTGCAGTGTAGGTACAGTCAAGGACAAAAATATATATGAAAGTAATGTGAAAGAAAATAAGTAATCATATAAAGTTGAAAAGTTTTATACTTATTCAAAAGCACAAAATATGCCAACGTCAATGAATCTATAAATACGTATATGGCAAGATCAAAAACGTTTATACGATCAAAATGACAATTTGTATTCTGCAAAAGACGCAAAATATTGTTACCATATTTATATGACTAAATATAGATTCAGTATCTGCTTCAAAATAAGCATACAAAATATAAATCTGCGAAATGCAACTTTATGTTCTTGTTACACGAAACAAATTTGAATGGAATGTTTTGACAATTCACGAAAACAGTACCATAAATGACATGTATGTCTGTCTCACGTTTGGATCGTGACGTGTATGTATAACCGCTACAATAAGGTTGATGCATACATATTTTGCAATTCTGAGCGGGTACATATTTTTGACCTCAACTGCAGATTTTGTAATAATATTGAAACTGCCTATTTAAACTAGATATCTTCAATATCTAGTTATATATTTAGTTCTTACACTTCCGCGCACATTTCACATTTAAATAAAACACTTTTGATAAGGATTTTGCGCATATTTTATTTTATATTTAATCCTGACGTTTTACAAGATGACTAATACTTAAGATAATAATAAATAATAAAACTGGCAAATGTATTAAGGCGCTCCTTGTGTTAAACTTAACCTAAACTTAGCACTTTCTTATCAACCATCCAGACACAACTTAAAATATCTATTTCCATTCATTTAATAATACATACAAATTCTCAAATGCGCCAATTTTTTGTTGTTGTAGTTTTACTTATTTTTTTTTTATTTAACTTATTTTATGTGATTGTCTCAGAATCCCAAGTACCGGCGGTAACTAAACGAAAGAATGAAAATTATGGGACACTTTTTTCTTCTATCAGAGCCGATAGTACTCGTGATTCTGAATCAGACTCACAAAATTACTTACATTTAAAAATTTACGTAAAACTACAGCGAAAAACAATTGTCCCGAATAACTAACTAACTTAATACCGAGTATGCCTCCATCAGCGTCAATATCCGCTTGAAGCTTGCTTCTCATTGAGCCAACCATCTTTGAGCATACTTCTGTACCCCTCAACGAGTCCCAAACATCGAGAACGTGACGTCAAATTTTGGGTCGTTCTCACCATCGAAGAATCCCAGCTTTGGACCATCAATCCCCACAAATTCTCGATGGCATTGATGTCCAGTCTTTTGGGTGGCATCTTATTCAAGTGAAGATCATTTTGGTTCTGAATACAGCTTTGTACTTGTGTATTGAGGAATTATCCTGAACAAATTTAATTGGTCTTTGTCCGTAAACTAAATTGTCTCAACTAAAACTTCTTCTAAAATGTCTTTATAAGTCAGACTGTTTAACCGACCCGATATTTCAACAAGTTCTCCTGGGCCACTTGCACCCATCCAACAGAAATGCGGCTACTCCTGCGGTTGGGGAGAACATAGTCATCTGAATATCGGCTATGGCTATGGTTGTATTGTGTTTTTTTTGGGACGTCCAAAAGATACGTGCTTTGTTATATGGTCCTCGTCTGCCCATCTCTGCCTCCACAGATAGAAGGTTTTTCTCTGAAAAATAAATTGCAATTCATAAGTGACAGAAAACCAAACAATCATCGCTGATACATCGATGCTGTATTCAAGCACTAAAAATTCAAAATGTTAAAAAAATACTTACCGAGAAACTCAATTCATCAGCTATATCGGAAACAGAAACGCCGTCTTCACATAAAGCAACAATTCTGTGTCTAGTATGGTTAGTTATGCGGTACGTGTTTTTCAAAGATAATTACACTATTAAACAAACCCACTAACCCGCAACAGAATGTCCATCAATCATGAAAATTCTATTTTCTTAATATTTTTAGTGTTTATTTGTCAGGAACAGTATTTAAAAGGCCAGGAATAAATATGGCTCGATATTATCAATGATTGTCTTATAACCTACGTAAAAGAAGACTCTTCACAATTAAGTGGCTGGAGGAAGGATTGCCGTATAGTCAAGGGCAAAAACATGTAGCCGTTCAAAGTTCCGAAAATATGTATACACGACCTAAGTATTAAGTTAATAAAGTTTCGTATATATTTTTTTGAAACTATGTATGTATGAATGAATGTATGTATGCCTATATTTATGAATATTATGGTGTGTCTAAATTTATGCGTCGATTGATGAGTACATAATATTGCACCTGCTGCTTATATACTTATCTTTCACAGGACGTATACATATTTATGCACCTTTCGATGTTCCATAATTTATGATCTTAATGAAGACGCCATTTTTTGAGATTTTGTGGTGTATATATATCTTTGCCCTTGACTGTACAGGCTATCTCGCATAAAAATATATTAAGTTGGGATCAGAAGGCATCCCTTGACCTAAAATAAATTCAGGTGGTTTTATAATTATTTATTGCGTATTTTTTTAATTGCAAACAAAACAAGGCGTGAATGAAAATTGTTCTTCTTTATTAATGTTATCTTTTGTTTTACCTTCAGATACCTAATTTAGTTAGAAAATAACTAACATTCCTTTATCACTATTAGTAACGTAAGTAAAATTCTAAATTTACATATCAATTATAATTTTTGCAATACTTTGTGCAATAACTACAGTATAAAAATAATTATATTTACTAAAACATATTTAACTATTCTAATGAGTAAAACTAATTTTATCAAAAATATACCTACTTATATTGTTAATTTAATCATTAAAAAATAACATATTTAGAGCAGTATATGTGCTGTTTACTTTTCTTTAATTTAATAATGCAAACCTGCAACCGAAAGTGTGGTCTCTTTATGACAGGCAAAAGTGCAATCAAAGCTCCACCTGTTCCGTCGGCGATGTGGGAGTACTCGAGTGCCAGGAGACGTAGGTTTCTCAATTCACCCAAACTTCTTAAAAAAGATTGTTTGGTGGTCGGTCGGGGAATATATTGTCCGCTACCTGGGTATTCAGTAATGGTAATTCTAAATGATTTTTAATTTATTGGTAGTTGATGTGGTCTTGTCTTTCCATAAGAAAGACAGAAATTTGTTCATCTTCCATGTTTTTATTGCATACAATTTCTGTAACACAAGTTTCTGTACTTGTCATCCTCGTGGTTTATAATCAATTTTGTTTAACAATAAGTATAAAATAATGTTTCAGATTTTCTAAAGCAAAGAGGTAAGTCTAACATAGGGTTAATAATGCTTACTAACAATTTATATGGATTTAGTTAAAGATCTGAAATAAATGTTTTATTATTATTGTTAAAATATGTAAACCTATTTACTTCTTTGTATAATATACTAGCTGACCCGGCCACGTCTTGCTGTGACCCAGTTATTATAATTTACAAATAAAAAAGTTTTGATTATCAATTATCCTATGTCCTAAGTTGGAAGAAATCCAGCAAAATGAAAAAAATATCATCAAAATCGGTTGAGTAGTTTCGGAGTTCTTCGCGGTCAAACGCTGAAAAGGAATTTTTGTATATATCGATATGTAGGTAAAATATATGTGTAAGTAAACATTTAAAAGTAAATTTTTATTCAAATTATATTTGGTGTAAAATCGTTCTCGCCGTTCAACGGATTCAGTGTCGCAAAATAATTATTCAACATGTCGGACTTAAACGACTGTTCCCGAAGAATACTAATAAAACTTTTAAGTAATATAAAGCATTAAAGCTTGCATGAGTTTTAATTTTACTTAAAACTGGCTGGAAAACGAGAATGATACCCAGCTAGATATGCAGAGTCGATGCATAGGTACGTGTTAACACAAGCTATTTGTCCCTTCGCTGCTACCCGTAGGAGTGCTTGGCAAACTGCCAAGATATCAACAAACATTTGCAAACAGCTATCGGACTGTGTATTCTCTCATTCAGATTAAAGCAGTTAATTGTTACAATCAATTTATTCAAAAGTTAATAATTTAAACGAAAATAATTAAAAAAACATCTAAGTATCACGAGACGATAATGTAATGTTTTACGAATGTAAAAAATCTAGCCCGATTCATCTTGTGTCACTACTGTTTTCTTTTCAATATGAGCTTCAGGCAAGATGGCTGTAGCTGTAGAGTTTTCAATTTTTCGGTATTGGAAGTTTGGTAAGTTCTTTTTTGCGGCATCTACAGTATTTCTCAGTCTCTCCGCTGGTACAGGACATGCATTAGAGGATTCTTCTCGGCATTCGTTTATCAACTCTTTCATAATTCCATCCGCTAATGGAGTGATCATTTCATTGCCTTTCTCATGATGACGTTTTATCTCGTTTTCTATACGCAGAAGTCTTTCTTTGGAGGAGTTGGTGCGCCAAGGTCTCTTGGGATCGCTGCCTGTCATAACGACACTGTCAGGTATTTCTCTCTTGGCTCTGCAAACAAAAAATGCTTTATATATATTTCGAATAGACTAAGTTTTTCTTTACCTACCTTTAATATAATATTACCTACCTTTTGCCCTCTAGTAGCAATTGTTGTAATTTTTTATCGATTTCTTCTATCAATGCTTTATCAACTTTATAAGGGTTCTCATATTGCTCATTTATAGTTGCTTTTATTTGCTCTTCGGCCTCAATTTCTTGTCCGAATTTTTGTTGAAAATCCTTTACCAAATCTGAGCACCGTTCCGAAAGTTTAACCTCTGGTATTTCTATTTCTTGAAGAAGTTTAGCAATTTTTGCTTTCTCTTCTTCAGTTGCCATTGTGTCACAACGGTTACCATGACAACGTGTTTCTATGGCAATGAATGCGTTAAATTACGATGCGCCTGTTTGTGACTCACAATAATTATTACAACTTCGTATACCTGTGACTTGGCAGTTTCTTTGTATCATATAAATGTTGAGTTTACTAGAGCGTTGGCTTTATAATAAGTAGCGTTCGCTAGGTGCTTGAATGCACCGGTGAACCATACTCCTGTCATACCAAGCAATGTGGCGCATGGAATCATAAAACAAAACAGCTTAAAACTTGGACACAATATTAAAAAGGGCAGGCAATTAATCATCTTTTTGATTTTATTATAAATTTTTAATTTTTTATTGTATTGCTTTTCTTGATAATTTTGAAAGTTAAACTGACTTAATTTTTTTTTGTGATGTCATTATAATGAAATTTGTTCTATCTAATAAGGTTCCATGTCAATTTGTTATTCTCTATGGTTTCTTTTCAATTATACCACGTTTTTTATTGTGCTCTAGTGATACTCCTAGGCGAAGCGAAGCAGCGTGAAAATCAACCAATGGAGTTATTTTATTATCACGTCTCTTCCCCGCTCCTGTCTAGGGCACGGTGTTTAAGCTGAGCTTTTTTTAGTGCCGATCAGAGTGCTCGACAGAGAAGGGCGGAGCTGAAAAGTTTTACAAAATGGAAATGCGTGACAACTTTGTTGTCACAAAGTGAAGAACTTTTTAACTGCTCTATCTGCTACGTTAGTTGGTTTGTCAAGCAACCTTTTTAATTTTCCGCCATTTAGGAGAAATATGTAGGCTTCAAAAATTTGTAATAGTAACTAGGGTAAGATTGTTGAATTTGGCTGAGAATGACTTATAACTTCAAAGAGCTGATTGATTAACAAAACTTCCAGCAACGTGACCGGCCCTGTTTACGCCAAATCTTGTAGGTACTTTGAACAATAAAAACATGTAAAAATGTGATATAGCTGTGATAGCTATAATGTTCAATATCTTATTATTATATTGAACACTATCGGCATCACAGCTTCTGCTGAATTCTTGTTACTCTAACTTAAGCACTCAATTATATGTCAAATAATTATCACGTCCGCGTCTTCTGACAGTCTGCTGCGGCTTTTATGACGACGATTGCATTAAAGGTGCTTAATGCAATTGAGGTTAATAAAATCGAACTGTACGTACCAGTAATATAGCTATAGTTTATAAGAATTGGGTTTTCGTTTGGTAACACGAATCGCCACAGGAACAAGTATTTAAGAGTACGTGAGTTGAAGCAGGCCAATTGTTGAATTAACCGTATCCCCTCCAGCCGCTTGCAACACAGATTCTCTAAAGATACTAGTTGCAACCGATCCTGGAAACTAGAAGAAAGATACAGCTTACATGAAATTATGATTTTCAGCAGCTTTGAATGGATCATATCTTAGTGAAAATTGATCAGTCTTTAAGAGTGCTCGTTGCAAACCGCTGCAAACGTTTATTTACCCCTGCAATCTTACGTCAAACGTGTTAACCTCATTAGGAGGATTAGGACAGTATTAAATAATAAAAAAGTAGATACCGACCTTAATATATTTTCTAAAATTCTGAAAAACGTTTTCCGTCTGTAGAAGTCAAGGCGATCTATTTTAATTAGTTGGTCAGATATAATTAATCGATCCATTTGACATTGCTGTGCCTCCATTTTCTATAAAAAGAATAAATAACCCGATTGATTTTAGTATATAGTGTGCACGGTTCTCAAACGTATTGTGGTAATTGAATTTCTAAAATGGTTCTTACACGATACAACTTCGTACCACATAACCTTAGCTACTCTAAGTGTTTAATCAAAGCGCAAATAACAAATATGATACATACATTATGCCATATAGATAGTATGGGTAGGAATATCTAACTATGTTAAAGATGCGTACTTTAAAGTTTTCGAAAAATGTACATAATAAATTTAACGGCAGCCTACACGCATACAAAACCCCATGTCAGACGACAGGTGGCTAATCATTCTTTCGAGATGTCATTTTACTTCATATATTTTCTTCATTATTATTAATATTACTATAGCTTCTTAGACAGACTTGGCGAAACTACATAGGATTTCCTGTTGTTTTATTACGGATGTCCTAAAATCGCACTACCGAGTACTCAAGTTGAAGTGAGTAATATATTACAATCATTTTGAAAGTTTCTTCAGTGAAATAAAAAAGACACCTTTAAGGTTACTTCTAGTGACATATGAAGTTCTTTCTGATACAACTTTGGTGGCAACTTCAAAGCAGTATTGGTTTTCCAGAAATAGCTTCCAAGGCGTGTTGGCATCCGCAGGTTGGGATATTGGAATGTGAACAACACTTGTTCACAGTGCAAATCCCCGAAGAAGTATCGCTGTACATCATGTATCGACCAGTAGCGGGTGTCCGTACTCCTGTTGAAAGTTTAAGGATTCAATATTTAGGACCACAAATAAACGAAAAAAGAAATGGTTTTAGTTGATGTTATGTTATGTCTTTTATAATAACTCAAAAATAACATGTATGAAAAATATTAAGTATTGACATAAAAACCACAATTAAATATTGAAACTAAAGTAATTTGCTTATTTGTTTCATTAAAATCTTTCGTACCTATCCTGTTTGTCCAGAAACTCACATTAGGACTGGATCTTCACGCAATAACCCGTCGGAGCTTTCAACGTAGTGAAGCCAAATGTACGGATCCTTCGTCCAATCACCCAGAGATAAGTATCCAGGACTTGGACGATTTTCCCTGGGCCAAAGGAGCCATTTTACCGCTTCCAGGTGCCCAATAATCTTTGTACAATAGCAATCGCCTGAAAATTACCTATATATTAACGACCATGTTGGAAGACTACGAGGCAACTATTATAAAATATTATTATGGCTATAAAATTAAAACTATGGTAGTAGGTACCTTCGTTGTCCATGATTTGGTATAAAAACTGTTTATTTTATATATACAACAAAATGGTTGTTAATTGTAAAACAAAAATAAAGTTAAATAATTTACTGTTATCAAAAATGGTAGCCATTCACTACGACTACGACGTCAAAGAGAGTATTATCATGGTATTATTTTGGTAAAATCATAGATTGTATGATTCCTACGTAATGGTACAGTTACATCCTACATTTATGCATCCTTATGTCTAATATATTTATATGATCAATTAATTGACGTCTTGGACATAAAACTGCTACTACAATAATATATATAACTAGGTAAAAGCTTTTTCTGGTGGCCAAATAACCGGTTTTTGTTTGTTTTCCTATTATTTACAGTGTAAAAATTTTAGGTAGGTAACAAAATGTTCAATAATTAAATGTATTTACAATAAATCCGTTACTTTATCGTAATTAACTTCAACGATTTTTATTTCCTATAAAACTATTCGCAGATCTTTTGGATATTTGGCGTAGCGATGGTATATTCTTACAGGACTACTATTTCTTTTCTCCTCCATGTGTACGGTATACGGCTATAGAGTATGATAGCCGAATTTCGCAGTAAGGTTCTCCACGGCTGTAGCACTGTAGTAATCAATAGAAACAGAGTAATGTAACAAAGAGTGAGATTTTTCTTATTTTATCTATCTATCCAGAAGTTTCCTTATTTACGTAACGTCCTTCGTTACGCATCACAGCCGCGGGTAGATAAAGAGTTACAGAAAAATCAACTATCCAACAATCCTACCAGAAATCACTCGTAAAATTAAGAGCGCTATCAATAGTATCGACCTATTCTTATGACTATCGATAGCAAGAATTGCATCAATGGTATCGATACTATCGTCATTATTTTGCTATCGATTACGATACTATCGAGTTATAAATTTACGTCTGCTTAAGGGTTTCAGAAATAAGACTGTTTAGTGTAATTGTAGTGAGCCCTTCTTTTAATATTTATGATCTTTGTATTATATATGTATGTCTACCCGTTACCCTAGTAGGGGAAACCGAGAGAATTGTGACAGAGGAGATTTGTGACAAAGACGATTTCTCGGAATCTATGACCATTAGCGAGCTGAAAATAGCCCTTGTTTGTTCCCTTCCTTGAGAGATGTTTCTACAGCATGCAGTTGTGAGTGTGACGTTTCGATGCAAAAAACAAGAAAAGTAAGAATTTTCCTAATATTTTGATTGCAATTATCATGTCGTATTGCGTTTATGTGGTACTGATAGTTTTTCTTACATTGTATAGATTTTCGAGTTTCAAGAGCAAGCATTGATGTTTTTGTTTGCATCTTGTTTTGAAATAAATTTTTAAATTGACAGTTCGACAGACTTTTTGCACCTAGGCGAGTTGTGCCAGACGCTCACAACTCTGTCACAACTCACCTATTTCATTTTATTTTACTGCTATATTAATTCAACATATTTACCTTATACTCACTTATGTGTATCCTATGTGAACAGAATCAGCAGCGGGAGGCGTGGTTGCGTTAAAATCTATGGTGGCTGTTGGTAGTGGTACTAAATACGTAGTGATTAAGTACATACTTTTGGACTTAATGTTTTCTGATGCTGAAGCTGTATCGAGGATACCGCTAAGTGGCTTGCTTGATAATTTCCAATCGTTTAAAGTAACAAGTACAATCCGTGTTGTCAACTTGAGTATACGTACGAAATAATTAAAATATATGAAGAGTTCTTGTCTTAGTAAAAATGTTAATAAAGTTAAACTAAAATGATTAATCTTCAGCTGTTTAACCTAATTTATGTGCTCTTATTTAAAAAACGCTTAATCTTATATCGTGTTTAATAAGTGTGTGTGGCAGAACTTCGTGTGGCGGAAGGCGATGCAAGCTAATTGTAATTTACTGTCAGAAGATGCTGGTAATTAATGTATTTAAATGATCTCTGGGAGGCAGGAGTAAAGTTCATTAAATATCATTCATTTAGAGAATTGGGCAATTGTCACATAACGTATGAAGAAATTTAACACCGTGCCCGTCCAGATTGAATGGATTGCTAAATTCTCTCCCACTAACCCCTGTCATCAGATCCTAGCGATCTGTTACCACTCACGCCACACATTTTCTCATTGGTTAGTCGTTTATTTCATTGCCGACAACCAATTATGAAGATAGTACCACAACGGCAAAAGGACTTATCGACCTTCGGGCGACCTTCTTCGATAATTCGTCTGCCAAACTTAATTTTGGTGCGCGGGGCATCGGCCCCGCCTTGCCAACCCACCTGACAGTAATGCTCGTTAAAGACTTATGTGCGAGTTAGTCGTCATGTCGGTGATTGAGACGGCGACTACGTTGAAATACAGACGACAAAATACCTATTTGTCACCTGGTGCTCTACAAAGTGAAAAGTGCTGCAAGTTATAGCGTTTTCAGCATGTAGTGCCAATGCAGAGCTGCGTTTGCGGCATACTCTATATTATAATTCATGGATCCTTTCGGCGAGATAACCTCGTAGTAGTTGACTGCTGCTCCATGTATACTAATTCATGAAACTCTTGATTAATACATGTTAGTTAACAGGGATGTTGTTTGAAAGATTAATTTTAATGACATTTTAAACTTCGACAGTAATTATGTATGATGAAAAAAAATCAATAAGATTAGTATATTTCCGTGCAGAATGATACTTCACTGTTTATAGATATTTTTGAAGAAATATTTAATGTTACATTTATCTTTATTTGCTAATTGTCCAACACTACTTTCTCGTGATACGTTCATCTTTTACTTTAAATATAGAATGGAGAAAACAGAAAATAAAAAAGATTAATAAAAAATTAATACAAAAAACACATTTGTAATTTTGTTATATTTGAAAAAATATACAAAAAAATCAATATTACAATCAATTTGTTCTGTACAATGTTAACATAATTATGAAATACTAATAAATGCGTTAGATATAAGTGATCGATTACAAACTCCATGTCAAATAGGTAAATGTATTAACCATCCAAACATCGATAAGACAACATATGCGACCCGTATCTTCTAGCGTACAGTATATATTATACCTTATTATTAATAAACTCTAAGAGTTTGTAAGTGTATCTTATAAGGTAGATATATACAATTAAAAAGTACCTAAATATACTTAATAGATAACAGGTAGGTGCTGAGTTGCCTTTTCGCCTTAACTAATTGTGGGGGAAAACGTACAGAGACCTTAGTTCGAGTTCACGCATTCGATACTCGTTATCGAGTGCTTTACAGATTTCTATGAAGATTTGTATCGAGTATCGATGCGTAAACTCGCACTAAGGACTTAGTTAGCTACCGTTCTATAGTGATACAACACAGATATAAATAATTATACAGATTGCCGTGCCGCAGTAATATAAACTTTTAGTTTAGTTGGAAACAAGTCTATTTTATATTTTTATTAAATGTGCTTTTTTGTCCAGCTGTGGTGACAAAATAATATCATCTGTCATCCTTAAGTTGTGTTTTTTGTATAGGCATTGCATATCTCGTTAAGTTATCGATCACATGATCGTTTTCAAACACCGTAATAGCTGATTCTATATCAGAAGTGGGCTGCCCGGTTCTCCCGAGATTTTTCAGTGTTATATTCTATAAAACATGAATTAGCCTGATTAATGTAATTTGTGCCTTACAATTAAACGTCTTTTACGGCAAAGTGCAATTAGTATGAACTGTAAAAAGAAGGTTATAAAGGTACCGGTACTATTTGATCCAATAAGTGACAGTTGTGCTACACTGCATGCTGCTGTTTAGATTTTTTTTTAATTGCTTTTAGGGGGTTCAAGTTAAAATAAGCATTACGAGACTTGAAAAGTGTTGTCAATGAACGAAAATATTTTGGAGATTAGATAAGTTTTAAAAATACTTTCTGTTCGTGCGAAGGATTGTTATTAACCCTCCCAGCTAAGAAGGATCAAGTGGCAATAGTCTAACATCCAAGCTCACTAGCGGCTGATAGCGTGATGCGAGATGCGGTCGCTGGATAAAAAGAATATTTTTGTATTAGGTTCTTGTATTGGAAGGTGTTATATTGATTAAATAACAATTCAGCGCGAATGGATGCTATTCTATCCGGTTTGAAATAAAAGGCTAGTGGATACTTGCTATTACATTAGCATCGGGACGCTGAGCAGAATGAGAGTTAGGAATAAGTGGAGTGCAAAATGTGTATCTAATTGGCGTCAGTAAAGAAAAATCCTGGCTATTATTAATTTTCTTTTTTATTTAAGTGATAGGATTTGCCGACAAAACGTCCGTCCGTGCATTGTGCATTAGTGAGTGGCGATAATGAGTATGAAATCTTCAAATCGTTCGGCAATAGGAGTTCGTAATATTTAAATTTATTACAAGTACAGATAAATGATTTTAGAAAAAGATAGAAGATTATTGCACTGGACGAAAATTTATTGTCAAGATCAAAACATTTATTTTTCTCAGTCTTCTGTGATACAAATGACTTGGATGGAATTTGACTTTAATAACTCCTAAAATATTGTTAGCTTTTCGCATGTGCTATTTTGTTAATATGCGTTATAACGAGGGCTCATTTTTTTTTAATTCTTACTTATTTTAAAGAGGACATAATTTAAATCGTAAATATTGCTAAACGATATACCTAACTCTTTCTCATATACTTTAGCGTGTTGTAGAAACAATGATCTTATCTCGTGTGTGATTAGGTGGTAAATAAAATACAAAGCTGTTGCACAGAACTTATGTAAAAAGTATTATAGTAAAGAAACTGCGTTTTGTTATTCGATTCTTTCAGATGGTTATGTTTGTTAAAAAAAAGGCCGAGAAAACAAAACACTGTTCATTGAGAAACCTCTTGCAAAACATTCCCGTTTGACTGAATGACATGAATACAGTAACAAAAATCTTAATAAGCGTCGTTAGTTAATCAATGATTGGTTGTAAGAATACAAAATATGCATGTTATTTATGTATATTTCAGTATATATAGTCCGTGATTATTGACTTGTTTTAACATACATAACTTTGTTTTATAAACAAAGTCGCTTCCCGCTGTATGTCCCTATGTATGCTGAGATCTTTAAGACTACGCAAGGGATTTTGATTCGGTTTTTTTAATAGATAGTGATTCAAAAAGAAGGTTTATATGTATAATACATGCAGAATATAGTAGAGAAACACTGATAATTTTAGAGATTTCTAATGTGATGTCGTAAATAAACACATTTTATGCGCTTACATTGAAAACGCCAGCGTGCAATGTAAGCGAACCCTACGAGATAGATCAAAATAATGTACTACACCTTAAAAAGGTCCACAAAAAAAATCCACGATGGTATATGTCCGCTAATTTTCTATCTCTTAGGGATAACCCACGATATCCATTTTTTATCCTTTACTTTTTACAAGAAATAATGGCTTATTTACTAAGCGATTTTAAGCAATACAGCATTAATCCTTATTCAATTAAGTACCTTCAATACATTGTGCATTTAATATAGATCAATATGGTTCTTTGCAGCATGTAATTTAAACCAATATTTTCGAAGATATTACAGATTTAAAATGCAGGGACATAGCGGTTGCGGCGGTACCGGCCGGAGGGCTGGCGGCGTGTGACTATAAATAGCGCGTCGAAGGCCGTATGGTAAGCAGCGATCGTACGCGTTTATCGGAGCTCTCTAGCGAGGAAAATAACAATTTGTATTGTTTAATAATAAAAATGCTATGAACGTTGTATATAAAGACATTCTGTAGTATATTTAGTATCACCATTGCACCCGTGCGAAGCCGGGGTGGGTCGCTGGTTTCTAATAAGTTTTCTAAACTCACTTCAATTTAACCAAATTTGTATTCCTACATAATGCATAGTTTAGTTAGGGAACGTACCCATACTACGTGACGCACTGTTTACATTTTTATCCCCCGCCCTACTGACTAAGCATGGTATTTTGAAGACCTGAACGGGCCACGTAGTATTAGTACGTTCCCTTATATTCAATTATTAAATAAATTTAATGCGAGTTTTGTTCATATATCAAAAATAACATGTATGAAAAATATTAAGTATTGACATAAAAACCACAATTAAATATTGAAACTAAAGTAATTTGCTTATTTGTTTCATTAAAATCTTTCGTACCTATCCTGTTTGTCCAGAAACTCACATTAGGACTGGATCTTCACGCAATAACCCGTCGGAGCTTTCAACGTAGTGAAGCCAAATGTACGGATCCTTCGTCCAATCACCCAGAGATAAGTATCCAGGACTTGGACGATTTTCCCTGGGCCAAAGGAGCCATTTTACCGCTTCCAGGTGCCCAATAATCTTTGTACAATAGCAATCGCCTGAAAATTACCTATATATTAACGACCATGTTGGAAGACTACGAGGCAACTATTATAAAATATTATTATGGCTATAAAATTAAAACTATGGTAGTACCTTCGTTGTCCATGATTTGGTATAAAAACTGTTTATTTTATATATACAATAAAATGGTTGTTAATTGTAAAACAAAAATAAAGTTAAATAATTTACTGTTATCAAAAATGGTAGCCATTCACTACGACTACGACGTCAAAGAGAGTATTATCATGGTATTATTTTGGTAAAATCATAGATTGTATGATTCCTACGTAATGGTACAGTTACATCCTACATTTATGCATCCTTATGTCTAATATATTTATATGATCAATTAATTGACGTCTTGGACATAAAACTGCTACTACAATAATATATATAACTAGGTAAAAGCTTTTTCTGGTGGCCAAATAACCGGTTTTTGTTTGTTTTCCTATTATTTACAGTGTAAAAATTTTAGGTAGGTAACAAAATGTTCAATAATTAAATGTATTTACAATAAATCCGTTACTTTATCGTAATTAACTTCAACGATTTTTATTTCCTATAAAACTATTCGCAGATCTTTTGGATATTTGGCGTAGCGATGGTATATTCTTACAGGACTACTATTTCTTTTCTCCTCCATGTGTACGGTATACGGCTATAGAGTATGATAGCCGAATTTCGCAGTAAGGTTCTCCACGGCTGTAGCACTGTAGTAATCAATAGAAACAGAGTAATGTAACAAAGAGTGAGATTTTTCTTATTTTATCTATCTATCCAGAAGTTTCCTTATTTACGTAACGTCCTTCGTTACGCATCACAGCCGCGGGTAGATAAAGAGTTACAGAAAAATCAACTATCCAACAATCCTACCAGAAATCACTCGTAAAATTAAGAGCGCTATCAATAGTATCGACCTATTCTTATGACTATCGATAGCAAGAATTGCATCAATGGTATCGATACTATCGTCATTATTTTGCTATCGATTACGATACTATCGAGTTATAAATTTACGTCTGCTTAAGGGTTTCAGAAATAAGACTGTTTAGTGTAATTGTAGTGAGCCCTTCTTTTAATATTTATGATCTTTGTATTATATATGTATGTCTACCCGTTACCCTAGTAGGGGAAACCGAGAGAATTGTGACAGAGGAGATTTGTGACAAAGACGATTTCTCGGAATCTATGACCATTAGCGAGCTGAAAATAGCCCTTGTTTGTTCCCTTCCTTGAGAGATGTTTCTACAGCATGCAGTTGTGAGTGTGACGTTTCGATGCAAAAAACAAGAAAAGTAAGAATTTTCCTAATATTTTGATTGCAATTATCATGTCGTATTGCGTTTATGTGGTACTGATAGTTTTTCTTACATTGTATAGATTTTCGAGTTTCAAGAGCAAGCATTGATGTTTTTGTTTGCATCTTGTTTTGAAATAAATTTTTAAATTGACAGTTCGACAGACTTTTTGCACCTAGGCGAGTTGTGCCAGACGCTCACAACTCTGTCACAACTCACCTATTTCATTTTATTTTACTGCTATATTAATTCAACATATTTACCTTATACTCACTTATGTGTATCCTATGTGAACAGAATCAGCAGCGGGAGGCGTGGTTGCGTTAAAATCTATGGTGGCTGTTGGTAGTGGTACTAAATACGTAGTGATTAAGTACATACTTTTGGACTTAATGTTTTCTGATGCTGAAGCTGTATCGAGGATACCGCTAAGTGGCTTGCTTGATAATTTCCAATCGTTTAAAGTAACAAGTACAATCCGTGTTGTCAACTTGAGTATACGTACGAAATAATTAAAATATATGAAGAGTTCTTGTCTTAGTAAAAATGTTAATAAAGTTAAACTAAAATGATTAATCTTCAGCTGTTTAACCTAATTTATGTGCTCTTATTTAAAAAACGCTTAATCTTATATCGTGTTTAATAAGTGTGTGTGGCAGAACTTCGTGTGGCGGAAGGCGATGCAAGCTAATTGTAATTTACTGTCAGAAGATGCTGGTAATTAATGTATTTAAATGATCTCTGGGAGGCAGGAGTAAAGTTCATTAAATATCATTCATTTAGAGAATTGGGCAATTGTCACATAACGTATGAAGAAATTTAACACCGTGCCCGTCCAGATTGAATGGATTGCTAAATTCTCTCCCACTAACCCCTGTCATCAGATCCTAGCGATCTGTTACCACTCACGCCACACATTTTCTCATTGGTTAGTCGTTTATTTCATTGCCGACAACCAATTATGAAGATAGTACCACAACGGCAAAAGGACTTATCGACCTTCGGGCGACCTTCTTCGATAATTCGTCTGCCAAACTTAATTTTGGTGCGCGGGGCATCGGCCCCGCCTTGCCAACCCACCTGACAGTAATGCTCGTTAAAGACTTATGTGCGAGTTAGTCGTCATGTCGGTGATTGAGACGGCGACTACGTTGAAATACAGACGACAAAATACCTATTTGTCACCTGGTGCTCTACAAAGTGAAAAGCGCTGCAAGTTATAGCGTTTTCAGCATGTAGTGCCAATGCAGAGCTGCGTTTGCGGCATACTCTATATTATAATTCATGGATCCTTTCGGCGAGATAACCTCGTAGTAGTTGACTGCTGCTCCATGTATACTAATTCATGAAACTCTTGATTAATACATGTTAGTTAACAGGGATGTTGTTTGAAAGATTAATTTTAATGACATTTTAAACTTCGACAGTAATTATGTATGATGAAAAAAAATCAATAAGATTAGTATATTTCCGTGCAGAATGATACTTCACTGTTTATAGATATTTTTGAAGAAATATTTAATGTTACATTTATCTTTATTTGCTAATTGTCCAACACTACTTTCTCGTGATACGTTCATCTTTTACTTTAAATATAGAATGGAGAAAACAGAAAATAAAAAAGATTAATAAAAAATTAATACAAAAAACACATTTGTAATTTTGTTATATTTGAAAAAATATACAAAAAAATCAATATTACAATCAATTTGTTCTGTACAATGTTAACATAATTATGAAATACTAATAAATGCGTTAGATATAAGTGATCGATTACAAACTC
The DNA here is from genome assembly GCA_927399485.1 of Calamotropha paludella. NCBI lineage: Eukaryota > Metazoa > Arthropoda > Insecta > Lepidoptera > Crambidae > Calamotropha > Calamotropha paludella. The sequence goes on from OV656803.1 coordinate 31,011,921, forward strand.
CATGTCAAATAGGTAAATGTATTAACCATCCAAACATCGATAAGACAACATATGCGACCCGTATCTTCTAGCGTACAGTATATATTATACCTTATTATTAATAAACTCTAAGAGTTTGTAAGTGTATCTTATAAGGTAGATATATACAATTAAAAAGTACCTAAATATACTTAATAGATAACAGGTAGGTGCTGAGTTGCCTTTTCGCCTTAACTAATTGTGGGGGAAAACGTACAGAGACCTTAGTTCGAGTTCACGCATTCGATACTCGTTATCGAGTGCTTTACAGATTTCTATGAAGATTTGTATCGAGTATCGATGCGTAAACTCGCACTAAGGACTTAGTTAGCTACCGTTCTATAGTGATACAACACAGATATAAATAATTATACAGATTGCCGTGCCGCAGTAATATAAACTTTTAGTTTAGTTGGAAACAAGTCTATTTTATATTTTTATTAAATGTGCTTTTTTGTCCAGCTGTGGTGACAAAATAATATCATCTGTCATCCTTAAGTTGTGTTTTTTGTATAGGCATTGCATATCTCGTTAAGTTATCGATCACATGATCGTTTTCAAACACCGTAATAGCTGATTCTATATCAGAAGTGGGCTGCCCGGTTCTCCCGAGATTTTTCAGTGTTATATTCTATAAAACATGAATTAGCCTGATTAATGTAATTTGTGCCTTACAATTAAACGTCTTTTACGGCAAAGTGCAATTAGTATGAACTGTAAAAAGAAGGTTATAAAGGTACCGGTACTATTTGATCCAATAAGTGACAGTTGTGCTACACTGCATGCTGCTGTTTAGATTTTTTTTTAATTGCTTTTAGGGGGTTCAAGTTAAAATAAGCATTACGAGACTTGAAAAGTGTTGTCAATGAACGAAAATATTTTGGAGATTAGATAAGTTTTAAAAATACTTTCTGTTCGTGCGAAGGATTGTTATTAACCCTCCCAGCTAAGAAGGATCAAGTGGCAATAGTCTAACATCCAAGCTCACTAGCGGCTGATAGCGTGATGCGAGATGCGGTCGCTGGATAAAAAGAATATTTTTGTATTAGGTTCTTGTATTGGAAGGTGTTATATTGATTAAATAACAATTCAGCGCGAATGGATGCTATTCTATCCGGTTTGAAATAAAAGGCTAGTGGATACTTGCTATTACATTAGCATCGGGACGCTGAGCAGAATGAGAGTTAGGAATAAGTGGAGTGCAAAATGTGTATCTAATTGGCGTCAGTAAAGAAAAATCCTGGCTATTATTAATTTTCTTTTTTATTTAAGTGATAGGATTTGCCGACAAAACGTCCGTCCGTGCATTGTGCATTAGTGAGTGGCGATAATGAGTATGAAATCTTCAAATCGTTCGGCAATAGGAGTTCGTAATATTTAAATTTATTACAAGTACAGATAAATGATTTTAGAAAAAGATAGAAGATTATTGCACTGGACGAAAATTTATTGTCAAGATCAAAACATTTATTTTTCTCAGTCTTCTGTGATACAAATGACTTGGATGGAATTTGACTTTAATAACTCCTAAAATATTGTTAGCTTTTCGCATGTGCTATTTTGTTAATATGCGTTATAACGAGGGCTCATTTTTTTTTAATTCTTACTTATTTTAAAGAGGACATAATTTAAATCGTAAATATTGCTAAACGATATACCTAACTCTTTCTCATATACTTTAGCGTGTTGTAGAAACAATGATCTTATCTCGTGTGTGATTAGGTGGTAAATAAAATACAAAGCTGTTGCACAGAACTTATGTAAAAAGTATTATAGTAAAGAAACTGCGTTTTGTTATTCGATTCTTTCAGATGGTTATGTTTGTTAAAAAAAAGGCCGAGAAAACAAAACACTGTTCATTGAGAAACCTCTTGCAAAACATTCCCGTTTGACTGAATGACATGAATACAGTAACAAAAATCTTAATAAGCGTCGTTAGTTAATCAATGATTGGTTGTAAGAATACAAAATATGCATGTTATTTATGTATATTTCAGTATATATAGTCCGTGATTATTGACTTGTTTTAACATACATAACTTTGTTTTATAAACAAAGTCGCTTCCCGCTGTATGTCCCTATGTATGCTGAGATCTTTAAGACTACGCAAGGGATTTTGATTCGGTTTTTTTAATAGATAGTGATTCAAAAAGAAGGTTTATATGTATAATACATGCAGAATATAGTAGAGAAACACTGATAATTTTAGAGATTTCTAATGTGATGTCGTAAATAAACACATTTTATGCGCTTACATTGAAAACGCCAGCGTGCAATGTAAGCGAACCCTACGAGATAGATCAAAATAATGTACTACACCTTAAAAAGGTCCACAAAAAAAATCCACGATGGTATATGTCCGCTAATTTTCTATCTCTTAGGGATAACCCACGATATCCATTTTTTATCCTTTACTTTTTACAAGAAATAATGGCTTATTTACTAAGCGATTTTAAGCAATACAGCATTAATCCTTATTCAATTAAGTACCTTCAATACATTGTGCATTTAATATAGATCAATATGGTTCTTTGCAGCATGTAATTTAAACCAATATTTTCGAAGATATTACAGATTTAAAATGCAGGGACATAGCGGTTGCGGCGGTACCGGCCGGAGGGCTGGCGGCGTGTGACTATAAATAGCGCGTCGAAGGCCGTATGGTAAGCAGCGATCGTACGCGTTTATCGGAGCTCTCTAGCGAGGAAAATAACAATTTGTATTGTTTAATAATAAAAATGCTATGAACGTTGTATATAAAGACATTCTGTAGTATATTTAGTATCACCATTGCACCCGTGCGAAGCCGGGGTGGGTCGCTGGTTTCTAATAAGTTTTCTAAACTCACTTCAATTTAACCAAATTTGTATTCCTACATAATGCATAGTTTAGTTAGGGAACGTACCCATACTACGTGACGCACTGTTTACATTTTTATCCCCCGCCCTACTGACTAAGCATGGTATTTTGAAGACCTGAACGGGCCACGTAGTATTAGTACGTTCCCTTATATTCAATTATTAAATAAATTTAATGCGAGTTTTGTTCATATATCAAAAATAACATGTATGAAAAATATTAAGTATTGACATAAAAACCACAATTAAATATTGAAACTAAAGTAATTTGCTTATTTGTTTCATTAAAATCTTTCGTACCTATCCTGTTTGTCCAGAAACTCACATTAGGACTGGATCTTCACGCAATAACCCGTCGGAGCTTTCAACGTAGTGAAGCCAAATGTACGGATCCTTCGTCCAATCACCCAGAGATAAGTATCCAGGACTTGGACGATTTTCCCTGGGCCAAAGGAGCCATTTTACCGCTTCCAGGTGCCCAATAATCTTTGTACAATAGCAATCGCCTGAAAATTACCTATATATTAACGACCATGTTGGAAGACTACGAGGCAACTATTATAAAATATTATTATGGCTATAAAATTAAAACTATGGTAGTACCTTCGTTGTCCATGATTTGGTATAAAAACTGTTTATTTTATATATACAATAAAATGGTTGTTAATTGTAAAACAAAAATAAAGTTAAATAATTTACTGTTATCAAAAATGGTAGCCATTCACTACGACTACGACGTCAAAGAGAGTATTATCATGGTATTATTTTGGTAAAATCATAGATTGTATGATTCCTACGTAATGGTACAGTTACATCCTACATTTATGCATCCTTATGTCTAATATATTTATATGATCAATTAATTGACGTCTTGGACATAAAACTGCTACTACAATAATATATATAACTAGGTAAAAGCTTTTTCTGGTGGCCAAATAACCGGTTTTTGTTTGTTTTCCTATTATTTACAGTGTAAAAATTTTAGGTAGGTAACAAAATGTTCAATAATTAAATGTATTTACAATAAATCCGTTACTTTATCGTAATTAACTTCAACGATTTTTATTTCCTATAAAACTATTCGCAGATCTTTTGGATATTTGGCGTAGCGATGGTATATTCTTACAGGACTACTATTTCTTTTCTCCTCCATGTGTACGGTATACGGCTATAGAGTATGATAGCCGAATTTCGCAGTAAGGTTCTCCACGGCTGTAGCACTGTAGTAATCAATAGAAACAGAGTAATGTAACAAAGAGTGAGATTTTTCTTATTTTATCTATCTATCCAGAAGTTTCCTTATTTACGTAACGTCCTTCGTTACGCATCACAGCCGCGGGTAGATAAAGAGTTACAGAAAAATCAACTATCCAACAATCCTACCAGAAATCACTCGTAAAATTAAGAGCGCTATCAATAGTATCGACCTATTCTTATGACTATCGATAGCAAGAATTGCATCAATGGTATCGATACTATCGTCATTATTTTGCTATCGATTACGATACTATCGAGTTATAAATTTACGTCTGCTTAAGGGTTTCAGAAATAAGACTGTTTAGTGTAATTGTAGTGAGCCCTTCTTTTAATATTTATGATCTTTGTATTATATATGTATGTCTACCCGTTACCCTAGTAGGGGAAACCGAGAGAATTGTGACAGAGGAGATTTGTGACAAAGACGATTTCTCGGAATCTATGACCATTAGCGAGCTGAAAATAGCCCTTGTTTGTTCCCTTCCTTGAGAGATGTTTCTACAGCATGCAGTTGTGAGTGTGACGTTTCGATGCAAAAAACAAGAAAAGTAAGAATTTTCCTAATATTTTGATTGCAATTATCATGTCGTATTGCGTTTATGTGGTACTGATAGTTTTTCTTACATTGTATAGATTTTCGAGTTTCAAGAGCAAGCATTGATGTTTTTGTTTGCATCTTGTTTTGAAATAAATTTTTAAATTGACAGTTCGACAGACTTTTTGCACCTAGGCGAGTTGTGCCAGACGCTCACAACTCTGTCACAACTCACCTATTTCATTTTATTTTACTGCTATATTAATTCAACATATTTACCTTATACTCACTTATGTGTATCCTATGTGAACAGAATCAGCAGCGGGAGGCGTGGTTGCGTTAAAATCTATGGTGGCTGTTGGTAGTGGTACTAAATACGTAGTGATTAAGTACATACTTTTGGACTTAATGTTTTCTGATGCTGAAGCTGTATCGAGGATACCGCTAAGTGGCTTGCTTGATAATTTCCAATCGTTTAAAGTAACAAGTACAATCCGTGTTGTCAACTTGAGTATACGTACGAAATAATTAAAATATATGAAGAGTTCTTGTCTTAGTAAAAATGTTAATAAAGTTAAACTAAAATGATTAATCTTCAGCTGTTTAACCTAATTTATGTGCTCTTATTTAAAAAACGCTTAATCTTATATCGTGTTTAATAAGTGTGTGTGGCAGAACTTCGTGTGGCGGAAGGCGATGCAAGCTAATTGTAATTTACTGTCAGAAGATGCTGGTAATTAATGTATTTAAATGATCTCTGGGAGGCAGGAGTAAAGTTCATTAAATATCATTCATTTAGAGAATTGGGCAATTGTCACATAACGTATGAAGAAATTTAACACCGTGCCCGTCCAGATTGAATGGATTGCTAAATTCTCTCCCACTAACCCCTGTCATCAGATCCTAGCGATCTGTTACCACTCACGCCACACATTTTCTCATTGGTTAGTCGTTTATTTCATTGCCGACAACCAATTATGAAGATAGTACCACAACGGCAAAAGGACTTATCGACCTTCGGGCGACCTTCTTCGATAATTCGTCTGCCAAACTTAATTTTGGTGCGCGGGGCATCGGCCCCGCCTTGCCAACCCACCTGACAGTAATGCTCGTTAAAGACTTATGTGCGAGTTAGTCGTCATGTCGGTGATTGAGACGGCGACTACGTTGAAATACAGACGACAAAATACCTATTTGTCACCTGGTGCTCTACAAAGTGAAAAGCGCTGCAAGTTATAGCGTTTTCAGCATGTAGTGCCAATGCAGAGCTGCGTTTGCGGCATACTCTATATTATAATTCATGGATCCTTTCGGCGAGATAACCTCGTAGTAGTTGACTGCTGCTCCATGTATACTAATTCATGAAACTCTTGATTAATACATGTTAGTTAACAGGGATGTTGTTTGAAAGATTAATTTTAATGACATTTTAAACTTCGACAGTAATTATGTATGATGAAAAAAAATCAATAAGATTAGTATATTTCCGTGCAGAATGATACTTCACTGTTTATAGATATTTTTGAAGAAATATTTAATGTTACATTTATCTTTATTTGCTAATTGTCCAACACTACTTTCTCGTGATACGTTCATCTTTTACTTTAAATATAGAATGGAGAAAACAGAAAATAAAAAAGATTAATAAAAAATTAATACAAAAAACACATTTGTAATTTTGTTATATTTGAAAAAATATACAAAAAAATCAATATTACAATCAATTTGTTCTGTACAATGTTAACATAATTATGAAATACTAATAAATGCGTTAGATATAAGTGATCGATTACAAACTCCATGTCAAATAGGTAAATGTATTAACCATCCAAACATCGATAAGACAACATATGCGACCCGTATCTTCTAGCGTACAGTATATATTATACCTTATTATTAATAAACTCTAAGAGTTTGTAAGTGTATCTTATAAGGTAGATATATACAATTAAAAAGTACCTAAATATACTTAATAGATAACAGGTAGGTGCTGAGTTGCCTTTTCGCCTTAACTAATTGTGGGGGAAAACGTACAGAGACCTTAGTTCGAGTTCACGCATTCGATACTCGTTATCGAGTGCTTTACAGATTTCTATGAAGATTTGTATCGAGTATCGATGCGTAAACTCGCACTAAGGACTTAGTTAGCTACCGTTCTATAGTGATACAACACAGATATAAATAATTATACAGATTGCCGTGCCGCAGTAATATAAACTTTTAGTTTAGTTGGAAACAAGTCTATTTTATATTTTTATTAAATGTGCTTTTTTGTCCAGCTGTGGTGACAAAATAATATCATCTGTCATCCTTAAGTTGTGTTTTTTGTATAGGCATTGCATATCTCGTTAAGTTATCGATCACATGATCGTTTTCAAACACCGTAATAGCTGATTCTATATCAGAAGTGGGCTGCCCGGTTCTCCCGAGATTTTTCAGTGTTATATTCTATAAAACATGAATTAGCCTGATTAATGTAATTTGTGCCTTACAATTAAACGTCTTTTACGGCAAAGTGCAATTAGTATGAACTGTAAAAAGAAGGTTATAAAGGTACCGGTACTATTTGATCCAATAAGTGACAGTTGTGCTACACTGCATGCTGCTGTTTAGATTTTTTTTTAATTGCTTTTAGGGGGTTCAAGTTAAAATAAGCATTACGAGACTTGAAAAGTGTTGTCAATGAACGAAAATATTTTGGAGATTAGATAAGTTTTAAAAATACTTTCTGTTCGTGCGAAGGATTGTTATTAACCCTCCCAGCTAAGAAGGATCAAGTGGCAATAGTCTAACATCCAAGCTCACTAGCGGCTGATAGCGTGATGCGAGATGCGGTCGCTGGATAAAAAGAATATTTTTGTATTAGGTTCTTGTATTGGAAGGTGTTATATTGATTAAATAACAATTCAGCGCGAATGGATGCTATTCTATCCGGTTTGAAATAAAAGGCTAGTGGATACTTGCTATTACATTAGCATCGGGACGCTGAGCAGAATGAGAGTTAGGAATAAGTGGAGTGCAAAATGTGTATCTAATTGGCGTCAGTAAAGAAAAATCCTGGCTATTATTAATTTTCTTTTTTATTTAAGTGATAGGATTTGCCGACAAAACGTCCGTCCGTGCATTGTGCATTAGTGAGTGGCGATAATGAGTATGAAATCTTCAAATCGTTCGGCAATAGGAGTTCGTAATATTTAAATTTATTACAAGTACAGATAAATGATTTTAGAAAAAGATAGAAGATTATTGCACTGGACGAAAATTTATTGTCAAGATCAAAACATTTATTTTTCTCAGTCTTCTGTGATACAAATGACTTGGATGGAATTTGACTTTAATAACTCCTAAAATATTGTTAGCTTTTCGCATGTGCTATTTTGTTAATATGCGTTATAACGAGGGCTCATTTTTTTTTAATTCTTACTTATTTTAAAGAGGACATAATTTAAATCGTAAATATTGCTAAACGATATACCTAACTCTTTCTCATATACTTTAGCGTGTTGTAGAAACAATGATCTTATCTCGTGTGTGATTAGGTGGTAAATAAAATACAAAGCTGTTGCACAGAACTTATGTAAAAAGTATTATAGTAAAGAAACTGCGTTTTGTTATTCGATTCTTTCAGATGGTTATGTTTGTTAAAAAAAAGGCCGAGAAAACAAAACACTGTTCATTGAGAAACCTCTTGCAAAACATTCCCGTTTGACTGAATGACATGAATACAGTAACAAAAATCTTAATAAGCGTCGTTAGTTAATCAATGATTGGTTGTAAGAATACAAAATATGCATGTTATTTATGTATATTTCAGTATATATAGTCCGTGATTATTGACTTGTTTTAACATACATAACTTTGTTTTATAAACAAAGTCGCTTCCCGCTGTATGTCCCTATGTATGCTGAGATCTTTAAGACTACGCAAGGGATTTTGATTCGGTTTTTTTAATAGATAGTGATTCAAAAAGAAGGTTTATATGTATAATACATGCAGAATATAGTAGAGAAACACTGATAATTTTAGAGATTTCTAATGTGATGTCGTAAATAAACACATTTTATGCGCTTACATTGAAAACGCCAGCGTGCAATGTAAGCGAACCCTACGAGATAGATCAAAATAATGTACTACACCTTAAAAAGGTCCACAAAAAAAATCCACGATGGTATATGTCCGCTAATTTTCTATCTCTTAGGGATAACCCACGATATCCATTTTTTATCCTTTACTTTTTACAAGAAATAATGGCTTATTTACTAAGCGATTTTAAGCAATACAGCATTAATCCTTATTCAATTAAGTACCTTCAATACATTGTGCATTTAATATAGATCAATATGGTTCTTTGCAGCATGTAATTTAAACCAATATTTTCGAAGATATTACAGATTTAAAATGCAGGGACATAGCGGTTGCGGCGGTACCGGCCGGAGGGCTGGCGGCGTGTGACTATAAATAGCGCGTCGAAGGCCGTATGGTAAGCAGCGATCGTACGCGTTTATCGGAGCTCTCTAGCGAGGAAAATAACAATTTGTATTGTTTAATAATAAAAATGCTATGAACGTTGTATATAAAGACATTCTGTAGTATATTTAGTATCACCATTGCACCCGTGCGAAGCCGGGGTGGGTCGCTGGTTTCTAATAAGTTTTCTAAACTCACTTCAATTTAACCAAATTTGTATTCCTACATAATGCATAGTTTAGTTAGGGAACGTACCCATACTACGTGACGCACTGTTTACATTTTTATCCCCCGCCCTACTGACTAAGCATGGTATTTTGAAGACCTGAACGGGCCACGTAGTATTAGTACGTTCCCTTATATTCAATTATTAAATAAATTTAATGCGAGTTTTGTTCATATATCAAAAATAACATGTATGAAAAATATTAAGTATTGACATAAAAACCACAATTAAATATTGAAACTAAAGTAATTTGCTTATTTGTTTCATTAAAATCTTTCGTACCTATCCTGTTTGTCCAGAAACTCACATTAGGACTGGATCTTCACGCAATAACCCGTCGGAGCTTTCAACGTAGTGAAGCCAAATGTACGGATCCTTCGTCCAATCACCCAGAGATAAGTATCCAGGACTTGGACGATTTTCCCTGGGCCAAAGGAGCCATTTTACCGCTTCCAGGTGCCCAATAATCTTTGTACAATAGCAATCGCCTGAAAATTACCTATATATTAGGGGTTAAAGTATGAAATTGCCGATTTGTACTGAAAATCTATATTGTTTATTTTTTAAATTTTTAACAAATTTATTTAATCAAAATAGTTGCCATTATTATCTATACATTGCTGCCATCTAATGGGAAGGTCATTAATGCCTTTGCGATAGAATTCCGACGATCTAGACTGCACAAACTGTGTGAAAGCATTTTGTACTGCCTCCTGGGCGTCAAAGAGAGTATTATCATGGTATTATTTTGGTAAAATCATAGATTGTATGATTCCTACGTAATGGTACAGTTACATCCTACATTTATGCATCCTTATGTCTAATATATTTATATGATCAATTAATTGACGTCTTGGACATAAAACTGCTACTACAATAATATATATAACTAGGTAAAAGCTTTTTCTGGTGGCCAAATAACCGGTTTTTGTTTGTTTTCCTATTATTTACAGTGTAAAAATTTTAGGTAGGTAACAAAATGTTCAATAATTAAATGTATTTACAATAAATCCGTTACTTTATCGTAATTAACTTCAACGATTTTTATTTCCTATAAAACTATTCGCAGATCTTTTGGATATTTGGCGTAGCGATGGTATATTCTTACAGGACTACTATTTCTTTTCTCCTCCATGTGTACGGTATACGGCTATAGAGTATGATAGCCGAATTTCGCAGTAAGGTTCTCCACGGCTGTAGCACTGTAGTAATCAATAGAAACAGAGTAATGTAACAAAGAGTGAGATTTTTCTTATTTTATCTATCTATCCAGAAGTTTCCTTATTTACGTAACGTCCTTCGTTACGCATCACAGCCGCGGGTAGATAAAGAGTTACAGAAAAATCAACTATCCAACAATCCTACCAGAAATCACTCGTAAAATTAAGAGCGCTATCAATAGTATCGACCTATTCTTATGACTATCGATAGCAAGAATTGCATCAATGGTATCGATACTATCGTCATTATTTTGCTATCGATTACGATACTATCGAGTTATAAATTTACGTCTGCTTAAGGGTTTCAGAAATAAGACTGTTTAGTGTAATTGTAGTGAGCCCTTCTTTTAATATTTATGATCTTTGTATTATATATGTATGTCTACCCGTTACCCTAGTAGGGGAAACCGAGAGAATTGTGACAGAGGAGATTTGTGACAAAGACGATTTCTCGGAATCTATGACCATTAGCGAGCTGAAAATAGCCCTTGTTTGTTCCCTTCCTTGAGAGATGTTTCTACAGCATGCAGTTGTGAGTGTGACGTTTCGATGCAAAAAACAAGAAAAGTAAGAATTTTCCTAATATTTTGATTGCAATTATCATGTCGTATTGCGTTTATGTGGTACTGATAGTTTTTCTTACATTGTATAGATTTTCGAGTTTCAAGAGCAAGCATTGATGTTTTTGTTTGCATCTTGTTTTGAAATAAATTTTTAAATTGACAGTTCGACAGACTTTTTGCACCTAGGCGAGTTGTGCCAGACGCTCACAACTCTGTCACAACTCACCTATTTCATTTTATTTTACTGCTATATTAATTCAACATATTTACCTTATACTCACTTATGTGTATCCTATGTGAACAGAATCAGCAGCGGGAGGCGTGGTTGCGTTAAAATCTATGGTGGCTGTTGGTAGTGGTACTAAATACGTAGTGATTAAGTACATACTTTTGGACTTAATGTTTTCTGATGCTGAAGCTGTATCGAGGATACCGCTAAGTGGCTTGCTTGATAATTTCCAATCGTTTAAAGTAACAAGTACAATCCGTGTTGTCAACTTGAGTATACGTACGAAATAATTAAAATATATGAAGAGTTCTTGTCTTAGTAAAAATGTTAATAAAGTTAAACTAAAATGATTAATCTTCAGCTGTTTAACCTAATTTATGTGCTCTTATTTAAAAAACGCTTAATCTTATATCGTGTTTAATAAGTGTGTGTGGCAGAACTTCGTGTGGCGGAAGGCGATGCAAGCTAATTGTAATTTACTGTCAGAAGATGCTGGTAATTAATGTATTTAAATGATCTCTGGGAGGCAGGAGTAAAGTTCATTAAATATCATTCATTTAGAGAATTGGGCAATTGTCACATAACGTATGAAGAAATTTAACACCGTGCCCGTCCAGATTGAATGGATTGCTAAATTCTCTCCCACTAACCCCTGTCATCAGATCCTAGCGATCTGTTACCACTCACGCCACACATTTTCTCATTGGTTAGTCGTTTATTTCATTGCCGACAACCAATTATGAAGATAGTACCACAACGGCAAAAGGACTTATCGACCTTCGGGCGACCTTCTTCGATAATTCGTCTGCCAAACTTAATTTTGGTGCGCGGGGCATCGGCCCCGCCTTGCCAACCCACCTGACAGTAATGCTCGTTAAAGACTTATGTGCGAGTTAGTCGTCATGTCGGTGATTGAGACGGCGACTACGTTGAAATACAGACGACAAAATACCTATTTGTCACCTGGTGCTCTACAAAGTGAAAAGCGCTGCAAGTTATAGCGTTTTCAGCATGTAGTGCCAATGCAGAGCTGCGTTTGCGGCATACTCTATATTATAATTCATGGATCCTTTCGGCGAGATAACCTCGTAGTAGTTGACTGCTGCTCCATGTATACTAATTCATGAAACTCTTGATTAATACATGTTAGTTAACAGGGATGTTGTTTGAAAGATTAATTTTAATGACATTTTAAACTTCGACAGTAATTATGTATGATGAAAAAAAATCAATAAGATTAGTATATTTCCGTGCAGAATGATACTTCACTGTTTATAGATATTTTTGAAGAAATATTTAATGTTACATTTATCTTTATTTGCTAATTGTCCAACACTACTTTCTCGTGATACGTTCATCTTTTACTTTAAATATAGAATGGAGAAAACAGAAAATAAAAAAGATTAATAAAAAATTAATACAAAAAACACATTTGTAATTTTGTTATATTTGAAAAAATATACAAAAAAATCAATATTACAATCAATTTGTTCTGTACAATGTTAACATAATTATGAAATACTAATAAATGCGTTAGATATAAGTGATCGATTACAAACTCCATGTCAAATAGGTAAATGTATTAACCATCCAAACATCGATAAGACAACATATGCGACCCGTATCTTCTAGCGTACAGTATATATTATACCTTATTATTAATAAACTCTAAGAGTTTGTAAGTGTATCTTATAAGGTAGATATATACAATTAAAAAGTACCTAAATATACTTAATAGATAACAGGTAGGTGCTGAGTTGCCTTTTCGCCTTAACTAATTGTGGGGGAAAACGTACAGAGACCTTAGTTCGAGTTCACGCATTCGATACTCGTTATCGAGTGCTTTACAGATTTCTATGAAGATTTGTATCGAGTATCGATGCGTAAACTCGCACTAAGGACTTAGTTAGCTACCGTTCTATAGTGATACAACACAGATATAAATAATTATACAGATTGCCGTGCCGCAGTAATATAAACTTTTAGTTTAGTTGGAAACAAGTCTATTTTATATTTTTATTAAATGTGCTTTTTTGTCCAGCTGTGGTGACAAAATAATATCATCTGTCATCCTTAAGTTGTGTTTTTTGTATAGGCATTGCATATCTCGTTAAGTTATCGATCACATGATCGTTTTCAAACACCGTAATAGCTGATTCTATATCAGAAGTGGGCTGCCCGGTTCTCCCGAGATTTTTCAGTGTTATATTCTATAAAACATGAATTAGCCTGATTAATGTAATTTGTGCCTTACAATTAAACGTCTTTTACGGCAAAGTGCAATTAGTATGAACTGTAAAAAGAAGGTTATAAAGGTACCGGTACTATTTGATCCAATAAGTGACAGTTGTGCTACACTGCATGCTGCTGTTTAGATTTTTTTTTAATTGCTTTTAGGGGGTTCAAGTTAAAATAAGCATTACGAGACTTGAAAAGTGTTGTCAATGAACGAAAATATTTTGGAGATTAGATAAGTTTTAAAAATACTTTCTGTTCGTGCGAAGGATTGTTATTAACCCTCCCAGCTAAGAAGGATCAAGTGGCAATAGTCTAACATCCAAGCTCACTAGCGGCTGATAGCGTGATGCGAGATGCGGTCGCTGGATAAAAAGAATATTTTTGTATTAGGTTCTTGTATTGGAAGGTGTTATATTGATTAAATAACAATTCAGCGCGAATGGATGCTATTCTATCCGGTTTGAAATAAAAGGCTAGTGGATACTTGCTATTACATTAGCATCGGGACGCTGAGCAGAATGAGAGTTAGGAATAAGTGGAGTGCAAAATGTGTATCTAATTGGCGTCAGTAAAGAAAAATCCTGGCTATTATTAATTTTCTTTTTTATTTAAGTGATAGGATTTGCCGACAAAACGTCCGTCCGTGCATTGTGCATTAGTGAGTGGCGATAATGAGTATGAAATCTTCAAATCGTTCGGCAATAGGAGTTCGTAATATTTAAATTTATTACAAGTACAGATAAATGATTTTAGAAAAAGATAGAAGATTATTGCACTGGACGAAAATTTATTGTCAAGATCAAAACATTTATTTTTCTCAGTCTTCTGTGATACAAATGACTTGGATGGAATTTGACTTTAATAACTCCTAAAATATTGTTAGCTTTTCGCATGTGCTATTTTGTTAATATGCGTTATAACGAGGGCTCATTTTTTTTTAATTCTTACTTATTTTAAAGAGGACATAATTTAAATCGTAAATATTGCTAAACGATATACCTAACTCTTTCTCATATACTTTAGCGTGTTGTAGAAACAATGATCTTATCTCGTGTGTGATTAGGTGGTAAATAAAATACAAAGCTGTTGCACAGAACTTATGTAAAAAGTATTATAGTAAAGAAACTGCGTTTTGTTATTCGATTCTTTCAGATGGTTATGTTTGTTAAAAAAAAGGCCGAGAAAACAAAACACTGTTCATTGAGAAACCTCTTGCAAAACATTCCCGTTTGACTGAATGACATGAATACAGTAACAAAAATCTTAATAAGCGTCGTTAGTTAATCAATGATTGGTTGTAAGAATACAAAATATGCATGTTATTTATGTATATTTCAGTATATATAGTCCGTGATTATTGACTTGTTTTAACATACATAACTTTGTTTTATAAACAAAGTCGCTTCCCGCTGTATGTCCCTATGTATGCTGAGATCTTTAAGACTACGCAAGGGATTTTGATTCGGTTTTTTTAATAGATAGTGATTCAAAAAGAAGGTTTATATGTATAATACATGCAGAATATAGTAGAGAAACACTGATAATTTTAGAGATTTCTAATGTGATGTCGTAAATAAACACATTTTATGCGCTTACATTGAAAACGCCAGCGTGCAATGTAAGCGAACCCTACGAGATAGATCAAAATAATGTACTACACCTTAAAAAGGTCCACAAAAAAAATCCACGATGGTATATGTCCGCTAATTTTCTATCTCTTAGGGATAACCCACGATATCCATTTTTTATCCTTTACTTTTTACAAGAAATAATGGCTTATTTACTAAGCGATTTTAAGCAATACAGCATTAATCCTTATTCAATTAAGTACCTTCAATACATTGTGCATTTAATATAGATCAATATGGTTCTTTGCAGCATGTAATTTAAACCAATATTTTCGAAGATATTACAGATTTAAAATGCAGGGACATAGCGGTTGCGGCGGTACCGGCCGGAGGGCTGGCGGCGTGTGACTATAAATAGCGCGTCGAAGGCCGTATGGTAAGCAGCGATCGTACGCGTTTATCGGAGCTCTCTAGCGAGGAAAATAACAATTTGTATTGTTTAATAATAAAAATGCTATGAACGTTGTATATAAAGACATTCTGTAGTATATTTAGTATCACCATTGCACCCGTGCGAAGCCGGGGTGGGTCGCTGGTTTCTAATAAGTTTTCTAAACTCACTTCAATTTAACCAAATTTGTATTCCTACATAATGCATAGTTTAGTTAGGGAACGTACCCATACTACGTGACGCACTGTTTACATTTTTATCCCCCGCCCTACTGACTAAGCATGGTATTTTGAAGACCTGAACGGGCCACGTAGTATTAGTACGTTCCCTTATATTCAATTATTAAATAAATTTAATGCGAGTTTTGTTCATATATCAAAAATAACATGTATGAAAAATATTAAGTATTGACATAAAAACCACAATTAAATATTGAAACTAAAGTAATTTGCTTATTTGTTTCATTAAAATCTTTCGTACCTATCCTGTTTGTCCAGAAACTCACATTAGGACTGGATCTTCACGCAATAACCCGTCGGAGCTTTCAACGTAGTGAAGCCAAATGTACGGATCCTTCGTCCAATCACCCAGAGATAAGTATCCAGGACTTGGACGATTTTCCCTGGGCCAAAGGAGCCATTTTACCGCTTCCAGGTGCCCAATAATCTTTGTACAATAGCAATCGCCTGAAAATTACCTATATATTAGGGGTTAAAGTATGAAATTGCCGATTTGTACTGAAAATCTATATTGTTTATTTTTTAAATTTTTAACAAATTTATTTAATCAAAATAGTTGCCATTATTATCTATACATTGCTGCCATCTAATGGGAAGGTCATTAATGCCTTTGCGATAGAATTCCGACGATCTAGACTGCACAAACTGTGTGAAAGCATTTTGTACTGCCTCCTGGGAAGAAAACTTCTTGTCACGTAGATAATTGTCCAAATCACGAAAAAAATGGTAGTCCGTTGGAGCAAGGTCTGGTGAATACGGAGGATGACGAATGGTTTCTAACTGCAGTTCCTGAAGGGTCAAAATGGTTTCTCGTGCTGTGTGAGGTCTCGCGTTGTCGTGGAGCAATAATGGTGAAGATCGATTCATGAGTCGGGGCTGTTTTACTGCTAGTTTTGTCAACATGGTTCGGAGTTCGGCACAATAGACATCTGCCGTTATTGCTTGACCAGATCGGAGAAAACTATAGTGAATAACACCATGCTGAGACCACCAAACAGTTACCATTACCTTTTTATTGGTAAGTTTTGCTTTAGGACACTGTTGTGGCATTTGACCTGGGGTCAGCCATTGCATTTTTCTTTTCCGGTTATCATAAAGAATCCACTTTTCATCACATGTTACAATTCGATCCAATATTCCTTCATTTCTGTACCGGTTCAACAAGGCAACACAAGTTTCAACACGCGTTTCTTTCTGCAGATCAGTCAAATCATGAGGCACCCATTTTTCGTATTTTTTTATTTTATTGATTTGACGCAAGTGAGTCAATATTGTGGGTAAGGTAACGTTAAACCATGCCGCTAATTCCTGGGTACTTTGACTAGGATCGGCTTCCACTATCTCTCTTAATTCATCGTTATTTACCTGTGTGGGCGGTCTTCCTCGTGGCTCGTTCTTTAAGTCGAAATTTCCATCACGAAAGCGTTTAAACCAAAATCGCACGGTGCGTTCATTAGTAGACCCCTCTCCAAACGCAGCATTGATATTGCGGGCTGTTTCTGCCGCGTTAGTTCCGCGTCGGAACTCGTATTCAAAAATAACTCGAATTTTCGCAGTATCCATCTTTCTTGTCTAAATTGAATAACAAAAACAATTGAAAGTCGATATTCAAATGTTTTACATTTTTTAAAAAAAGAACATCATAGAAACCATTTAAAAAAAGTTTCATTCGAAAACCTCAAACCATGAAGATTCTATGTCAATTCAAAGAACCTATTGCAATAAAACGGCAATTTCATACTTTAACCCCTATTATTAACGACCATGTTGGAAGACTACGAGGCAACTATTATAAAATATTATTATGGCTATAAAATTAAAACTATGGTAGTACCTTCGTTGTCCATGATTTGGTATAAAAACTGTTTATTTTATATATACAATAAAATGGTTGTTAATTGTAAAACAAAAATAAAGTTAAATAATTTACTGTTATCAAAAATGGTAGCCATTCACTACGACTACGACGTCAAAGAGAGTATTATCATGGTATTATTTTGGTAAAATCATAGATTGTATGATTCCTACGTAATGGTACAGTTACATCCTACATTTATGCATCCTTATGTCTAATATATTTATATGATCAATTAATTGACGTCTTGGACATAAAACTGCTACTACAATAATATATATAACTAGGTAAAAGCTTTTTCTGGTGGCCAAATAACCGGTTTTTGTTTGTTTTCCTATTATTTACAGTGTAAAAATTTTAGGTAGGTAACAAAATGTTCAATAATTAAATGTATTTACAATAAATCCGTTACTTTATCGTAATTAACTTCAACGATTTTTATTTCCTATAAAACTATTCGCAGATCTTTTGGATATTTGGCGTAGCGATGGTATATTCTTACAGGACTACTATTTCTTTTCTCCTCCATGTGTACGGTATACGGCTATAGAGTATGATAGCCGAATTTCGCAGTAAGGTTCTCCACGGCTGTAGCACTGTAGTAATCAATAGAAACAGAGTAATGTAACAAAGAGTGAGATTTTTCTTATTTTATCTATCTATCCAGAAGTTTCCTTATTTACGTAACGTCCTTCGTTACGCATCACAGCCGCGGGTAGATAAAGAGTTACAGAAAAATCAACTATCCAACAATCCTACCAGAAATCACTCGTAAAATTAAGAGCGCTATCAATAGTATCGACCTATTCTTATGACTATCGATAGCAAGAATTGCATCAATGGTATCGATACTATCGTCATTATTTTGCTATCGATTACGATACTATCGAGTTATAAATTTACGTCTGCTTAAGGGTTTCAGAAATAAGACTGTTTAGTGTAATTGTAGTGAGCCCTTCTTTTAATATTTATGATCTTTGTATTATATATGTATGTCTACCCGTTACCCTAGTAGGGGAAACCGAGAGAATTGTGACAGAGGAGATTTGTGACAAAGACGATTTCTCGGAATCTATGACCATTAGCGAGCTGAAAATAGCCCTTGTTTGTTCCCTTCCTTGAGAGATGTTTCTACAGCATGCAGTTGTGAGTGTGACGTTTCGATGCAAAAAACAAGAAAAGTAAGAATTTTCCTAATATTTTGATTGCAATTATCATGTCGTATTGCGTTTATGTGGTACTGATAGTTTTTCTTACATTGTATAGATTTTCGAGTTTCAAGAGCAAGCATTGATGTTTTTGTTTGCATCTTGTTTTGAAATAAATTTTTAAATTGACAGTTCGACAGACTTTTTGCACCTAGGCGAGTTGTGCCAGACGCTCACAACTCTGTCACAACTCACCTATTTCATTTTATTTTACTGCTATATTAATTCAACATATTTACCTTATACTCACTTATGTGTATCCTATGTGAACAGAATCAGCAGCGGGAGGCGTGGTTGCGTTAAAATCTATGGTGGCTGTTGGTAGTGGTACTAAATACGTAGTGATTAAGTACATACTTTTGGACTTAATGTTTTCTGATGCTGAAGCTGTATCGAGGATACCGCTAAGTGGCTTGCTTGATAATTTCCAATCGTTTAAAGTAACAAGTACAATCCGTGTTGTCAACTTGAGTATACGTACGAAATAATTAAAATATATGAAGAGTTCTTGTCTTAGTAAAAATGTTAATAAAGTTAAACTAAAATGATTAATCTTCAGCTGTTTAACCTAATTTATGTGCTCTTATTTAAAAAACGCTTAATCTTATATCGTGTTTAATAAGTGTGTGTGGCAGAACTTCGTGTGGCGGAAGGCGATGCAAGCTAATTGTAATTTACTGTCAGAAGATGCTGGTAATTAATGTATTTAAATGATCTCTGGGAGGCAGGAGTAAAGTTCATTAAATATCATTCATTTAGAGAATTGGGCAATTGTCACATAACGTATGAAGAAATTTAACACCGTGCCCGTCCAGATTGAATGGATTGCTAAATTCTCTCCCACTAACCCCTGTCATCAGATCCTAGCGATCTGTTACCACTCACGCCACACATTTTCTCATTGGTTAGTCGTTTATTTCATTGCCGACAACCAATTATGAAGATAGTACCACAACGGCAAAAGGACTTATCGACCTTCGGGCGACCTTCTTCGATAATTCGTCTGCCAAACTTAATTTTGGTGCGCGGGGCATCGGCCCCGCCTTGCCAACCCACCTGACAGTAATGCTCGTTAAAGACTTATGTGCGAGTTAGTCGTCATGTCGGTGATTGAGACGGCGACTACGTTGAAATACAGACGACAAAATACCTATTTGTCACCTGGTGCTCTACAAAGTGAAAAGCGCTGCAAGTTATAGCGTTTTCAGCATGTAGTGCCAATGCAGAGCTGCGTTTGCGGCATACTCTATATTATAATTCATGGATCCTTTCGGCGAGATAACCTCGTAGTAGTTGACTGCTGCTCCATGTATACTAATTCATGAAACTCTTGATTAATACATGTTAGTTAACAGGGATGTTGTTTGAAAGATTAATTTTAATGACATTTTAAACTTCGACAGTAATTATGTATGATGAAAAAAAATCAATAAGATTAGTATATTTCCGTGCAGAATGATACTTCACTGTTTATAGATATTTTTGAAGAAATATTTAATGTTACATTTATCTTTATTTGCTAATTGTCCAACACTACTTTCTCGTGATACGTTCATCTTTTACTTTAAATATAGAATGGAGAAAACAGAAAATAAAAAAGATTAATAAAAAATTAATACAAAAAACACATTTGTAATTTTGTTATATTTGAAAAAATATACAAAAAAATCAATATTACAATCAATTTGTTCTGTACAATGTTAACATAATTATGAAATACTAATAAATGCGTTAGATATAAGTGATCGATTACAAACTCCATGTCAAATAGGTAAATGTATTAACCATCCAAACATCGATAAGACAACATATGCGACCCGTATCTTCTAGCGTACAGTATATATTATACCTTATTATTAATAAACTCTAAGAGTTTGTAAGTGTATCTTATAAGGTAGATATATACAATTAAAAAGTACCTAAATATACTTAATAGATAACAGGTAGGTGCTGAGTTGCCTTTTCGCCTTAACTAATTGTGGGGGAAAACGTACAGAGACCTTAGTTCGAGTTCACGCATTCGATACTCGTTATCGAGTGCTTTACAGATTTCTATGAAGATTTGTATCGAGTATCGATGCGTAAACTCGCACTAAGGACTTAGTTAGCTACCGTTCTATAGTGATACAACACAGATATAAATAATTATACAGATTGCCGTGCCGCAGTAATATAAACTTTTAGTTTAGTTGGAAACAAGTCTATTTTATATTTTTATTAAATGTGCTTTTTTGTCCAGCTGTGGTGACAAAATAATATCATCTGTCATCCTTAAGTTGTGTTTTTTGTATAGGCATTGCATATCTCGTTAAGTTATCGATCACATGATCGTTTTCAAACACCGTAATAGCTGATTCTATATCAGAAGTGGGCTGCCCGGTTCTCCCGAGATTTTTCAGTGTTATATTCTATAAAACATGAATTAGCCTGATTAATGTAATTTGTGCCTTACAATTAAACGTCTTTTACGGCAAAGTGCAATTAGTATGAACTGTAAAAAGAAGGTTATAAAGGTACCGGTACTATTTGATCCAATAAGTGACAGTTGTGCTACACTGCATGCTGCTGTTTAGATTTTTTTTTAATTGCTTTTAGGGGGTTCAAGTTAAAATAAGCATTACGAGACTTGAAAAGTGTTGTCAATGAACGAAAATATTTTGGAGATTAGATAAGTTTTAAAAATACTTTCTGTTCGTGCGAAGGATTGTTATTAACCCTCCCAGCTAAGAAGGATCAAGTGGCAATAGTCTAACATCCAAGCTCACTAGCGGCTGATAGCGTGATGCGAGATGCGGTCGCTGGATAAAAAGAATATTTTTGTATTAGGTTCTTGTATTGGAAGGTGTTATATTGATTAAATAACAATTCAGCGCGAATGGATGCTATTCTATCCGGTTTGAAATAAAAGGCTAGTGGATACTTGCTATTACATTAGCATCGGGACGCTGAGCAGAATGAGAGTTAGGAATAAGTGGAGTGCAAAATGTGTATCTAATTGGCGTCAGTAAAGAAAAATCCTGGCTATTATTAATTTTCTTTTTTATTTAAGTGATAGGATTTGCCGACAAAACGTCCGTCCGTGCATTGTGCATTAGTGAGTGGCGATAATGAGTATGAAATCTTCAAATCGTTCGGCAATAGGAGTTCGTAATATTTAAATTTATTACAAGTACAGATAAATGATTTTAGAAAAAGATAGAAGATTATTGCACTGGACGAAAATTTATTGTCAAGATCAAAACATTTATTTTTCTCAGTCTTCTGTGATACAAATGACTTGGATGGAATTTGACTTTAATAACTCCTAAAATATTGTTAGCTTTTCGCATGTGCTATTTTGTTAATATGCGTTATAACGAGGGCTCATTTTTTTTTAATTCTTACTTATTTTAAAGAGGACATAATTTAAATCGTAAATATTGCTAAACGATATACCTAACTCTTTCTCATATACTTTAGCGTGTTGTAGAAACAATGATCTTATCTCGTGTGTGATTAGGTGGTAAATAAAATACAAAGCTGTTGCACAGAACTTATGTAAAAAGTATTATAGTAAAGAAACTGCGTTTTGTTATTCGATTCTTTCAGATGGTTATGTTTGTTAAAAAAAAGGCCGAGAAAACAAAACACTGTTCATTGAGAAACCTCTTGCAAAACATTCCCGTTTGACTGAATGACATGAATACAGTAACAAAAATCTTAATAAGCGTCGTTAGTTAATCAATGATTGGTTGTAAGAATACAAAATATGCATGTTATTTATGTATATTTCAGTATATATAGTCCGTGATTATTGACTTGTTTTAACATACATAACTTTGTTTTATAAACAAAGTCGCTTCCCGCTGTATGTCCCTATGTATGCTGAGATCTTTAAGACTACGCAAGGGATTTTGATTCGGTTTTTTTAATAGATAGTGATTCAAAAAGAAGGTTTATATGTATAATACATGCAGAATATAGTAGAGAAACACTGATAATTTTAGAGATTTCTAATGTGATGTCGTAAATAAACACATTTTATGCGCTTACATTGAAAACGCCAGCGTGCAATGTAAGCGAACCCTACGAGATAGATCAAAATAATGTACTACACCTTAAAAAGGTCCACAAAAAAAATCCACGATGGTATATGTCCGCTAATTTTCTATCTCTTAGGGATAACCCACGATATCCATTTTTTATCCTTTACTTTTTACAAGAAATAATGGCTTATTTACTAAGCGATTTTAAGCAATACAGCATTAATCCTTATTCAATTAAGTACCTTCAATACATTGTGCATTTAATATAGATCAATATGGTTCTTTGCAGCATGTAATTTAAACCAATATTTTCGAAGATATTACAGATTTAAAATGCAGGGACATAGCGGTTGCGGCGGTACCGGCCGGAGGGCTGGCGGCGTGTGACTATAAATAGCGCGTCGAAGGCCGTATGGTAAGCAGCGATCGTACGCGTTTATCGGAGCTCTCTAGCGAGGAAAATAACAATTTGTATTGTTTAATAATAAAAATGCTATGAACGTTGTATATAAAGACATTCTGTAGTATATTTAGTATCACCATTGCACCCGTGCGAAGCCGGGGTGGGTCGCTGGTTTCTAATAAGTTTTCTAAACTCACTTCAATTTAACCAAATTTGTATTCCTACATAATGCATAGTTTAGTTAGGGAACGTACCCATACTACGTGACGCACTGTTTACATTTTTATCCCCCGCCCTACTGACTAAGCATGGTATTTTGAAGACCTGAACGGGCCACGTAGTATTAGTACGTTCCCTTATATTCAATTATTAAATAAATTTAATGCGAGTTTTGTTTTATTTTGCACCCGAAAAATAATTTACTTTTCTAACATTGTGCCATGTTAGAAAAATCTATATTACGTGCCTACCGGTTAAGAGTCAAAACTAAATATCTGAAAACTGTTTACATATAACGTTTATTCATTTGGTATTGTTAATTTATGTTGGCTTTTAATCTTCATTACAATAATCCATGGTTACATAAACTATAACTACCATCGTTAAATATTCACATCCAAACATCGATTACAGTTATGATATTTGTAACAATAAAACACACGACTGGACTTTAATATTATCCTACTTACAAATGCAGCCTCTATACGATTGTAAATATCGATAATCTTAATTAAAATTATTACAATAGAAACACTATTTAAATTTTAATCTAATCAGGTATTAGAAACTTATTTCACTAGAATTCAATATGAAATTACGCATTATATAAAGCTTACCAGTGAAAAATAGTAAAGAAATGACGCTGAAGAATTCGAACTTTACATTTAAACGACATACTTTTTGCTTTTAAATATTCGGGGGTCAGAATTATCGACTTTTATAAATACAATAATTAAGATGCAAATGATATATATATATATAACATATAATAATATATAATACAGCAACACAGTATGTACGTAAATAATAGTAAATAGTAGTATATTGATTTTAGACATCGGTAACAAGTGTGGTTAGGCTCTCAGCGTCTTGGGATTTGTGAAGCAAGCCAGACTCAATTATCACAGCCCAAACACTAACACTTACTGCTGGTAGTCTGAGATCATACACATTGGAGTTCTGTTCTGTTCATTTTGTCCTTTGAAACGATACGTATCGCTTTCATCGCACTGTCTGATATTTTTAACTGTTGATGTACAAGACAATTCATAAGCATTTTCTATAACTACTTTATCTAACTATAACATCAAAAACTTGTACAATAAGCATAAAGATTCTTCGACTATGGCACAGATTAGGAATACATGTACATAATTACTGTTCACATCTAACTACATGTAAAATCATTTTGCAAAACACGACAGCTACTATAATTCTATACATACCGGAGTAAAAAAGATGTTGATTCATTCGCCATTATGTATAGTGGTCAAAGTTTAAGCGCAGCTAAATTAAAATAACATTGTGTCTTATCTAACCGTAACAAACACGTCTGCTAGTAGTATAAAACCATCTCCAACTTTGGGTCAACCAATAAGGAATGTTAAGACTGTCCATCGCTTAACTCCACACGTCAACATTTTTCGTTCAACGCGCAATATTTATCTAGGAACATAAAATAAAATTGACAAAACTCCAACTTGTGCAATAAATACATTTCGCATTTCTGGAATTTATCAACTTGAAACAATATTTAGATTTATACTCATTTAATAGTAATCTAATGGTCTAGAATAGATCAACCATGATAATTCATACTAATAAAATTGCTTGTATTGTTACAAGCTGAAAAATTCCAACTTACATACCTTAGAGTATACCTTTTCAAAATAGCACCGCCTTTAAATTTTTTTATAAATTAATTATTATTATTATTTCTATTTTGCTTTTTAATTTATTGTATAATTTATGGAATTGGTCAATCGTTACGTGTTAAACACAATAACTATAAATAATATACGTTGCTGAGAATCGTATATTCCAATAATGAATACCCATTCTTATTTTCAGAGAGCATAAATTATTTTAAATGGATTTTAGTGTGTGAAGTGCGCTTTAATACGATTCATAACGAATGAAAAATTCGTTGAAACCATTACAACTAAGGCTTTAGGTCGCCAGGCTCATATTCGAACGGATTTCTTCACACTAAAGTCCAAAAGCTCACCCCTACTCTTTTTCTAAAGCTTTCCACATATGCCATATCCGATGTTGCACCTCATCATAGTTCTATGAAACTAACGAGCAGATTTCTCAATGTATCCATCGAATCACGATCGCTTAATTCGGCAGAATAGACAATAGAAAATATATAATACCGTGCGGAAAACACCAGTTAAAGTAAACTAGAAATAATTTGCATCTATGACATTGAGGAGTTTTATTTTTTATTCATCCACCTCTATAATTAATGTCATGCCTGAAGTAGTATAGGATATGATAGATGTTCGAAGACCCAAATTTAAAGGTGGCATATCACATAATCTGAGCCTGTTATGTTCTGCTGAATTTAACGATCTGACTTCGAATTGTGCTAATTTCACATCAAATTATAAACCAGCTTAAAATATCTAATAATCGTCAAAATTCACGATAAGACATCTTACTACTCAGTTTTTTAAAGCTGCACACAGTACCTACTTAATTTAAAGAAAAAAAATATTACGTAGGTCCGAAGATCTTAAAGTCGGAGACTTGTATGTGATCGGGGTTGGTACGTCGGGCGTGGTTCAGACGGTAGGTTGTGCTTGGGAGTGTGATGACAGATGCGTGGATTCGCTTCGTCGCGGTGGCGCTGGTGGTGGCCGCTTTTTTATGGGCTTAGGTTCTTCTCGTCGCGGTTGGGTTTCCCGTCCAAACACATTTTCGTAAAAAGGATCCTCAACACCCCCGCCATAATGCTCTTGTATCCACATGGATACGCTGGTCTCCTTATAATCCTGTGTCAGTGGATACTCTCGAAAACCTAGCACTTCGTGAGGAGTCGTGGCTGGCTCCAACTTGCACTTCTGTGCAACTTGCCATTTCTTTCTCATCACCCTTTGTAAATCTTTTAGAAATTCTTTCGGTGGGTTGCTATTGGAGTCTGCCAATTTTTTAGGTGACGATAGACGTGTGCTCTCGTTCCGTTTCGGTGGCGGTGGTTTTCGAGGTGACGGCGGAGGTTGATCTTTAAGGTTGAAACTTATTTTCTTATTTTTCTTAGGATCGTCATTTTTTGTAGGAAGGTCGTCCGCGAATATAACTTTTTTTATTGATGCTGTACGTTCTTTTGCTGGTTCACTAGTAAGTTTCTTTTGGATAGAAGGACTTCCGTTACTCATTTTTTTATTCTGAAGCTCAACAAGACACGCTCCATATGCAGGATTTTGACCGTGAATGCTTTTATCGGAGTGAAGTGATGATGTCCGTGACGCTTCGGAGTTGACGCTGTCCAGGGATGGTTGTCTAGGAAATGTGCGGCTCGGATCGGAGTTACGATTGCTGACTCTGACATTTGCTTGCGATTGTCCGGCACGCGCCGCTTGTTCTAGTTGCTGAGCGGTTAATTGGTTGACTATGTCGTGAACTCTGCCAGAATGGGCTTCCATTGTATGTTCAGGAGGCGGTGGTGGCAGACTGAGCTGCGAGCCACAGAGTTCCTCCATTGTTTCTAGCGGCGGAGGCGGGGGTGGAAGGGAATCCAGACTTAAAGTAGAACTAAACATACCATCAGGCACATCTTCACTGGGAGGTGGCGGAAGCGGTAAATCTTGTAGGGCCTGTAAGGGTTCGGACAGCGGTTGGACTTTTTCGTATATTGTGGTGTAGCCGTACAATGTAGAAGTGTTATCTGTATTGCTGCGATTTGTTTCTCTAGGAATGCTTTCGTAATGACCGTATGACGGCGATGGTGGATTTGGTAGCGTCGGGCTACCGGATGTTCGGGGAGTTGTCGTACTATATATTACCGAGTCGGTATTTTCTGAAAAAAAAAGACTTACGAGTTAAAAAAGATAATTAAAACAATCGAAATTATTAATAATGTAACATAACTTAAGATTCTTCTTCTTTTCATGATACCATTTTAACGGGCTCTTTGAATCATGCATTATGCAAGATGAATGATTTTTTTAACACCTTAGCTGCGGCAAATAAATTACTTTCACTTTCATCACAACGAACTTTCCTACAGTGCGTGGCAGGTCTTTTTAGACCCACCAACACTAGGGAAGCATAAAGCGCTATAACTTTCCGAAAACATAGTGTATACAATTTTTATTTTACTGTTAAAATGACCTAAAACCTAATTTCCTGACGTTCGTTTCGACCCTGGACACACGTACACGAAATGAGAAATGAACCAAGGAAAGTGGCGGGCCGATAACGACCTGAACCGCACTCGAAAGTATTTTTTGTAGTGATGGGTCAGACAACAATTAGGGGTATTCGAAAAAACAGAACTATCATAAAGAAATACAAATAAAAAAATATTTTAGTGCCTCTCTTAAAAATATGTCATGCAAAGGTTTTGGTTGCATTTTCTGCACCATTTTATAGTTTTTTTGCACTTTTTTGCTAGGGTACTCTCCAAGGTTTTTGCAAGTTAATTTTTCCGTTTGGAGCCAATCTCGAAGACAAAATCATTGTCCTTGATTTGTTTGATTTTCGGAAATGAAATGTTTTTTTATTCCGTGTGATTTTATCTACCATATGAGTTCTACCACACTATTCACTGTTAGGAACTAATGAATAGGCTATGATGAATAGTGCAATTTAATAGCTGCCATTGTTGTTATCGATAATGAACGACATGTCAACTAGACAGCACGACACTAACTAGCGTATCGACGTTTGCGTGCGCGTTCTGTGCGGCGGCGGGCGGGTCGACGGCGGCCTGTTAAGGTGTCAAGCCGAAATAGGCGCCGAGCGGGCCGAAAAGGGTCTGTCATGATGTTTTGATGCGTAATTTCTACAATTTCGACCACAAGCCGAAGTATGTTTTTATGTATTAACTATTACGATTACCTAAGACAATCGTTCCGCACCAGCGGAATAACTTTTGGTATGCGCACCAAACGAAATGTACCTGTTCCGTACTGAAAGTGTTAAAGTAATTAGCATTAACACTTTGGATGTGTGTATATATATAGGTATGGTAGGTAAGTTAACATACCTATAGTGTGATGCCTCTTGAGCGTGGAGTCGTCGCGTGCGGGCCGCGGTCGGCGGGTTAGAGTGCCGCCGTCACCGCCCCCTTCGTCCTCACCCTCGCCTTCTCCTCCCTTCTCTACCATTTCTTTCAGCTGCCGTGTCATCCATGTTAACGGAATGTTAGGCTTCATCGAAGGTTTGCGTTTAATGGTTCCTGAAAACAATTTTGTACATGATTATGTATTTGCTGATTAGCAAAAAGCTTAATTTTCTTACGAAAACCTAATCTTTAGGTTGATTTATGAAATATGAAAATATTGTATAGGTGTACCAGGTCACGTATCACGTTTCTTTTAACACCTGGTCTGGAGAAAAAAACATTTACCTAGCTTGTTTTCAAGGTTTAAATTTTAGTAATAGTAATTCATATGAAGAGTTTGATTTTTTCCTTGAGTTGTCCAAAAAGCATTCTAATCCCACGACAGATACTGTACATAGACCTAGATAGCTGGAATGTTGGAAGTATTTCCGTGCTTAGATCCAGCCGACTTGCGACAGGGTGACATACCTACTTAATTATAGGTGAGAACGGCAACACGCTTTCCCGTATATGTTTAAGCGCTTTGGCGCGTTCAATCATCTGCATATTTGCTACCTCAACTCGAAAGGGTTTTTTCGTCCCTGGGCTAACATTAAAGGCCAAGTGAAGTCAGCTATTCCGACTAATGTTGATAAAACCATGAATGTCAAAACAATTGTTCTGATTGTCAGAATTTGTTCCAATAAAGTTAACTGAATTGATAATTTGATTGTTTCTTGGCAAAGGGGAGCACCAATTTATAATGGGAGCATCCATTATAAATATTTCTTGCTATGATTACTAGTTCACACAAAAAGGATCACGCCGGTAACACGCCGACTACGCCACCGCCGCCGGTTCAAATAAAAACTTTCTTGTTTCGGGGGACAACAAAGTTATAATTAAAATAATTATAATAGGGGTTAAAGTATGAAATTGCCGTTTTATTGCAATAGGTTCTTTGAATTGACATAGAATCTTCATGGTTTGAGGTTTTCGAATGAAACTTTTTTTAAATGGTTTCTATGATGTTCTTTTTTTAAAAAATGTAAAACATTTGAATATCGACTTTCAATTGTTTTTGTTATTCAATTTAGACAAGAAAGATGGATACTGCGAAAATTCGAGTTATTTTTGAATACGAGTTCCGACGCGGAACTAACGCGGCAGAAACAGCCCGCAATATCAATGCTGCGTTTGGAGAGGGGTCTTCTAATGAACGCACCGTGCGATTTTGGTTTAAACGCTTTCGTGATGGAAATTTCGACTTAAAGAACGAGCCACGAGGAAGACCGCCCACACAGGTAAATAACGATGAATTAAGAGAGATAGTGGAAGCCGATCCTAGTCAAAGTACCCAGGAATTAGCGGCATGGTTTAACGTTACCTTACCCACAATATTGACTCACTTGCGTCAAATCAATAAAATAAAAAAATACGAAAAATGGGTGCCTCATGATTTGACTGATCTGCAGAAAGAAACGCGTGTTGAAACTTGTGTTGCCTTGTTGAACCGGTACAGAAATGAAGGAATATTGGATCGAATTGTAACATGTGATGAAAAGTGGATTCTTTATGATAACCGGAAAAGAAAAATGCAATGGCTGACCCCAGGTCAAATGCCACAACAGTGTCCTAAAGCAAAACTTACCAATAAAAAGGTAATGGTAACTGTTTGGTGGTCTCAGCATGGTGTTATTCACTATAGTTTTCTCCGATCTGGTCAAGCAATAACGGCAGATGTCTATTGTGCCGAACTCCGAACCATGTTGACAAAACTAGCAGTAAAACAGCCCCGACTCATGAATCGATCTTCACCATTATTGCTCCACGACAACGCGAGACCTCACACAGCACGAGAAACCATTTTGACC
Organism: Calamotropha paludella; assembly: GCA_927399485.1. Classification (NCBI taxonomy): domain Eukaryota; kingdom Metazoa; phylum Arthropoda; class Insecta; order Lepidoptera; family Crambidae; genus Calamotropha; species Calamotropha paludella. The sequence goes on from OV656803.1 coordinate 31,042,427, forward strand.
CTTCAGGAACTGCAGTTAGAAACCATTCGTCATCCTCCGTATTCACCAGACCTTGCTCCAACGGACTACCATTTTTTTCGTGATTTGGACAATTATCTACGTGACAAGAAGTTTTCTTCCCAGGAGGCAGTACAAAATGCTTTCACACAGTTTGTGCAGTCTAGATCGTCGGAATTCTATCGCAAAGGCATTAATGACCTTCCCATTAGATGGCAGCAATGTATAGATAATAATGGCAACTATTTTGATTAAATAAATTTGTTAAAAATTTAAAAAATAAACAATATAGATTTTCAGTACAAATCGGCAATTTCATACTTTAACCCCTAATATTATCGTCTTTTATTACTTACTTTCAGTGTTTAACTATTGATCTATTTTTATTTAAGTTTTTTTTTACGCTTATTAAACTTATGTTTAGGTAGGAGGTGTTATCCTATTTCAAAATATAGGTACCAATTGTGTTTTACCATAGTAATGTTAGGTATTTGTTACAGAAAGTCTGTAGGTACTTATTTTTGTAACTGTTAGTAGAAATGTAAAGAATACAATGTTATTATTACTCATTTTACGTTATCGAAAAATAAAGTTGTTTAATTTTAATGTTATATATAACAAAGCATGTCTATTTTTTATAAAACAATTTGTCTAATAGTAATGACGATAAGAACTACTTAGTTAAGAACTTACCCATAGGAAACTCGCAATCAAATGCGCTCTCCGACGCCGTCCCGCCATCGGATAAGCATCCGCTCGAGCTTGACGATGATGCGCGCGAGTGTCTGTTATAACATGAAGATATAATAAGCAAACCGCATTGAAACAATATTTAAAACTTACACGATATTAAGCACAACATATTTTATAGTTTAATTAAATACATTTTGACTCGTCATGTGTCTAAATATGTTCGATTAGCTTCACGTAGCAGGTTAGCGTGTTTATACAGCTCGCAAATCATTCGCAAATAAAACAGCAAATATCGCAATGAATCAGTGTTAGAGTAGAAAGTTACCGTTGTTATAAAAAAGGACCGTACACGTATGAAGATAAAAGATGTGTAGAAGTATGGAATTGTAAACAAGTTGTAATAGATGTAGAAATAGACGTCAAGGTATAAAAGGAATGAACATTTTAAATGATACATAGGTGAAATTGTCAAATTTTCACATAAATGGGGTGGACTTCAGATAGGCGTGGGCAAACTTTGTTTCATATGCAACTAGGATTAGGTACTGTCCACAGACGCTTAATCTTGGTCAACCTCTATTAGCAATGTAAAATTTGCTCTATGCTAATTGAATTTAAAATTCAACGCATAGTTCTTAATATCATTAAAATATATAAGTTCCAGATTCAGATATGGTCCAAAGGACCGTTTGCCCTTCCCTGGATAAGAATAAGTGTCAAAAACTGCATTGTCTTAATGTGCTTACAAGTTATGCTTTGTTATAGTGGAACTCCCACATTTTTTTTGTTTCACTTCGCCTATGCACAGTTAGTTTGCCAAGCCAACGCATCAATACCAATAAATACATCACCTGGACCATTAAAAAAGGAGTTCGCAAGGCAAAATGATTTAATGACATAAGTTTTTGTAACAGAACAAAATCATTACTTCAGAAACTTGGTTTAAAATAATGAAATAGATAAGTTGCATGCTATAGGGCTGGTAAACAATGAAAAGTAGCTAAAATAAGTGAAAATTTGGTTTTTTATGCTAGGAAAAATTACTGTTCGTTTGTTTCTTTAATTAGTATCGGTCGGTAAAGTTGACAGCTTATCAACTAACCACAAAGTAAGAATAATAATACGTTCATAATTGCCAAAAAATATAGAAGAAAGTACACAACATACGGCTAAATAGCAAACTAGGAATTAAATACTATTTTTAGGAAGGGTTCTTTATTATCAAAAAGCACGCAAATGTAATCTATAAGATATAGATGTTATTGGTTTCCATATTTTTACACGACAAAAGTATAAAACTTTGTATTTTTTAATATAAGATACACACCTGCCGCTACTGATGTCAGAGTTGGCGACACTACTAGCAGTCGACTGCGCTGGACTGCTCACCCCAGTTGTCACGTTGCCGTTCGCCTTAGTAGGAATTGAAGTTATCTGTATACACAATATTAACACATCACCATCCTCCTTTTTTGTCCGCACTGCTGGGACAGCTCGTTTTCATGACAAAGACGCTATTAAGAAACTGTAATCCACCTAATGGAGATTGGTGGATTACTCAATGACTTAAGGAGTCAGATAACCGGAATTCTCAGAGGATGTGAAGTTATCTAAATTTCCAATAAAAAATATTAAAACTGCTGAACCTCCGATGTCGTAGATCGGAAGCACTTACAACCTTGGTGTTCTTTTAGAGTCTACTTTAAAATAGGATAAATAGATAATTTTGTTTAGGTGGACGTGTTTTTGCCTGTACATAATAATATATTTCATCACATACTTAATATTCGAGTCTCGGAATGGACACAAGTTTGTGTGATGAAAACGTAATTTTTATCTGAGTTTTGGGTGTTTTGTCTACATATATATGTCTATGAATATAACTTGTTTCTGTACGTTACGTATATTATTATCCGTTATCGTAGTATCTATAATACAAGGCTTATAGAATTTACTTTGGGTTGGCCTAATTGGTGTATAGTTAAAAATATTATGTAGCTTGCACTTACTGAACATGACCGCGCATGCGCGAGGTGGTCTAAGTCTTCTTGAGTTAACTCTTCGACTAATGAACGATAATTTTCTAACAGCTGCCTTCCATGCTGGAAATTGATTAAAAAAATACTGATTATTGAAACTTCAATGTATTTAAATATTAAATGTAAGTAATCATTTTTAAAACACTAACAATGTGAAATAGATGTTAAATGCAAAAACACATAAATTATTACATTAGGGTAGCTAATAATGAACTTATTGGTGTGTTTAATTTAGTTATGAATAACGAACAGTCAACAGTAAACCAACGACCCTAAAAATTAAAAAAAAATCTTCAATATATTTCCAACTTTAGATCTAATAAATGAGTTTATTGGGATTTTAGTTTGTGGTATCTTGGTGTGCCGTTGACCATACTTTATAGTACAGTTTTATTTCTTTTTACAGTTATTCTTTTATTGTTAACATATTTTTAATAAAATCTATACCTTGGCTATTCGTATGGCGGTGATCCATCGCTCTAAAGTGCGCTGGTCATCGGCGCAGAGAAACTTTATAAATTTAACACTCTTTGGTTGCTGCAATCTCGGGTGTTTGATGGCAAAGCAATAGTCCGTCGGAGACTTGTACTTCTTCTTCCAATTCAACCCTAAGTATACTTCGTTAGTATCGAAAGTTGCCAAGCATACTAGCTCCTTTAATGTCTTCACTTTGTCCTTCGGCGAGTAGTATAACCCTAACGATGAAACAAATCAAAGAAATTGTAGATTTGCAGGCCAAATAAAGCTTTATAAACCAAAAAATTCGCTCGAGCATTTTCGCTTCGCAACAGTACAAGTACAGTGTGGCCACACATAGCATAGGTTTTTTTTATCAGATTACTAACCTGAAGGTCGAAGGACGAAGTGGAATTTCTTCCATCCTCTTTTGGCATCACTCTTTAAATACAAAGGGCCTTCTATCGGTGGAACCGGGTGTCCGGATATTGAAGGTACGGTGCTCGTGGTCCCGCCACTTTGACCAAAGAATTCTTCTAATATAACTTGTCGCGAATGTTCGTCGTGTTCACTGGACCACCCTATAATATACGAGAGTATTTTAAAACACAAAATCTTTAAAACAATTGACAGCATGTCCCTTTTATGATACCAATTGTTTGGTGATTAAGTAAAAATATTGAGTAGAAAATTTTATTCTTTATCGCTAAATTTGAATCAGTTTATATAAATGTATATTCAAGTAATTAATTTTTTGACTTCCTGCTAATACCTTCCGCGCGCCGTCAGTCATAAACGGATTATAAACTACCAGTTGATAATATTATAAGATGTGCTACATTATGCCTTTAAATTTTGTTTTTTATTTCATATCTACAAATATCTTATATATTATTCAAAATCAAAAAATCAAAATCAAAATAACTTTATTTCATAGGCCCTTGCGGGCACTTAAAATCGTCAATTTTACAGAATCAACATAATATTCTTTTATAATAAAGATAGCCCGTGCGCTAGCGGCAAGTACATCCGCGGAGTTGATGCCGCGCATGTAATCGCCACGAGCGACCTTATTATCTTATAACTAGCCTTACTAAAAGTAAGACTTGTGAATAGACATACAATGATATTTTATGTTTTTTATATAAATATGTTTCAATTAATTTAGATTAGTGTTAACGATAAATCAGTTGCTTTTTACCTCGATCATCTTCCGTCAATAGGAATTTTTCGGGCGCTTGAAATAAAGATATTTTGTCTGGTCTTTCGGCAAATATAATTTTGTTTTTAGACTCTCTCGTCCACAGCATCAGATTGTCTACTAACATCTCGTGATCTTCATACACTCGCTCTGAAAGTATCCCAAATATTATATTTTACAATTAATGAGCAACGATAAGCCACGCTCATTCTTAAAATGTGATTACTAAAACGAGTTCTTAATATTTATTTTGTCCACTACAATAACAGTTTACGAAAACGACTTACAGAAATTTTAGGTTTCCTCCGACCTTTAAAAGATCGTATAATACTATTAATACTAACCCATATGCAAATCAAGTATGTGTTCAACTATAGCCCATTTAGGTTCCATAGTGACATGGTTTTTGTCAGCCAGTAGCCTGGTCACATAGCCGCATGTCATTTTTTCGTCGACCAATAGACTCTTAGAAGAACCATCCATTGAAAAGGCTTTAATGAACAGCTTCTTTATGTTGGCTTCTCGCATTCGTTCCAAGGCCAATTTTATTTTATCCGCTTTCAGTTGAAAACTTGCATCCTGTTAATGAAATTAGAAATGATGATTAGTGACTGGGGTGAAAATTCTGTCAAGTATATTAAATGTTCTAAGGTTACGTCATTATTAGCGTTACGTGAAATGGTAAGTTTTGGATTGTTATCGAATAAAAAAACATAGCGATCACAAGTGCTGTCGTTGTTGGTCTGGAAAAAAACAAAGTAAAAAAAGTTCCGCGAATGCTCTTTTAGCGACTGATCGTTTGAATATGTATATAGTGCATATTCAAACACGAACTGTAAGTGATAAAAAATTGAGTTTGAACATAGTTACTTACTTTTTGATTTTGGTGTAAGTTTAGTTTCAAAGCCTTGGAACTAGCACTGCTCGATGCGGAGGACTCGCTTGAAAGCATCGATACCTGAAAATAATGTTATTTATAGTTAGATTTAATCAAATAGAGTAGCATTGCTATCAACTTGAGTGGCTTTAAGTATTCTAGGTTAAAGACCTGATCTAGAAAATGACATTCGCCAAGAATCGTGAAGCATTTTGGGTTACATATTGCATATATAGTTGGTATAGCCGTTTAGACCCGGTGAGTTATTGTGTCTCTGCGCGTTGTAGGTCCAATTAATCGTTGTAATTATTATTCTCTTATTGAAATAGTAAAAATTTACTACAAAAGTGGAGTATTTTAAAAGTGGGATATACTTACAGTATCACTAAAAGCAGAGTCATTGTCTGGAGAGTCTGTGCGCGCAATGCTAGAAGCTGCATCATTGCATTCTTTGATGCAAACCGATCTTTGGTGGCAACGTTCGCTGCTTTCTTCTCTTTCTTTAGAAGCAGAAGAGTGACCTGCAGCAAGAAGATTGTATGTAGAAAGGTTTAATTGAACTGATACCCTGATACAGCCAGTAACAGCCAAGTAAAATAAGACAAATAATTAAATGCCGTAATATATTTTATTCGTATTTAGATTGTCGTTCAAATGAAGTTCTTCACAGCGACATCGATTTTTTATATAAAGTCATCTGGTCATTAATATTATAAAATAGATTTTTATTTTGCCTAAGTTTCAGACATTGGATGACGTATGTAGTGCAGTTTTGTACTGGTCGATGCTACAATTCAAAGTTTGCCAAATTATACACATATCACTAAAGTTATAAAGGTAATACTGGAGCTACCGCTTAACAGTGGACATTTTTCAATTAAGAGATTTTAAAACCAAATAACAACCAATTTTTACTATGAAAAAAAATTTGTGTTTTGTCGCAACAATGTACCTAGACAATATGTACTGAATTAAGTACAGCGTCAGTTGAATTGATATAATACTTTAATATTTGCTTTACATTAAATTTTACTTATACTTTTATGTATAAGTTGACTATACTTGAACTTAACTTTTTTAAAATATGAATAAAACTAATATATAGATAATTAAAATGATTGTATATTAATTAAATAATAGTAAAGGCGGTTTCTATATAACATGTTAATAATATATATATTTCAACGAAGCCTCATACTGATGGCAACCAACGCCATTGCCAACAATACGCAATCAAGAAAAACTTTATTCATTAATGTAATACCGTTCATACACTATTTTTCCTAATTATTCATTGAATATTATTCAACAATAACAATACAGGTATGACGGAGACTGCATTTGGTGATGATATTATGATGCAGTCATGCTGCTTACGAAGGTTTAAGTATATAATCTTATAGAATTTTGTCATTTCATAATAACGATTCGGGGATGTGCTAGTCTTTTCGCTCAGCGTCCTGATTTCATACAGGAAATTATTGCTGTCTCTATTGCGTGCTGGGTGGTTTCGAACTTTTTTATTAAAACCATAGTTAGCAGCTATGTATCTCTCTCATATGCCATCACCGGCAATTCAAAGACTTTTGACATCAGACGCTCAGTTAATTTGGCAGCATATATTCTTTAGATTTTCTTGAATACCTCAAATCCGAGCTAGATTCAACAAGTGATTTCTTTTTAATAGTTGGACTTACCCAATTGGATTGGAGGAGTCTATCCTGAATATGAGTGATGCAGGTATAAAATGAGCATTCGACATGATTTTTGTGATGTCCTTCTTCGTTATAAGACCTTTTCTTTGGGGAGCAGTACTCAAATCGAGCATTGAGTTTAGGTCTTCTAAAGTCTTATAAGAATTAGTCTATCGGCAAACTGAAGATGTGTTAGGTACTCGTTATTAATATTTATACCGTACCCATACCAATCTAGTAGCTTAAAAATATCCTCAAGCGCAGTAGTGAATAGTTTCAGAGGTATAACGATTCTTTTTTAACATTCCATCTAATTGGGATTCGAGCTCTGAGTCTATAGTCGGACCGACATGTCAATAATGAGGTAAACCTGGAGTTTACTTGGCACTTCTGGAGCGATTTCAGCACTGGCTAAATCGGATCGAACCTTCTTCTTCTTCTTCATTCAATACGGGCTGTTTCCGCAACTAGACGACTTTAAGCGCCTTATTTGAGTCTGAAGGATGTTTGCTTGTTTATCCCAGCTATCCCTGCTCTGCCAGGAACGCTCCAAGCGCCTTCACTTTGGTGAACTTCCCGGAGGCTGCCCAGAGCGAGATGCTTCGCCTGGTAGTGGGTCACTCCTTTACATTCCATTATGACATGGGTGGCTGTTTCTTCTACTTGCATGCTTCCTCTGCATAGAGGGTCGTGATACCTCAGTAAAAGAGGTGTCTGTTAAAATTCCCTTGACCAATGATGGCGCCTATTACTAGGCGTAATTCTGGTCTACTTAACTGTAGAAGGGATCTGGAGACTCAAGCATCCACCCGCGGCAGTTGCTGTAGCTAAGTTTGTAGTATTTAGATGTAATCAGTTTTTAGGACGATTTCAACAACGTTTAATATGAAATTTTATTAATCAAAGCTATACTTTATTGGTATTTCTATTTTTACAGTGGCACATGACAGACTTCGATCTGTCTTTGGCATAGGTATACATAATAATCATCATCATTGGGTAAAATATTTTTTAAGAGTTATATCTTGCTTTTAAAGTGGGTTTTAACTTTTTCTTAGCCCTCCCACGGTATGGTAAAAATATTGGTATATGGTTTGCAAAATATTAAGCTGTAAAGTGCTTGTGATAGAGCCAAGTGTCCTTCTCCAGTGTTTAAAAATTCACCGCAGTGGTAGTATCAATTCTGCTATAGATAGATATTATTTTTAAATTACACAACATAACAAATTAGTTTTGTTAGTTCGACAATCCAACTACTTAGTTTTACTGCATGCGTTTTTTTGGTCACGTTATAACGTGTGATATTTACGGCTATTAGGATGATTTTTCATACTAAGCAACTCACCAGAAGAGACCCTCGAAATCTCTTCATCATATTCAGAGTCGAGGGCACACAGCTCCCCCAAGATGGCGTCTAAGTCAGCGTCTTGTGTCTCCTCAAGGTTTGCCATAGAAAACCTGTAGGTGTCGATGCGGGGAGCCACTATCTCCAAAGGTCTCACGGAAAGAGACGCCTCGCTTGACGAATTTAAACCCTGGAATAAAAAAGTGAATACAAATTAATATCTATAATGTTCGTCTATTTTTCTTTGAATATTTAAAGAAATATCCTGCTTGCCCTTTTATGTTGATCTTATAAAACAATATAGAACTAGTCCAAGGGGACTTTTGTACCCGCTGTGTAAGAAAGGAAATGTATAAGAAAACGTGTAAAAAGTGGCAAAACTTTAGTGCCCTTCAATTCAAGGCTTGCTTGTGTACTGAGTAATCATAACAATAAATAATTTTCACATTTATATTCAAATAATAAAGCAAGTGATTATTCAGGAAAACCCTAGATTATATAAACAATGCATATGAAATTTCAATTGATTATTTACTCATTAAATTTTAAACATATATGGTAGTGACGTCCAAAAACTTAACGGACGTGTCTTCAGCTTTAATTGTTAATCCTAATCTAACACATTTAAAACGGGCCCCAAATCATGAATTATGCAGACAGTCACCCTTAATGAGTCTCAGGAAACTAATCAGAACCCATAAAAGTGTCCATAGAACATCATGAATATGAATGAGAAAGACTACAGGACGTGAGACATTAATTGTAAGTACGTATACGCACATTGTCGATCTTCTGAAATATTTACTCCATTGTCTTTTCAAACAATGAACTTGTGATTCTAATTAACGTTATGTTTATATTAAGTTCTTTTGTATGACACCACGTTGTTTTATCATAAAAAGTTTAATATGAAACGCTGTGAATTGTTCAATTTCGTTATTTTTTTTATAAGAACGAAACAGAAATTACGTAGACATAGTTAAATGAGCGAAAATCGTTATGTTGTAGGTCCAGTTGCCAGAGATACTTAAGTTTAGTAAAATAAATATACCTAAAGTATTTCAAGTATAGTTTTCTAAATGAGTATTTTTTCTTGAATAATAGGTTCTTATATTTTTACCGCACACCCATGAATGCTTTGTGATTTTGAAATTAAAGCTCAAGATTGCCTACTAAAATTATTAATTCTCTTACCTTCTAACATATTTTTTTGGAATATGATGTACCTAATAATTCAAAATACTCAAGGAGTGTACTCTATGTTCTATTGTTATTAATACTTATGATAACGAAGCTTACTAGATGAAGAAAGTGGCATTTACTTCTTAAGCGTCTTTCCTGCTTAAGCTATTAAAATAAATTATTACCACGAGCCCCACGAACAGACCACGTTCAGTTGGCAACTGGGAAAAAAAGAGTTGGACCTGAGGTCAACACCAGCAACCTTAGGAGTAAGACATTATGTATGGCGACGGAAAGTTGTGTGTGCCTGCCTGAACTAGGATGAAAAGCATTGGGGATCAGTGATATTTGCAGTGTAAACACAGTTTCGCCTTAATAGTATTTTATATATAAGGTAAGTACGTGCTGCGCGATAAAGCCACGAAAGTACTTTCAAAACGTTCTTGTTAGCGCATTATAGAAATTAGCGCCATGTAGTGGGTCTTCTTGGTGAACTTTGTTTAGAAGTATCTATAGACTAAATGGCTATAGATACTTCTAAACGAAGTTCACCACTTTTACTTTAAATAAAAATAGGTATGCAAGCAAAATAAGCTTACTTAAAATTTAACTTGTGCCTTAAACAGGCAATCGGCGAATAAAGTTGATTTTTAAATGGCGATATCTTTTTACATAAACTACACATACAACCATTCATATTTTAAGTAGCCATGTTCTGTTTTTTTTTTCTTTTCTGTTGATTCGTAATTTGATTAAAAATTACTTTAGTTAATGTAGAGCCACCAATGTTATTAATTATTCTGAAACGAGTCAACTCCGTGGTCAGCTTAAGAGTTATTAAAGTAAGTTTTTATTACCTAATAGTAATTTTTAGTATACGATAAGTTTCGAAACAAATAAATATGATTTTTATTATATTTGATGGCATTTTAATTTTAAATTACAATGTGTTATAGAAAATAATTGAATAATTGAATAATAGCACATTGTTCATTCGCTGAGAAATTGTGGACGTAGTTTCAGCAAGATTTGAAACTTAAATGTAAACTTTAAGTGAACAGATTCATATTTAATGTTGTCCTTGAAAGAATAAATAGTGAGAGCGTTTTTCAAATACATAAGTATAAACACACAAAAAAATCTCAGGGAAAGCTCTTAGTATAACAACAAGTGCAATTTGTGTGGGTGTACGATGTGCACTTACCGTACGAGCCATGTCCAAAGTTTGTTCGATAGATTTGTTCTCAACCGGCGAACTATTTACGCTCCTAGACTTTCCACTGGCCAAGCGAAAACTTCTGTTTAGAGAAGACAAAAATCCTCCTCGGTGCCACTTGCTCGGCTCGTTAAATTGCACGTCCGTCATTTCGTTTACATCGCAAACCGCTGTGACTCACGAACAAGCGCACCACAACAGTAAAGTATGCCAAAAGGCCGGCACTAAGCACGCCCTAGGCACTTTATACACGATGCTTTCGCCATAGCCGATAGAACAAAGCGCGGACAAGGAACTTGGTCAACAAATAGGAACTTGCAATTTATTTCAATTGGAAATTAGACACAGTAGTCCCAATATACAAGTATTAGATTGGTATTGAGTTGGAGGCTGCGCTCATTAGCGACAATTACACATTGTTATTGCACTCGCGTCGACCTCGTCCCTTAACTTTACTTACAAAAACTTTGTTTTCATTGAAATTTATAGGTATTATATGGGAGGACAAAGAACGCAAACTGTGTAGAACGGCACGCGTAAGTCGTACGCAAACTTGAACACAACTGAGTGAGTGAGTCAGTTGTGTCGAGTAGTACTAAACAGCAGGCCATGGAGGGAAGAAGGGTGCGGCGGTGGGCCGGCGCGGCGCGGCGTCGTGCACACGTGTGCGCTGTCGTTCGCTGCCGCCGACCACGACTCGACGACCGACCCGACCTGTGCGTCGTAAAAGATGCACGCGTGTGCGTGCAGCCCCCATGTCAAGGTGGATCAGATTCTATGCGTTTAGCTGTGTGCAATACTACTAACAGCGCAATGTGCGTGTTTACGTAAAGCTTCTGTGTGTGCGACTCAGAGCCACCCGCACTTCCACTTCCCCAGTAAAACGAAGGGTGGCAGCAAATATACATTTGTGCCATACTGTCGCACACACCTAGAGTAATTCATTTAAACCGTCAATCATTTTTAATGCACTTTTCCTAGCACACAAGTTCGGTGTTCTTGAGCATTTTTGTAAATCGATTGCCGTGATACCTATTTTTGCACTACCCTTAGAAACAAATAATCCTCTGGTTTTATTAACGTCAGTGTAAGGTCTTCTTATATATGTATGTATGTGCGATTGTGCTAATAACAAATATGTAATATATTTCTAAACTATAAATAGTTCATAGCTTTCCACAAAATATTAGAAATTGGGCAATGTATTATAATATAAATTTGAAAAAATTGTTGCACAGAGAAGAAATCTTTGTTTGCTCATTCCGAATCCGAACTGACGACAGTAATATAGTTTTTAAAGTAAGCTTGTCTAAGTTTTATGCAGGGTAAATATGTCCTGTGTAATTTCATGCGACCTGATACGATGACCTAAATTTCATTTTGGCCTACTTTGTAGGCCACAGCCGCACACTTAGGGCAGAAACGCATTGGTTCCAAGGATTACAGGCGCTTTAATGGGACTGAACAAAACAAAATGTCACGCATGAATATTTCGTCAGAATGCAAAATTGCTAATATTTTATGATGTAAATAGTTTTGTAATTACTTACTGTTTAAATTTTTTTAAGCAACTTTAAAACGTTACATTGTATGTTTTATATGACAAAATCAGGGTTCGCATTTGAAAAATATCCTATTTATTAAAAAAGTTGCTAAGAATGAGAATGAATACTAGCGAAAAAAAAGTGTTAATTACTTTCTTATAGTGTCTCGTGTATTATTTCACTTGGATTTTGTGCAACTTTACAGCAAAACAATAAAATAGTATGTTAATAACTAAAAATAACTCCACTAAACAAATTATTACTTCTTCTATAATTCTATCTTTATCGGCGAATGCCTCGATGATTTGTTTGTTTTTTTTTCGACCGTTTCAGGAAGTAGGAAGCTGCTAAACTAAGTGATAAAAGCATATCAACTGTAAATATATCCTGCATATGGTAAAAATACGAAATCTGCCTTACTATACTAATATTAGGTACTTAAAAAAAGAGAGAGGATTTATACGTGTATCTCGAAAGCACGCAAGCTCGAAATATACTATGTAGGCTATTGTGTACAGGCTTATGCCTATTCTGAATATATGTAGTATGTTTAACTTGGACGCAGTCGGGACGGCGACTAAGTGTAATGTTTAATAATAATCTAATCAACTAAATAAAAGTTGCTATTTCTATTGGGTATTATACCTATGTTATTCAAAGATTTACCCATCCATTTTAGGCCGTTAACAATGTGAAAGATATTGTTCTCGAAGTGTTTAAGATTCGTTTCAACACCGATTTCTTCCGACTAGCATTAAGAAATAATATAAATATTTTTTTTATCGTTAAATTAAAATAACAATATAAATTTTATTGAACGAGTGAAATTTCGACAATGATTACAGTAATTTGTTTTCGTTTATTATTTTAAGTTATTTTAAGTTTTATTAAATGTGTTATTATTATCTATGAGCGATATTTAAAAAGCAGTCAGTTTAAAATGTATATATTGACTTCCGGCATAATGTGCAAGCAAAATTGGAAAAAGACGCACAAAAAAGGCAACAGGTGGTGCAAGAAAGCACCTGCGCTCACGCAGATGTTCAAGATCAACACTTTATTGATCTCCAAGCGCTACAGATAGCAGGTAAATTATACTGTGGACTGATATTTGGTCCGCAAGCTGAAGCCACTTTAATTTTTTTAATACAGGTTGGAGTTTGTTCGTCTACACAAAACAATTAAGAGAATTCAATGTGAAAAAGCATTTTTTAAAGTGCTTTTCGACACTGCAATACTATTGGAGTAAAGTTTTGTTATTTTATAATACTCAACAATACCATGTTCTTAGTTAAATTATAAATAAAAAATAAATTTATAATATGTAATTTATAAGTGATCTGAAAGCAAACGTGTGTGTCTCCTTTAAGAAAATTGTTCAGTTATTCTTTTACCTGCATGTTTTTTTGGCTGAATATTATTTGAGGGCTCAGATATGTACTGACTGACTTGATCACAACAGAACCAATATGATATTTAACTTAAAATTATGCTTATTATGCTTAATACCTATGGAATCATTGTTTGCTGGTCGTATTATAAATAATATGCTAAATAAATAAAATAAAATATTGAAAATATTAATTAATAAAAATATACATAAACATAATATGTTTATATTAATCATAACTCGAGAATAGTGGAGGTATGCTAGTCTTCAAAATCACAAAAAGTTATTAAAAAATTGTAAGGTAGTTTTCTTCTTTAATACAATTCATGCTGTGTACAGGAATTTCATTATTCTAGGTATCTACAGATGATGTCGCTTAGTTCTGCATTGATTATATGACCCCACATTACTTATATGACACTTTGTGTTGCTGTTGCTATTTAACCACTCTACACCTCTATAATTACTTATTACAGACTAGTGTCGTCTCAAACACAAAATAAAACAAAACTAATTTCAGAATGATTCGCAGTCGTCAAAAATTCCCAAAAAATGTTTTATTTCTGTATAAAGCAATACTTGACAGAAGTATCCGTTTCCTTTTAAAGACAAAAAACAGAATAGGAGTCAGACTGAAAAGCACAACTTTTGGAACACTTTCGGAAGCATTATTATACTGTTATTATTAATCTATGTACTTAAATGTCTTCATTAAACATACGTTGTATTTATTTATGACAACTCGAGGACAAGTCAATTTTATTCTATTGGAAAGAACCCGCACGTGCCTGCATTCGTAAGTTTTTTTTGAGAATATAATGGACGTTGAAATCACGCGGGCTGCTAGTGGTTAGCATCTGTTATATTAGAGGTTTGGAAAAAAAAGAAAGGAAGTTCTGTATTCAACAGGTGTGGTGAATTCAATTCTTTTGAATATGTGATTCAGAAAAGAAGCTAATAAAATTATTAAAAGCAAATAAAATAGAAGAGACGAATTATTTTTGTTAATTGATAATAAAATGACAATAAACATCAAACGCTAAATTTAAATCAATGTAGATAAAATAATGACTTCCTACCATTTGAGCATTTATTGTGTAACTCGTCTGGCCATCAATACATAAAACCTTTTCTTTTTTTCAACTTTTTAATTATTTCTTAAGTAAATTTGGAAGGCATTTATTATTATAAAAACTTCTTTCGATTTCGCGCCATTTTACATATTTCTTCGTGTTCATTATCAAATAACAATGTGGAATGGGGTGTCAAAGAAAATAGGATTACAGTGATCGCCTTGCACAAAGTGGGTATGGAGCCGTCGGTCACATTCCAGACACTTCAAAAGCTTGGTTTCAGCCGTATGTTAGCATATCGTTCTATCAACAGTTTCAACAACACTTCCTCTGTTGTTGAAACTGTTGATTTTCCTCTGACCATAAAAGATCGAGGCGGCCGTTCGCTGTTAGAACTACAATGGCTGATAATGCAGTTAAAGCCAGAATTCGACGAAATCCCATTAGAAAGCAAAAAGTCTTATTGCGAGAAATGAAGACTCCCGCTAGGACTCTATTAATATTATAAAATAAGACCTGAAGCTCGGTGCTTATCGTCGATATACAGAACATGCCCTAACTCAATCTTTACAATTAAAGAGAGTGGATCGATCAAAATGCCTTCTGTCACGATACGCAGGCGAAAGGCATAGAAATATCCTCTTTACCGATGAAAAAATTTGCACGATTGAAGAGAACTACAATAAGCAAAATGATAAAGTGTACGCTCACAGTTCTTTAGAAGCTGCTCAAGTGGTCGGAAAGGTACAACGTGGTCATCATCCTGTGTCAGTGATGGTTTGGTCGGGCGTGTCTTATCAAGGCCTCACAAAACTACATTTTTGTGAAAAAGGAGTGAAAACTTTTGCCAAAGTGTATCAAGAGACAGTCTTGGATCGTGTTGTGAAACTTCTCAGCAATACACTTTTTAAAAATGTACCGTGGACTTTCCAGCAGGACTCTGCACCTGGTCACAAGGCACTAATTACCCAAGCTTGGCTTGAAACCAACGTTCCGGACTTTAGCCGGAATAGCCATTTCAAATAGATTTTATTTTTGCTGAGACTAATAAATATGGACATATACATTTTAGTAATATTACATTACCTACAAGAACCTATGTATTTAAAACTTAAGCAGAGATTTTATAAGTGTGTTTACCTTTAAAAAGTATAAAATAAAAAATTAAATTAAAAATTTTAAAAACCAAAAACACAAAAAACATAAGCTACCTTTAAAAAGTAAAAAATAATAAAAGAAAATTAATCCTAAAGTGTGTTTAATTCCTAAAAATAAAAATATTGTCCTAAAATATGTATAAGTATGTATTAATATTTAAAAAAAAACTTCGCGTTCGGGGACCGCTCCTAATTAATTAGTGTCACATGCTGTCCCCGAACGCGAAGTTTTTTTTTTAAATATTAATATATACTTATACATATAGGTACTGTAGGATTAATTTTCTTATATTATTCTTTTAGGTTGGACATTTGAAATTTTTAAACGTGACATCTAAATGTATGTTTCATAAATTTAATTATGAAGTAATGCTGTTTAAAAATGCAAGCTTTGGTTGTGTTGAAACTTGAAGCTACAAAGGAGTATGCGTCCGCGCACCTGCCGTGCCGGCTGTCCCCGACACGTGTTCGATTTTAACATGATGCAGCATCAGTTCCAAAAAAGAAAAAAAAAAAATGAATCACACACACACACATATATACTTTATTATATTTTTTTCTAACTGACATATAACGGGGAAGTTTTGACAGTTTCATAAAACTTTAATATACTATAAAGATAATGTATTGATATTAATTTGATTTTAACTAATTGGAAATCGCAGCGTGAGCAATCTAGTTACAATAAGCACTGACAAATAAGTTAAAGGAAATGTAAAATACAAACGCATCAGCCGATATTAATGATGATGAATAATGATGATTTGTCCTGAGCAGTCTTATGATTTATTTTAAATATTACCGCAGTAAGCACCGTTAGTTCGCCCAGCCACTCGTTCAACAGCGCCTCGGGATCGTCGGCGGCGGCGCCCGCGCCTGTCTCCTCTACCAGCGCCATCTGTCACAATAAGGCAATGCTTAGTTTGTTATTTACTAAATTAGTATACAACATGTGTTGATATCCAATATCTATTCAAGGGTACGGTATATGCGTATTAAAAATTAATGAGATGACCCTTGTTTTATGAAGAACACAGAACATTTTACTAGGACCCGAAAGAGTATAAGTAAATATTTTTGACCATGGAGATAAAGCTGCATCTGATTACTTAAGTGGTGGCTGTGTTTACGACAATACCGAAAGTATCCTAAAAGTTTCTAAATTAAGTCAGATATCAGAAACATTTTCTATCTAGTATTCTTCACAAATGCACCTGTACGCTATCTTCGGTTGACTGATAGAGAATACTTATTGGCGTTAAGTCCACCATTTGTTCATGGTTAATGTGCGCAATAAAGTTTAAATAAACTATTTTATAGGAAAACCAAATCAGTACACTAATTTTTTTTTACACAGGTTAAAAGGTCATTCAGGCCGGTTCATGCCATAGCTTTACGGTATGAATTCAACCACTATTTTTTTTATACGAGGATAAAAGGTCAGTGAATTAAAGACTGATTTTTACAATTCACAAATAACATTGACCTTGTCGACGAGAAATGTTACTTTTATTGTGATGCAAAAAACGATAGTATTTTTTAGGTACGCAAATACAGTCCTACCAGAAAAGATACGTAATAATTATTGCTCTTTGGCAAAGCAGTTTTGTATGTAAGTAATAACTATTTGATAAATTTTATCATATCACTGAGTTAATATGATTCTCAATTACGGAATAAATAAGTTTCATCAAAACAAATTTTAACAACATGAAATATTTTTTTAAAGTTTTATTTGTTTTTATATTAAAGCTTTGTCTTTATTTTTCAATTAATGTAATATTGTCCTTTATTATGTTATATATAATCATGTTATCTATCAAAGCGTCAATCGAGAACGTTTCAAATTACTATTATTGATCAGAGGGCCAACCATGATCAAGTTCGATTGCCAAAGTGAGAATCGCTTTTAGACGTGATGGTGTGGTACTCAGTTTCAGTTTTAAATAATTATCTACTAGGACAAAAACTGAACTATTAATTTTCCATAAATTTAATTGACTATCGTTATTCAATTTGTCAAATAGACTTATAATAGAATTATCTGAATATTATTTTGATTTTGAGTAAAATGTTGCGCCTTAAGGACATTTCACTCCCCATAACGGAATAGGAGTACTTTTTGTATAAATACCGACATCTCGTTATGCCTAATGTTGGACGTTGTCTAATTAACCGAAATGTGGTTTACAATTGCAATTACAGTGATACAGCCTTTTTAAATGTTTAGGATCAATACCCTAAGACCAGACTTTGCCAAAACCTTAGAAAATTCTAATGCCAAAACCTTACAAATGTTTAGATATTTCAATATTTTCAATACCAATACCCAAATGTTTTACATAATCCATTGACAGTATATTACAGTTATCAATACTGAGATCCAATGATATCCTATTAAATCCCTTTTGGTTTTTATGTAATAAAAAATAATCAAATAGGTAAAACTCTGATCGTATTCTCATAAGTTTTTCACAGGCGTTCAGACTTGATTAATTAAATTTAACGATACTAATATGTACCTATTACGGCACAAGTATTAAGCAGTTTCTATGGAAACAGTAATTTCGGATTTCAAAATGTTTTCAGGGATTTGGTTGTTTACTTTTTGAGTACGAGACGATTTACTAAGAATATCAATAGACATTCAACTAATCTCTAACGACGATGGATTCGCAAGAGCCACACGTTTAATAGTGTTTTGATAGATTATTAAAAGTTTATATATTTTTTTTACTGTAAGAACAGTTTCGATTGATTTAGTCATTTAAATATTTTCACATTTATAACTGATTATTGTATAGGCGTAACGCCGATAAAGCCGGAACTTATTCTATGCAATGTAACAAAAATACTTTGGTGTCGAAATATGATTGAAATTGTGAAGGGTCCGCTCAGTATCAGTAAAAAATCTTATTGTGTGAAGGTTTGAATCGAATGTGGTTTAAATTTTTTATTGTACACATTTAGAAAGGGAAATGATATAAGGGCTATAGGTTACATCAACTTTTCGATCTTACTGTAACTAGGAAGAAAAGTAACCGATGTAATATCTTATAAAACGTAAATTGAACAAACGGCTCATGAACGTACACACCAATTTTTCACCTTATGGTCCAACACATAAAGATGAATGTGTAATTAGAGAATATTGGACATTTTGTCCAGACACCAACCTACCACAAATTGTCAAGTTTTTTCCATTTATATTGGTCACTTTGTATTAAAGTTTATGCTGAAAATCGAATGGAGAAGTTTGACAGTTTTGTATAGATTGATGTGCTGTTTATTGTACGTTGATATGTTTTCATTTCAGATCAATAGTAACACGATGGATGATGATAACACACCGTGAACTCGTCTATCGGTTTAATATTTCCTTTTGTTTACCTTATAACTACCAATTACTTTCCGTTATATTTTTTTTTATTCTACTAGAAATGGTTAGGTACTACAATAGTTTAGGGTGCCGATAGAAATGAAGTGTGAAATTGTTATATTAGTTAAAATATTAATTAATTAAAATATTTTAATATAGTATTGAATCTCACATAAAGAATTTTTAGTATACATTTGTTGAAACGTGTTATTTTACGTTTTTTTAATTTATTTGAAATTATCGTTTATAAAGAGACCGTTCAGTCATCGCCGCCGATCCAGAAACCTTTGCTGTATATACGTATCCTCTGTAAATGTAAAATGAAATTTGATTATTTAATTAAAACATGTACTCGTAATTCTTCGATTAAAAAAGAATGTCAGATTACACCCACATACATATCAATTAAGCTTGTTTAGTTCACCGTATTTCAACCCAAACCTTGTATAATGAATGATTAGTATCTGTCTTGATTTTGAATTTCTTTGTGACAGTATGGCATAACTACGTTTAGTTAAGTTTATACTACTTATATACTAGCTGTATACATTGTGCCTATGCATATGTATTCATGATACTGAAAGATACTGATCATTGTATGGGGTGGAGGGTGGATAACCTGAGTCACAGGTTCTACCTAGTTCCGGTATCAGCCCGCCACAATGCTTAAAATTGTACCATCACTATTATATACCTTTAATAAGTAGATTGTGGTGTGAAATAAATATTTTTTTTAAAAAATAATAATGTTTTACATAGGTGCCGGGCGAGTACAGTGACATCTAATATTTATGATTCTTTGTTATACACAATCTACTATAGTAGAGAGAAAGACTTCCCTTTAAAAATACTTAAAGTATAATGTATAATTAGTTGGAGCGGAGCGAGCGAAGCTCCCATGGATTAGCTTCAATGGCGCAATGTCTGTTACGCCATAACATCCCGAGTTCTTAACCGATTTTAATATTTTTTGTGAGGAATCGAATCAACAGGTTTAGGACCAGATTGTGACGGAGCCCCAATTTTGAAATTCGCAATAAATAAAATAAATGTTTTTTAGGTATTACACTCCGCTCCAATATATGGTGCTAGCGTAGCTTTACGCTTAGCGACTGCATCGCCTAATTTTATATTCTCAGAGTATTGGAGATAAAAATAATGGACTAGAAAGATAACCACATTTTGTTTATCATAAAATGTAGAATAATTTTTGGAAAGACATAACACATGTATGTTACCGATTGCCAGCTTAGCATTTATTCAAATCAACTACAAAAAATTCCATCAAATCAACAAGCTAACAACAAGTGGTCGAGTTTTAGAAAGATTGTTTTTTAATAATTTCCACGCAAAAAAAAGTGCAAAAAATTAAAACATTTTATGTATTTTTATTTAGGAGAACTACAGTTTATGTTTCAATTGGACACGATGTGGATCGTAGTCAGATTTTTATGCTACTTTTGTTGTGTGGTATAAATGAATTAATGTTAAAATTTCTTAACTAGTTCAAAACAATTAAAATTAAAAAATTTAAAGACTATTTATTGAAGCTACTTATTTTTTATAGATCCTTGTTACGTCATTTGCAATTCAGAGTCAGCTTTTATAAAAATTGATTTCAGAGAAAGCTGTCTCGAAAGTATAAAGACAAGTGAGCCCATTAAAGTAATTATTGTTTTTAAAGATAACTACGAGTATTTTAATTTTCATAAAACTAATTAGAAATAACGCAGCAACATAATTGATAGTTACGCCAAGGAATGCTACTTTCATGAATGACGTTAGATTTGATTTATCATCTATTTAGTGTAACGTAATAAGTATATGCTTGAGTTTCAATAGTTAAGTGACAGTGTGTTTATTTTAATTTATAAGAGTTTTATTGGTTTCTTTAAAATTTGAACTAGTCATATAAGAGATCATGAACCTACACACAGTAGAATTTCTTTACTCGATTATTAGCTTAAAGTCTGATACATAGAATGTCATTTGATAGATTGTCAGTTTGTGGTAGGTTGATGTGCTGTTGCTTGTACACAGAGAAGAAACAATGTGTTGAAAAAGTAAGGGTGGGATTTAGCGTCTACTCGAAGTGCTATATTTTAATCACCACGGCAAATTTAATCAATATTCTGTGTTTTGGGTTGCTATGATATAGTTTATTAGTAGTGGGTTCATAAGGCTCGAGGGAATTAGAAAAGTAGAATTGCGATTCACCTAGATGGGGTCGGTATACAACCATCGGACTTGCCGAGTTCATGGTGTTTTTAAATCCTGCTTCCAAATCTTTACCGGGCACTAGGCTGGGTAGGTGGGAGGATAGACCCATAGAACTTCGCCGGCCATCAGTATGCGTAATGCATTTTCCCACGTATAAAAAAGTGGAGTAAGCCTCATTGTCCTACCGATTACTGCATCTTATTCTTTACAGAGTTACTTTACTTTAAAGAGTGAGTACGAATGTCACCACAATATAATCAGTTTAACGGCGTTACATACAATAACAAGAACCGAAAGTTATTTTTTTCACAAGTGTGATACTGAAATACGTGTTCGTAGTTAAAGAACTATATTTCTATCAGACGTATTTCTCATTTAGGTATTGCTTTTTCATTTTCATGGTGATAATGAAGTTTTCTCACTGTTGCCATACGTTGTAGTTATAGTCAATTATTACAAGTATCTAAACATTTTCCCTCATATCCAAATTTATAAGAAACATTATTTGAGAACGTTATTCCGTTTATAACTTCCCCATGTGGTAGTCATCATTATAAAGTAAGAAATATTTGATAGTTTTAATATCAGTACGTTAGCTAGTAGTGGTTAGCTGTTACACGGACGTTATGCATCGCACATTAAGCTTTCCAAAATATAAATAGTTGTATTTAGTTAGGGGAAAGTACGGAGCAACTGTAGAGATAAAGCAACAGCGTCAAATTGGTGCGAGCGCTCGTCAATAAGCAGTCATGCGGGTCGACAAGACACATTATATCTACACGCTAACACTATGTAACATATTACCATTTAAAAAGTTTTATAAAGGAACATTATTCCTTCAATTCAGTAACATTCAGTAAAAAGCCGCCGAGTTACAAAGACATCATATACAAATCTGCTTGAAAACTCAAAGCTAACATAGATCATGTTAGTTAAGTATAGCTTTAATATAATTAATCAGTTGGCAGACGTCACGTAACTTAGTACGCGTCGACTAGCAGCTATTTGGTTCTACTCTATTTCTAAATAGCTACTACATAGAACTAGTGCGCGAGGGGAATGACGATTGCAACAGTATAGTGAAACACCTTATTGCATCTCAGTCGCCGTTTGTATGCTGTTTAAAAAATTGTTTCATGTAGGTAAAACATTCACTTTGAGGTATATGTTTCTGACAAAGATAAATAAGTCTATAACCGTCAGTCAACGATGGGTTCACTTCTATATTTATAATTTTATTTATCTTTTATTGACTGATGTGCTGTATTTCGTCGCTTGATGTCAATGCGAGTCAACGAGAATAAAATTACATGATAATGAAGCACGTCCTTGCAGCGTGTTTGAGGTATAAGCCGATTTGCAATCGCATCGAACGTCAAACGGCCACGTTTAAGACTAGTAAGATGCATGATGTTGCAAATTATATTTAAGAACTTCCAGTTCAAAAACTTGATATCATCCATAACCGAACATTCAAATCATGATATCAGATTGCTCTTCAATTGGATAATTGGAAAACAATCTTATGTTTGAGTGGGTACCATGGGTATCAAAGTAGGCAAAAGGTGGTCTTGCAAATTCTTGATTAGTGACTATTTACTTAGGAAGACAGAATTAATCCAGCGAAATGAAAAAAAAAACATTAAAATAGTTTAGGAGTTTATCGCGGTAAAAAACGGTGACCAAGAATTTTTGTATATAGTATATGAATATTCGTAAGATGCAATTCAGTACTAGTTATTTTATGATTTTTTGTATTTGTAAATGCAAATATGCAAATGCAAAATTGCTATAACATTTGATATTTTATTAATGGAAAGTTACTAAAAAATCGACTCGGCTCGCAAGTTTACCTCAGGCGGGACTCAAACCCGCAACCTTTGGATGTCCGGTCCACTGCTCTTTCAATGGAGCTACCAAGCCTTGTGACCCTTCAAAATTTTCAAGTACTTTTTATTTTGGCTGGCGTTGCCTCATCATCATCAATAAGAGGATTAACCTCGCCTTCGAAAGAAACACTTTTACGAATGTTTTGATAATGTGTTCAATTTTTAATGCTACGTTATATAACATTTTTTTTTTAAATAGAAATAAACTAGAAGAAATAGAAAGGCGGGCCTCGAACTTTTTTTTTGTTTTCGCTGGAAATGCTTAGCTCATTCGCCCGTGCTGGGAGTGCAGGTGACGGTATGTGGGACTCTTCTCCATGCCGCCCTAGTGCCCAATGGAGGTTTGGAGGCATACCCACTAGAACCTACGGCGTCCCACTAACATATCGGTTAGGGATCATGTCCTTTCGGATGGAACCGCGACCCCGATCAGTGTGGCGGACGCCTTTGCTCCGTGGGGGACGGAACAGTGCCCAGGATGATCCTGAGCAGCCATCCGGATAACTTTGGTGCTAGCGCTGGGGTGGCCTGGGTCACGTCGACTCTTGAGCCTCTGTTCCACCTGACGCATGTGAAGGCGGTGCCATTGTTTAGCATCGCCAACCCCATCGCTACCACCCAATTTGCCACCACGACCCCCTTCGGATCGTTCGAGAGGGACCCCCACGCATTGAGGTCCCCCCCAGAAGGATTTTTCTGGGAGCCAACCTCCAAACTTCGCGTCCTAACCCATGGACCTACCGCTGAAGCTCGGTGAGGGCGCGATTGGGTGAAAAATACACCCCACCACGGTGATGTCTCGAACCTGCTACCTTTGGATGTCCTGTCCACTATTCTTTCAATTGATAACTCAAAAAAGTTGAGTTATTAATTTTATGTGTATTGTAGTTTGGTATGATACGTAAATAAAAAGTATAGTAGCTCATGTAAAATGAACCAGTTATAGCCGTAGCTTATTTACTTAATCAAAATTTCATTATTGAATTCTTTAAATAAATAAATAAACATTTAAGTACTTTTACAATTTCTTTATTTGTTACAAAATATCAAGATTAATAAATATATAAAATATCACATTTATTTTGTACTTTAGTTGCAATACTATAGGAATATATTAAGAAATTGTAGATGCGTGTGCCACAAAGACAATATTTTAATAATTAATTTATTCAAATAGTACTGGAACATTCAACTAGCTTTAACTATAAATATCCCCCACGCAAAGATACGAGATAGATTGTAGTTACTTAAATAAGTCTCGCTGGCTATTTCTAAACTAAAACGAACTCTCGTACGATAACATATTATTTTTACAGTAGATATAATAATAATATTTAATACTTTGATATATTTAACTAATATGTAATAATATACAAAGGAAAACTGTCAAATACAGAAACAAAATTTTATATTGTTTTTATTTCTTTTTACTTTGTGGTGGCACACATGGAATGTGGTGGCAAGAACCTACATTTCTAGTTTTACAGTAGGTTCAAAATTTTGACAAATTTGTATTTACACGATCAATCGATTGTACCTATACAAGTTTTCTTGAATGATTTTAGCCTATAAGTAGGGTAGGTCAATTAAATTACAGTTTATCACCATCAACAGCTTATAAATGTACTTATATATACGCAGTAGGAAAATCGAGATAATAATTTCTCTGGCCACCTATGCGACTGAAAATTAATAAAGACAAAGGATAATGCCGATTTTTGTATGGACATGTGACCGAAAATGTACACAGATGATACAAACAAATATAAGCAGCCAAAGCCTACTAGATTATGAATTCGTAGGTTTTTTGGATATGTATTGCAAAGCAAACTTTTCTGAAACATAACCTAACATTTGGATACACAATTTTCGATTTACAAAGCTTTTCGTATTTGGCTATACTTTCTGCAATCTTCATATTTGATGATAAAGGACAATGCCGATTTGTGACCGGAATTGTACAAAAAATAAATTATTACTAATCGCATTTAAGGAAAAAAAATATTTTTTAACATATAAAACTTATCAAAAAGCAGATTACGAATTTGAAAACAAATAAAAAAGTGTGTTAAACACTTCCATGTAATATTTTTATACTGCGACATATCTTTGGATAACAGCTTTCTGGCCTGTCCTTTATTTTTGATCAATATATTACTATCATTTTATATACCTAAATAAGCATTTAAATTAGAAAAAAAGTGAAATTTATACATATTTTAATAGCCTGAATATGTTACTTTTCTCTTTTATAAAAATAAAATATATTATCATTTCACCGTTTGAGACCAAAAGCGCTATCAGCCAAACGACATTGTTTATTAAAAAAAATGTGACGTATGGTTAGCGTTGTTGAAAGTAGTATATTTTGTATTACTGTACTATTCTTTAGAAATTGTCTATTTGTAGCTAGTATAGCTCGCTAATAGATATATTATTCGTTTGAACGTGATCTAGTGTCCCACGCGATTAAACAGTTCGTGTTAACTGAGTTATTTTATTAAGAGAACGCATAAGAAGACATTCCATATCAACAATGTCTCAATACATGACCTCTTTTGGTCGAATGGTTAACATTTCAGGTAAGTTATCAACGGCGTAGTTACAAAGAATAAAATAACATCATCAAATATTAATGCATTACGTATGTTTTGTATTGTATGCTTGCACACACACACACACACACACACACACTGTTTAGATATACATTTTAAATATATTTCTGTATGTAATAAAAAATAAAATGTTTTGTATACTTTGTAAACAGATATGGCATGAGGATTATGTTTGTGGTGCCTGTCATCACTCCATTGATTCATTAAGATTCATTACAACCAACTCAAGAGAAAGACAATAAGGGCATGCCTGTGTTTGTTTTGGCTGTGCAAGATCTGTTGGTTGTGCTAGAAGACATATTTTAACAGAAAACAGTCCACAAACATAGTTGTTCCATACTGGCATCACCACAGAAATGTAAGTTCTGCCTATATTTGCCACTATTATCATTACCTAATCTGCTAATATTATTGTCATAGTTTTTTTAACAGTTGTTATTTGTAAAGTGTTGCATCTGGCCAGAAGTCCACTTATGAATTTTTTCATTACATTTTTCTGTTATTGACCTTTTTCGTGTTAAGTTGTTCATTGACATCTTTCTATGAATATGCACATATAATATACATTTAATTAATCATACATGGAATGTGATTATTAAAATTATAATAAATATTGCTACAACTTTAAATTAAGCATATTTAATATTTTACAGGTGAGACTGGCTTTATTTTTTTTGTCATGCTTGCTTTGTGAGAGCTAATGGTGAAGTAGCACGCAGAAAACAAAATTATGGTTTGAGGGATCCTCATATGCAAAAAAATCAGGACGAACAATATATTCCTGCACCGCCATAATTGCCAACATAACCGATATTAATTTTGTGACGGTAGCAGAGCATATATGACAACCCTTGCCTTAGTCATCCTGTTATCATGGCTCCTGTAAAGAAGTGGAAACATCATGATTAAATATAAATTATGCGCTAAAAACCGTAAAAAAGTTTTTAATTTTAATAACTGCCTTATTTGATTATATCCAGTGTGTTGAACCCTAATTGAATACTGGAAACTTAACAACATATAAGAGTAAATAGATAGAAGGAAATATGTGAACTAATAACATGCGATGTTTTGTTAAAAACAACGAAAAATAGCAATTTCCTCTTTCCTTTTGCAATTTAAAGCTATGTTTATAAAAATCAGATCAGATGTAATACACACATCTGATTTTTATAAACTTAACTTTGTTTAATGTAAAAACAGGTATGTTTTTACATTGATTAGAAGAGTCCAGTCTGTCTACCTCTCCTGCAGGCCGGGCGTGAGCTATATGCATGTATGTAACAAGACTTTCAAGTATGTACCTACGCAAAACTATTATATTGCACGATGAATAATTATTAGTTTTATAATGCATGAAAAATATTTTAGTAGGATAGGTAACTTCTAAAATATAAATCTCTAAACCAGTCATGAGTCATGAAAAGAATACGTTAATAGTCACAATATTCTTTTAATCGATTCATTTACATTATTACTATGAGAAAAGAGCGAAAGAATATGCAGAATACTAATTCAAATATTATGAAATACGTATTGTTAGGTTATGTTTTCAGAACAGTTCGTTTTTCTCCAATACAAATCTAAAAATTAAACTGAAACCTACGAATTCATAATCTAGAAGTCTTTAGCTGCTTATATTTGTTATTATCATTTGTGTACATTTTTGGTCACACGTCCATACAAAAATCGGTATTGTCCTTTCATGGGTAATTATATTTGTGCTGAGTGGAGCCTTTTTCTGAAACATAAATTTTCAGTCATTTTCGGAAGACAGTAAGTTAAACACCAGATTTAATGTCTTCACCGTAATCTTATATAAATGATTTCTACCGAATACCTAAATATTCTTGAATTATTAAAATTTGCATCGAGAATATAAGTCGCCATTAAGAATTATTTTGCTCAGTTAGTATAAGTATATATATATTTTTTAATTAGTGTTACGCCATAACTTCCCGAGTTCTTAACCGATTTTAATATCTTTTGGTGTGGAATCGAATCAACAGGTTTGGAAATTCGAAAGAATTCCCATCGAAACATTTTTCTTTTCTTTTTTACGTACATATTACGCTCCGCTTCAATATATGGTGCTAGCGTAGCTTTATGCTTAGCGACTGCATCGCCTAGTTATATTGATTACTACAAAATTTTATAGATGTATGGAACCTATTTAATACACCGGGTAATACACTTTGGGTACGTGTTTGCTAAACTATTTATTTATTTCACAAATAAAGCAAACGAATAATTTTAGAAGTACTATTCTTTTTCTTCCTCCGGTGACTTTCCAACTAGTGAAGGTTGGCTGCCAGCTCTGCATATTTCTCCTGGTTTTTAGAGAGGTTGAAAAGCTCCGCAACACTTATAGTCCAGTAGTAGTATTAAAAAATATATTTTTCTTATTTTGTGTGTGAAAAAAACGTTCATTTATTTTTCCAGTACATAAAGATTGATTGATAAATTTGAAATACGATTTGCAATTGCATTGCATATGATGTATGCTGTACCTCAATTTGAACTGTATTTCAATTTCGTAGACTCCTTTACAGGAGCCAGACTTACGTTACTTTTATATTTACTTGAACTATATTGACATGAGGTACTAGGTAATAGTTATGTGGAACAGCTATTTCTAGCCTTTTAGTAGTCAGTGTTTGAAAGATTTTCATTTTCAGTTTTATCATAGGAAAACAGGCGTACGAGATCACGTATATATTTAAGTTTAATGTTAACGTGAGAAAGCAAGCAACGAATGTTTAGGAAATAGAGTTATTGGACGTGGGACTTGAGCATCTGACGGAAACGGAATTGTAAATAGATGAGAATATTTGCACCGAAGGAAAATGGTTAATTTTCCAAACATTTGTAACATGTTACTTTCGAATAGGAGAGAATGTTCCTCTCATTAACGAGACGACGCTAGTCTATAGTTTAAAAATAGAAAAGTATTAGAAAATTTGTGTACAAGAAAAGTGTGTTCATAAGGCTCGGTAGATCAATTTTGAGAGCAATGGACCGGATATACAAAGGTTGCGGGTTGATTATCAGGTGGGGTTTAAACCCCACGGTAATAAGTCGTCGCTCACATGTGCCCACAATACTTATAATAATGTATTTATGTTAAATCTACTTTTTGGGACAAGAAACATAGATATTAATATAAGAAAAAAACTTGCATATCATTTGTTTCGTGGCAGGGTCAAATGTGTTGAAAATCAGTGCTTCAGGAAGATGCGAACCGTTGAGGGCAATATTCAAAGAAATCATTAACAATCCTGACCTTATTCTTTTTCTTTCTATTTTTATGGGACTTGGCTTGGCTTGACCTGAAAATTGTGCAAGTATTTTTGTAATTAATAAGACTCATGAGTCGTCACAATACTTTATAACTTTAGTCTTTGATATTTAAGAAACAAGACAAGACTCAAGTCCTTATTTTAATATAGTCTTTGGGAGTTTATTTAAACTTAAAAATTAGGAATCTATTATCAGAATCTTAAGATAGTCTTATGATATCTGAAAGTATTCAACACCCCAAGGTACGCTTTTGTTTTGATTAAATTACTTGATGACTTAAGGTCCTCAAATAGACTTCTCTTCTTTTAAGAACACGAGTTCTTTTAAGAAATACAGTTATTTGAGCAGAGTTTTTCCACTTTTCGGCTGCGGTTCCACTGAGGCGGAGTGGAGCAGAGCGGAGACGAGCTGTGCCGCGATTCATCAATCACATGGCTTGAAATTCACATCTCTCCTCCACTCCGCTTCAAAGGAAACAGCATTGGTGGAGAGGAGCGAAATTGTTTAAAATATCGGGACAACTGGCTAGATTAGCCTAGCGCAGAGAGAGGAGCGACGTGGAGCGGAGAGGGCCGGGTTTGTGGTATACACAAATACCTACCTACAAATGCAATGAAACGAAGAATGCAGCGTGGGAGATTGCTTTATTTTTTTTAGCGCCAACATGATGTGTGTTCTGACTGAGAGAACATGTGTCACTGGGCACTCCGCTCCGCTCCACCCCACTCCGCTTCAGTGGAAATACTTACCTCTTTTCACAGCTCAGCCCCGCTCCGCACCGCTCTGCTCCGCCTCAGTGGAACCGCAGCCAGGCTTGTTAATCCTAATCCCGTATTATATAGGTTCTATTGACGTGAACAATGTGATACAACTTTTAGAGAAGTTATGAAAGATATTTGTAAGCCTTTAAATACCATGGACCAAATAAAGTCTACTGGTCTTAAGACGTGATGTAACGTGACGCTGTTGTGCTACCAATAATAGTAATAACAATAATATTTCTTACATTCAAACCAATTAGTCTAGCCCAATGTAAGCACTGTAAGGCTTGTGTTGTGGATACTAGGGTTACGTTTACATACATATATGATACATAAATAAGTAATATTTATAGAAATATATATAAATACCCATGACTCAGGTATATATGCTTGTATTCATCTCACAGACATCTGCCCCTTCCGGGACTCTAAACTAGGACCGTCGGTGTAAAAGGTAGGATCGCTATCGTTGCACCAAATGGTCCTCAAATTCAAGGATGGATAGTTTTTATGAGAAAATGTCTCTGTAAAGGAGAAAAGATTCAGTTATACTCATCTATTAAAAAAGCCTAAAGATATGATGGAATTATTGACAAGGTATTAAGGTATTAGAGCCTATTATAAGTAACTATATATACCTATTTTGTTAAAAATTTATTGGCACTTACATTTAAACTGGATTTTTACCAAAACTCCGACAGTTCTTCTGTGACAATAGCATTGCATCGCAAAAATGGAACCTCAAAACAAATCAACTGTATAGTTGTCTGAAATCAACTTTAACAGAACAGCAACATGGGTTAAAAGCTGTTGGCCCACTGTATCCTACCTAGTTCTATTTAATATATTTCTTTCATACAATATGGAAGAAGGTAATTAAGTAGACACAATCTATACCGATTACAGCAAGGCATTGATCACATTATCTTAAAATACAATAAAAACTCGATTTTATGTAGAATAAATCAATTTTCAATAGATCATTTAGAACTGCTGTCATGTAATATCACCCTTTATCCCCTTAATGATAACAATAACAACTTAACTATCTTCAGCGCCAGCACGAATCCCGGTAGGGGCATATGTTTGTGTGATGAATATAAGCATTTGCTCTCGATCCATAGTCGTTTATATATTTATGTATGTTCCTATTCTATATGTTATTAAGTACTCATACTAAAACCACTGCTTAGTTTAGGACTAAATAATTGTTGTGAGTTGGCCGAAATTTATTTATTTATTATTATCTTATGTCTATAAAAATTCCTTGTCACAGTGTTAGGCCGTGATAAACTTCGATACTCCTCAACCGATTTTGATGACTTAGGACGTAGGATAGGATTCATTTCAATCTATTACATAGCAACGCGTGGCCGGATTAGCTAGTTATATATAAAGAGCGAAGGTATTACTTTCTGTATTTTACATGTGATGTGCGGTGTCTTTGTCTTTGGACGAAGCGCGATGGGTAGGAGGTCTTTATTTTTTTATTGCACAGAGTAAGGTTTTTTACAAGAGGGAGCAAAAAGTTTTTTTAGAAAGGTTACAGTCTCTTAGTATTCGTGGAAATTAGTTGTGTTGGTTTACCTGCTACGTTAAAAACAGATCTTACTTAGTAGTTTTGAATGATTTATCTTTCTCAGTAGTGGATAAATCATCCAGCGTGCTTGGATCTTTGCTCGGGCCTTTTGGACAGTTATTGTAGACTGAACAAATTCGATTTTAATGTCACCAAATTACACGATTAAGCAATGACTAGTGTGGCCATAAATACTGTTACTTAAAACCTTCTCTTTTTTCAACATTTCATTATATTGATTTGGAACGCCTTTATTATTTTAAAAACTTCTTTCGATTTCGCGGCATTCCACATATTTTTTCGTGTACATTATCAAATTACAATATGGAATAGGGTATTGAAGAAAATAGGATTGCAGTAATCGCTTTGCACAAAGTGAGTATGTAGCCGTCGGTCACATTCCAGACACTTCAAAAGCTTGGTATCAGCCGTATGTTCGCATATCGTACTATCAAGATATACATCAACACAACTACGCAAGTGCTTATTACATTTTTTATTTAACTTAATGTTCAAGTTTAAAAACAAAACAATCATCTATCAATAAACTATCTTGTTACGTTAACCATCAGACAATATACATAGTTCCGTTGCACACTTTGCAAGATATTTAAAAAGCCTATTTTATGAGGTATTCTTAGATAAAAAAATGTCAAATACAATCATACATTTATTTTCTTATTATAAATCACTATAACTTAATAAAGCTGGGTCTTGCAAAAGTCAGATATAATTATCAACAGATATTTTTCTTATATACGGGGTAATAAAAATATATTTTTTCTCTTATACATAATCTAATACCTATTTCATAATCAATTCTATCAAATATAGCTGATTAGTAGCTAGCACCCATTCTGGAGAATTCCCTGAAAAGATTACCCATAGCAACTGATAATATTATATTTGCATAATCGTATAAGTGTTAGTATTTATTCATAATTTGTAAAACTATAGTGCAGCCGCCAAGAGAATGCTATATATACAGCCGACATCTTTAAATAGATTAAAGATATAATTTTACATAACAGGGCATAGAGCTCCAAAATAAGCAAGGGATCTTTGATCTCTCCTTAATATAAGCAACATTTTTCGTTGAAGAAAATATGTCGAAATCGCATTCACTGACTTCCTGTTTTAAACAAAAATACTGTGTAATTCTTGAACTAAAAAGGAAACTTAATAAAATCCAATATACTTACTTATGAATTATAATCTGTTACTTTTGTTTGAATTTCGGTTTCATTAGATAACAAAGTGTTTATAAAACTCATAGCCATGGGTTTGCGTCCAGCTCTTGGTAAATTTCACTTATTATATGTACCTGCTAAATTTATGTATTTCATTCCTAAATTTGATCAGAGAACATTTAATAAATGAGAATGGTATTTTTTTTATTGAGCAAATAATCTGACTCAAATGTTTATTCAATTTCATTAAGAAAAACATGGATACTAAAATAATACCTAGTATTATTTACCATGATCCAGTTTGACACAATAAATAAAAAAAACAATATTAACCAGTAACGCAACGGTGCAACGCACTTATTTACATTGATTTACTCGTAGTCTTTGTGTAAACAGATTGAAAATTGACAGCGAATTAGTGGATTTTGTCGAAACAAAATTGAATCAAGTTTAAAGACTGTATGTATTTAACTGATTGATAAAAACCACTTGCAAATAAAAAATAGTTTTTAAATCACAACATTAGTTATTTTTAGATCACAAACACCGTTACTTTATTGAACAAAATATGCATTTTGAAAAAAATACTGACAACATTATTAATAGGTAACATTAACATTGTTTATGTTATCTGATTCCTGGCACAGATAGACGTGTAATGTTTGTTTTAGCGATTGGTAATGGTTATTTGTAAATCAGTGATCCATCGGTCTCTATCATCCAGGTAATTAATAATATTATTGTACTATAATGTATACTTATTATTACGTCTAGTTTTGATCGTGTAATTGAAATGAACACACAGTTTCTATATAAATAATCATACTTACGTAATCGGCCGTCATATTTTCTGACAAAAGTTTAGGTCACATACGTTTGATGTCGTTTTCAAATTCACTGCATATATAATATATTTCAGTCACAATTATAGAAAATCTCTACACAAACTTAACTCTAATATTGAAGTTTATTAAGTAAATTAATGACAGGCTTTCGACGAATTTGAGTAGGTTAAGCTCGCTAAGTTGCGAGGGCATTTAATATTTTAAAGAGAGAAAGGCCTAATATTTCATAATCGGGGAAACATGTCTGTCACACTCACGTCAGTGTTCTGTCCACCTGATTAGTTATGTTATGCGATAGTGAGTCATAGTACCTGTCATATCTATTTATATACAAAACTCAGGGTATTAGATTGTTTGATTAAATAAATATCTACTTCTTGTTGCCTGTGATATCATTGCATCCTGTCATTACTACCGTGACCTCTTATTATGTAAATTACAAAATTTAACTTCTTAGGGCATTCAGGCGGATGGTAATTTTGTTTACGCACGCATAGCGCAATGTAAGCAATTATATGGAAATATTAATTAAGTTTAGTATTAACGACACTGAAAAGACAGGAATAATGTCAAATGTTCATAATATGCAGCAGCGATGAGTCCAAAGCTCGACTAGATTTTAAATTGAATTAAAAAAACAACGATTTATAGATTTAAAGAAGTGAAAGTAAATTAAACTTATATATCGAACTACAAAATTTTTCCTTCTTTAATACATATCTTTTCAAGGGTAGGTGCTAAAGTAGAGATAGTAGTTAACAAACTACATATTTATAAAAAATATGCATATGACCTCATTTGTCTTTGTAGGAAGAACCGACTCAGACGTAAATTATGATTATTGCGAATAAAGTTTCCGAAACCAGTTACTGTAATGTTAAAAGTGTTTCACAAAGTTACCTCGTGACATTCGAATTGTAGGTCTCAGCGGGCTAGGTTGCTCTCCCAGCGGCGTCCACTGTTTCACTCACACCACGCATAATACAATATTGACAACAGATATTTAGTTTAATATGATCACTTGAGTTGCAGTTTTATTAAGGACGCAATATTATATGTTTGATATATACCAGGCATTTAGATGCACAAAACTATTTAGCGTCCCGATTTGCGGCCCACTCAATTAGGTGTGAATCAACCGACCACTATAAAATGAATGAATGCCAGCGGGTGACGATAGCAATGATAAATATAGTAAAAACTCCAGTTACGTCATGCGCCGTAGTGTGATCGGTAAACGAACGTATGATCTTGCTCTGATAGACAGTTTAATTGTCTCATTACTAGCGTCCATTGTTACACATTTACGGGTAAAAGTTTGAAAGTATTTTTATGTATATATATTATTTTTACAGAGTTAGGTCAACAAGAATATTTTTAAACGAACTTTAATTGAAAAATATGACCAAAACTTGTTATAGATTAATTACAATTTTTCCTTTGTCTCAGAAAAACGTTGCTATATGACAAGCAAAAATGAGTTGTTTAAAAAAATATTTCACCCCAAACGGTCTGCTAAATACTTTCTCCGCGTGTGTAAATACTTTTTTTATCTTTTTTTATTATCATCATTATTTTAACAAGCCATGCAACGTCTTTTTTTCGTTAAACTAGTGTAATGTGAGAATAAATATCAGCGATAAAAAATCTACATCAGCCTAGACAATATTTGTGGTGTAACATTTCTAGACGTGGTTTAAAAACCATAGTTTTCCTACGGAACTGTTCCATAACGGGGAAGAATTTACTATTTTACAGGTTGTTGCCTTAGCGAGCGAGTGGAAACATCAATTCGTTATAGTAAAATAAATTCTTGTGCGAAAATACAGGCAGTGTCGCCCCGCGACTGCGGCGTGTTTACTTACACCGAATACCGATGAATCTTATTCTTCTGAAACGACACCGCTTTGAATCATAATAATGTATTGTTAACACATTTTCAGTTACGTTCGAATTGCGATCACAAAATAATTCTGATAGATTTTTGGATTATGCCATTACTTTTATGTACCTAAGATCAAGAAAATTATAAATAAATGAAGTCGAATCTACATAATTAATTATCAGAATTTACAAACAAAATCAATTGCCGTTCGTTAAACTAGAAAAAACTTAATAATAGTACATGGATTGCTCTAAAGTTTCGTAAATTGTAATGCTTGCCAGACAAGGTTTAGATATATATAGTCATCAAAAAAAGGTTGCAATGCACGCCTCGAGTCAGTTCTGATGTGACTATTATACAAGGTTTATTCCTAACTGAACTTATAAACTTGTTTAAAATTGTGTGCGTTTAAAACAATATGCAGAAAACATAACTATAGTCTAAATATTATTCGACCTGCGTGACTTTCTCTACACAACACACTGCCCTCGGCTTGTACTTACACTATTTGATTTGATTATGGAGCAGTTTGATGGCGGCAACATTGTAGAGATGCAATGTTATGTCTCAAGGCTTTGAAACAATGAATGTAACTTAGTAACAACGTAAATATTAAGTTTTTAAGCATTTAGTAAGTCATACAAATATCGTTCTCGTATTAACAGTAGTAGCAAGGTATAGGTTAGCATGTAAATAAAATTATTTAACATATTCGCTATTGGTGTTGGTATATAATGTATATACATAAACGTAAATGAAAAGTGGTCTTACTTAACAGCAATATGTTTAAAAGTCTGACCAATTCATTTATATTAAGATGAGCTCAGCGTATCGTTTAGATCATATCTATGGAAATTATTCTTATCAGGCATAATACTAAGTATATATTTTAAAATGTCTGTATTTATTAAAAAAGTGAAGGTAAATAGACGAGAGAGAATAGAATATTAAGTTTGATTTTTTTTGTATAGATCTACGCTGCTTATAAAATCAAATTCGAACTGCAATTGTAGTATACCCACTGTAGGCAATTTTTAAACAAAATTAGCATCCAATAAGTCAATATTGTTGCCCAAAGATGAAAGATCGACGGAATAAGCGTAATGAAATTTTATGTGGGAGACTTTACTGCAAGAGGAAATTTGCGCGACAACGAGGTTAACGACTGGCTTTTAGTGTAAGGCATGGGAGTATTATTAACTTATATGTACCAACATATGTGTAATCAATGGCGACATCTTGCACCGTTGTCTTTGTTTGTTTGATGGCGTTTGAAAAACTTTCTTTCCTTCATTTTCATTCCTTTCAGCATCACTAGAGTAATGATTGATTGTTGGATTCTTAATTTTTATTTTTTACGTATTTCTCAAAAGGACCATCTTTTATGAAGGTCTAATTGGAAATAGCATATTTTGTTGGTTTGGTTACATTATTTGTCGCTTGGTAAGCGTACAAAAATTTGTTGAACAAAGGCTCTTTGTTTAATTAAATAACTAATGTTACTGTAGTGACTCGGAAGCCAATTAAACACACTTTCTGTCGCTCAGGTAGATGCATAGTATGCGCAACAGAGGAAGTTTGCGCACTCGCCTACGGACAGTAAGCGACTGACACGATGATGTGGATCGCATACACTACACGCCTTTTTATTTTAATTGAACATAAACGTTTTTAAATTACAATTAATAATATATACATTTATGATATAGCGGATAACTAATCACATTTTTTAAATATTATCTCTACAGATTTTTCACAAAATTTAACCAATCTTGAATCACTAAATTTTTAATATTTATAAAAATCGTATAAATGTATTTGATAACAGTAGCCAATCAATTAATGAATCAATCAACAAATAATTACGCTAGTTGTTCATAATATGACAGTTCCTGAGGGAATACCATTTAAAAGTAATCAAGTATATAAGTTAAATAATGCTTTATATGGATTAAAGTAAGCAGCAAGATGCTGGTTTGAGGTATTCGATGAAGCTCTAAAAGATTAGGGTTTAATAAATTTACCAGTTGATCTTTGTATTTATTTGTTAAATAATGGTAATGTATCTAAAAACATTTATGTAGTTTTATATGTAGATGACCCTATAATCGCTACTAGCGATATAGCGAAAATGAACAGTTTAAAAAAATATTTAATGAATAAATTTTGTACGGCAGATCTCAAACATATTAAAGTATTTGTGGGAATAAAGATCAAAAGAAATAATAACCAGATAACTTTTGATCAAAGTTCATATACAAAGACAGTCTTAGTTAATTTAATATGCTCGATAGTAAATCAATCAGTACATCGCTTGAAAATAAACTGAATTACGAAGTTTTAAATTCAGAAGACCAATATGGCGCTCCATATCGAAATTTAATTAGTTGTTTAATCTACATAATACTACGCACTAGACCTGATATAAGCATAGCTGTTAACATTTTAAGTAGATACACAAATAAAAATGGTAATTACCTTTGGCAATGTCTAAAAAGGGTATTAAAATATCTAAATGGCTCAATAGATATCAGGCTAATTTATACAACGGGTAATTATGATATTTTGAGTAATGATCAAAGTGACAGGAAAAGTACTATTGGTTATGTGTTTGTATTATTTGAAAGATTCAGAATATGCTGGAATACAAAACGGCAGGCATCACCTCATCCACTAAAACTGAATATATGGCACTTTATGAAGCTGTGAAAGAAACATTATGGTTAAAGGCGTTAGCAGTGGTATATATATATGTATGCCTATAAAGAATAGCTAATAATCCCATGTCTAAGAGATCTAAGTATATCGGTATAAAATACCATTTTTCAAGGGAGCAAATTGTGGAAAATGTGATTAAATTTAAATGCATTCCCACTGATGCCCAATTGGCTTATATGTTGACAAAACCTGTCTCTACAGCCAGATTTTTAGAATTAAGAAATGTTATGAATTTAGAATAGCATTTATTGTAACGATGTTGTTGTGACTCTGTTTTGATGGTCTGATTAGGTTTCCCTAGATTTCCTTAATCCTTGCAACAAATGTTGAAATGTTGTATGTATTTCCCAGAGAAACACAAGGAGCGAAACTAATTTATTTCTTATTAATTAGCTTTTAAGATTTTTTTCAATAATTTTTTGACGGAGCGTTTAGTTATTAGCGTTCAGGATTAGTTGTTCTTAGAATGTGCTTGATAAGCTACAGTACAAAATTGAATAAGTTATTTAATTTAATAGTTATAACATTAACATTAACTTTATTATTTCTCGGAGTTATGCTCATGAAATTAAATTGGCACAGAGCTATTGGAAAGTTTAGTTAGACTTCCGCTCGTCCCATGGTGTTAAGAGATTACTCACGTACACGTTCGTTCCTTGTGGAATTTAATGTAAATTTACGGGTACAATTCTTTTAGGTCAAATAGTGAAGTTTCATTTAAACCCCATTATCTAACATATTTAAAAATAACTTTTTAAACCAAGGTCTGATTTATGTATTCATTTACAAAGAAAAGTTTAATTAAGGTGCAGGCACTGTTCTAATTGAATTCAGTACAAATACCTGTAATCTTTTGGCAGGGAACAAGTAAGGTTGCGTCATAAAACACCCGGCATACGCCTTAAGCCCGAGGAACGTAAACAATGATTATGGTTTCAAAATAGTAGTTTTCATAATATCCGTTCGAAGGAAGAAATAGAACTGAAAACAGTACACCTTAATTCAACTTAAATCGAAGAAGTGCAACATAATAATCGACTGTAGCGAGATGAAGGACACTGATTAACATATATTGATTAGATTAGTTAAAATATAATTCAATAAAAAAATTGGAATACTAAATTTTAGGTCTGGTCTGGTATAAAGGTTAGGTCCTATATAAGGAGCTAACACTCTAGCCTCT
Organism: Calamotropha paludella; assembly: GCA_927399485.1. Classification (NCBI taxonomy): domain Eukaryota; kingdom Metazoa; phylum Arthropoda; class Insecta; order Lepidoptera; family Crambidae; genus Calamotropha; species Calamotropha paludella. The sequence goes on from OV656803.1 coordinate 31,081,855, forward strand.
GCCTAAAATATTTTAACACTTCGAAATTGATGCATTAGTATCAATATTAATATGAGGCAAAGTAGTAGTTTGGACATCATGCAATATTCCAGAATCTATCGACTTGGTTTTGAATGAAAGTCGGTTGTTAGAATTACCGGCGAAACATTAAGAGTAGGTATATATATTATTGTGAAACAATTTCTCTGCAAACTTTGGAGGCAAGTTGCAACATTGCAACTTGCCTCCAAAAAACACCGTGAGAATACAATACGGGAGTGCAATTGAAATTGTGGAATTGTGACGAGTTAAAATCCCGACGTGAAGAAAAAACAGGCGGCGACCAGAAACTCAACCTTGGGCCGTTCGGCATATCAAGGAATGCCACCTTTGGTTCATCAAGGACAACTTTATGGTGACACTTCGTATTTCAGAAGTTTTCAGTTTTGCTAATATTTATAGTGAATTCGCACGCGGCGTGAAGTCCATTTTTTTGTGTTGTTACGGTTGTTGCAGGTGTGACTTAATGTTTTTGTAATATACAGTTACATATAAAAAAATAATAAACATTATTTTATAAGGAAACACAAAATACACCTAACTAAATATCTAACCGAACAACATTAAGGATTGCAATCTCTCCTTTAATTCAAGCTTAGGGATTATGCGTTCCTACTTTATCTGATTGTAATAACATACCAGCTGGTTATTGATTTATTTATAGTATTAGAAAACTAAATCTTTTATTAATTTTATTTTACATTGTGGTCTGAACCGTAGTCAAACTTGAGTTTTAATTATGTAGGTACATAAATGTCATTAAACCTAAACCTTAGCAGTAATCCAGCAAACAGCAGAGGTGGGGTTGAATAAGATTCAGTTCAATCCAATATTCATTTCAAAAAAAAGGGCTAGATATAATGATATTTCTTACATTCACACCAACGAGCCTAGCCTGTCAGGTTTCAAAATTTCAGTTTCTAAAATTACTTTGAACTATATATTGGATATTTAAATTAAAAATCGATTGTGGAAATTTAATATATTTTAACAGTTTAATATGCATTCGACTGTAGAAATATTGCAGATAATATGCATTCTATTTGAATGACCGCATTCGCAAATCGCATTACTAATCAGCATGAAACTTGTTATAATATCATTCCAAGAAGATATTTAATTTTAATATCTTATTAGAATGTACCTTCTGTAGGTTGCGTCCCTGTGGAGTCTGTCATACATGAGATAAGCTGGTGAGTATCATACATGAACTCGCCGGTCATTGCTATGCCCAAATATAGAGCAAATTCCTACTCAGAATGGACCATTAATGTCCTCCTGCGATCGGAGCGCGGCGCGGCGCCAAGGTGACGTGGGACGTGCTTCTTGACTCTAAGTTTTTAAACGACTAAACGATGTCATTTCCGTTTGATTTAAAGTCAGTTATTTCAATGTAATTAGGATATGACAAATACTCTTAACGCAAGGGCGGTAAATACATTGACATTAATTTTTTTTACTCAGTTTATAAGTTTTTGTTTTTTTATAGTGTAACTTTTATTTTGAAACGATTAACGATTTAAATATAAAGAAAGGTTATAAATTAAGGGTAATCTTATTATAAACCTACAAATGTTAATACCAAACTGTACCTCGAGAATAATATTGAACTAATTTCTTAATTTTCTTTTTTTTTGTTGTTTTTCGTCCATAATACAGTTACAAAACAACACAATCGTGATAAAGGAACCTGCAGGACACCAGAATACTGGGGGATGGGGTGTATTTTGTCCTTTTTAACACGCTTTTATTAACTGCACCTGTATGTTTGTTTGATAGATTGTAAAGGAATCTTCTAATGCAATTTTTACTCACTTCGAAACTTCACATTAATTTGAAATTTTGCATACTTATCAGAGACCGAAGACAATAAAATAATTAAAAAAAAACATTTTCCTAAATATCATCAAAAATTTCGAAAAAAAAAATATAATAAATGACATGAAATACAAAAAATAATTCTATAATAAGTAGAACTAAAAACTGAAAAATAAATTATAGTAAAAAAATACCAAAAAACACGCCTAAACCGAGCTTTATACGACATTCTTCTTATGTACGGCTGGTATTAGGACTTCAAGTAAAACAACGACATCAGAATTAAGTCTGCCTGTTTATTGTTAAATTATTAAATTTTATTAATATCTTCATAATTAGGTTACACGTGTCTTCACATATTATTCTAGAAAGTACTTGACTATTACACTACACATACACTAACTCTGCATTTCGAAATGGAAATAGGTAGGAATATTGGTAATAATAAAATAAAAAATACAACATCGATATGAAGCACCCCACGCGTTTCTCGTTAATTACTTATTATATTGAAAATTATTTTTTTAGTTTTTAGTTTGGTTTACCATAATAGTGTTTTTTAAACTACATTATATTATAGTAGCGGCCCGACTTCGCTTCGGTTAAAATAATATACATCTAAGTCTAAGTCCATCTTGATTGACGTCCTTTTCAAATGGTGATTTCGTCATGGACTTCTTTAAAGAACTCTTTAAGTTCTACTACTTCTCTGTAGATATTTTTTTTAATCTCCTTAGGCAGCGTTTATAACTAACGCATGACTCGATAATTTTCTCAGCGGCTTTAGATATAGAATAAGTTTAACGGAAAACCGTAAAAAGTAATTTAAAACCTATAAAACCTACGTCCAATCTGAAAGTCCTTTCTAAATAATTGTAAAACAAATTGTGACATTATGGGTAGGTTCGGATATTACCTGTAGGAGGTAATATTTTACTTATAACTTAAGTTTATCACATAATGAAACTACATAATTGCTAGTGTGTTTAGTTCTTATCGCGGTAGTGCTTGATGTTAACAAGGACCCAAGCAGGGACGGCAGACCAACCGATCACCATCAGACTGGCTAGAAAGATGACATCCGCTTTGGACACCCTTTTTCTGGCTGGAGTACCAGTTACGGTCATGCTTCTTCCTGGGGTATTTTTTTTAACAAATTGACCATTGCTCCTGACAAGGTTTCTAATGGCAAGCATTTTGTTTGGAAATTCATTTACGATATCAAAATCCACACGGACCAGGAAAATTACCTGAAAAATTAATTACCGAGTAATATCCCAACCAAACATACAAACTTTACCTTTTTAAATTACTAAATTTTGCTATCGATTTCTACATTTGCAATAGCATGCGTGTCTACGTGACTGTAACCGTGGCGGGGTTGACAAAACCATAGGCGTAACAAAAGGTCAACATTTAAAAGCTGGTAATTTGGTAACTTAAATGAAAAGAAATAGGTAATAATGATAAAGTTAAAGTCTACTAATAAAATAACAGATTTATAACTTTATTTAAAAGTACAAGTTACGAAATAATAGATAAACCCTTTCATATACCTACAGCGTTTTAGGTTATTACTTATATTTGGAACCTATGCCATGTTTAGATGGCGTCAGTAATATAGTCTGAACAACAATACAATTACTTTTCGAGATAATAATAAGCCACAAGCACGTTAAAGTTATATGAGTGTAGTATATTTGTTTCAAAATTCCAAGTTACTAATTAACCAATTTGTATATAAAAATTTGTTATGTACAACATATTCTAGTATATAATTAAAAATAAAATAAGAATATTAAATAAACCAAATAGTTATATGGCTTATTGATAAAGAGTTCTAAGAGTGCTAAGGTAGATAGAGAAGCGAATATGAGTTACAGAATTAGGAATAAAATAGGCATTATTATTTATGCTAGGTCTAAGATAGGTAAACACTGAACCTTTTTCCCGAACTAGCCTTAAATGAACAATAAATAAAAACATATAAAATACGTGTGTAAAAAACAACCACGCCTCCGAGCCCTCAGATGGGATCGCTCGGATGGCTCGGAGGCGTGGTTGTTTTTTACACACGTATTTTATATCTTATAGAAATATTGCATTGTGAATGCAAAAAATTAAATAAAAACAATAAATAAAAAGTAATTACATCATTAGAAATGGAACACTTTGGTTGTTGAAATAGTTTATTTAATCTCACTGCTTACTCGTTAAAATATAATTAGAATGGATTTCTGCTATTTAAACAGTAATTTGAGAGCTCCGCAGAGCCTCTGTCGGCTGCAAACTGATTTTAGCGCTGAAGTACCATGCAAGACTATTTATAGCTGGTTTGCAAAATTCATATTTTGTAAACAATTTTGCAAACGCACAATTTAAACGAGGCTCTGAAAACGGACCATGTTGCACTTGGTGCAATGCCATGCTAGTAGATTTCACGCAGAGGGGTCAAATTTAGGGTGGGACATATCTAGCACATACATAGTAACTGGTGACATAGTCGAAGCGGAGCGAGCGAAGCGAACGAAGCTCCCATGGATTAGCTTCAATGGCGCAATGTCTGTTACGACATAACTTCTCGAGTTATTAACCGATTTTAATATTTTTTATGTGGAATCGAATCAACAGGTTTAGGACCAGATTGTCACGGAGCCGGAATTTTGAAATTAGCAAAAGTTTCCATCGAAACAAATTTTTTTTTCTTTTTTTAGGTATTACGCTCCGCTCCAATATATGGTGCTAGCGTAGCTTTATGCTTAGCGACTGCAGCGCCTAGTTTTTAATGTTAAGATAAAACAAATAAAAAAACCGTGAGTATGGGTCTTTCTAGCTGAGCCGGAACCAAACGAAGTGGCGCTTGCAGAGTGCCAGATTATTTCTGGCAAAATAAGCAATCATACGCTTAGGCGTATGATTGCTTATTTTGCCAGAAATAATTGACGAACTCCGTAAAAATAACCATAAACGTCGTATCATCTTGCACTTCGTCAATGTGATTTTTTATACGGCCACATAAAAAAACGAATTTAATGAGTTGAACTTGTGAATGTTTCTGTTCCCCTAAAATTAAGAATAAATTACGCAGACAACGATTTTCATCACCAGAAGAGGTTGAGGTTGAGTATGAAAAAGATATTTCCAAGTTCACTGCGGTAAGCGGCATATTTTCTGTTTTGAAATTTGATTTATGTTGATCTGCCTTTACCGTCTTGCCCATGTTCATTTGCCAAATTGATTAATTTAATTTAAAAAATGCATTCACGGAAACGGAATATATTTTAAAAAAATATTTATTTTTTTAATATTTATTTTAAAAAAAATTATAAAGCTAAAATAAAAATGTTATTTTAAAAAATTTTGTTCAGTTCACTAATATTTTAAAGAGGCAATGATAGATTTTACATTTAAAGTGTACGAAAAAATGGTCGGCCATTCATATCTTTACTACCCTTAAATTCTAATTAATTAATAAATTTGCTGGTCATTAAGCAAAGTAGCAAGGTAGATAAAAATCGACTTTTATAAGATACTGTCTTCGATCATATATATGATCGAAGGATAATGTTATAAATATTTTATATTTTACCAGCGTATTTCGGCGGCGAGGAAAGCGAGGGGTTAGGTTAGGACAAGATAGGCAGCCGTCCGGCGCATTCGCGGGCTTGTCGGCGAGCTTTAACAATTAAGTACTTGATCTTTTATAAATTATTTATTTACTGTTGTAATAATTTCGATTTATTGTTGATATTCTTATAATAACAACAATACAATGAAATTTAAGAGATTTTCAAATAAAAATACTTATTTCCAGAGAATTATATAATTGTGTAATATATGGATATACGATATTTGTAAGGATTCTTGTACACAAGAACTATAAAATGGATTTAGATGGTTACTTTAATTATTTTTTAGTTACAGCTATTATAGCTTAACAGATTAACAAAAACACAACGATCGTAAGCCATAGGTCCTCGCAGATAGATATCAGAATAACAATGAGCAGGATATTTAAAAACTATATACTATCTCAAACAAGTCAACAGATGGCACTGTTAGGTAAGTACTGTTAGTTAACACACGCTAACAAGACTTAGGAACTTTTTATATGTATAAGATTTGTTTACCTGGATATATCGAACTTTTACAGTAGAGAGAGAACAGAAGAGTTTAGTTTCTTCTGCAAGTATACACGAGAAAAAAGAGGTCTCCAAAATCAATAACTATGCATGCAAAGCCAGGCGGGTAAGCTAGTTTTTAAAATAATTTCAGTGGTAGTTTTCTAAACATATACTATCTCAATCGATCTATTGAATGATGTGTTGGACGTTATTAATACAAAGTGTATTAAAAAATAATCGACGTTTTAAAATAAATTACCCCGTATTTGACTGATAAGAAAAACTTTAGAAAAGGACCAATAGCCATTGAGAATATTGTGTTGAGGGAACATTACTTATAAAAAGAAAGTAACTCTAATCTTAGACCAGTAAAAGGTTGAAATGCTAGTGTTTCTGTCAGAGATTGTCTAATCATTCTGCTCGAGACTGTAAATAGAGACCGTGACTTCGCATATTTATACCTCTTCAGTAATACCTTTGCCCTTAACATCCCAGATAACAGCTACATGATTATAATTAAATTACTGAGCATAATTTAATTTTAATTAAAGATATAAAATTTTAGCACGCTGGTTATATAAATTTCTTCAACGAAATAATTGAATCACACAAAAGTATACAACATTAAAATTTTGCGTACGAACTCATATTTTGTACGTAATGTAACCGCTAAGGAGTGGAACTCTTTGCCTGAGTTTGTGTTTCCTGACAAATACAATTTAGGGGTCTTCAAGTCACGAGTGAATTGGTATCTTCTAGGCAAGCGCGTCACATCCTAGATCACATTGACGCCATCATCCATCAGGCGAGAATAGTGGTCAAGCGCATGCCTATTTGCCAATACAAAAAATCAATAAGACGGGTCAAATAACGGAAACGGATATATCATGTCAGAAATACAAAAAATTGATTTAATGATGGTAAACAAACATTGCTGAGGTGAAGGTGGAAATTTTGTATAAGTTAGTTGTTAAAGCGCAAATAGCGTTGACGTCCCCGTCACGCAGAACAAAAGATGAGTGAACCTTGGAAAAGTTACATTGCTACATAATTTAATACAACTGTCGTCAGTGTATACGTAGTTTTGATATTAAAAAAGTGGTTATCTCATTGTCAACGACTTTGTACAGCCAATGTATACACTTTGACATTTACGTCTAGATAATTTCGTTTAAAGAGTGTAAAGCTCGATGTGCTATCTATTTTATATGATAGATATAAAAACCACAGCCCAGTATAGTTTCTCTATTCTGTGGCCTTGTGTTATGTGTAAAAAGTAATATTAAACGAAGTTTCGACTTATTCATAAAGCGATTTTAATGTACATACCTCGATTAATTTGTGTGATGGTTTGATGAAAATCATTCATGAATAGAACAATTTATTAAAAAACAGAAACTTTTTACTTTATTAGTGGAACTACCACAATATGTGTTAATTGATATTAATTCTTGGGGTGATTCTAAGTGTTTCAGCATTGGATATAAAGCTAAAAATAGAATGTGGAAATTTAAATTATTTGTGTAATTCAGCTTATTTTGCTCATATCGATAATGAAGGACGTAGCATGTTTTGTCTTTTAAACGAATAAATAATGAGTCCAATAATTGGATATTTTAAAAGTAACTAGGATGAAAACTTATTTGTTTTTAAATGTCGAAGCGTCGTCAATTACTAAATGAATAACCTCCCCGATCTCGGTCGAATGAAGCGAGTCACATTGCGTGTCACAAAATTGTTACTCCCTATTCTGCTACAGTTGCACGCTAACGTTCAAGCTTAGCACAACGCTTAAATATATTTCTGTAATGATGTCTTCATCTCGGGCAATGCGACATTTGTGATGGTTTGTTTTACAATTTGTTCAACAAAATAATCATAGTATTTACAGCTGAAGAAGCTGTAAATACTATGATTATTTTGTGAATTATGATTATTCAGGCCGCCCTTATATATTTCTTTTTGCAAACTCAAAATTTGTTAGACTTAATTGATTCAATTTTTGTCAAGAAGTTTATGTTGAAAACGGTTCTTATAGAATTAAAATATGTTATTCGACAAGACCAACCAAAACGGGTCAGATAATATTTTAACTTCTACGTCTAAAAGAATTAAAAAAAATATTTATACGATTTTCTTTTTTTTAGAATGTATAAGTAGTGGTAGCGATTATTAAGTTTCTTGTCTAGTACAACAATCTTAATTAATCAGAAAAACACACATAAATCTTGGCTTTAGTTTTTGTAAGATTTGCTCTTTCCTTGCTCACTAATTCACTAGATTTCTTAAAATAGAAGTCAACAAATATTACAAAAGAATATTCATTCATTATGTCAATTTTTTTTATTTGACATGATGTAGTAATTATTATCAATAGTATTGTAGACATTTAACTCTTAATTTAAAAATTCAGCTTTTACTTTATGTGTTGAAGACCGATCCGATCGAAAGGCAGAGCGATCCTTTGTAGTTTTCAAGTTATAATTTATTTTTTATTTTTGATGATTTAACGATTGAATGACTTTAAATAAATTGCAGTCTTATTTGCAATTTGAGTTTTAGTTCTGCTCCCTCCTTTAATGTAAAGACCTTAAACTACCTCCGTGATATAGAAGTTATTGAATAGTTGTAGTGTGATAAAATTACTGTTTTTTCCATCGACTGAAAGTTAAATGGATAATTAATCTAAAGAACGACAAAAATATGGAAACTACAAGATTTCCGATTCACCACTTTTAGAGATTTCAGTGAAAAATGCCTCATAAAGTACATCCTCTTTTATATTATTACGAAAGCTTAGGCTGTCGCTTATTCACTTGGTGCATGCTTTTTCAGGCGTTTGGCTGAGATGTTTAGTATTTACAGATAACGAGTTAGAAAATGAGTTAATTAAATTAGTTAAGCCTGAAAACCGCCCGCCCAACGTTTTTAGTCATATTACATTATAGAACTTGAACATGATATATGTTTGAAATTTTTATCATTCCGGGAAAAAAATAATCCATCACAATTCTGGGAAAAAAATATTTACTTCTTTCTAGTCCGCTTATAAAAACGTGGTTTTTAAAAATTGTGTTTACTTCTATTTTATACTATATCTTTTCGTATTAACTGCACCTCTATGAACAATAAAAATTATATCAAAATATTCACAATATATTTTTTTACAAAAAGTTTTGCTTAGAGATTGTTTCGAATGTATTTATGAAATTTATTTCAACATCAGCAAGGAGAACATCGCCTAGTAACATAGTTTTATCCTGCATAACTCCCGACAGTATCACCTATAAAGAATATACGACACTTCACAGTCTGTTCGTTTAAAAAAATCAATTACGGGCGCTGTGCCTGCTTTTATATTGTCTCTCCTATATGAGTATATCGGACAGACAAGTATAGTTTAACATAGTCTATATATTTTCACCATTTTTTTTATTGAATCATTGCTTTAATATGAAGCAACGATGACCTTCGTGGAAGAGTAACTGGAGCGCCAGTTTTGAAGTCACCATTTCTAAGCTAACATGTGTGTAATGTTATTAAAATTTTAGTACCGAAATTACTTGTTATTTACTTTTTATATCAACATAATTTCCTTACCTGTTACAAACAAGAGTTAATCGCTTCTAACAGCATTTTTTTTATTGGCGACTACGAATGGCGAATGATTCACGCGAGGAGGAGGGTGTGGTATTGATCGGTGCGGGCGGCTCCTCGCCACTGCATTACCGTTGCAGCGCTGGTTGAAGCGAAAAATTCGCTTTCCTCACGCTATATTTGCTCATTCAAATCCGAAATGCCATCATAGGCATTTCCCTCGTATGATTAGCTGTCTTATCAGATGAAAATTTCTATCATTTGACTGAGTACTTACTATTTGAATAATACTAAGGTTTCGTAGATTAAGTAATATTAAAATCAAAATCTATGATTATTTCATTATTTTAAAGATGACAACGACTTTGCCAAATACTAATATCAAGATGTTTTAGATTTGTCGTAGGTACATTTATGGAATTAGTTCAGTGTTAATGCTTTAAGAGAATTTGCATGAGACAGTAAAGGAGGGTGGGTTCAGGAGGTACAAAGTTCAGCGTCACCGGCCAAGACCTTCAACTAACGGTGCTATCGACCCGCAAATGATTTCGTAACGTCGCGCGCGTAATCGACCGGCAGCGGCTGTCTCCACATGTATTTGTAGCTCTAAAGTACTCACTTATATTTTTTATTGTATGAACTGAGTAAGTACCTATTTAAATTTATGTTTTACAAAAATAGTTTTTATCTTAATTACAGTTCAAAATCAATTCCGATAAAATCAACTTTTAATTATTATATTTATAGTCACAGTATTGGTATACATAGTATCGCACCAGTTTGCACGGCTTATTTATAAAATACAGGCAACAGGGATAGATTTAGTTTACTTTTACTTCCAATAAATATACAACGATTTCAAAGAATTATATAAATAGTTAATAATAGGACGACTAATGGATGCAATCATTCGCAATCGATGTTCTTAACTTGTTGAATGACAGCTTATCACGTAATTTGGACTTAACCGTCTGCGAAGCTACCGCGTCGTTTTACTTCGCACATTGTCTCCAATTGCTTTGTCCTGTTGTCAAGATTGCTAGAGGAAATCCTGCTTGTCTCTGAGCGATAAGTTTGCAGACGTATTTCGTGATATAACGTACTATTTGTACTTATCACTTGGCAGCTGGTGTGACTTATGTTTTTCTTTGTAGAAAGATATTGTTCCATTTTTAAATAGTTTAATGATTATTTTGTAACAAGGAGGTCATTTATGTTTTAGGACAATAGTCAAATATGGTAGTGGCGTTTCTTCCGGCAATGCGTACAAGGTCTGGGTTCGGGTGAACGTCCTATAACCTCGCCCCCCGCCAGCTGTCTCCTCCCGTTTATATTTAGACTGGCTCAGCTCTCACTGAAACAGTTTCGCCGTTCCTCCCTTTGCACATAGTAGAATTAGGACAGCAAATTAAGTGATGATATTCGAGTGCTTAAGCAGGTTAAAGTTGGTCACTCTTTTCATTAGAGTATGCTCAGTTTATGTAACTTGTAGATGGGCACCGAGTTGCAGAAGTAATAATTTGACGTTGCGTCAATGAAACCAAAAACTATTGCCAGGTAAATTACCATAATAAATCGGTTCGATTGCTTGATTATAAACGATTATTCAACAAAATTGTTAATTTGAATCGATGACAAAACCACTTGCAGGTTATGGCAAAGGGAATCCCTTTCTTGTGTGCAATAGATAGCATATTAGTAGCCATAGATAGTCAGTTTAGGAAATTTTCATATTATTTTACTTACTCTGATCACTCATAACTATTTTCATTCAACGGTAATGCTGGAATGAACCTCAGTGTTAATTTCCAAATTTATTATTTTGATATCAAACTTATCATAGAAGTATCAGTTGGTTTCGTATCAACTTTTATTACTAGGCGATGCAGTCGCTAAGCATAAAGCTACGCTAGCACCATATATTGGAGCGGAACGTAATAAATAAAACAGAAAAAAAAAATTTCTTTGTGAATTTCAAAATTCGGGCTCCGCCACAATCTGGTCCTAAACCTGTTGATTCGATTCCGCTCAAAAAATATTAAAATCGGTTAAGAACTCGGGAAATTATGTCGTAACAGACATTTCGCCATTGAAGCTGATCCATGGGAGCTTCGCTCACTTCGTTCGCTCCAAAAACTGTGTATTCAGTCATACACCAAATAATAGTTATGCACCAAAATCGTAACTATGACAGAACTAATCCTAACATCGCTAGTCTAGTATAAGTCCATCCGGCGCAGATTGCTCTCTTGTAATGGCATGTGACAAGGAAATGGACGGTTCACGCGGGATGCCAGTCTAAAATGGAAATAAAATAAAAGTGCACACAACGCAATATCGAATCATTCCGTTAATTTAAATAATTGTAATTTTAATTTTTACTAAAGAATTAAACAAGTAATAAATATAAACAAAATATTGCTGACAGAGATATAGTAGATAGTATCGATATAAACGGAGGAATGAAATATAAATTGATTCGATTGTTTGTAATATGAGGATGCTCTTAATTAAAAATTAAAGCAGGAAGTATTATTAAAAACAATTGGAGAGGGTCACAGTCTGATAGTACGTTGAAAATTTGTGACTTCTGGTATTTCGCAGTGGTTCATTTCTGTATTTACGTAACTCGGTCGTGATTTGTTCCATTTCTATTATCCGTTCCGTCATTGCTAAATGCTGAGATGCTTAGAACCTGTCGAAAGGTAGTAGAGATAGACCAATCTCTACCTAAAGTTTCGATGTTTGTATGTAAAAGAAGAAAGTATGGTATTTTCGGGTAAAATGTATCCTCAAGTTTCTATGAAAATCGGCAAATCAAAGGTGAGCTTGATACTCTCCTAAAAGGGTATATACCGTTACAAGACAAATATAGTGAGATGCAAATAGTGAACGCACTCCGCGCTTACGGCTGTGCATATATGCCGATTAGGGCTGTGGCATTATCATCATTAATTTAAGTTGAATCTATGTTTAAACTGCGTTTAAAAAGACCTTTACCAAAGCCACAAGATTTGCATAGTGTACATGAAACGAAGCTAAGTAAGATTAACAAAAATGAAGTTGTAACACGAATTCAAAGTATTATGTATGAAACGCAATAAAAAGCTTTTAGAATCATTAGTAACAGCGTGTATCGAAAGGTATCTACTACCTCACTTAATTGAGTTATTCAATAATGATAGAACATTTTGGCAAAAACATAAAGTCTCAAAAAAACTTAATAACAAAGCTGTGCTATTCTTGTTAAATTTCGTGGTTAAAAGTATCTTTTCGTGGTCTCTCACCTTATATATTTTAGTAAGTTCTCACACCTTGATTGAAATGAAAAATGAAAATAAATTTATTCAAATGCAATATTTTTAACTACCACCCATTCAGGACGTCTTTTAAACGACAAGGAGAACGGACTTTCGTCAAAAACTCGTCAGCTTTGACAAAAGTAACTAAATTTAAAAAAAAACGTGTCTGTATTTGTGTCCGCGTGCAGAAGCTATACTTTTTTATTGCATATTTGAATGAGATATCTTGAAGTTAGCCTATTCATGTTACATGAAAAATTTCACCCTCAATGCGCCAAAAAACCATAAGTTCAATATTATACGTCGTAACCATACGTCATAATCTACATAGAACAATATTGTCTGTTTTAAAAATAATAGTAGTATGTATAATAGTGCAATAATAGTAGTATAATGGTTTCATTACATTATTGATTGCAACAAAGTCAACAAGTATTCGTTTTAAATAAAAATTGCAATAATATACAGAAAATAAACGAAAAATTTAAGTGAGAATCATAATGATATTAAGTATATGTCAATAATACTGTAGTTTAAAGCAGCACCCATTCACTAGCATGACGCATGATGCAGCAATCGTTTAGCTCAACAATATCTAAGGGAACGTTACGACCCGCACCCCACGCCATCACCCAAAAGATTTTAGAAGAGCATGTCATACTCCAACTACCAGTAATAAATAGTGTTATATTGAAATAATACATATTACTTTCAACAAACACTATTACTTTCGTGCATCGCTATCTAATACATTAAAGAATGGAGGGTTTATTTTTGTTTAATACCCTTTTATATCCATTTATATTTTATTCATTAAAATTATCATCAAATATAGTAACGACTGACGACCGTTTTGTGCAACGCACTTTCGCACAGCCTTTCGCACCGAACGGTCCTGGGTTCGAGTTCTGGAACGGGCGGACGTTTTTGTGATGAATACGAACATTTGTACTTGAGTTGTGGGTATTTATATATATTTTAATAAATATTACATAACTATGTATCATATATTGTATGTCTATTCCTTATCGATAACTTACTTTGTGCTAGGCTAATTGGTGTGAATGTAAAAAATATTATTATTGTTATTTTTATTTTTTTATTATTAGTAAAGAAATTACAGCAGAAGAATTGACACAGCTGTAAGGACTTTGTTCCGAGTAATGGTGGTAGGTACACTGTGCTTATAAATAAAATCCCTCTTATAGTAGAATAAGGAAAGTCCATTCTTTTTTTTCAATCAAAATTCTTTAAAAAACGAACTAAGCAATAAGTAAATTAGTTAAGATCTTCTATTTAGATAGCTTGTTGCGTCCCTGCGTGCAACATTACACGTTAGTGTGAATCTCGAGTCAGCAGGGTCTACATTATAGAGAACAAACAAGCGACAATGGTAATGACCATGTTAATTTCGCCGCGGACCGTTTGTCGCCCGTAATGACGTAGTGGGAACATGACCATTGAATGGGCCGACTGCTTACTGAGTAGCTCATGATGCAAGTCGAAAGTTGTGGTGACTTTAATTAGAGCCGGCACAAATTGAGCCGCAAGCAAGTACTGAGCATTGGGTTTAATAAACTTTGCACAAAGTTGGAATGTACGATTGTACGAATGGTTTACCATTTGTTTTAGTAAAGAGTTAACCAATACTAATTTTTAGTACCCGTGCATTTTTACTTTAGAGTAAAAACTATTATGACATGTTTTATCCTAACAAACCAAGAAAAAAGTATTATATATGTAATAGATTTCACTTAAACTGTCATTAGTTAGATGGGTATCAAAGAAAAATGGTAAGTTTTATAATTTAGGAATAGCTACTTTCCAAAATTTTTCGCACAACTATTATTCATGGATTTTTTTTTCTAAGGGTTACGAATCCATATTTATAACTTTAATCTACCCATTAGGAGTCACTTTTCCCGGATACCGTGAACTAAAATAAAATTCCTTTGTCAATGTTGCTTAAATTCAAGCTTAGAGGTCGTTTACTCGTAAGAATAGTTTCTTTTCTTATTTAGTCACGATTTTTTATGGACTTGAGTCACGTTGCGAATTTACGGAGGGGAGAGAGCGAAGCTCCCAGGGATCAGCTTCAATGTCGAAATGTATGTGACGCCATAACTCTATGAGTTCTTAGCCGATTTTCGTATATTTTGTAATTAATCGAACCAACAAGTTAAGGACTAGATCGTGAACGAGTTTTGAATTTTGCAAAAATAAAAAGATTATGACTAAAAAACATTGGCACTATGGAATTTCCCATTAAAACAATAATCGCGCGTTTTGAAAGTTTTCATTTTTATGGAATTTTTAAATTTACTAAACATTATTCAATTTTTATTCTTTATTTAGTATCACGCTCCGTTCCAATATACGGCGAAGCTTTATGCTAAGCGACTACATCGACCTAGTAATATAATAAACAAAAGTGATATAATGTTGCAGATCGATTTTCGTATGTTTTAAACAAAAAATAAAGAAATAATAATAACAAATTTTTATATAAAAGTTTATATGTAAAACGAGTACCTAGGTTATTTATTATCAGAATAAAGTAAGTTTAAAAAATTCACACGCTATGTGAATATATACTATACATAGCATGACAAAAAAGACAATTCTTTTTTGCAAAATATAAAAGGCTTTAAATTCATATGTTAGATACAGGGTTACATTCGCCCATATGCAGACATATAACACTTTTATGTTTATTGTTAAGACCTCTGTCTAAAACATCAAATGTTACACGGGGGTAAAGGGTTAAAAGCACAGCGAATTTGACCCTCATATGCGGAAGTATGTGTTGAAATGATTCGTGGGGCTTCGGTTTTCTGTTCAATTGCTTGGATGAGAGTGTCCTTTGAGGGACTCACTCCTGTTCAGTGTTACGCTTCGCTGGCTGCCTTTTTGTTGAGCTCTCGTAAACAAAACGATCGCCAGTTAAGTTTGAGATTTATAAAAGCTTTGACAGCCTTGTCAACGTGTGGTTATAGATAACAAAAGGCTTAATATGGCAAATGTGTGATGATAAATGGTTTTAGATTGCTATCCGAACATAGAAGCGCTTCTATTTGCTGATGTCACAATTGATATTAATGCATGCGGTGAGATATCAAATAGCTGATGTGGTTTATATCCTGTAGAATTTGTGAACTTAAATTGCAAATCTAAATTGCTGACTTTGAAAATTATTGGTATTACCGGATAGAAATGTTTTTTTGTTATTTGATGGGGTTTATTATTACACACTATTTTAACCCTTAATTCGACGGATTTTTTTTTAAGTTTGTAAAATTGTTTCTAATTTTGGTTCTTAGCTTGTAGTAGGGGACCCTAGAAAAAATATATTTAAAATCTACCTATATCAATTTCCTGATGCAATTACAGCACCCAGAATTCTAGGTATATGGACTAGTTTTCGACGGAGATTTTTTTCATTCAACGGGAAGTATACTGCATCGAATTAAAGGTTAAAGCTATCATCTAGTTTACACTTTTAGAAGATGTGTCTGACTGCAATTCTTGGTCTGTAAAGATTATGGAGGAATGTGTTAAGTGTTTTCATGGATGAATTCTGGTACAAATTCTTACCCGCTACTGATATGATGATAATGGCATAATCTGAAAAAGAAGAAAACATCGGTCAACATCTTTGTTTCATTATATTTCTTTAAAGTTACTTACAACAGTAAGGATATGTAGTAAAAGTATTTAAAATTAAAAGTTATCCCTTTAGTATTTACTTAGAGAACCTTTGAGAATTGTAAATAATATGCAAAATTACTTTGAATTCTTGTTTGTAGATGTCACTCACAACGTTCTTTGATAATAAAAGGAACCTACAATGTAATGTTTAACAAAAAGACTGGAAAATATAAGATATGTTTGGGCTGTCTTCAGTGACTTAATAATCAGTAAATAAGTAAAAAGATTATTTGGTGGCGTAAAAAAAAAATTAAATTGTTAAGAAAAGAAGTTTTCTTGTTTTGTGTTTATTAAACCTAATCCGATCCAGTTCAAGTAGTGTATTTATTGCGACCGATGATTTATTGTGACTCGCCCCTACGTTAGAGTAGCTCTTTCAGCTTAGATGCTTATAAGAAATCTAGAATTTTCTCCGTCTTATTCTTTGATCTCAGTTCCTCTGAACCGATAATATGTCGTTTGAGGTGGATACTACAAATGTTGTATCTATTATATCCCTAATATCAGGGATCCGTATGGGAGGTGTATGAGTGTTTCATTTTCCTATTTGCAGTATCTGCAAAAAGTGTCACTCGATTTCATGTAAAAGTCTGTGTTTCCTGCCGACCAATTACGGCTCTAACAATCGCACTGGTGTTTACCATTTTGAACTGTATGAGTTCAGTAGTTCATTGTTTCTAGTACCCTTCATACTAGAGTTACGAAGCCTGTTTCTTCTAGATCTATAGAAAGACTCTGGGCCTATTTATCGGCTTTTTCAATGTCGATAATTCCTGATTGTCCCCAGCTCATTCAGTTTGTATGAGCAGTTATTCACTAGTTTCTATATATAACATTGGAGTGTATGAACTTGTTCTGTCTGGCTATTTGAAAAGACACTCTGATTTGCGTATTTTTGTTGGCGAGTAAAAGCCCGAAGAGAAGCGTATTTATTTAAAAAGATTAACCCTTTGTTCACTCGTGGACTAACGCTGTATAATCCGCATCCCACATTCTGACTCATTTTGATCCCGTGTGTAAACTAGACTAGGCTCCCAACCTTGCAGCATTTGCAATATTGTGACCACGCTTCTCTGCTAGGTTGATTTACCGTGTAATTTCTCGTGAAGTTACAGAGTGGAAATATGACATCTGCTGTCGTTGCTAATGGTTCAAGCTTGAACATTGGCTCATGTAGTGATCTTAGTAACCGCTAAACGACTAAATTCCAATTTACAAGGCATATTATGGCTTTCTGGATACATTATTTATGTCAGAATTCCAAGCCTGTTTTCGGTCAATGTGATGCCCAAGTATTTGGCTTCCGTTGAGAATGATATAGGAATCCCTTTTATAGTAAGTGTCGTTAGCCCATATAGCTTGCGTCTTCTGGTGTAAGGGACTATTGTAGTAATGTTCGGTTTTACTGATAATTTGGACTCTGTACACTGTATTGCACATTTACTGATGACTTTTAGAGATCTTTGTAATACAGATGATACAGTGTTTTGAGGGAGCCTATTGCGCACGCCGCTACATCATCCAAATAGTCATGTATATCTAGGTCTTTCTTTGAAGCTTCAGCCAATTATTGGTCAGTAACCAGTAACCACAGCAGCAACGGCAATAAACCGTTGCCTTCTTGTGGATATCTTCTGGTTTTTTATGGTTCCTTGTAGACACTTAGACCGTTTTATTGAGTAAATATATTTTCGATCCTGTTTGTGGTTGTGTTGTCAATCCGTGCTATTCGGGTAAACAATACAACTTATACTCGACTTGCATTAACGCTACACTAAGAAAAATATATATATATATATATATATATATATATATATATATATATATATATATATATGTTACAGTCAAAACTCTTAACCAGTCAAAACCACTTTTGACTGCAAAAATTAGGCAAAAGTACTTTTGACCAACGACCTTAGTTAATAACATTTTTGAAAAGTGGTTTTAACTAAGGGCATCGGTCAAAGGTACTTTTAACTGCAAAAAACAGTCAAAAGTGGTATTGCTTGATTTAAAATTTAGATTGTCTGTCAAAACTCATAAATAGTGAGGTGCTTAGGTTAGGTTAGGTTAGGTTATTCTCTTCTTATGAGTGATCTAAATCAAAATCTCAATCTAATGAAAATATGTTATTTGGAAATATTGATGCTAGTCCTTGAAAAAGTTATTAAACACATAAAATACAACTAATACGTTACACTGTAACCTAAAATATTGTAGCAGAAATTGGAATTCAATGAAAATGAGTGGAAACGAAAAGAATGAACGCTTTTTATTAAGGCTTCAAACGTTAGAAGAAATAAAGAATAGTCAATATAATGTAATGGCAAAGAAAGAATTTGGAAAATTTGTAATTGAGGTGGAAGACGCAAAATTTGCGGAAAAAAAGAAAAAATTAAAAATTCCCACTTCAAGAAGTTTTGACTAATATTCTTAGTCAGAACCACTTTAAACTAAAACAATTTGGTCACAAACACTATTACCCAATATTTCGCAGTTAAAAGTACTTTTGACCAACGTCCTCAGTTTTGACTACTTTTGACTGCGAAAATCAGTTAAAAGTGATTTTAACTAAGGTCGTTGGTCAAAAGTACTTTTGCCTTATTTTTGCAGTCAAAAGTGGTTTTGACTGGTTATGAGTTTTGACTGTAACATGTATATATATGTTGTGTGAAATAAAGCTTTACGAAATACAATATTCAGTCACACAAAAAATCCAATGACTCCAAGATCAAAGCGATTACTACATGAGAAGTTTGTTAAAAGTTGGTCTAGTGTATTGGATGATTTATTTTAATGCTTATTTAATTCAAGTTCTTTGTCCTCTGCCTACGACGTTGTAGAATGAAATAATCGCTTTCCTAGCTGACTAAGGCAAGACAAGTTGCAGTCACCATAATTGGAAGGTGGAGTTGCTTCATGTGTGAGACTAGCTCGTTTGAGAAATAAGAAGTGAAATACATGTATTGAAGGGATATAATAAGTAAGACAAATTAATTATAAGTTTCAAACAAAATATCTAATCATAATATTGGTGATACTCCTGATCAAAATTATAACCATTAGTATCTCCCATGGTACTAGTTGCTCATGTTTGTACAACTGGTGGTGCAAATGAGGGGTACGGGTAGTCCATGTAGGGAAGAGAACAGCCAGAAGACAAGTTACTAAACTTCTGATAATTATGGTGTTTACTATTTATATTATTTTTATAGTACGTAAAGGTATTATTAGAAGTAGAATAAGGCATTTGACAAGAAAACGAGTGTTGGTTAAATTTTGTACTAATTACAATGTTAATTATTAATAGGGTTGTTAATAGTAGCGAGAGAGAGAGAGCGACGAAATAGTGATACAATTCAAGGTCCAATGCTTACAATAAGACCCGAGATAAGTCATTCTTAAGCATTTATTTTTCAATACGTTTATTCCATATGAGCAATTACAACCCTTGCAACAATGTTGGTTTTTGTACTACTGTTTTGTAGTACAAAACCAACATTTGTTGTTTCACCGCATTTATAAACAACGAGACCTAACACTAGTATTATGTATATTTTATGCTATCATGCAATGAAAATCGGGTCAACCTTATAAAAACATGAAAATATTCCAAATATTGTACCAATTTAATCTCTAAGTCTTATAGATTAAATTGATCATTGAGTCTAACACATGAATTTTAGAATTAAATACGCAATTTTCACGTATTTGTTAAGTGTGTTATTGTTTGACTTAAAATGTATGTTAAATGTAGGTATAACTGATAAAACTCAAATAAAAATATGACCGTCAAAAGCCAGAGATAATTTGAATTACTAAATTAAAGAATTTCCGGTAGTTCTTCCAAACCAATGATAAGTTTATTCGTTTGGGAGCCGCTATGCTCTGACATCTGTATTTAATGACATGCGATTGTTTATTGCTAGGTAAAAGGGTTATATTTCCATTACTTGTTTTTACTACTCTTTCACCAATATGTTGTTGTTTCTAATTGCTAAGTTTGATGCTCAGCGCTTGTGTTGAGCTAGATATTTCATTACATTGACACGGTACACAATAAAGAACAATGCATTCTTCTCGCTGAACCTCTAGATAGAGAACTCTAAGGAGGTCTAGGCCAAAAGAGTTTTAAAACGGAAATGCCAGAGCCAATATAGGCGCCCGCGCAGCTAATTATTTATTTACATTGTATTTCACTAAGTCGATTTCGTATGACGAGATTGTTAACGCAATCTTTGATATGCTTGTGATGTGGCGGGCATAAAATAGTGCTTCTTCTTCGTACGCAGGCTCACACACACACACAAAGGCACGCGCGTATATCAAAAGTTAAAAAATCATTAAAGCTACGTCTTACTTTTTATTTTACTTATAAAAAAACACGTACATTGAAGAGAGATTTAATTAATGAGAGTTATAATATGCTGGCAAAGTCCGCGTTAAGATTTTCTCAGTCGATTTAAGATACGTATTGGAGATATTTAAACTAGAGGCCCTCTTCCTTATATAGTTAACACGGAGTTTTAAATTAGGTCTTCATATTAGCCTTTAAGTTGACAATTAATAATGTTGGCTTTTAACTACAACACACTGGTGGTATGGCGTCAGTCCAGCGGAGAGGCGCGCCGTCGCATGCAACGTGACATCTGCTTGTTTTATGTTAATAATAATACGCCACGTTCAATTGAACCAACGGATATCTGTTACAAGGACGCTACCAAATTATTGTACTCGTTTAATTACTAGCTGTGAGATTCATATGTGTTGTCGCATTGTAGAAATGATTAGTATTTCACCTACTGAATAATAGTGGGTGCTAGAGAAATCAATAAATTAAAGTTAGTTTAGTGAGGTGATATTGAGGGACGTAAAAAGGGGTATTTGGTTCAGTTTATTTTAAGTAGGTAGTTTATCATCCTCTTCGCTGAAAGAATATGGGAGAGTTTGGCCATAATCTCCACGTTTGGTAGGTGGAATGGATATCGCAGATAGAGTTTATAATTCTGTTTAATAAACGTGAACTATTAAAGGACATGGTTACTATTTTATGTACAATTCGACCTTCAAAAAATGTAGTTAAGACCAACACCCGTTGAAAATAATCACTTGTTGCTAACCGACTTTCAAAGAGGGAAGAGTTTCTCAAGTTGTGTATGTTTTTATTTTATTTAATAACTATTATTTAGTATACAGTTAGTTGCTTACGTGTATACAAGTTATCTATATAATATGAGATATTTAAACACGTTAGCCTATTCTTGAATAAACTTTTTCAAACTAGTATTTTTGGGCGTTTAGACACTGTTTTATTTTTTTTAACTGAAGGAACTGGTCCACTTATAATTGAAAGTGTTAATTTATAAAAATACTCTGAATTAATCCGATATTTCTATGACTCGTTTTCGACGAGTGTAAGCATGTGCCAAACATAATAGATCACACGCCCAATCAATTTTTTTTTGCTATAGGAACTTTTTAGGTCATATTACATCAAAATATCAATTTCTCCTGCTGCATACAGACTGTTTAAAAAAATAGCGTCAAGTGGAAGTCAAGACTGATACATGGATAACTTGACAAAAAACAATTAAACTTGGCTTTAATAAGCATAAAAGTAAACATACATCGCAATAACAATAATATGACAGACATCACAAATTATATAGACTAAAATTGTCATGACAACTTGGCACTGATATTGATCATAGGCTGTAAGCCCATAGCGTGGAAGACAAGGAGATTATATATCAAAGAGGTAGAGCATCACTTGGGCTTTCAAATCATTCCATGAATATTCCATAATTTTCATAGTTTTCGAGTAATAATATTTTTCTTATTTTTTCACAAAACTTGATTTACAAAAGGCGACTGGTCACAAAGATATTATTTATTAAAATACAACTTTTTTTTTTAATTAGGTGAAATACGTACCTTGCACAAATAAGAACAATTATATTTGAGTAAAAAAATACAGAAGTAATTTCTTTCAATACTTTATTAATAATCATCAACCGTTACGAATCAACTGTTGAAAATTCTAGGAGCGGCTGTTAGCAACTTGCAACCATCGCCTTCCTACAACTTTCACCAGGTCGTCACCCCACCTAGCGGGGGTCCTTCCTATGCTGTGTAGTCCAGTTCGTGGTCGCCACTCGAGAACCCTTCTCACTTAACTGCCATCAGATTTTGGACCCATGTGATCTATCCACATTCTGTCCACTACCATTTCAGCTTATCAACTGGAAGAGCTATGTATGTCGGCAACTTTTGTACGTTTGCAGAACATTCGTAAGACGATTCATTACAAATTTCATGCAAAGAAACAACACAGCTCTCTCATGAGTTCCTGTTCACAAATTATTATTTTAACAATAACATTTGGTAAAATTATACTTGATAAATTTATCATTTTATAAATTTTGATTCGATTTATAACTTACGGCGGGTCGGTAACCCGCCCCGGCTTCGCAAGGGTGCAATGTTCTACTATATTATGCATGTATTATACGTATAAACCTTCCTCTTGAATCGCTCTATCTATTAAAAAACCGCATCAAAATCCGTTGCGTAGTTTTAAGGCTTTGTTTTACACTATGTAGTGATTTGACAAATAATTACCACAAATTTTCATTACATCAAAACATTATTTACTAAATGATTTTTTGTAATTGGTAAAACAACGCAAAACACATAACTATCGATTAAATACATTGCGCAGTTTAATTTAAGTACAAAATAATATAGGTCAGTGTAAGTCAATTGAGCCAAAATGGCTAGGTTTGATAAGGTTAAAATGACGGCCACTACACACGAGCCCAGGAAGCAAAGCGAGAGACCCGTGGCAGCAGTCAGCGAGTGCCAACATAGAATTCTACAATATAACTGATAAACCCTGATTTTGTAAAATCACAAATTTGGGAAACGAATTACACACTCATATAAACATAATTGAAAAGATAAAGTAATTAACATTAGAAATATTTGAAGATCAAACATTTGCAAAATCCGTATTTCGTCAAATAATCTATACTAATATTATAAAGAAGTAAAGTTTGTGAGTTTGTATATTTGTTAAATTGTAAGGGGTAATCTCGGGATCTACTGAACCGATTTTAAAAATTCTTTCACCAATAGAAAGGCACATTACTGCTGAGTGTCATAGGCTATATTGAATGCTAGAAAAAATTTAAAGAATTTTGTCCACCCGTGCGAAGCCGGGACGGGCCGCTAGTTATTTATAAAGTAACATAATTGCAAAATGGAACAAATTATTACTTTTATAGAGTTATTTTTAAAATTATAATTTTACGTTAATTTGTTTTTTCAAATATAAGTGAACCTTTTCTATATCACCAAGATCGTTTAAGAGGGCAACTTTTAAAACTTTTTAGTTTTTTTAATGAGTTTCTTGTTTTTTATCATTACTCCGGACGGCCTTAATTTCTTTCGTAATTCTGATGTTTCTTATTTCTTCATATAATTTTCGGATTTAAGAAATATGGAAAACTAAAAAGTTGTATTTATGAAGCTTCTTTGACAAATATCAAAAATATATAAAGTAAATGTATAACTTTAAAATAAAAAAATTTCCTAAAATATACGAGTACATGGGGGTAATTCGAGCAGCCTTGTATTTCCTTTTTGGATTAACAAAAACAAGAGTAGATTTTTACTTTGTATTTGTCTTACCATATATAAAAAAAAAATCGGATTGTGAACTATAAGAATGAACTATAAGAAAAATGATTCCCATATCATTTTAATGATAAAGTTGTATGGTAAGCATATAAAAGTGTATGTATGAATGGGGTGGGCGGCTTATCCTACGCATTTCTCCGAACGGCTCGTAAACTTCTGTGTAGGAATATCTATGGGCTGGACCGGAGATACCACCTATGTGGATGACACATTATCATTTGCATGTTTGCCATGCGCTATCAAAGTAACGGAAGTTATTAGAACTTATGGTGTTATAAACTGTCAAAAGTTCTAAGTAAATGATATGATTGTTGAGTTTTCTGCAATTCGAATGTTGGGTTTTTTTAATATAAATTCACTTGTATGTTTTATCTTTCTTATTAATTTAACTAACGTGTCCACAAAGAGCTTTACATCCGTTTTTAGTCATTATATGAAGAATTCGAAGTATGTACCTTCATTCTAAAATACCTGTATAACGATGATGTTAAAGCATAGATTATGTTTCAATTCAGACAATTTCAATACCTGACTTCAACCACACTCAAACTCATTCACAAATTAATTGATGAAAAACCTGATGATAGTAAAGGAGTTTTTTGTATTTTTTTAAATAGAGATTGGACAATTTTTTAAACATTTACGCCACTCCTCCACAGTAAACTTGAAAACATGTTTTTCATACTCGTCTGGTGGTTATAATCATTGATCGCATAATAAGTAAGTGCTTAACATATGGTAACATAACAACATCATTTTCGTGGTGCAAGATGATATGATGGTTACAGTTATTATTGTGGAGTTTGTTAATAACATTCAAGAAACAAATTGTCGTACTTAAATCAATATTCATTCTCCTAAGCATTAGCAACTAATGTCTACTCGTGTCTAGTTTGATAAAAAAATGCAATCATCCCCTTGAGATTCTTTACACGCGATTTTGGTCGGTTTGACCTCATATTGAAGGATCCATATGTCCGATTACTGCTTTCTTGAATTCGTTAAACTAGTTAAAAGATAAAGGAGGCTTTGCATTAATTTGACTACTCATAGTCAAATTACATTTTAAATCGTAGAATATAATGCTACAAAAGCTTTCACGAGTCGAAGCCATGGTCTACATCACCATGGCTCACACAACTTTTACAATGATGCATAGGTAATATAAAAACAAGTGACAGCCATATGAAACAAACTATATTTTACAGCCAGTGTTCCATATTCAAATTTAGTAATCTTAATATATATAAATTACGTGTCACGTTGTTTGTCCGCGATGGACTCCTTAACAACATAACCAATTTTGATAAAACTTCGTATCAATCTGTTATTTGATCTAACTTAAAAGATAGGATAGATTTGATTTTAATTTATAACACAGCAACGCGTGGCCGGGTTAGCTAGCTACTTTATAAAATTGTTTGTAGGAGTTGCGGAATCAACAGTGAGAGCAATGCAGCGCAAATAAATGTGGGCACTCGTGTACATCACAGATTCATGTTAGATTTTTTGAATTATTTTATAAATTAGATTTATTTGAACAATTACACGAAATATAAGCTGATCAGTTATTATCTTGAATATAAGTATGCTGCAAATCGCGAATATAGGAGTAAAAAAAATATTGAGAACAAGATATTCACTTACTTAGCTCTTGTTTGCAGATCTGATAAGCTTTAACATCACGTTTTTCTATTCATTGTAACTGATAGTCCTGTCGCGTCGCACTTTTGCGAACCCACACCGACACTTTCTATCAGATAACACTACATAAGTAAAGTTCCCATTTCACAAAACGGGCGTTAATTATCCATAACTGTTCTTGTTTATTACTACTGGATAAAAGTAGTATCTTTCTTACCTTTTTTCTTTTAAAAACCATTTAATATCATTCTTAATAAAGAACATTAAAGGTAAATAGCAGTTTTAGTTTTCATAATATTCAAAACTACCTTGATATGGTCGCATAATTTTAATATTACGAGCTTTGATGAAAATAATTCCTTGATATTAATCTTAACTTCACAATATATTGATTAATAAATTAATCATTAAAAAACTATTAATATTGTTGCTAATACCTACACAAATCTTACCCGTGGATGGCCTGTAGCTGTAGTTACTATTATTTTTACATTAATAAGAGTTAAGATTTTTTTCTTAAGAAATAAGTTTAATTGGTAGATATATTGTATTATGTAATAATATTATTTTATTTATTTTAATACCGAGTAACGAGTAGTTTTCATCGCGCGCTTGTGTACTTTATTTTTAGAAGAGCAATGATGTTTTTGACGTTGTTATACTGTGTCAAAAAAGGACATTCATAATGACTTTTCGATTGTCTAATAACTTTCGGTATGATAGATTACGAGGAACCTGCCCGTCAGATTAATTTATTCCTTTAGTATATGCAGAGTAATTAGGATAAACGTGTACCTACCGCAGTAAAAATCCCTTCCCGTCTACCACTTTATACTTTTGCTTTAAATAATCCGGTCTCATCCAAAAAATAATAATG
Source organism: Calamotropha paludella (assembly GCA_927399485.1). Taxonomy (NCBI): domain Eukaryota; kingdom Metazoa; phylum Arthropoda; class Insecta; order Lepidoptera; family Crambidae; genus Calamotropha; species Calamotropha paludella. The sequence continues at coordinate 31,108,665 of OV656803.1, forward strand.
CCGCGTTTGACTTTTTAAGACTAATTAACTAGCGAGGTCATTGTCCCGCGTAGGGTTCGGTACCATACGTTGCGAATCTGCGTCGCCTTTCCTGAGTCTCCATAAAAGCTAAATGCTATTTACTGCAGTCGGGGCACGTCGTGATCGATTGTACGACTCCGAAACCACCGGAAGGATGCTCGTAGGCGCGTGTGGTGCATATGAGTTAACCAGCTGTCAATAAAAAACTGTTTAAAAATTACCGTAGGTAAATTTTGGGGTTTAGTTTAACAGTCAAAAATTCACTTTAGTCATTTGTGAAATAAGTTTTGAAATTGTTCCGCTTAGTTTGGTCATATTTCTCCATTGTGGACAGAGCATAAATTATGTAATACATTGCGTTATTTACTGTTTTAGAATTAGCGTTCAGAAAACAACAGTGACGCACGACTGCTCAAGTTTTCGGAAGACGCAATTGTTTAATTAAGCAAATAACTTTTTATTGTTAGTATTATTATTTTTAAATGGCCACAATAACTACTGGGGTGGTTTGTAAATATTTGTCTATGCATCCTGTGTCGTCAAAAGTAATATTAAATTATGACCTATGTTAATATGGTATTACCAATTTTGCATGCATTATACATCACATAATTTGCATAAATATAGATATGTATGTCATCTATAACTACTCGCATATAATTTCAACTTTCATCAGTAAGTTCAATTCTTAACACTAAGTGTGTATGTATACGCGTATGTTAGTAGGATCCCGAAATCTGATGACTATAACACATATAATCGGTTTTCGTATCCCGACACGGTTTCCGACGTAGAAATCTAGCAAAATGGTGGAACATGGTATCCTCAGAACAATAACTAAAGCTATAGAAGGAGCGCTAAAATAAAAACTGTATAACAGCTCTCGTATTCACTTAAAGTAATCTAACATACATGGGTAAGAGCGAAATAGACAACAATTGTAAGGTTTTATTTTCACGTCATTGTCACAAACTCTCAAAGTACAAATGTCAAATGGTTGTAATTTGGTTGTATATTATACTACTAAATTAAAAGTACGTCTTTGATGAACGTGGTTTCTGAAGTAAGACCAAATTCAATGCGGTCGTATTACAGTGGCCGAACAGCTTTGTGAGCGGCTAGCGTGAAATTATATTATTTTACAAGGAAGTTCGTGATAAAATAACAGGAAAGTGTGCATATAGACGCTTCAGACATCTTAGAGTCCGCGTCCAGGATGGCTTGTGTTGTTCCAGACTGCAAGTCTCATATATCACGAAAAGAAAATACGGATGAAATGTTATCATTTCATCGGTGAGTTTGGTTTCTAAATTCTCATATTTTGACAATATAACAACGGTATATTCAGAAAATTGTTGTAAATTAATATTACAAATAGATTGCTCCATGAGTTTTGGTTTAAATTGTCTTATTTTCATGCCTTCTGTTTTGTATATGATAGTATGATAGTGATGTGTTCTTTGTTATCGATGTCAACATGTTTGGTTTTTACTTTTTGCTTTAGTTTTCCCAAAGATGAACCTATTAGAACTGAATGGATACGCCGTATAATAAGGATCAATTGGACACCGAAAGCGCACAGTCACATTTGTTCGAAACATTTTAGACAACATTCATTTGAGCCACATAAAAACATTTGATTTCGGCGGCTGAAAGCAAATGCTATACCCACATTACATTTACAGAACATGCAATTGCTCCTTTTTTATTCCAAACATTATCTTGGTCTTGCTTTGTCATATAATTATTTCGATCCTACCAATAAATATTCAGATTTTCAATTAACATTTTGGCAGCGTGTATCCCAAATAATAATGATAGCTTATTTACAATAATATTTTTGTGTGTTCAGAAACCACTATCGCATTAAGAAGGAATTATGGACCACCAAGTAAACGCCCCAAATCTATGACCACAGTTGAAACAAATACTGATTCCGATATCTCTGAACTGATATCTAATTTACAGAAAATTATAGCAGATTATAAAAAACCATATTGGAATATTAAAAAAAGAGTTAGAAAGGGTTAAAAAGACCAGCAAGTGAAGTCTTCGCAAAATAAACACTAACAAAGAGAACATTAAGAACACGAAGAAATCTCAACTCTATAACATATTGATAGAAAAATTGAAACAAGAATATGTTCAAGCCGAATACCTAGCACTTTTAGAGTGTGTAAACAAAAATGACAAAAATTCGCGGCGAGAACTGAACTCAATTCCGGAAACAGCGTTTAAAAAATGTTTTGATGATTGGATTTTTTTTTTTTTTTTTAAGTTAGCGTAAGTGTATCGTTTCTGAAGGAGCATACTTTGAAGGTGATAAAATAAATTTGGATGAATAACAAACATTGTGTATATTATTGATCTTTTCCCGGTACTTTCTTGACAGAGTAGTATATAAAAATAATAAGTAAATATGTATAAAATAATAGTTGGTTAATTTAATTTAAATAGTCGATTAATTTTCTTTTAAAATTTTTCCTCTTTTTTAATCTATACCTATTAAAAATTTAATGTTGAATGCAGTGTTCACTAATGTACTGCTAGAGGTCTAACTTAAAATAGAAACATGTAGCCTAATATGATATACCTATACAAAGTGCAATTTTTTAACTGTACCTACCTGGTTTCTCTAGATACTGAAGACTGCAAATCTAATAAATAAATTGGTTCGGGTCCAAAATTCTACTCATGAATACTGCATTATAAAATGTTCATATTGCAGATTCTACACGTTTATTATGACATATTACCGTCCGTCCGTTCTAGTGTCATAGACATACCAACAGCATATTTTTTTTACATGTTTTTAATTTTATTTTTATCGATAGTAATATCGATGCCGTTATATCATTGACGTAAGGGAAACTAGTGACTACCTTATAAATTACGAAACAAAATTTGTATACTTATTTCTTTCTTACACATTTACAACTGTATAAGTCAAAATAGTACGAACTAACGTATTGTGTTGTTATTTTAGCACTCCTTCTATAGCTTTAGTTATTGTTCTGAGATGGTATCTAAATTAAACTTTTACTGAAAGTGGCCAAGTTCTCTATGGCCAAAAGAAGGCTCAATATGAATAAGAAAGGTTTCTTTGTAATCTCTTACATTGGATATACAGGCACATTGCAGGAGTAATTCTAGTCATATATCAAATCGATCGTTCGTTAGTTTCGCATCAATACGAAAAGTAGTTATATTTTGTTTCCAAAAATTAGCAAATTTAGCCGTGTCGGTCAAACTTCTGATTGTCCATCAATACTTAAGATATCATAAGCACCTGCTTATGATATCTTAAGAAACTTCTTTGGGAAAGTAAACACAATTACAATTGCGTTTAAAGAGATCTGCCAAAAGAGCACAGTCCACTGCTGAAAGGACGGGTTTTGATATAATTTTATACGATTTCAGGTGGGTTGGTGATTGTAGTCATATAGCATAAATTCGGAAAACGTTTGAGCCCATTTTATAATCCACGTAAGGTATATGTTAATTACCTCCTGTATCTTTTGCCTCTTAAGCGATATCTTTAAGCGTGTGTGCCGACACATATTCTACTCAATCGGATACCACACGTCATAATTTAATAATAAAACATAATCAAGTAACAAAAAATAATAAAAATACAATTTTGTATATTAGGACTTAACTGCAAAAAACCTTTAAGTTTTTTTGAATGAAACTGCCTGTTAAATCATTGCCTTACATGCTTTCTTAAAAAGTATCTATTCACTATTCTGTACAGACGCTCTACTTACCTATTTTAATTTATATATCATCCCTGAGATTATTGATTAAGAGAGACTTAACTTAACTTGACTGAGAAAGTTAAATGTCGTAAACATTTGTGTAGAGTACAAACATACTAAAATATCGTAAACATTTGTGTAGAGTACAAATGATATATAAATCAAAATGGTGGCCGTTGGTAAACGCGTCACTGGATTGCTATACTTATTTGCTATCTTTTGTTCTGTTACGTTATTTTTGTTATTAAAAATAGACGTTATAGTTCAACTTCAAGGAAAGAAAACTTGGACAAGATGGTCAGAAATTTTTATATGAACACGAGACTATAACTTATAAATTATACGATACATAGGTAATTCTTTTTTAAAAACGGAAAAGTAATTAAAAATTGAAGAATATATTAGGTGTATAAAAAGTTCTAGATGGCGCTATTTCGCCATTACGTAAAAAGAATATTATCATGGTATATCTAATTGCAATTCGACATTTAAATTCAAATTTCATGTCGTTCGTTATCATGTGACAATCTTTTTTTGTTGGGAGAACACGAGGGATATGTGGGACTCTCCTCCATGCCCCTACCCGGCCTAGTGCCCGGTGAAGGCTTGGAGGCCTACCCACTAAAACCTGCAGCGTCCCACAACAGATTGGTGGGGGTCGCGTGGCCCCTTAATTATGTGACAACCTAACTGATTTTTTTTTGTTATTATGCTGTCGAGACGTAAATAACTCAACGTGAAACAAACTTCTTTGTTACGACCCCTAAATTATTACAAACTCGCTTTTATTCTGCGATCTTCAGTTGAAATATGGTAATGTATTTATTTTAAATACATCTTGAGCATTTTAGCCTTGTTCTACTGACGGAATTCACTTCAAATGATCATTATACTAATAAATGAAATATATTTTTCTTTTTGTAAAACAAGTATCACAAAGTTCAACAGTAACAAATTTTGAAAAGTGTCTTTTATCTGTCTTAAGATGTTTTTTTATTAACAAAAAATATAATGAGCTATACAACCAATAAAATTTTAGGTGAAATTCCTGCTACATGGAGTTAAAACTGAAGTTGAATAAGAATTAACATAAATCTATTTAGCGGTCTGTTAGCCACTTTGAATTTTCTATGAATTATATATATACGACTTTGTTTCCAATGATTTAAGATCAACTTTAAATCTAAAAAATATATTTAAGTATGAAATGCTATAAACGGATCAGTGTTGCCAGTAGCCGATAGTCAAAAGTAACATGAAACAGATTTAAACTTAACATTTCGTGTAAAAAGTAGCATTATCATATATAGAAACTGACACCAATACTGGAAACCTCACTTTATATAACTTGTAGCAGAGAAAACGTAAAACAAAAGTTAATTGAACCCGGACCTCGGAGTGGCTCATTTTATTAATTATTTCCAGTTAGGTTAAAGTAACATTCAGTCCTGTGACATGAAAGTTACGTGAGAAGGTCAAAACTAACGTTAAATATTATAAATATGACATACTGGTAAAGCTGATACTTATGCAAGTCTCTTTTACGGACTTCGTAATTTTGCATAAATTAAAAAATAGAGTGTTTTAATTTTTAAATACTCCGTGCACACCAAAAATAAATACACGGCTTAAAGAATTATACACAAATAATCACAGGCTTTAGAGCCTTTATTTTAGAATAATAACAAAAAAGACAAATAAAATTTCTTTGTGTGATCACAAGGGTCGAAACACTATCATTTTTAATAAAATGACCTTTGAATACCAAGTATCCATACCCATTATTTATGGATGGATAGCAATTGCTCTAAAAATCTCCTATCACATCGGCGACATTTGTATGTTACTATTGTTATAGAAGTTATATTCAGTATTGAAATGTGAAAATTATTTGAATAGCCAAAACAATAACAAGTATTGTTATAATTTTTTTTGTGTTTAAATTAAGTTGACGTGATTCAAAATAACTAATTAGAAATCAATTCATACATTCAAGTTTGATCGTGAAGCATGAACTTTTATGTGTGCTGCAACAACATCATATGTGGGGACAATAAGTTAATAATAGGAACTAAACAAGGGGTTTAGTTCCTATTATTAACAATTTCCACAATAAATCTAAGGGATTATAAACATTTATAATCATCACCTCAGTTAAAAGACTTTTACTGATGGAAGGAAGCTTCCTTTAAAAAAGGGAGAGTTTATCGTAAATTGGCGTTTACGGGAGATCTCTGTAAGAGACCGTATTTTGGATAACGCTACTGCCCCTAACATGTTCTACCAGAGGTGTATGGTGATTGCATCTAGTTTTATTAGTTGCCTTTTACGTCACTCATTAAAGTGAAGGATTGGTCCTATTCTACTCTGCCGTACACTACACCGCTAAACTTAATACTAAATATATCAATAATAACTCTACAATCATATTATGTGTGATTCCATAAGAAGAATCTGAATTTGAAAAGATAAAGTACTTTTAAGTTCGCCGTAGTCAGTCTGTCAATGTGATAACGCTAACCTTACCTATGAATGTAAGTACCGTGAAGAAAATAGGTCATAACCCATTACGTGAACCAAATGTAGGATCAATATCTTAAAGTAGTTTTTAAACAGCGGAAGAATTTGTTGATCACCCATCCCATAACCGGCCTTGCGAAAGTTGCTTTAAACTCCGATTTCCACATACCTATAATTAATTTTAGTAAATTCTTTATTTTAGTTATAATCACAAAATTTCTCTTCCTCCATCTGACATTGTCATAAGCGCCTAGAAGTGATTACAAATTTTATTAACTCCCGCCACCCACGTCTGGGCGCATACTGCCCACACAATTTGATGGTCACGAACACTATCAACGCATTAAAATGTGTAACGCGCTTCGTAAAACATAAGCGGCCGTTTGTCATTGCATTTAAGGACCTCCCATAATTTTCATAATTTATACCAAGAATTCCCATAAAATGTGAATGTAATAAGTACAGGTAAAAATAGGCGAGGTAATTTGAGAATTACCTGTTATGTTTTCGTCGAAAATTAATACATTAAATATGCAACATAGGTATATGTAGTATGCGTTCTAAGTAATACATAAAGTTCACATTGTGTGTGTTGGGCCGTTCGTCTACTATTCTCTCGCTAAAGATTGCGATAAGGCATGCATGATCCAGCACAAGCTTACTCTCGCTGCTCAATATGAAGATAATCTGTATGATAAAATAAATTCTATACCATCTTTACAAAGGTGTTCGTTAACGTTGCGCAACACAGCAAACTATTATTCGATTATTATAAAGGATATTTTGAGTCAAACTTGACACATACAATTGCCAAGTTGTCGAATTAAGTAAAAGGCTGTTTTAATTATTCGATTTGTATCTTTTAATAATTTAGTAAGATGAAACAATGTGTCACCAAAAATCAAAAAAACTTCAATATGAGTCGGTTAAAATAGTCATTTTCCTAACACTACGGGGATTTGGTGTACTATACTGTGATCGCTGTGATTTCGTCCCATTCGTATTGGCGTCACCAAAGCAAGTTCTCCCACTCAGGGCAGCCGACCTCCCGTTTCCTTTCACGGGGAGTCGGGTACGCAGTAACAAAGAAAAAGTAAGGAGTTTGTTCTTATATTATTAGCTAGACTTGTGCCTCTGTATCCATACTCTGAACGAAAGTAAAAAAATAGGATTTCAGAATAAAATCGGCTAACAAATTATAGTGACACATTATTAAAGCGTGTTAATGTTGATATCTGCTTTACTTTGAAAAAAATATTGCGTGAAAAAAAACAGCTTAATAAGACAGAGTACTTCACAACTAAAATGGTCTTTATTACAATGGGATAAGTAAGTCATCACTTTAAAGCGTATAGCTTCAGTAGGTATATATTATTCATATACTACCAATGTATCTTATCTTTAAGAAAGAACTGCAGTTATTTCTTAAAAGGGGTAACATCTATTCAGACTTGCACTACAAGTTATCGTGATGGTAATTTATACCAGCAAATTCAGAACGTGACATTAATGTAAATTACATTTCCTACGTGTGATATGTAACGTGAGGTTTGTTAATTTTTAACCACATCGAACGACATTTATGATAGTTTTTAAAATAAACTTTATAAAAAGTAATCATTCGATAATCATCTCATTTTGAGGGTGCCTTGTTTGTAACGAGGGTGTTATGTCGTAAACGAGCCGAGATGAATATATTTCAAATTTATTAATCATGTCACGGCACTATTCCATTCTATTTAACTCTCCTTCACACGCGAAGGTGAAAGACTCTTGTCACCAATCCAATCTGTAATATAAACAGGTGAATATTGTGTTTTGTTCATTCATAAATGCCAATTGAAGATGATCAAACAACTCGTCCGTTTTTAAGAAATAATAAATCTATTCCCGACGTAGATCCATTTTTCAAAGGAACACGTTAATTCAATTTGGCTCTAAAAAAAGTGGATGGACATCCGAAATTCGAACGATGGTACTCTTGCCCGAAATAATCAATTGTTTTAACTAATTATTATTATAAGTCAGGCACCATAAATCAAGCAATGGCTAATTTATTTAGAAACTTTTTATCGCAAACTTTTCTGAGTGCGGTGGTTTACGTTTAAAGATCGTTTCTAGATCAAATTTGATTACTATAGAGATATTGTAATGTTAAGGTAAATTCTATCTAGACACACTGTACAAACCAATTTTTTTCTCATATGGTTGTATAACTTTGATTTCTGTACCTAAATTAATTTTGCAATTGCAAATGTCGAATCGTTATCGCCAGACAAATTGAACTAGAAAGTAACGTTCATTTAGATTGGCTGTGCTGAATTACTAGCTGCTCCTGTAGCAGAGAATTTAATTATCTATTGCGCAATATGTTTATTTTTCGTTTCCATTATGAATAGTATTAATAATATAATAATTTCCGCATCATATAATTTTAAAGCATTAAGTTCCTTAATCAACTTGAAAGGCATCATTTATTCTAATATAAATCGAGGTATTACATCTACCTTGCACCTAAAACAAAAATAAACTATTGAGAGTTCGGTCCCGTTGAAGACACTTATTCAACGGGACCGAACCAGATGATACCAAAGTTTATAAAATTGTAGGTCAATTGGCAATGCTGAAGACATCACCATATTGTAGGTAATAGATACCTCCATAATTATTGCTGTCAATCATTTGTTGAGTAGATCCACATGTGACTGTGGTCCCCGCACAGATAAAAAAGCCCTTGATTAAACTTTTGACAATGATAAGACCAATTAATAACATATGGTTTATATTATAGGTTTTACAGGCAGATTACATCTGAAAAAAAATCGAGAGATTTAGTCCCAAATGTGTTTTCCGTTATCGAGAGAACTCGATTGTAGACATTCATATATTTACGATATATAAATTATTAGCCAGCCTGCTGGGACCAATCTCTGCAGGTAGACTGTTGCAAAATAACCTTACTTTAAAACAAGTCACTATCCAGTTTTCCAGTTCTTTACTTCGAGTGGGCATTGGCAAGTTCTCTATTTACAGTTTTTATAACAAATAGTTTATTTTTTTATTATTAAGATTATTAACACTTACAAAAAATGTGTTGAAAAACATCACATCAGAATTCAAACCCAAGCTTTTAGGAATATCCGAGATAGACGCCACCGTAACTGACCAGCTTACTTAGTACTCGAAGTTCGATAAACACTGTTTAAAAAAATACTGACAAAGACTTTTTACATCAATGTTAATTGATAAATAATCAAGGTTTTTTGTTTTAAGGAGACTTGTTTGTGGTTAAAATTTTAACCTCGGCTCTAGTAAAGATTATTTCTACCTCAATATTTTGGATATTACATTACTAAAATACTTCAGCAATGTATTCAATGAATCAGAAACAAAATTTTGAGTACAACAACACGATTTAGATAAACAGATACTAAAGCAAAGTTTTAATGTGTTTATATTTAAAAGGGTCATTTTAAAATAAATGAGAGTGTATATTAGTATTTATGAGAACCTGTAGATGGTTGATGTGATATATCTATTTGTTAATATTACTGCTCTACTTTATTAGTTATTGGAAATGAACTGATAAGTGCGATTACACGTAAGGTTACCAGTATTATGTAACGAAACATTGAGGAGACATTGATGTTATACATATAGCTTATAGAATTTTAAGAACTAAACCTGTTTTGTTGATTAATTATACTAAAATATTTTTGACCTTAAGGGGGTTTACGCAAAAGAGTAAAAATAAAATAAATTGCACAGGTTATGCAAACAATAACAATAAAAAAAAACCACTTATCATTTGTATTACGACAAGCATAAACCGTTACGTACCTATGCACATTTATAAAACGCGTTATTGTTATGAGCCAGAGATGTGGCTTAAAGAACATTAGAATGTGATAAATAAGTGTTAAAACTCTTTGGTGTACCTCCCTAACTTATTTTTGACGTGATAACGTCTTATAAATTGGTTGCGGCTGGGAGTCACTTATGAAAAAGTGTAACGCTCGGTAACGTTACGATGAGTCACCGAACGAGAGAGAGGCCCGCCGAATGCCTTGCGTCTCTCTCCCACTCAACTATGATCGGTCTGCCGCGCGCATTGTGCAATTTAATTATATTCATATCAATAAATATTCTACCGAGAAAAAGACGTTGTCACGTAAAATCTTCGCCCGTAAAACCGACTTTACAGGCAAAAAAAAAAAAAAAAAACCGACTTTTTTGCTAATTTTACTAGTTAGTACTTAATGAAAAAATACCCCACTTTCAGTGGGCTAAATTTGGGTAACAATGCATCAACAAAACATATAGCGTGGCGGCCCTCGGCAAGTAATGCTTCGCGTTGTACGGTCGTCGCCCTTGGGTACCGTGGGCAAACTAGCTTATCACATAGTTTGTGACCGCATTATGTAACATTAACGTCGAGCTCGAGAACATAATATATTCCTTACTATTTAGATTCTTAAGTAATTAACTAAGAAAATTAACTGTCCCGACTGCAGTATAAAAATAAAATAAAAACCTCAAAAAAGGTATTTCAGAAGTCAGGTTAAGGATAATGAAATAATTATCTTTTAATGAAATAATTATCATCTTTTTTAATTTTCCTTTTCTTTCGAATTAAGTCGCCTCAGATTTTGTTAAATTAAAGTAATTGAATTTTTAAAAGATAAAAGTTTCCATTTTATTCTAGAAACCCAAACTTTTATAGTGAACGGCAAGCGCAGCGATCCACGCCTCTCTAAAAATAGTGCCAAGCAGAAATAGATTTGTTCTACGAACTTCCGTTTAGAGCAGAGGGAAGCGGCCATTTACAGTTTTTGCATGCCAGCGTTCGTATTTATAAACGCTGTTTACTTTCACACTGTATTTGGTTTAAAAGGTGTTAAATTGAAGGCGTGGAAAGTGTTCTGATTACGTATTTTGTATCAAGATGGCTTACGAGCTTTTCGTTATTCGAGTGCTTTCGGGGATTGTCTTTACTTGGTCCAAAATGTTCGCATCACTTTGCTTGTGTAAAATAGTAGACAAATGTAAGTTTTACACTTTACAAAAATTTTGAGCTCTTTGAGCGTCACTATTTCGGTGGCGTCTGTCAAGTTGCCCGTTTAGCGGAAGGCAGGGATTCGAATTCCGCAGCATAAGTTTATTTGCAACGTATTTAAGTTTATTTGAACATTAATCATATCACCAGAAATATCTAAAGGAAATTTGGAATGTACGTGTAAAGCTGTATTTTGTTCATTAACATGCCGTGTAATGAACAAAAATACAGTTATATGAATGTGGTAGTTTTGATATATCTTAAAGAATGAACGATATGACTCAGGGCGGAGGTTGGTTCGCATTCCCGGATGTGCTTCCGGCGCCAGCGCCGTGCACCTTGATAATGAAACGTGTCTTGTCCGTCCAACACGATTCTCACTATTGATCCCGTAGTCATATCCGTGTGTCCACGTTTGACGATGTCTATCATGACACGTGATTTTAAAATTGGAAAATTTTAATGAATTGATTGCTATCATGAAGTGCTAACTATATTGCTTGAAGAACTGTTAATGCTGAAGGAGTAAAGTTTTTGGGTGGTGAACACAAACTGAGGAATTTTTCACATCACATGGAAAAAAGAATGAATGAAGATTGCGGGTAGCCGACGGGTGCAAAAATCTTGGACCGCCTTTTGTTGATAATAGGTATTTTTGCGTAGATAAATTTGTCTCCTAGATCTAGTATTCTTATCCTAATCGTCAAATATAATAAATATAAGATAAAATGAATATTAGGTCTTAGATTAGATATTACCTAATAGGTGCCGTTAATACTTCATGCGTGCAAGCATCTGTTAACAAAGTTAGTTGGCTAATTCAATTTTAATCACAAAGACGGGTTAGTGGTACCCAAAGTTGCTACCCGACTGGGATTGCCAGTAATGCAGGGCTGCTATTGTAATCCAAACTCATAGCCATAAAATAAATATTTATGTATGAGACCCTAGTCGACTACAATAATTTAATAAATATATTTACAAGCAAAAGTACCGTCGAGTAAATTGTTTTTCAGTTTCTTATAAACTTTATGAGTATCTCAAGTATATCGTAATACCTATTATATTTTAATATATTGTAAGTTATCTAGTTTATTCCACTATAACTTATTTACAGTAAAACTTTAATCTCAGATGGAACTGACGAGTTACGAACACCACTTACAGAATGCAGAAGCTATTCTTTGGCAGAAGGATGCATGAGAACGAGACGCACGAACGTGCTCCTTTTGAAAAACTTTTGAAGCTGACGAGTTGTTTTACAGATAAATTTATTATAAATGCTGTGAAAATAGCATTTCTTTTAATTTAGAAACTCAAAACATTTAACGAATTAAATATCAATGCCAATTTGCCTTAGATATAAAATTAAAGACATTTTTCTATATCAAAATTATTATGTTTAAACCGAATAGGAATCAAAAGTTTGTGTGTGGCTCTTCTATAGCTTGAATGGTGATTTTTCATATGATTGAAAATATATAGTTAATAAAGTAACTATAACTTCGTAAATTGCAGTTGCTGATGTAAATATTTTAAGATTTCTCATAGCATGTGACATATTCGTGAAAAAATATTTTACAAGGCACAACAGTATGTAGAATTTTTGAGTTTTGTTTAACATTTGATTATTCCAGCTCATATAAACGAGCTAACTTAGCTTTAAGTTTCAAGGGCTAAAAGCACAAATTCCCGCTGTAGTCCTAGGCTGGCATACGATAAAAAAATGGTTAAGTTCAGTAGGGTAGGTAAAATATTTGATTTGTCCCCACAGTATTTCAGTTTGAAATTGTAATAGAATTGCAAACAGAAAAACTGTGGATAGCCGAGAAAAGGAATATAACGAGGAAAGAGCTGACGACGGAGCGTTATTGTTTATTCAGGTTTATTGTTTCCTTTTACAAACTATTCATCTCTGCACAACAAGTTTTGACGTATGTCCATATGAACATATTGTTAGGGAAACGAATTCGTATCGTTATATTTATGAAGTAAACAAATGGAGTGTTAACGGCGAATTGATGTCACCAGCACAATTTTGATTTATTACACCCTGTATTTGCTATTTAAATAAATTCTGTGCATCATACAATTATATCACAATGCCTGAATGATGTCGATGTCAAAATGCTATAAAGTGTACGAGATTATAAGAAGTAAAACACCTTTAAATAAATGAAATCAACGTGGCGTCAAACATTTACAATTTGAGTGAACCAATTATGTGTATTTACTAAATTATTCTTTAGCCTAAAACACTGTGAAATATAATATTCAATTGGCCAGTTTAACATTATTATTATCAGTATTTCCGCTTTATTTTGCCTCAATCGACTGATTTTCAGTATTTAAATGTTCAGTTTATGTAAAAAGATATGATGTTTTTAGCTTTAATAACAATAATTTGGAAACGAGGACAAACATTTTTCATCTACGAAAGATAGTTCCATAACCAAGGAAATTAACCATAACTTTTCTAGAAGTTATCGTAACAACTATCCATCAAACATGGCTGGCATTTTACATCACGTTTAATATACCATTTCCGGCGATGTGTGCGGAGACGTATTGAAATGATTGCCGATACGCGGGTCTTAATTTGACCTTTTATTGTTCGGATATTGATAAGCGAGGCGCCGTGTCGTGACCTAACGCTAATATACTAAGTTATGGACCTGACAGTTTGAGTGCTAAAGTCTAATTTAGCGATCATTCGACGTTAACTGCTGAAAAATAAGGGTGAGTTGAATAACGTTACAATTTAAATGGCATATTTATTTAGATTCGTATTTCTAAATAAATAGGCTTGTACCATAATTATTACGTTTATTCAATGAAAAACTAAGCAATACAGCTTTTTTACGTCTTATATTTTGGCGTTGACTCATTAAACTCTTACAATAAATTGATTTGCACGGCTTTTCTGACGTCTATCTCCATTCCAGGAGCGTTATGAACACGTCGTCATAATTATCGTTACTTTGTGGTTTATAAAAAATACTAATAAAACCAAAATTTTTAATAAAAATTACCATTTAGTATAGCATCAAAGCTGTGAAATGTAAAAGTTTAGGTCAAGTTACTATTTATTGAATCCTTAACTATCCTCACCAAACTTTTATATCTATTAAAACAGAGAGCAATTTCAAAACATAACATTTTGTTCTGAAAGTTAGTCGGAAGCGTAGGGGGGGGGGGGGGTAGCCCCCTTCATTCTCCCCTCTCCCTAAGCTCTCCCCTTCCGAGGTGAATGAACGTCTTAAACAGAGGATTTCTATTACGTATATTGAGTATAGACAAAAGTAAATATAAGCTAAATAGGCTCGTATTGACTTGTAGGAGGCCAGCATGCAATAATTACTAAGATGACAGTATCAATGTAGGTAAAAAAAAAGGAAAATAGAGCACAATGACAGGTTATTATTATTATTTGCATGTTTTGCTTTGTAAACAAAACATAAATAGAATAATCAAATAAATCAATTAAAATATTGTTATAAAAATAAAAAGTGTAAATAAAACAGCCACATTAAAGCGATATTTTCCTTAGATATTGTGTAAATATATAAAAAAATAAGTGTCGATGGAATTCATTATTATGTGTTTAGTAGTTACTCAGTTGTGTATGCTGATTTATATTAACTAAATGAGTAGGTTAATACAGATAATGAATTAGAATTGTTTGATAGCTTATCTATAAGCCACATGACAACCGGAAGTGAGCAAAAACAGTAGTTTAATTAAAGTGGACAATCCCTGACAAAGTATTGTCTTCTGATTCATAATACAAAGTGGAAAATTTAAAAAATCAACTGAGAAAAAATGTTAACATTGAACTTGATTCTATAAACTGTGAGCAAAAGTTGTTTTATTGCATATTTTAATTTGATGTTTTCCATTTTCCGAAAACTGTTATATTTTATAACAAGTTTTCTTAGGTTTTCTAAGAAATCGATTAAAAATTAACGATGAATTATGAACCATAAATCAATAGTTCCCAGTGCTCCCCAAATATAAGGGGGCAAGTAGTGACTCATCCTAATGTCAAACGTAATAAATTCACTTTCTGACGAATCATTCGCGTGCCCCTTGCACCCTAGTTGTATCCCTTCACGATTACTTTGGTCGTTGTAATACACACGATTTGAAAAATTCATCATCTATGAGTGTTTTAAGTGTAAATAAATCGCTGTAGTAGAGTTTATGACTGAATGAATAGCCTTTGTCTGCAATAATATTGTTGCATGATAAAATATTCATAAATATATGTATTTCAATTAATATTATCAAAATCTATTTAATATAAAGAATTCATTTAGATTTTTTTATTTGTTAGCTATTTAAATATGTATTACATTTGTATAATCGCAAAAATATTGCAATAGTGGAAATAATATTAAATTACTGTAAATTAATTGAGTAATACAGATGAAAAGTGTTTTGCACACGAAATTACCTAGGTATTTGTTTTGCATGGCGAATTAAATTACCCTAATTTAGTTATTTCACTGCATTTTACCGACTGCTTCAATTTAATCTTTATGCTTAAAGTATGCTGATGTGTTTTGTGTGTACCCGATACAAGATTATAGTTCTTCAGCTTACGAGTTACATAACAGATTTTTTATATAACGATACTAAATATTTTAAATTAAGAGTTTGTTCTTGTTCTGTTACTTTTTAAAATTGCGAACGTTTTGTTTTTTTGTACAATTATTAAAGTATACAATGTATTTTACATATCACACTTTCAAGATAGCTCTGATATTAGATTTGATGAATTGATGATGAAAATTGATAGTTTCTTCTACAGAAGTACAAGTAATTGTATCAATGTAATGTAAGAGTATATAAATACGTAACAAGGGCTGCGTAATATCTACTACCAGTCGCGGTCCTGCGGTCACATATCATGTTGCGGATCAGATATCAGTCAACTTTTCACGGACAAACAAACAGGTATTGATTCTTTGCGGATTTCTTAGTAATCATTTTGAACAGTGATTTGAAATGCTACATTGATTCATTTCAGTCGTAAGCCTTTCCCTAAAATTGGGTAATTTGGTATTGGTAGGCGGGTTGGAGATCACAGTAAAACTTGCCGATTGACAATTTTGTAGTATAAGGGATTCGTGGTAATTGACTTAAGTATCCTTGTCGCCTTTTATGGTACGTCACGGGTCGGTGCTATTCTACTCAGATAGTCATTTTAAGGAATTAGAGAAGTATAATGAGTTAATATTATTTATCACGTTAAAGTAAGCTTATGTTACATGTATAAATCACAGGGTACAATGTTTTTAATTTTAATAAAAAAGACTTTTTTATCTACCTATTTGACGAATATCACAGATGCGTATAATTATATTAATTAATCAAAGTAATTATCGTAAAACAAAACTGCATCGTGAGGCTCTCGCGTAATTTTGCATTATTTAGAAATAAAGACATAGGTACAAAGACGTGTAATTATTATACAAAAAATTGCGCTGCTTCCGAAACGCGAATCCCAGATAGTAAGGCTTCGATGGTAGGGTACTCCCGCTCCCAATACCGGCCGTCAATGTTTACTGTCCCAATCAAATATCGATCTATCGAAAATCATACATTACATTTATGAGAAGGTTTTTTTTTAATAGAAATCTGTAATGCATCAGATTGTATGTACTTTAAAATACACAAAAGTTCTTTTTGTACTTACATGCAAAGATTGGATTTGAAAAGCTCTTCCTGTTATAGTTCACTATCGCTAAAAGATTCTTATTTATCGAGTCCCCTTTTTGCGAATATAGTAACAATTGACATATTTATAAGTATCATTGTTGTTTATGAGATAAATAATTTAATTTGATTGTAGGGTTTTAAAACTGTGATGTTCTGACTTACATACTTACTACTCGTACCGGTTTAGTTATCACATATTTATTACCAGTAGTAGAATTTATTTACGGTCAAAAGTAAGTATGAAAAATAGCTATTCAATATTGAACATCTGTTAAGTAACGAAACAAAGGTCAAAATAAAAAAGCAATTGCCTATTATTTAGAAAGAAACTATTGGTAAGTTGAACATATTTTAAGGACGGTCTAGGTAAGGTCAGCATAAAAAAGCGTTGAAAAGCACGACGGGAACAGCTAATGTCTTTATAAATTGCGTGGTCTCCTTGTACCAAGACAAGGTATGCTATTGATCATAGTAGTATGATTAGGAAATTATACTACTCATTATTTACTGAAATATTATATCATAATATAAAGCTAGGAAAATACAACGCTTACTTTTTGGAGTGAAAACTTAGCATCATTGTGATTTGAAAGTCGATGAAACGAAAAAGTGGCAGTAAAAAGAGACAGACACAAAAATTCTTAAGATTTAACGTAGGAGAGAGGAGGATGTATGAGATAGGAAGCATTATGTACGTGTGTTAATACGTGTTTGTGTGCGCATGCGTAGTACAAAGCCTGAGAAGGCATCACAACAGCCATGGCATTTTGTATACGTGTACGTATTTTTTTTTTCTTTTTATTGCAGAAAGTTGGAAAACAAACAAACTGCCCACCTGATGGTAAGTGGTAACAGTCACCTATAATACATGTGGCTCTTGTGAGATTCGCAGCAAAACTGCAACCCCCACAAGAACCAAAGTGTACGTTACCAACTTGTGACATAAGATGTAAAGTCACTGTACCCAGTTATTTCACTGCCATATCTTACCCTTCAAACCGGAACACAGCAATGCAAGCACTGCTGCTTTACGGCAGAATTATTTTTCGAAGGTTTCACTTCTACCACGTGTGAATTGCACACATCCTTTTTTAATATGTTATTTATCAGAAAAAGTAAGGGTTCGTTACCATGAACGAGTAACAAATTGTAAAACCAATACGGAAACGGATAAAAAAATAAGCTTATCAATGTCGTTTGAGTTATGGGACTTTGTATGATATCTATATATAACTAATATACAGTTTTTATTATTTACTAAGTCAGTTATTACTAATCTTTTTACTATCAGTCAGATTTTTAGTTGGTTCGTATATAATCAAAACCAATTAAATTAAAAATAATTTGATATATTTTAGATTGAAATTAGTAAAAATTTGTAGGATTAACAAAATATTAAAATTACTTATCATTCTTCCTAATATATTACAGTCGGTGACAATGCCCGGTAGATCTGACGTATCTAGCTACTGACAAGCAGGAAGTTTATAATAGAGTAAACTACTGCTAAATTATGTCGCCAAATTGCAGTATTATGATCTAACTACTAAGCAGAAAAGGAGCAAGGAGTGCTGTGATTACCGTCATCCATCAGCTAAGCATTAAAAGATGATAACTCCCTAGTATTTAATGATTTGATTTCTCTAGAGCTTGTGAAAACAAAAATTAAACATTTTTTTTTTTACAAAATATACAATATTTTTCATTACCCAGTTACCCTCGTAGACATCAACCTGACCAAAATGATCAAGTCTCTCTTCAACCGACAGTATAACTTTTTTTATCCTACTTATTGAAAACAAAATGAGATAGAATTTAGGTGACTTCTAATACATCTAGATTTTGCAGTTTGGTCGTAAGGAAAACAAAGAATTCAACAATTTAAAAAATTGTAAGAAAAAAGATTATTTTTTCAATAAAATCCGAAATTCATATTTCGAATATTTTAGATCGGATCGAAAATAAAAGAATTTTTTTATTTAAGACTTCTTATATTATAATTTCGAAATTGTAAGTGTGTAAGTAGTAATTTAGTGTTAGGCTTCTATTAAAATAATTAATCATATAACTGATGGTGATTTTATAAATAGGAATTAGGAGAGTCGTGTATTACTGAAAAACCATAAATGAGAATTGATAAACGTGTAAACGAAACGAGTTCACCCCCGAGGGCTGAAAGGAAACTTGATCTGAATACTCGCTAAGTTTTGAATTAAGCAACATGTTGTAAGCTATCTTAGTGGCCAACGCACAAATACCTTGTATAGATAAGTGGGTGCCAGGAAATTGCATAGAATTTATTAGCAATAAAATAAGCTTTTCAAGTGTTAGATCAAAGCGATATCACTATGCCCATGCAGTGACATAAACCTCTGACAGAGTAGAGAGAAATAGGCTTTAAAATTTACTTCAAAAACCAAGTTATTATTATGTTATATACCTAAGTTACCCTACTAGAGACAACAATTCAATAAAAATGTTGCTTATTATTACAATTCACTTATTTTTGCACGATAAAATAAAAAGCTAAAAAAAAAGCTATGAAAAGAATTAGCAAATTAAGTTATCATAAATATTTCCTACAAAATTTATTAGTAATAGAAGACATGAAAATGTGTTTTATTCAGAGTCGGGAATAATCAGTATGAATTTCCTTCGAAAGAGGTAATAAATATAATTTTATGGAACTATCGCTCTAAAGATGCTTTCCTTTTCCTTTTGTGATTTTCCTGTTGTACTCGTGGAATAGCTTTTTTTCCATAAATCTATGCAGTCATTAATTTAGAACTATATTTTATTATGAAACTGTACAACATTATATATTAGTTATAATACATTATATATAGTCATAATTTATATATAAAAAAGAGTATAATTTGTGTTAATTGTTGGTTATACATAATTGGTGACTAAACCTTTCGTGAAACACGTGCATAAAAGTTACATCGCAAACCATGTGGGGTTTATCAGACCCCAAGAGTTATCAGGGTAAGGAATGCATTATTTATTAATATCTGTTTATTTTATTTAAATATAAAGGGTAATAATAAAAAAGTAAACTCAAACTGAATAATCAACATTATAATCTTTTACAACAACGAAACAAAACACAGCAATTTTGTATGAACTAAAACATAGACTCTTCTTTAGCACAATATAAAAAGTAATAAAACTGTTATCATGTATCATTTAAAAAATTGATATTATAAGGCATATAAGTCGAAATATACAAACATTCTAAAAAGAAAGTGTTTCATACTAAAATAACTTTTAGTTTTTAGACGACGTCCCAAACTATGTGGGGTTTATGGGACCTGAACGCATTTTGCGCATGTCTGTTTACTGTGTTGGCGATATGATTACTAAACCCTTGTCGCCAAGCAGTTGAGCAACGTCGCAATTCCAGCTACTCAAAGTGTCGAAAAAGCCGACAGAATTTTAAAGAGTTACAAGGATTTTTGTGTTACTGAAGTCTGATAAACCCCACAAGGTTTACGAAAGGTTAATTTAAATTTCGCATACAAAATAACAAAACGCTTTTGTTATTTCACAATACATATATATCTTGTATGACACTTAAAAAATCGCCTAAGTCACTTAATCATATTCGTATTTAATTAATAACTAAAATTATTTACTAGCTATGTCTCTTTTAATAGTAATTGTAGCTATCAAGTAACAATTACTTGAAAAAGGCAAAATTGTCTGCTTATATTAAACATGATTAAATGCATTACAATGCAAAATATAGACGAAGCGTAGTTAATATGATAAACGTATTTTGACATTTCGAATACTTATTGATGTCATGTTGAAATTGGAGCTCGTAATAAGATACTTACTAATAAAAAATATACTGGAAGTATGATTTTGCTTATATTTAATATCTTCGATCAAAATTTGGGTGTTGGTCACTCAATTTACAGGAGAACTATATATCCTCCTGTAAAGAAATACTATGTAATAAATAATATTACTGATTTGCCGAGTAGCAGAATGGCGCAGTGGTATACGTTTTAGCTTCCATTAATGAAGGTTATTATTATTATAATGTGGGCAATAATATGGTTACATTACATAAAATTTGCATAACTTTAATCGCAGGGAAGGATTGTGCTAGATCAGTGGAGACGTATAAAGAATGATGATGATGATGAAAGCTTTGTAACGAAGAAATCACTGAAGACAAAAATCACTTTATAGTCCATTCCAAAAGTATGGATACTATAATTGACAGTTCTTTGTCTAACCTCTTCCTGTTTTTATTAAAAGATAATACTTACAATTATGGTTATTTGTTTATTGATTTTTATATGTATAATTTTTTGAATACCCTTAGGCAAAGTCACTTTAACATGACTATCACAATTCTGACTGAATTAGTAGCAATATGTTCCATTTGCAAATGGTCACCTCTACCTATGATAACTCTACTTCACTTCGGTGGTTTTGTGGTTATGGTTTAGTGAAGACGTAATGAATTGATAACTGTCTTGTCTATCTTATATTTCTGGATAGGGTTCGAGGGGTACTATTAAGTAATTACTTGACAAATGAAAAATATTTTTTTTATATAATCGCAACTTCTAAAGGAGAAGGTGATTGTCAATTCGAAAAAAATCATTATAATTTGCGATAGTATTAACTAAATAGTCCGATTTCAATTATTCCTTTTTTGTTAGAAATATAGTAATTTTTTTTTTAATTTGGTCACAATGGGTTAAAGTATTATAAACTTGATGGACTTGATGATAAATAACAGAAGTACCTATTTAATATTCGGGGCATAGGTAGAATTCAGGCAAATTTTTCAGGGTATTGGTTATTACTAGGGTTGCCATCCGTCCGCGTTTCCCCGGATTTGTCCTAGTTTAGAGGGCATCCGGGGAGCGTCCGGGGAAGGTTTCATTTGTAGACCGGGTTTAAAAAAACAAAAAAAATAAAAAAAAATTGGGCCGCCCGCGAGACACGCACTATGCTCGCACACCACGATCAACCGACGTGGTGAATTTAGTTTATATTCTGCTAAAATAGGTATATTTTGTTATATAAATGACTGCTGATAAAAAGTAAAGCAGATTATAATTATAGAACTATAGCTGAAAGAGTTACGTCAAAAATTGGAAGACTGAATACTAGAATGGTCTAAGTAGGGTACTTTTAAGATTTTAATTCATTAAATATATGTTTTTGTTTAATATTTTAATAAATGCCTGATTTATATAAACAATTTGTAAAAAATTGTAATATGAATCTGTTTTGTTAAAATAATGAATTAATAAAAAAGGTGATTTATGACATTTTCAACTGTTTTTTATTACATTGAATATGTTTAAAAGATCTTGTTGACATGTCCGGCTTTCGGATTCTAAAATCCGGGGTTTTCACGCGTCTTGTCCTGTTTTCCAAATTTTAGAGATGGCAACCCTAGTTATTACTGATAATACGAAAGCAGTAGTAGCTTCTATACCACTACCTTTTCTGTATAAGTCTTGATTTAGGTTAGAACCTTGGAATTCTAAAGACGACAACCTTTCGTAATCGATGGTATTATTCAAAGACCATTCTATGATCTACCTTTTTTACTCAAAAAGTGAGAAAAACAATAGTTGATATTATAATTCAGTAGTTACATTTAATTGACTTCTAAATGTATAAACTTTCTTTTTATCTTACTTATCAATTTTTAATAATTTCTAAATTTATCTTCTGTTTATCACTATATTAGTATATTTTTATTTCACGTACTTATGCTTCATATATATATTTATGCTCTTAATTTAAAGAAAAAACTTTTACATGTGAATAAAAGTTCGTCAAACATGAATAGTATTTATCACTTACCTATGCAAGTTGATGACCGTCCCGAAGCGACAGTTTGTTTAACAACCTTATATTGAAATCATACTTGATCAGATCAAAATTCATAACTAAATAACTCGAGCTTATATTAAATTTCACAGTGACAATGTCCACAGACGGTGCAGTCTTTGTTTTTAAGAGAAGGCAATGCGCATTCTGTCAATAATCCTATCACACCGACCGAACACCGAATCGTCCGTTTCGATCGTCTCTGCGGCGAACTCTGTCGTGTTGACCCGAAAAAGCGGACCATTCGTATCAACACCGGCAGTGTCGACTCGTACGACACGTCCGACACACACTTCGAGTCGTATAAAGGCAGAGATGGTAGTGTCTACGCTTATCTTGATAGTAATGGCTACTACTGCCATCTGTCGGAATATCATTAAACCACTTCGAAATTGCGTAATTACTCTGCTTTTCATAATGCTTTAAAAGGCAAGACAGTAAATAACCTAGATTCAGAATCACATTGAGTTCTTTAGTAATTTCTTCGGATTCAAGTAGAACATCATCATTAATAGTATCATCAAGTAGAATGTGATGATTAGTTCATGATTCGATGAGATATGACCTTTTGATAATCAGCGCCATCTGTTATAAATTTCCCTTATTATATAGTCGGATAGTCGTTACAAAAGCATGATAGTAAATTCAGCCCCTGCCATAGCAGTAGCAGCAGCTATCGTTCGTCGTACTGTTTTACAAATTAGATAGATGGCAGTTATACAGTATTATTGTGTAAGTAGGAGAATGTTGTTATATGTATAGAAATCAATGCTTTTTGGTATTTGTATTTATATATATTTCTAATAATATTACATATGTCTATGTCTATCCGTTACCCTAGTATCCATAACACAAGCCCTATAGTGCTGTTTTTTTAAAGCTCCGATAATTCTTCCATGACGAATTATAAAGGCATAGTTATAATCCCATTTTTATTTAAATACCGACCTGTATAAACTAGGGTTTATTATTTTATTCGTCCACTGCTATCCGGAAGCCTCCCCCGAAAATAGGAGGTATTGTCATCATTTCTACGCTTTGCAGACGAGTTGGAGATGGCAGTACAAGACTGCTGCTAATTTTATCGTCTACGGGTGGTGTAAGGATTACCTTCAGTATCATTAGTAGCCCTTTACGATTCCCTTAAGTGGGAAGGGTTGTTGTTATTTTACTCTGCCGGCCAAATTAGAGTTAAACAAGAGATAATTGTGTGATGAATACGACCATTTGTACCTGGGTCATGGGTATTTATCTATTTATATATATTTCTAAAAATATTTCATATACATATTTCTAACATATTTGGATGTCTATCCGGTACCCTAGAATCCATAACACAAGCCTTATACAATACCTATACATATATCTTATGTATTTATATAAGCTCCAATTAAAAGCTTTGAAATCCTTGGATGTCTTAAATTGCGTTCTTATTTTAAATATAAAAAGCGTAAGATTGCGTTAATTAGAGAAAAGACTTTACTTTGATGTGGGCTATATCATAGATAAACTCGCTATTGCACTGTACTGATTCTACAAATACTGATTTATAAGAAAACTAAGGATTTAATGGATTACCTATCAGCAATACTCATTGCAGTATAGTTAGCGGAAATCATTCACGATAATAGTGATGACAATTGAAAATAAAGGAAGTTTTTAAAATATACAATTGTAGCGGAACGTGTGTTCAAAACAAGCAGTAACATCCGCAGATCGGTATTATCTAACTATAAATATAATCGCTAATAGGTTTAATAATAAATTGGAAAAGTTAGTCTTAATTTTCCTCTTTTTTATGGAATATGAAAGGTACAACCGTGATACACTAAGTTGAATTTAAATAATGATCAACAAAACTTATACTCAACGATTTTTCTTTGTATTTGTTTACTTTTTAATAATTTAACTGTTTAATACAAGGAATCGAAAGGGCAGTCGGCCAGATAGCTAAAGGAATTGTGTTTTAGTTATGACTGCAGGCACGGATCGAGGATTTTATTTAGGGGGATCAATTAAGTGTACCTGTTTCTATCTTCCCAAAAATTTTATTTAACCAAAAATAAAACAGTTTGTTATAAAATACTAGTATTAATCTATAATCTAAGATCACAAATTTGTTGTTTGTCTGTCCGCTCTTTTTCCCGCTTTTTTCCATTGTATACGCGTTACCATAGCAACGCGTTAACCGCAAGTAGTTCGTCTACCGGACGCTAGATGGCGCTAACGGAAAAAGATTTAATAATAGAAAAAAAATAAAGAATTTCGTCCACCCGTGCGATGCCGGAACGGGCCGCTAGTAGTATTTTAATAATACTTACAATACAATACAATACAAAACACTTTATTGATAACACCACATTGAAATAATAAGATAACAAGAGAAAACTTAAAATAGTGTTACAATGGGCGGTCTTATCGCTCAGAGCGATCTCTTCCAGACAACCTTTGGATGGATAGGACTGGAAGGAAGCGTAAGAGGCGGCGGTGTAAACGATAAATATATATTCACATATACATACATACGTATACATACATACATATACACACATACACATAAATACATAGCATACAAACACATATACCTAAATTAAAAATACATACATACGTATATAATACACATACATAACGTCTAGTTAGTAGGATACATCATCCATACGTTGCTCGCCTAAATTGACAGAAAATATTCCCTTACGAGATTCTTAAAGACGCCAATGGATTGTGCACGCCTTATAGAAACCGGGAGGGAGTTCCAAAGACGAGCTGCTTGAACAGTAAAGGAAGAGTCATAGAACGTGGAACTATGTGCGGGAATATAAAGGCCAAGATTATCTGATGACCTCAAGGAAAACGTGTTTGATGTATGAAGAAACTTAAAACGTTCTTTAAGATAGTGAGGGGCTGAAGGATTAAATAGTATGTTGTAGAGCAGAGTAAGTATGTGAGTATTCCGGCGAAGACGAATGGGAAGCCATTTGAGCTGAGAACGAAACTGAGATATGTGATCATATTTGCGTAGGCCAAATATGAATCGAACACAAAAATTTTGAAGACGCTCAAGCTTATTAAGCTGTTCCTCCGTGATGTCAAGATAGCAGACGTCGGCATAGTCTAGAATAGGGAGCAACAGAGATTGCGTTAGTGCAATTTTGGTGGAAGTGGGTAAAATATATATATAAAATATAATACTTAATATATTGGTTTTTAAAGAAATTAAATTAAGTTTGAGTAGGTTGTGGATTGACTCGCATACAGAATTTAACAGTAAAGCTACTCCGAGGTTCCGGTTTCGATTCCCGGGCGGGTCAATCTAGAAAACAAACTTTTTTATATTAGCTCGAGTTTGGGTGTAGAGGTATCATCGCTATTTTTTGAATTCCATAACACAAGTGCTTTAGCTATGAACTTCGGTTCAAGGAAATGTCTTAAGTTTATTTATTTTTATTTGAAAAAGCAAGTAAAAATTAATGTGTTTTAATAATGTTTTAGACGACCTTTTGGTGCAACGGTAGCGATCCTGCCTTTCGCACCGAACGGTCCTGGGTTCGAATCCCGGAAGGGACAAATGTTTGTATGATGAATACGAGCATATGTACCTGAGTCATAGATGTTTGTATATATTTCAATAAATATTACATATCTATGTATCATATGTCTATCCGTTACCCTAGTATCCATAACACAAGCCTTAGTGCGCGTCCACACTGCGCTCTTGCTCACTTTAGTTATATGCTATAATAATTCTTTCTATCAGTGGTAGAAAGAATTATTATAGCATATTTATGTCTTTATCATATTAAATAAAACTGTAACAGCGTTCTTTCTTCGCAACCTTATTGTTACAAAAGCTTTCGTTTAAAATACCGTCAACTGTGCCGACTTAAACACAATTTTTTACATTTTATACACTGTACACTAATGTAAAAGTAATGTAAATCTAATGATGGTTTAGTAATTGGTTAATTTATTTTATACAAAATTAATAAAAGGCATGTGTTGATGTAAAAAAATCGTTATAGGAAGTTCGCACATCTTTGGCAACTATTCATAAAAAATGTATTTAATTATCCGATACCCGAAGCTCGTAACAATATTAATTACACTTCCCAATAGTATAGATCATAACAGTATCATCAGACAACTAAAGTATGCGCTACGTCAATTTACGAATGCACGACTGCCAAATTAAATTATCGATTTGATTGCTGGTAGAGTACCTAAGTGGATGTATTCAAATATTTTGCGATCCCGGATGGTTGATGTAGATCAATATTGTTTAATACGCTAGCTTCAATATTTCGGTACCGAAATTAAATATTGTGCGAAAAAACGGTATACTTTTTTAACTGTTCAAATTGCAGTGTCGTTATTTTGAGGTGGTATATACCGAAATTTAACAACCGCAATCAGTCCCCTGTTTTCAATATGGACCCCAGTTAATGATCAGGGTATATCTTGCAACCAAAGTCCATATTCTCATCACGCTGCAGTGTACCATCTAACCTTATCTAACAAGTTAGTCAGCACCAACATGCAGCTCATCTCAAGACTGTTTGGCTTGAATCCTAAGAATTTTCAGTTTGAAATACACTTAGATTTTTTAAAGTTCAGTTCAAGAATACCATTGATCGATAATTAATAATCTGGGATGGTAACACTAGAAATTTCGCGTAAGCCTGTACCATCAGAACTAATAAGTAGAGAAGCTTGTATCCATAAAGACAAGTTGCTTTACAGATAATAAATTATGTATCGAAGTTGATACTCAACTCGAAAACTCGAAAAAAGGGAACTCATTCGGGTAACCCTAGTGATGCTTTCTTTACACCTGGACTTTACCGCTTGATCCTATTTTGTGAGATGTTTTGTCGACTTCCCAGTCTACTCGGAAAGCTTATTACTATTTTTTTTATAAAATGAATTATCATTTCTAGATTAAATAACATTCTTTGGAACGTTTTCCTTTCATTAATAGAGTTAATTTTATTGAAGTTAACATATTATTTCTTTATTAAAGATGACATATCATTTGAGTAAGTCTTTGAAAAGAGAATATATTTTCATAAAAAACTTAGGATAAAATTCGAGGTTTACGTTGAGGTAAATTCTACGGGACTATTATACAGAAGTAAATTTTTTGTGACCGTTACCTAGACCCACCATTTGAATACTATTTTCTAAGTTTCTGCTATTGAAAGTATTTCTATACCAAAACAAAATTTAGGATAGATTTTTTTCAGCTGTCAAAATATACAGGCTTTTTATAACGCGTTTACAAATTAAAGAGGTTTTGTTACGCAACAAAAGTGTCTATAATAATAAGTAGTACAATTTATTGAGTGGTTATAACGTCAAAACCACTATTTATGATAAGTTTTAAAATTATAGTTAACATAAATAACTAGGCCGATGCAGTTGCTAAGCATAAAGCTTCGCTAGCACCATATGTTGGAGCGGAGCGTAATACAAAAAAAAAGATCAATCATAAACATATACCATAAACTTATTTTAAAATTCAATAAGAATGAAAACTTTTTAAAGGCGCGCACTTTTTGTGACTATGGAAAATCCCATAGAGCTAATGTTTTTGGTCATAATTTTTTATTTTTGGGAATTTCATAATTTCAGGCTCTGTCACCATTTGATCCTTAATGTGTTGATTCGATTCCACAAAAAAATTATTAAAATTGGTTATGAACTGGGAAAGTTATCGTAACAGACATTGCGTCATTGAAGCTGATCCATGGGCTCTCCGCTCGAAATTGTATAACTCTTTATTTTCTCCTAGCCCAAGTTAGGCTAATTGGTAAAATGCAAAAATATTAATAAATAGCCCTTTTAACGTTATCTTCTTAATTTGATGCCTGGGATTGCTTTTTTATTAAATGCCTTCGGACCTAGTTGGAATTCATAAAACAATGTTTTTGCATTACACATTCAATTGCTATTAGTAGAAGTCGAAGGACGAAAGTCGATGAACAATGTAGTGGTTGAATACTAATTGTATCAATGGATTCGCCTGTTTCCGCAAACTGTTTCCAACTTCATCTTAGCAATTATTTTTTATTATATCAAATAAATATCTTTGTATTTCCGTCATAATTTAAGATAGCGGGCAAAATATTATCAAATAAAAGTTTAAGTAAAAAAATTGTTGTATAAGTCCATTCAGCTGCAACTTTGTGTAAAAACTAATGTCAATTAATATATTTAACTTCAATAGTGACAAATAACAAAAGTTATTGCTTTTTTTCATGTTATTACTATTGACCAGGGATTCAAAAACACCTTTATAAGAATACACTTTCATAAGGGACACACATTGAATCTGTTACAGAATTATTCGTGTATCACTTATTTGGGTGTTTTGAACCCTTTTTGCGTCGAACACTTATAAAAGTGTAACAGATATGTATAATGTTTTCTGTTACCAATCTGTTAGAAACTGTTTTACGTTTAACTATCTATGTGTATACACAGTATCTACACCAATAGAGGCATTTCAAAGTACCCAAATCAATAGTGAGCTGTCGCATAGTTATGCCAATGTGAACCTTATTGACTGTAACAGATATTAACACTTATGAACCAGTAATTTCTAAAACAGATTCACAGTGTTACAGTTTCTTTCTGTTTAATTTGTAAAACAGAAATGAAAAACACTGTTCAGAACACTCTATTCGGATACCGCTAAAATCCCTGCTATTGACTAATGTAGCGAATTTTTAACAGTAGGGCTTTTAATTAAGGTACAGAAATAATGTAGGTATAGTTTAGTAGCCGTTTTAAATGAACTACAACGACAATAATAACAGACCACTTAGAAAACTGAAAACAATAAATATTAAAATAAAATTTTTACTAGTAAAAAACTTTCGAACTTCTCTCTAGATATTTTTAAATATAAATATTTTATATTTATTAGTTGGTATGTTAGTTTTCCAAAACATGAGTGTTTTACGTCCATCCTATGTCAAGACAATGGTGTTTATAGAGATAATTAAATACGCTTTCAATGAAAGTTGTAAAACTTCTTGGTTGTTTTAAAGTGACGTCCTCAAATATAACAGAATAAAAAATATGACTTTTGTAAACGGAATTATGAATTTATTGTATCTGTTTTAGTTTTGTTTCTATTCTGTCTCATAAAAAGGTAAGTAAAAAATGTTCCTAATGTTAATTATTAAGATGTTATGGCGCTGTAATTGTCGGTTACAATTGAAAATTGCACGTGAATGCCGGAGACAGCATCATACGACAAGGATAGTCGGTGTGTCGTCAACAGTACAACGACTTCTCCGACGTTATGAGTAACCTGCTCTCACCCACGCAGACTAGAATAAGCCAGGGTTTGGTGTACCACAGCATGAGAAGATCGATACTTGGTCAAAACATTGCTTCGAAATAGCTTTCTCACTGGAACTGATTCTTCAAGAAACTTGGTGTAGATATAATTTCAGAAACTTGTACATTGACAAATATGCTTTTTTGTTTTAATTTAGGACTGATTATATATAAAGGTAGAAATATAAATAATATATATATTTTCATAAGTACAAAATGAGAAATAAATTATTGCAGACAGTTTGGTCAGCAACGAAATTTGGGTATTTATAAATATTTTTATGAAGATAACATATTTATATATCATATATGTATCGTTTCCCCTGCCCGTTTAGCATACGCAACACGACAAAAATTTTTCGACCCGTTTTCTTGTGTTTTAGTCATTGGTAGTCAATCGTCTCTAACATGATTGCGCTTAGAAGTCGACTTTCTATGTCAAAGAGTAGTTTTACTTAGCCGCGGATTTTTGTCCACAAACTCTTACATAGCAATAGCGTTTTATCGACATTTTTACCGATATTTTCGACATATTTCTCGTCTATGTGTCAGTACGTAGAGAAAGAGACGACAAGTGGTTTGTGTGCTATTTCGATCGAAGCTATGGCGATGTTTTATTACAATTATGTACTCGAACTATATTAAGGGTGAACGAAATGTTAATATATGTTTTATACTTATTTGTGCATATAAATATTTTTGTAAAAGTATATTTCTATAAGTATAAATATATTCCTATAATTATAAGTATAGTTATATATATGCATAGGTATAGGTATCAGTATATGTATAGATATAGGTAAGTCGGGCCAGCGCCAACATAATCTACGGCAAGCGTAGGTACCAGTGGCTACCCAGTTTCGTTAATAAGTTTCCCGACTTGTTAACCATCTACTTACTGAATTATAAAAATATACGTAATAATATCAAAACTCTAACAATTTTTTATATAACAATCGGATTAGTAATACTAGATGTTTTATAAATATATTTTTATTTGTGTAGTAACATTTATCAATGTACTTGTAGCTGACTGATAGTGTGCCTTGAAAGAAGAAAAAATGCGCTAGATAATCGTAATTTTCCAAAACCGCCAAGCACTCACGAAATGGGCCATATCTCTGGGCCCAATACCTATAATTAATCGTTATTGGCCTACATCGATGGGAAATTTTATTTCAAACAAATTTATATTCTTGGGTTTTTTCGATGAAGGCTTTATTTTCGAGTTATTTCCCAAAAACTCATTTTTTCGCTAGTTTTGTGTCCAAAAATGTCCATAACTTTTTTAGCACAGGTTTTGGACAGATTTGGACTTCACTATTGTAATCAGCGGCTAAAAATACATAAGTATAGTGAAAAATCCGCTCCCGGAAAAAAAAGTGACATATGCTTCGATCATTGATCGAAGGAAATATGGCTATTTTTGAGCCCGAATGACTGGACTATTACTACGAATTCTAAAACAGATGTAATTAGGTATATAATTATATATTTACTGTGACATTCGTTATTTCGTTATTTCCCGTTTGGTTTTTCATTATTACTTTCAAGTGATTTATTTAATCCTCTTTATTTGGTTTAAAGTTTCAGCGGTTTCAAAAAAGAAACAAACACCGTTGACTTAACGAGAAACGATTAAGATTAACCACAGATCATATAAGTCGCCAGTTAACGTCAAAATTGATGTAATCCACAATCCCAAAAGGTAAATAAAAAGTCGGTTTTTTTTTTTTTTTTTTTTTTTTTTTTTTTTTTTTTTTTTTTTTTTTTTTGCCTGTAAAGTCGGTTTTACGGGCGAAGATTTTACGTGACAACGTCTTTTTCTCGGTAGAATATTTATTGATATGAATATAATTAAATTGCACAATGCGCGCGGCAGACCGATCATAGTTGAGTGGGAGAGAGACGCAAGGCATTCGGCGGGCCTCTCTCTCGTTCGGTGACTCATCGTAACGTTACCGAGCGTTGCACTTTTTCATAAGTGACTCCCAGCCGCAACCAATTTATAAGACGTTATCACGTCAAAAGGGTAAAACACACAACACAAATTAAATAAACGATATCGGTGTGGCTATGTTAGATAATAAAGTAGTTAATAATCATATATCAAAAGGTGAAAACAGTTTTTCTACATGTTTGAGTAAACAAGACATGTGTCGATATCGACAAACTTCTCTTCAATTGTGCGCGAGATATCTCATGTAGCGCATGCTAGGCCGACTGGTATCCATAACACAAGCCTTACAGTGCTTATTTTGGTCTAGGATAATTGATGTTAATTTAAGAGATATTATTATTATATTACTTACATACATTAAACATAAAGATACATATTTACATAAAGATTTTAATTCTTTAACAAACTTAATTTAATTCACTTTCTTAGTTTCTGCGATTTTCAGGTATCTTTATGTGACCCGGATTCATTGCTCTTGAATGTAGTTTAATCAAATCAGTTGAAAAAATCTTAACATGTACATTTATAAATTGTAATAGATACCTTAGTATTAAAGAAAAGCTAGGACAGATTTGTTTTCGTTCTTTTTCTACAAAATAAAGCTATAGTCCTCTCAACCAAGGTAAATATGCAGTTTATTTATACTGTCGTTTTTTCTGTAGTGATATCTTATGCTCCCTTAGCGTGGGTAAATAATGTGGATATATTTGTTACTTTTTTGTTATATCATTTAACTGCAATTTTTTTTTATATTTAAAGAAGTTATTACTTGAAATAAATCAATTAGTCTCAGGTATCAATAATCCACATTCCCATCATCTTTTGTAGAGTCTCTTCCATTTGGACTACGAAGAAATGCACGAGCCGAGAATTTTTTCCAAGTATTTCTTAAGCTGACGCTTAGAATGGGATTAGACTATAGAAATTCGGTTTATTCATTAATTGAAAGAAGAAAATATTAGAATTTGATGTATAAGAAATACCAAATTACTTTGAGCAATTTATTAGTCAAAATATTCCACAGAATTAACATTTTAGTATCATTTAATATTATAATAATGTTAGTAACATTAGAAATATTGATTAGTAATTTACGTAATATTATATGTTACAATGTTTAACTTAAGAAATTAAGTAATGATGTGGTGTACGCATGAGAGCATACTTTGTTCTAGAAGCAAGATATACCATGAGGATATTGAAAAGCTCTTTATATCAGACGGTGCGGAAGTGTATTCTATTATGCGCACCGATCTTCGTGACTGATATATAACCGATCGTTTGACATAACTTATTTTGCGTCTATAAGCTATCACTAACATCGTAGTAAATATATAGTGTGAAGATTCACACATAACAGATTTCAAACTCTCAGGGTCAGTTTGCAACTAACAAAAAATCGTCGTTTAGGCTCGAACACGTTTTACATTTCACTGAATAAAGTTACTTTAAGTATATGACTCAATGTGAAAGCCAAGGCTTTGTTCGAGCACGATAGAGTGGCCTGTGACAGAAATCCAAATGTCTGCCCGAGCGTTTTTGAGGATGCCTGAACGTCCTCAGTGGACAAAATTAATAGGTTTGGTGCAACAATATGAATACTTGTACAATATTTTGAATCGTACATATAGCGACAATTTGATAAAATCAAATTTATCAAGTTAATATTAGAGTTCTAATATAGTGTGTACCAGTTTTCATTATTATGTAGGTATAATATACCTTAATACCAATTCACGACAAATGATGTAAATAAAAAACAAAGACATCGATTAAAATCATTGTGTAATTAATGTCATATAAATCACTATTAATATAATTGAATTGGAAAAGATAATTAATTATATCTAGATTAAATATAATCTATACTTATAAAAAAATTGTAGAGAGGTCAATTCTGTACATGAAATATATTTTCAAAATAACTATCAAGGGTTCATTGATTAGTCATCGATACTGATGCCAAAAATGCAATCAGTAAAATTTTTGTCTGTCTGTCTGTCTGTCTGTCTGTATGTTCCTTATAGAAACAAAAACTACTCGACGGATATTAATGAAACTTAGTACAATTATTCTTCATACTCCTGGGCAGGTTGTAGTGTACTTTTCATCACGCTACAATCAATAGGAGCAGAGAAGTGAAGGGAAATTTTGGGAAAACGGGAGAAGTTACTCCTTTTTTTAAACTTCCGTCGCGTGTGCAGCCTTTATGGTTAAAGTTACATAGAAAATTTTTTTGTCGGTCTGTCTGTCTGTCTGTATGTTCCTTATAGAAACAAAAAGTACTCGACGGATTTTAACGAAACTTGATACAATTATTTTTCATACTCCTGGGCAGGTTGTATTATACTTTTCATCACACTACAATCAACAGGAGCAGAGTAGTGAAGGGAAATTTTGGGAAAACGGGAGAAGTTACTCCATTTTTTAAGCTTCCGTCGCGTGTGCAGCCTTAATGGTTAAAGTTACATAGAAACCATGTATGACGGAAATATTCTACATAAAATTGGCTTAAAAATATAATGCAACAGCATATGTCTATCTTTTATGGTTGACTCACAATAACACGTGTAACTCCTGATAGCTTAGCAGTTCGGAGAATTCTGATTATATTTGTTTACTCTTACATTTAGAATACTCTCACTCATCCCTAATTTAAAAAAGTTAACATTATTACCTATTCAATAAAAAAAGAATCATAGAAATCGGTAAAGAAACACCAAACTTATACATGAAATAAGCCATCGCGCCGTCGCACGTGAATACTGAATCATGCAATAAGGATTATTTTTGTGTAACGGTTGCCGCGCTCGACACGGGTCGCGGCGGTAGGGTATAAAAAGGCGGGAGGTCCGAGAGCGAGCTTCATCTTCTTAATATATAAAAATCCAGTGTCACAATGTATGTTCCCAGTGAACTCTTCACCAACTCAACCGATATTGATGACAGTTGGTATTTATGTGTAATTTGGTCCAACTGAAGAGATAGGATAACACAGCAACGCGTGGCCGGATCAGCTAGTTACAAAATAAAAATTAAGACGTTTAAAAATGTGCCCAAAAGGCTGTCAGCGTTACCTCATTGGATAGCTATACTTAAACGTTGGCTGATGAAGTGACCATATTTTTGTCCCCACGGCTTTAATTACACAGGCGGATATATTTTTGTGAAAGAGCTTGGCTTTCTGGCTCCCATGAACCCATAGTATCCATCCAGAAGGGAACAAAAATGAAACTCTTTGCAAGGGCTGTATACTTTCGCACTTTCTGCAGAAGCTGCAGCAGCCCGGCTTCCTTCGATGTGTATGTCTGTAATATAACATGATACCACTTCTTTCCAAGACACTTTTTAAATTAAGAGAAACCCTGACAGAGTATGTCGTTTAGGTTTTAATGACGTATATATGCGACCAGCACATCTCATCTCATCAGCATATGCGACAAGCTAGTAAGCTTTTTTTACACGAGAGACCGCGGTAGCCATGTGTATTTGTTTATATAAAATTATTTTAATACTGCGAAGTCAAAGTTTGCTGAATACAACTGAGCTACCTGAATCTTGAGAACAAATCTTCGTTGTTATGTCTGTCAAAGTTTGTTGGCCAAACAGCGGTCTTTGCAGATCTCACTTATAGCAACTTGTAGCTCAGTTTTAGAAACGTTACTACAGCTGAGCTACCTGGATAACGAAAATGAAACGATTACAAACGAAGATAATATAAGCATAACTTTATACGATACATATAAATCGCGGATTGAGAAGATCCAGAAAATATTGATTATAGTATCTCTGTGTTCGCCTTACTTAAAACCTTGTAAAAAAACAAAATTAACAGCCACTGGTTGTTTGACAAAGCCTTTCTGACTTGATGTTTTTCTTTAAATTTGCATAGGATTTGTATTTTATGTTCTTTGCATTTAGTGACATACATCCAGAACTTTAATTTAAAACTACCCTTGCAGTCCAAGGTAAGCTCTTCAGATATTTGTCAATTTAGCTCGACCCACGTCCTTACACTTTTGTTGGAATGTCATATCTCCTGCGTGCGTGTCACGGATTAACACGCTGTCGAGGCTATCTTTTTCACTAACAAGTCTTCGCATAGACGTGCCATGAGTCGTTAGTTCTTTTGTCAATTCGCAACTATATTTTCTAGTGTTGTATTATACACTCGTTTTGTAAAGTAGTGCTTAAACGAAAATTGTTTTTATTAGCCCGCTGTTATCGGTGACGACCATGTAATTTTACTAGCTATTGTTTAGTAACCTAAACTAATGTATTTGTTACATATAACTATAAAGTTACTCAATACAAACAGTTCAACATTTGCGTGCTACGCGGTGATGTTTCTTGTACAACTATAGTCCAGTTATAAAAAAATAACTGCTATTTAGTGTTTTGTTATTTTTATAGCTCTAATAATTACTGCCAGGTATTTTAAAGATACTAGATATTATATACTCATATTAAATTGCAGGAACCGCAGACACCGGCACCTTCACCAACTACTCTAGAGTTGTTTATATACTTATGTTGCAGCTTAATATCAATGCTGACTTCGATAGCTTTCAATCTTAGTATAGATAGGTAGTAACGGCAGTTTTGTGAGTATACCTACTTTGGCAGAGTCACTGGTGTCTTAGTTTTCCGACAAACCTTACAATTTTAATGTCAACCACAAACCCAAAGTTCCAGCACATTCCGACTCATTTCACAGATATGCTGACCAGCTTTGACTGTAAGAATATTCACGCTATACTCGTCTTAGAGTCGTGGAAACAGTGACTTTCTTCTGAATGAAAACTGATTCATAGTCGCAGAAAGTCTGGTGCTAGGAGTTGCTATTTACCTCCCGGTGCACATTCCTTTTAAGGTTGTCATTATGTAGCCACGACATTCTTCTTCGCACGCAAGTGAGCATCTGTTTCTGGAAGTATCCCTTCAGAATTCTAATAATATTCTTAGTGTCTATTATAGCCCTTCTTTGCGTTTAAACTTTTTCCCGTCTAGTCATTCCATTAATATGTGATTAAAAAAAAATCTGTCTTTTAAAAAATGACTTCAGTTTTACAACTTTACATATTGTCAGTCGTACAATTTGGTCGTATCTTCATTGAATACTAGTCACTACTTTTCACATTGTGCCCACTTCACTTCACTTCTGGACTCTGTTATCGTTCCCTATCTTGAAGTAATTGCCGAACACGGCCTACTTTTAGCGGATGATTTGTCATATCATGAGTTACTCGTCCTCAAAAGTCTAAGCCCAAAATTCTTCTGCAACGCAATTTTTGTGGACTGCATAGTGAAAGTCTCGTTGAAGATGCCGCCATGATCGTTTGGGCTTCGCTTTATGACTCCGAAATAATGACGACAAGCTCCAAATTTTTTCAGCATATTTAAAAACAATACATTTTCCATGCCCCAGTTCGTAGTGTCAAAATGAAACGCCTTAGCTGACAGAGGCTATAAAACGCATCAGTGAATGTAAAACAGTTGCTAAGATTTAACATAAACATATACATAGCCAATTGAACTGGGAAAGGTTTGTAGAGATCCGTAATCGCTACAATAAGGTGTGTAGGAGTGCGCGACGGCATTTTATCCACAAATCTGTTGAAATCGGAGATCCAGCCAAAGATTGGAAATTTCTTCGGTTTATGGGGATTGGAAGACTGACAGTGAATTCATCTAAGACTCAAGTTATCATTAACGAAAACTTAAAATACGCCAAAGGGTTTTTTTATTTATTTATTATTTAAAAAAACACAATAATAGTACTTAGATTAGATGCAGTCATAAACTCACTCGAGCACACAATTGGTAAAACATGCCTAATTTAGTTCTTGATAGTGGACATTTACCATTAAATGACTGCGTTAAAAATCTCGATATCTTTATGGATCAACATATGACCCGAGAAACACATCTTAGTGAAGCCAGTCGGAAAACTTTTTCTGTCTGCCGCTTCTCTGAAAAGACTCCGATACTTTTTTCCGACATCTACTAATATTGCGCTTGCACTATTTCTTCTTTTGCCTAACCTTGACTATGCTGATGTCAGCTATCTAGATCTCACTGAGGACTAGCTTAACAAACTAGAGCGACTCAACAATTTTAGTTCTACTATATTAATATTTAGTTTTCGTAAATATAACCACGAATCTGACTTCCGCACTAAGCTCAAGTGGCTGCCTATTCGCCATAGCCGGGACGGACACCTATATTCTTTCCCTTCTTTATAGTGTTCCATTTGATCCAAATTAACCTGCCTGTCTCAAATCAAGTTTTGATTTTCTTAATGACAGTCACGAGTGTTAAGGTCATTGGAGTACTTAAAGTTAGCCATACCCGTGCTTTCCTCAAAGTTTGTGAATAAATCTTTTATTGAGCAGCCAGTTCGACTGGAATGCTCTGCCTACTTCAATAAGACGAGTACAATCTTTAGATGTTTATAAAAAACGAGTGAAAGATTTCTACCTTACGCTGTAGATGTGGAACAACTCATTTTATTATCTTTATATATATATTACGTGTCACGTTGTTTGTCCGCGATGGACTCCTAAACTACTTAACCGATTTTGATCAAACTTCGTAACTATCTGTTATTTGATCTAACTTAAAATATAGGATAGGTTTTATTTTAATTTATAACACAGCAACGCGTGCCCAGGTCAGCTAGTCTTAATATATATAAATTACGTGTCACGTTGTTTGTCCGCAATGGACTCCTTAACTACTTAACCGATTTTGATCAAACTTCGTAACTATCTGTTATTTGATCTAACCTAAAAGATAGGATAGGTTTTATTTCAATTTATAACACAGCAACGTGTGGTTGGGTCAGCTAGTAAATGTTTATATAGGTATATATATGTAACAATGCATTATATTAAGATTATATATATAAATATATATATTTTACTAACACAATATATATCTTCGTATATTCATAGTATATTTATATTTATTGAGCAACACCGACTGACCTAAATTATTTTATTGCTTACTTTCCTGTCCATCTAAAGGTTGTCTGGAAGATATTTCTTTTTAGCGATAAGGCCGCCATTTATACTTTGTGTGTAATATTTATCTCTTCGTGTCTTTATTTATGTCGTGTCGTATGTGATGTACAATAAAGAAAATTCTATTATATTCTACTATAATCCCCATGAGCCCCGTTAGACACAAAAATATCGTTTTATTTTCATACGTAGGAACAAACAAATGTTCTCAATAAACTTAAATGTTAGCATTTTGTTTCCGTATGGGCTTCTTAAGAGTAAGGAAACTCTTTTCTCTCATAACGAACAATCGTCGTTCTACATTCAACATAAAAAATCTAAGTATCCTATAACTCTAAGTTGTTACGTAATGTATTTACAGTACGTCATTAAGAATAAAGTTTTGACATAAAACATATATTTAAGTTTTATAGCTTATTTCTATAAAGTTTTGTTCCTTCTTTTCATGCTGACTGACGTCTCGTGGTCGAGGTGCCAACGATTATGCAAAAGTTTCAATGAGATCCCTTCAATAAGTTTCGAGACACTGAGTCAGTTACTGTCATTGTGCACCTAAGAGGGTGAATGTCTGTCCGAAAGCAATTTTATAATTCTTCTATAATAAAATCGTAAATTAAGTGCGTCAAGAACATAGTATTGGCCGTTTACAAAGCGCTTTGAGCTCTACTAGCCAGTGTACCTTTCGAGTCATACTATAGGAAATACTTTATAATTTAAATTACTTAATTTTAATTGGTTAAAAACATTGTCAATCCAGAAATTCATTTACTGAAAAAACGTGTTCCATTAGGCAAGTTTGATAGGCCGTTTTATGTATTTAAATCTATTGAAGGGCATGTCTTCTAGGAATTGAGGAACTTCATTAAAATTAAACCCCACTCTTCCAAAAATAATTTTGGTTAAACCTAATCCTTTGGTATTATAGCAGATACCAACCTAGTGCCGTTCCTTGTACTAAGAGGATAAACCTCTATGGCCTGTTTATAATAATTGATTTTTTTTTAACAACGGAGATTGTCCAAGTAGTACGTATGGATGAAAGTACTTATTTAAATATTTTTGTATCTTGCTGAAAATGGGTTTATTTAATAATGCTGTTTAAATGAATTCAACGTACCAACTTTAGTCATTTTCATTTTTGAGTTAAGCGATATATATCACGGTTGTAATATCAGAATCCTCTCCGACAGCAAGTCCGTTCTACAGGCTCTGTGCAACTATCGAGTCACGTCCAGCGTGCTCCATGAATGTTACCAAAACCTAAATGCAGCAGAAGCATATCATGAGGTAACTATCCAATGGATCAAAAGCCATAGTAGGTCACGAAGCAATGGCAAAAGGCAAATGAGGCAGCAGACCAGTTGTCACGGAGGGCTGCCGACACGGTGCCAATCGGCTCAGAACCTATCATCACCATTCCGATCAGCTGGTACAACAAAGAATTCGTGAACACACATTAAAACTACATCAGCAGCAGTGGAACTCTCTGGAGACGTAGAAACTAGCTAAACTCCTACTATAGTGGATGGACGCTCGTGTCTCCAGATTCCTACTACAGCTATGTAGGTTAGAACTAAGCCTAGTAACAGGCGCCATTACTGGCCATAGCAACTTTAATAGGCACCATTTTAATTTAGGTATCACCGATAGTCCTCTATGTAGGGTATGCATGGAAGCAGAAGAAACAGCCATCCATGTCATAATGGAATGTATAGACAAATGATGCAATAGACAAATTCGAGTTCTCCAAGCTCATAATTATTAGGAACATGTGCCAAAATATTCTGTGTATCATAATTATGTGTATCAACATTTAGATGGAACCAATTAAAAACTTCATGTTACGCGTATTCATTTATTCAATAAATACATTATCGAGCCAACATCAATGAACAATTGAGACACGGGCTTCGCGCTGAACCCATGTTACAATCGCAAATATGAAGTCTTATGTTATTTAATCACTATTTAAATCACACACGGGGTGTTGTGTGGATAAGTTATGTAGTTAGTAACGGGGAGGGATGAAAAGCTCAACTCGATGCGATGTTACATACCATACGCACAGAAGAGATGATTGATTATTGACACTCACAGACTGTGACAGCTAGGAGTGTAAGTAATCAATTTCCATTATCATGATTTAAAACGCTATATTTCGATATTTAAGGTATTAAATAAATACATAATTCATAAACAATGGATTCATTATCTAAACTATTAAGGTCGATAACCTTTTTACAGATCGTTGCGAAAGCGATTATCGATTTTAATTATTATATAACATTTTATAAAACGTTTTAGTTAAGCACAAAGATAGTTAGGTACAGTCTTACTTAATCAATAGACTAGAGAAACTAAAAAATCTGGTAGACTGCATCAAGAACGCAGTCACAGTGAATATTTTAATTCGTTTATTGTTGAGTATTCACTAAATAAATAATGAATGACACTTTATATTGCCATTAATTGTTAACTTTGGTCTGTATTATACTAATAAAATGTTACTGATTTTAAAATCAGTAACCGATGTATTTCAAAATCAGTAACGCTAAACCTGGAAATCGATTTGATGATCGACTCGAAGTGTATCCGATTATTAATCAGTGTTAGATCAATCAATTACATATAAATCAATGTAAGAACCATATGCCTAACCCTGTCCTAACTTAAATGGGGAATGTGTTTAGGTTATAAAACGGAAGTACAGTACAGTTATTTAAAAATTAAAACATAACACACCAAATATTGATTTATCGATTAGGTGAACCACTACTTGTATTGATGTAGTTGTTACTTGACTGTTGTCGGCGTTCTGTGATTGTGTACAGGTAATTACAGAACACCAATGACAGTAGAGTGACGGCTATAACTACAAGCAGTGGTTCACCTAATTGATACGTAATCAATTCTATAATTATGGTTTAAAATACGGATATAATTTCTCCGTTTCCTTCAGCTTCAAGCTTCAGTCGGAGTTTTCTTGAAAAGTCGAGTCCACTTGTAAGGCCAATTAATACCAGCTCGAATTGATTTCCAAATATTAACTACATCGACTATTTATTTTTAAAGTGGAACCTAATTTAAGCGTAGACATACAAGTTAGACGGTTTTTGTGCTATTAAATGAACGAATAGTTACTTAGTGAAATAAAATAACCTTAAAAGCTTATCTGACTTTTATTGGTTATGTATCCAAGGTGCTATAATAAATCTCAGGTTAAGCATAAACATTTAAATATCATAAGTTTTATTCGAATTTCAGAGAAATACTCGGCAAATAGTTTCCAGGATGAAACAACTAAATTTCTACCAGATTAAAATATCAACTTCGATCAGGTGTCCGACTGGACATGAACCCACAGCCTGTCCTTATTCAGACAAGTGCTTTTCCAATTGAGCTACCGAGACCTTGACAGACCTGTCGAATTTTTCAAAGTATCTTTTTCTAACACCAACGCTACGTAGTTATGGTTACATCTATCGAACAATCG
Source organism: Calamotropha paludella (assembly GCA_927399485.1). Taxonomy (NCBI): domain Eukaryota; kingdom Metazoa; phylum Arthropoda; class Insecta; order Lepidoptera; family Crambidae; genus Calamotropha; species Calamotropha paludella. Next base: position 31,151,437 of record OV656803.1, read on the forward strand.
ATTAAAAAGAAACAGCTATATTAAAATAATATTTTTTGTACTGCTTACCTTACCTTACGAAGAACGAAGAAGCTCGAGATAATGATTTTTTGTCCACCCATCCAATGACAGGCCCTTGTGATTGTCTCTTAACTTTTACAATCATCACTCAATCAATCGACTCAATCATTACAGGCCGAGAGCGCAAAGCACTACATCATTGAACTCTTTAGAGGTGACTAAACAGATCATACCTTTAAAAGTGTATTATTGTAGTATTCTGACTCAATTGCCTTCAATGTCTACTCTAGCGGCTTGATTCGACTTTCAACATTGTTAGTTTAAGTGAAAAGTTGTTAATTACCTGAAGGGTTATGCAATAAAATAAGGTTTTTAAATCAACAGAAACTATTCATAATTTAAAGTACATATATAATATATAATATGAAAGCTTGGACAACACAAAATTAGACAACATTATCATCTAAACTTGTGGCACAGATCTATTTTCAAGAAGTGAGGCAGCTCACATAAGCATTAAAAGACTCCTAGCACGATCCTTCCGATGCTTAATTAAAAAAAATATCATTATAAATTGTTAGGTAGACCGTATACAGCGTACCCAAAATTCTGCTAATTGAATCATTATTGAATAAGACTTTAATATTTCTCAAATTAATTCAAATAATTTTTAAAAGTCAAGTTTCTGTCGATATCAAAGCAACGGAGTTCTCAGATTAGAATAACGGAGCTTGTCTGTTCGATGGGCGTTCTTATAAACTGGAATAACAGCTTTTGACGATATCATGTAAAGTTTTTTGACCTCTTTGTATTTGTTTATAGAACGTTAGTCTTGAACCATAGAGTTCAGAGGCAACTTATGATTGACCAAATATATTAATTCTATACCTTTCGACAATTTCAATCTAAGCTTAGGTGTCCAGGGGTTCCTTATCATTATTTTTTTATATTCAGTAACATTGTTGATTGATTTTTAAGCAAGACTATATTTTCATGTGACCAACAAAGAAAGCTACTTTTACCAGGAGAATTTATCGTATCTATAGCTAAATATTTCTAATTTCTTAATAATCGAACGGTTTATCTTTTCCATGTGTACATATTGTTGATGGAGAAAGTAGTCTCTGCTAGTTCTGCTGTGCTTCACCAAATATAATTCAAGCGAATTTGGTTTCAGATTTACGCGCCACGTCTGTAGCCGAAAAGTTCAAACGTCATTCAATACAGTATCTCACCGACGCAATCAGAGACCGAAGAAGAGGTAACCATAACGTTCGTGGCACATTTTGTTTGTGGCATGGAATTTACCCAACGTTACTAATGACTTCTGCGATGGAATCAGGCTTTTCAAGGACATTATAACCTTGCGTGACGGGCTTGGCAAATGTGGTGCGTGAATATGAGGCATCACGTTATATTAAGTGAGTTACGAGGGAGATGAAGCTTCCACGCCTTAGTAGTTACTAGGTAGTCAGCGATAAACCAAACGTCAAAAATGGAGCCAGATATCCTTTAATGTATACTATATGACTAGACGAACATTTGATAATAGCTTAATTCGATGTGCTGCAGGAAATTTGCGCCATATATTACTGTTTCTCAACTCAATGTAGAAGCGCGGCACGCCACTTGTTGATGTTCAATTCATCGGAAGTTCCCTATGAGTGAGTAGTGAAAACTATTAATCTACTATAACAGTGTATCCGCAGACCAAGCCATTAAGTAAGAAGACTCACTACGCCTGTTTTCATAATCTAGAAATCGCTGCCCCACCACTCGGTTTCGCTTCGCATTTACTCCTAACCTAACATTTTCACGAGACCAAATCGCCACAACAAAGAGAACACAATTCTGCAATGGTGATTGTGAGATTTTTTTCTACAACCTCATTGACAACACTAGACAAGCACTAGCATCGTTGCTTTAAATCAACAATTAAAAGTATTCGCCTAAAAATCAAAGAATAAGTTCAGTGTGTGCATAGCCAAATGTTTTGTGATGATTACTAGGTACCATCAGGTTTCTCAACATGCACTGAATTACCGAAAGAGGCATGGTGAAAGAATTTTCGGGCGAAGATGTTTCAAATTACAAATCCAATATATTAACATTAGAGCTGATTATTAAAAAAAATACCGTAGAAATGGGATTTAGTCCCCATCTCCTATTAAAATAAAATAATAAAAATAAGTAGAAGTGATTGAAATTTTGAATGAAGTGACAAAAACAAATCGGTCCCTACCATGCTGAATATTGAATAAATTTATTAATTTTCTAAAGGTCAGGCGTGTGTCGTTTTCGGTATCATCTTTTCCTTAATTTAGTCCATAGCGCTGTGCCCCTGTAGTAATGGACTTGTTATGATGATGTCCTATAGATTAAAGTTGCAAGACAAGTTTATATCAAGCTGCAAAACTTTTTTTATACTAAAAAACATTCAAAGCATCGAAAACGTATTCGGTATTTATATTCGATTCTTCTCTACTCCTTTTTCTCGATTTCACTCATTGACCAGTGCCAGAAAACAACCATTCATTGCTAGTTTTCGGAAACTGTTTCAGAGAGTCTCAGTACCATGGACCTTTCTTAACAAGGTCGACGATAATCATTCAACTAAATTTATATTAGTGGATTTGCCTAAAAGTGGAAAATTTCTATATTTCTTAATGCTTACACGAAATGTAATTCAAAGGTTAAAAAGAGGAAAAAATATTTATTAAAATAGAAAACTTCTCTCAATGCCAATGTAATTTAATAGTTTATTGTTGATTTTTAAAGTGTTAAGTTATCAAATTTTTATCATTTTTATAGGGCGGCGGGTAACTCCAAGTCACAGGGGTCAATTTTTATGAATAATGTCTGCAACTGACTTGTAAGAGTCTTTCATTGACTTATTGTCGTTTACAGTAAAACGACATATGTAGTGACCTATTTTCATAATATGCAGATGTTTCTACTTGACTTAATCCACATTCCCATTCATATGATCGATGCTTTTTACCAGTATTTTCTCTAGTGTTCGTCTGATGCTTCACTGATTATGTAGGGAAGACAACAATGACTTCACGATTATGGTAATAAGTGGTTAAATGCATACACGCATTCAGTGCATGAGCTACATATATAAACAAACAGTTTAAAAGTACAAGGGTAAGCTTAGTTGCTAAATATTAAACGTCAATATCAATAAAGGCACATTATACAGACATACTACATGAAGTATTATTTGGACCATTTTCCGTTGCAGTTTTTAAAGGTTATTAAAAAATCCAGCAATGTACTTGCTACTTGATATTCGATAATTTCTTTATAAGAGTTATTTTTTTTTGTAACTTGTAAAAAATATATTTAAAGTAGGAGAATTTGATTGCAATTAAATATGCAAATTGCAATTGTAATAGAGCGCATGGACATCAAGCAATTATTGACAGTACATATTTAAATATTATTACTGTGCGCAGTCACAGTCCTGCCACATTCACAATATTTTGTTCCAATTTACTTTTGGGAACAATAAGCTTAATAAATTTAAGGTTGTTTTCTCTCCTTAACATATTTAAAATTTGTAGGCCATTGAATTGAATACTGAATATCTGGCCACTTGATTATTGAATAAGTTTTAATTTATTTCTGTTCTTTTCATTTTATCTTTTCTACTACTACTCCGAAACGGCTCGACCGATTTTCGAGAATCTTAGCGTGCATATCGGCTAGGGTGGAGAATCGGACAACATCTATTTTTCATCCCCTAAATGTTAAGGGTGGTCCACCCTTAATTTTTTTATATTTCGGACAATTTTTTTTGTTTTTATTTTATTATGATACATCATACAAAAAAACCATACAGCCCTAAATTTTCACCCCTCTACGAACAACCCCTATTTTTTATTCATTAATTAAAAACTTTAATTTTTTGGCAAAAATTTTATTTTTATTTTGTCATTACTAAGAATTAAAAAAAATCATATTACTCTTAATTTTCACCCTTCTACGATCAACCCCTATTTTTATTTGTTAATTATAATCTTTAATATTATTGGCAAGAATTTTTTTTTATTCTGTCAAGACTTAAAATAAAAATTTCATATTACTCTCAATTTTCACTCTTTTACGATCAACCCCTATTTTTCCATCACGATTTTTATTTTACGGATACGATTTAACATAACGGATGAGGACAAAGCCGGTCTCCTGTCATACTTTCTCAGTATTTTTTTTTATATTTGTGTTTCAATCGTAGCAGTGACTGTTATACCTATTATTTTAATTTTTCTGTGCAACTCTCATGTTAATTTTACTGTCACCGTAATTTATCATAAATTTGCAGTGCAATAATTATCTATTTACAATTTATTAATTCGACAAAGACAGTTTTAACTCTCAGTTAATTGCAAAAGAACGTTTGCCGTGTCAGCTAGTAATATATAATAATCATTTTCTTACATGTTAATGTAAGAAAATAGCCTAGCCCAAATCAAGCACTGTAAGGCTTGTGTTATGGTTACTAGGGTAACGGATAGATATACATATGATATACAAGATGTTACAAAAATACCCGTAAAGCGAAAACGGGTTTTAAATGGTCCCCTATAAAGAGTCAATTTACAATATTTGAAAACCGTAGTATCGCAGTAAAACTTACCGCCTAAATTAATTAAAAAACATTTATGTGCCAACCCTATTTCCATATAATTAAAAAGTAAATAACACAGAATGTTTATGTTCATTTTTACCTAATATCCACGGAACGACATAGAAACAAAAACAAAATTTACAGAAGCCGCTCAGATCGATATTACAAGTCAAGTAAAATGTTAAAAGTTCTGGCATAGGTAGGTACTAAAAACCCAAACGTGATCGTTATGAACATTTGAAAGTTCTGACCTCGTAAATGTTGCCCTATTCGTCCAAAGAACATTGTTTGTGTAGTTAGGGTTCTCCCTTAACTGCCTGAGGTACCACACGGAGAAGTTCCTTCTGGGTGCAAGATCGGATTGCATCAGCTCCTGCCAACGGCGATAGTGATAAGGGTGACGATTGACGTCAAAAAGAATTCACCAAACTGTGACATGGTTCATACCGAGTCTTGCTGAGGCAAGCCTCGTACTCGTGGTAGGCTCTTCTCCAAAATGCTGCAACACTGATTCAGCCTGTCTGGGATCGACTGTGCTTGGGCGTCCACTTCCAGTGGACCGATGAAAGCACCCGGTGCAATGTAGTAGTAGTGGTCTTGACATGGTGAGAAAGCATTGGTAAGAAGGTAGCCGTTGATGTTCAACGTGGAGTCTACCATCAATAAATCTTTGCCGATACAGTTCAGCAGCACGATTTAAGTTGCCATCTTCATGGCCTACACATTACATTATATCGTTATATTCAGAATTATAAAACATGGCCATTTTTTCACTTTAGAAATAATTTTGGTTAAAACACGAAATAATCGTAAGATATCGATTAGAAGATTTCAAATTGACAACATAACGTTTATTTTTTCAACGTTTTTCGAAGTCATTTATTCCTCTTATTGAATTTGCAAACCTTTTTGAATGAAAAAGTTAAAATACGTTAAAGAGTACACTCTGTTAAATAAATCTATGATAACTTCAGTTCTATGCAGTGACAGCTTACTAGGGTTGACAATATTTTTCGCTTTGATACTTTATTACATTTTTTACTGGGTTTTTGTAACAGGTTGTATAGATATGTAATATTTACATAAATATATATAAATACCCATTACTCAGGTACATAGCTTGTATTAATCAGACAAATATTTGCCCGTCCGTGACTCGAACCCAGGACCATCGACGCGAGAGGCAGGCTACCGTTGCACCATACGGTCGTCATAATAATTTAATTATTTTCACTAAATTCACTAGGAGCTAGGTTTTAAACTTAAATCTATTTTTGGAGACATGTGCCTGTATTTAGGCAAAACTGTACTATTAGGCCACCAGGTTCCCACTTCAAAGAATCGTATACCACTAGTATCACTGTGAGATATATTAAAATTCACAATATTAACAATTATGTGTTTATTTTATTTTCTTTCATTCACAATCCGACCGAATCCTACCTGAGGGCTTGGGGATGTAGTTTGTTTTTACAGGCATATTTTAAATCTTGTGGAATTATCATTTTTTCTATATCGACGAAGAATAGGCTTTTAATTCACTTTTCGTTTTATGGAAAATTAACAGAGTGGAAAAATATTAAAATATTTGTTGATATTTTTATACAAAACCGGCCAAGTGCGAGTCGAACTCGCTAGACAGATTCAGGACTAACTTTTATTTTAATTTTATTATTTATTATTAAAGTAAATATACAACTGAGTATTTTGTGAATATTTCAAGTGGTACAGATACAAACAGCCTACCTGTTTGTATTGTTTGTTGCAATTATTTATATCGAGCAAAAAACTAGCGCTTGTTACCCCCCTTAAATATTAATTTTATTTTGTGTTTAGTATTTGCTGTTATAGCGGCAACAGATATACATAATATCTTACAGATATACATAATTTCAACGGTCTATCGCGGTTCTTGAGATACAGCCTGGTGACAGACAGACGGACGGACGGACAGCGAAGTCTTAGTAATAGGGTCCCGTTTTTACCCTTTGGGTACAGAACCCTAAAAAGGAGCTTAGGAAAGGAAAAGAGTAATATGGGAAGCTAATTTTCTTGTATAATGCAAGCTTTGCCAGTTCTTCAATTATTGATGTTAGCCTCCGGGTTGTAATTAGTTCGGGAATGTTTTTTAAGTGCAACTGAGAGTATATAAAGATCAAAAATAGGAGGCTATTAAAACTAAGGCGCGGGAAAACAGGGGTATTTAAATTGAATGTAACTATAGACAGATGCAGTGTCTTCCTGGAACCTGATTAATTAGTACCTGATGATGCGTTTTTGTGTTATTGTATAATATTAAATGCGTTTTCCCAATGTGTCCTTAGTATTTCAAAATGGCCAAGCGGTCAGATGAAAGATTTCCACACGAGGGAAGGCGACCAAGCGTAAAAAATGACAGACAACAGGTCGCCAAGTTTAACTTTCACGACAATAACGTGTCACAATAGAGGGTTACTGAGTGCGAAGTGTCACGCTTCACGTGCTGTAATGCTTGTTGATAAAAGGATCAATTGCTTTAGCAATGATATCTGAATAGATAGACTTGTACTTATATCCACTCTCTATTACTAAATAATATATTATTCAAAATTATTAAAATAAAAAATAAACGTCCAATTAGCATCAGATCAGATTTGTCGCTTACTCGCTTACTTCGTAATCGTAAGCAAAGAACCTACTGAAACATATGTCTCATGAAACTACTTCAAAATGCCACCTCTATTTGTCTGTCATGAGTAGATTATAAATTTTGTAACTTTTATTAGGCAGAGACCAGGAAACTAGCACGTGGTTCACTCAGTTTGTACTCTTGTCTTCCTAATTACTTTTGTGTTCTATGATCTTTGTGAACCAAAAATTGGTATAGTGCATAACGTCGTTGCTTGTGCAAAAATCGCTATGTGATATTTAGCTATTTTCGGATTTTTATGCAGTATTGATCGTTATTTCAATGCACTCATACTGTATAAAAAAATTATGTAATAAATTAAATATTTAAAGAGTTTCGGAATGTAGCTATGTGACATTCATACTTCGAAAGTTCTATATATACAGTAGAATCCGGTTATAACGACGGCGAAGGGACCGGTGATATTAGGTCGTACTAACCGGAAGTCGTACTAAAGGAAGTGACCAAAAGAAACAAAAAAAAAACATTTGAATCAAAATATGTATTTATTTACATATGTATGTATTTCACAAAATGTATTATTGTAATGAAAATAAAAGTAACATTAATTCAAAAATGTACTTCAATGTCTAAGGTAGGATAGCAAAATAACCGTGCGCGTACATGATGTACATCTCTAATATAATCTACATAACAAATGACAAAATATCTAGTGCAAAAAGTCTGTAATTTTTGATTGTTTTTGGCTTTTATTTCTATAGTAAGAAGTACGGATTCGGTTATGCAAACAAGACATCATTTTTTTCATATTGTCATCTTCAAAATTAGAATGCACAAACACATTCAGCACTTCTGCAGCTTTTAGAGCTTCAGATAAAGTCGGAGTGGTACAATTTTCTTCCAGGCCGTCGTCGTCATTATCGTCGCTATCTTGACCGTTGTCGATAACACTTTGTAGAATATTTTCGTCAGTCGGCTCCTCACAAGTTGCGAGATCATCATCAATAGCAGAATATTGTTCAAGTTCTTCATTTCCCATGGGAAGTCCTTTATCCAACGCTCTCGCCCAGATAGACAGCGGCAAATCATCATCGTCATCGCTGGCGGAAACAACACTGAGACTGTCTTGGACAAATCCAGCGTGTCTATAACAGTTGAAAATCGTCGCTGATGTAAGCTTATTCCATGCGTCGTAAATCATTAGAATAGCATCCAGTATTGTGATCTTCGGATGTTTGGCACTGCTGGTGTTTTCATTTGCATCAAGATTAGCGATAATTTTTAGAACCAGGTTTTTACGAAAGTTTGATTTTAACACTCGAATTATTCCTTGGTCCATAGGTTGTAATACAGATGTTGTGTTCGGTGGCAGAAAAAATAGAGTTATGCTTCTCAAATCGCTGATCTGGGGATGAGCTGGACAATTGTCAACTAGAAGCAGGATCTTTTTATTCTTCTTAGTCAGTTCACGATCCCAGTCGCGTACCCATTTGATAAAAATATCAGATGTCATCCAGGCTTTGTGATTGCTTTCATAATCTACCGGGAGAGATCGTACATTTTTGAAACATCGTGGGTTCTTTGACTTGCCAATAATTAACAACTTCTTTTTTATCGTGCCACTCATGTTAGCTGCAACCATCACAGTTATTCTGTCTTTCGAAAGTTTTCCTCCTGAGCATTTTTCGCCTCTAAATTTTAATGTTTTATCTGGCGTTAATTTAAAGAATAATCCTGTTTCATCTGCGTTAAATATTTCATCGTCACTAAATTTTTCTCGCAAATTAGGCCAAACTTTGCTTAGCCACTCTGTTACATCGCTCTGTTCAACCGACAAAGACTCACCAGCAATTTTTCCGGCAACAATATTGTGTCTCTTCTTGAAACGGTTAATCCAACTCGCCGAACAATCAAAATTCAGAATCTTTAGCTCTTTAGCGAAAAAAGTAGCTTTTTGTTGAAGCATAGGCCCATTTACGGGTATTCCACGATTACGCTGCAGCTTAAACCATTGTAAAAGTGCCGAGTCCACTTGTTCTTGAGACGATAACCTCACACGTTTAAGTTTTAAAACATTCGCATTGAACAAAGGTTCTATTTTGTGTTTATTTTTCTTAATTGTTGATATTGTCGAATGATTTACACCGAATTCCTTCGCAATCGTTGCATTCGACTCGCCAGCTTCTAAACGTTGTATTATAACACTTTTTTCTTCAACAGAGAAACTTTTTCGTTTTATAGAAGCCATTTTTGTACGCCAAACTACGCATCACCCGCTAATTAACGCTGAGAACTAAACGGTCACACACGAATCACTGACGTGCAAGCAAGGGGGGGTGTCAAGCGGAGATAGTTTCATACCTACGATTTATTTGTAAACACGTCAACGCTCATCGTCGTTGTAACCGGATAATTTTATGTGATATACCGTCGTTAAAAGCGGTCGGTCGCTGTAAGCGGAGTCGTAATAAACGGATGTACTTTCATAAAGGCTCATATGAAAACCAAACAATCGTCTACACTCACGTCGCTAAAAACGGTTGGTTGTTATATGCGAAGTCGTACTAAACGGACTACACTGTACACGTTAAGTGTTATAATTCACAGAGCTAAAACCAATTTATAAAAAAACACATAGCGACTCTTTCACGCGCAACGACGATAAACTGGATTTCCATGTTTTTCACTATTATTGAGGATTTAACATACATTTAGTTATTAAGTCACTCCGTGATGCTGGCACATGCAACAATCTCAAAATCCCAGAAAGCAATATAAAAAAGAAACACTGTGGCTTAAGTATTATTTAAGATGTAAAGAAAAAACACACTTAACACTAATTTTTGTCCTAATAAAAATGTTATAGAAATTAAAATCAGCAGTTAAATGATTTTATAAATAAAAATTTACAACCTCATGAATGTTTCTGTTATAATTAAAGTGCTATGATATAGTATTTTTTATATAAACTGTCATACAGTATATACATATTAATTACTTTTTGGGTCATACTATAATTATGATAGTCCTGTCCACCGTCTACTTGTGAGGATTATTCGTATAAATGAGTGGAATATAAAATGTAACAGATATACTTATTTGGGAACTTTTTCTCTAATATTTATGTCTTCACCAAATCAAACAATAGAAATTATTTGCCTAGCGTAAATTATAATTTTATACAAGCCTGTTTTAACCACGTATTTAAAACTTTGTATAACTTACAAGTTTATTAAGACTTTGTATAAATAATATCAATAATATTTAGTTCTTACACTTCCGCGCACATTACACATCAGAATAAAACACTTTTTTACGGATTTTTGCGCATGTTTTATTTTATTTTATATTTAATCCTGACGTTTCATCACGGCTCCTGTAAAGGAGTCGAAACGTCAGGATTAAATATAAAATAAAATAAAACATGCGCAAAAATCCGTAAAAAAGTGTTTTATTCTAATATCAATAAGTTAAATTTTTCAATTAAATTAATTAATAAGCCAAACTTTAAATTTGAATAAACTTAATGAAATGATATTGCCAACGACATGAAAGAAAATACGACTTCCTTAAAATTCATCCATGAAAATTAATTACTGCCCCAATACATTTATAGCTAAGTTCTTTCATTTGATTTTTTTTTTATTTTGAACACTATAAAAAGAAACCTTTAATGCAAAACTTTATATAATTCTTATTATGAGTTCCAAGAAATGGTATTGGCTAATTGACTCTGCGGAGATTCCATTCAAATTAAGAAGAAAAGGGAATTTCCGATAATATTATAATTATCGTGATTTATACATAATTTAATCAATATTAAAAATGTTTAGTTGTGTCATCAGTCGTCAGTGTATCAAAATTAATAAAGATGCTGTTCAGGAATTCATTAAGAACTTACTTCCTGAGAAGACTAGAAGTAAATACGATAAAGTAATTATCATAACTTCGTGCAATACATAAAAGAGAAAAATGTGCCATCATTTTCCATAATTTAAGTTGAAAAAATTATTTCTTTCATTTTCATCGTAGGTTTTGTATAAAGAAGAACTAACTATGTATCATTCGAGAGAAAGTGCGATTCTTGATCTAAGGTGCTTTTAAAGCAAACAGCGTCGTCGGTAATCGGCCACTTTCGGTTAACAATGTACTATTGTAATAACTGAATTTTGTGTTGTAGCGTTTATATTTGAGCACTTACATTTATTTTTATCAGGAGCACTATTGAATTTCATTCTTCTTAAGGATGCATTAAATATTCGTAATTTTTTTTCTCGAACAGCATTTTCACTGTTTTACACTCCCTACAAATTTCAAGAATTAAGATTTAGTGTGTGCGATTTCTGTCAATCAGTCACTCAGGCTTTTACGTATTTATATATTACTTACTAGCTGACCCGACCTATGTCCTATTCTATGTCCTAAGTCGGAACAAATCCAGCAAAATGAAAAAAAAATCAAAATCGATTGAATAGTTTCGGAGTTCATCGCGGTTAAACACTATGACAAATAATTTTTAAATATATAAAATGATGTAAATATAAATATTGACCGTGAATTTAAATAACTTATTTGGTCCTCTATTGTAAATTCTAAAATGTTTGATCCCATTTTCTATTATATAAACCACTTTAATCCTAAATGGCGATTGTTCTACTGAGTCATGAGCATAATTTAATTATTTCTAGTGCTCTTAACCCAATTCTTCCTGCCTAATTGTCGTAAGTCATATGGTCGGTCAGCTTGTCTTGCACGTGGTTGTCCACTGTTACAACCTAACCTAACCAAAGGTTTTTGTTCTAGCTTTTCGCCTATATGTGAATTAGGACTGCCGAAATAAGGATTAATTATCGAGTTTTAGTCGTTCACATTAGTATTAACAAATTTTAGGAACCTCAACATTAGGACCAAGTACCTTAGAATTAGTATAATTACAGTGAGAAAATATGTTATTAGGGTCAAGGTAGATTAGGACAATTTTATATTAGGAATACCTATTGAGGACAATAAATATTGTGACATACAAACGACACTCATCTTAAATATGGATATGAATAAGAAAGGTGAATTGTTTTTTAGGCGTCAGTGATTATGAGATATAGTCTATGAAAGGTATTTTAGTTACAGAGCATAATAAGAAAGGTAAATAAGGAAGGTAAATATTTGACAATGAGGTATTAAGAATTTCCTATTAATGCACCAGAATTTCCATGTGATCGAAAACATCGAAGTGCACCACGAAATAATAACAATTTATCAAAAAGTATATACGTCGTGTGGTGAACGTTCAAGGGAGTCGTAAAAGATAATGATACTGTTAATATACCTTCCACTGGTAAACCATCACTGGTGGTGGAAGATTATAGCAAGACCCTTCATTTTTGGGGGAGGCTTCTGTCTTGCAGTGGATGTCTTTCGGTTGAGAAAAAGAAAAAGCATTCAAGGTGTAAAATGACCTTTAATGAAAAATTATAACTACCATTTTCTCTCATTATTGAGGAAGTTTTGTGCAACGGTAGCGATTTTGTCTTTAGCATAGATGGTGCTGGGTTCGAGACCCGGAAAGGACAGACGTTTGTGTGATAAATACAATCATTTGTACTTGAGTCATGGGTATTTATATATATTTCTATGAATATTACTAATTTATATATTATATATGTGGGTAGGTATATCTATTACCATAGTATCCATAACACAAGCGTTACATTGTTTACTTTGGACTAGGCTAATGGTGTGATTGTAAGAGAAATTGATATTATTGTTCTCATTCATATCATTCACTGTTTGATTTACGATTACTCAGGTTTAACAATTTTCACATGGGCTGGACATATGATGAGTGACCAAAAAATTAAGTGTCTACCTTCTTCGTGCTTTGGTAGCTCAGAGTCCTGTTTACTCTGAGTTTGGTAGGTAATTTTGCATGTACTCATATGAAAAGATATAATGAACTAGATATATCATATACGTTTCTGTGATATTTTTTTAAATTTGTTACATAATCCTTATGTATTAGTAGTTTGATTTTATTTTCTAAATTAATATTTTATATACATAATAACCAAAGCACCGACTTACTTGTCTATATAAATGTAGATAAATTTTATTACAAATTCCGGGGCATCCGTGCCTCAGTAAAGCAAAACGGGCCTATGTCACCTATGTTGAGTGATACATACCTTTGGTCAAGGAACTAAGCATTGTTTTTTATTTTACACCAATTAGCCTAGCCCAAAGTAAGTACTGTGAGGTGTTTATAATGGATACGAGGTGACAGACGTGCGTTTCTCAAGGTCTACCGACATAGGACTTACGAAGCCGTGGCATAGTTGGCGATTTTCAATTAATATATTGTAAATGTCTTTATCGTATGAAAAAAAATTCTTTAAAAGCGGGTTTTCTGATGTTCATTAAATTTCGCACTAATACGATTTGAACGGTGCATAATGATGCACTCTTAGCGTCGCATCACTTTATCCTCTCTTAAGCGAACGATAATTAAGTCTATGATTGGATTAAAATATGACGAGAAAAAGGCTTAGCTGCTGAGAAAATAGCTGCTTATGTTAATATAAAATTGTGTAATTATTTAATGTTTTAGTATAACTAAAGTATTTAAAAACATTGTTTAATAGTAAATATATTAGCTGACCCGGCTACGCGTTGCTGTGTTATAAATTAAAATGAAACATACCCTATGTCCTAAATCGGAACCAAGCCAGGAAAAATAAAACAACGAAATCGGTTGAGTAGTTTCGGAGTTCAATCCATCTTCTTGCCTTCTATCCATATTAAGACTTTTTAGTTGTCTTTTGTAGACACAAAGTTTTAAATGCCTGTTCAAAAGACAGTTTAACATTAAGCTACTTTGTTGAGACCTCGATGCCTATCTTGTAACAAATAAAATTATTGAATACCAAATTATTTTTATTTATAGGTTAATCAATTTATTTTTGATGTTTACACATATTAATAAATAAAGGTGGATAAATGATGAAACAATTAAAGTTTCTATTCCATGCTATTTGACAGAACTGGATATTAAATTTATCTTTGAAATATAACTTGAAGAAATGTTTAAGCCTTATAATAATCTTCAAATTATTTACCTTAGAGACATTCTTGGGGTAATCATTAATAATAAGTCATTAATGATTACCCCAAGTCAATTTATTATAAATTTTTTACTTATAAAGTTTATACGGCTTAATTGCTGAACCAATTTTGCTAAAATTCGATAAAAATATAATTTTATCTCTGAGCAAGAACACAGACTACTTATACACTGTTTGTGACCAACCAAACTCAGCAAAACCTCTAGTAATAACGAATTTTTTATATCGTAGATGTATTAGTGTTTTCTCGCAATAAGCTTCAAATGTGAGATAATTTTCAGTTTAATAATTTTAATACAATACCTAATTATATGATAGCTGCATTAGGTTGTTACTAACCAACTTAATTGTCTGCTGTTCTTGACCCAAGCAAAAGTTTAGATAATATTGTATTAACGGACGACGGTGACTGACACAGGTCAGCGGTAGTACCTTCCTGGATCTCTTTTAAGGGGAAGCAAGCCTTACGAGAAGGGGAAACATATAAAAATGAGTGTTGAGTGGGCGCGCGACTCAGTCGCACCGCGGTACACACCGCAGCCACAGCATAATTACGCCGCAGCAACGCCACAGGTGAGCGCGAAAGAGCAGCGCGATCGCGGGTCGTTCCTCGAACTTGTAACTCATCAGCGCCCAGCACAGCCGCGCTAGTCACAGCGCGCGCCGTGACTCCCCGACCGACCGTCGCTGCCGACGCCCGCGCCGCGCTGCATGAAGCCCGCTTAGACCGTAATATTATACCACGAGTTCAATGAGGTATGCTCTTTTTTAATATCTCATGAGATGTTAGGTATTAATGCTCAATGCGAATTTAATTTTCATTTTATATAAACAATACTCTGCTAATAGGATAAAAATGCTGTGCAAATTTTTAAAGATCATTTTTTTATTGCTTTAGAAAATAAAGAAAATAAGAATATAGTAAATATAATAAAATTCTCCTACTGTCGTTAGATTTTCGACGTGGTCACTACGTTAATAAATGGATACAGTTTATATACCTTTTCCAGAATATTGGTGAATAATATTTACCGCAAAGTTAATTGTTAAATCTCTCGTGAAGTAAGTAAATAAACGTGCTGTAAAATTACTTAGAGGGATAACGAAATTCTTGTCATCCGGCGTAAGTTGATACAATTATTAATACCCCTCTAAGCCTTAACATATCGTTCTCACAAAAGAGGTTTTGACCTCTTTAAACACCAATTCCGTTTTTTTTATTTATCTTACAATATTAAAAAACAATTCATATTTAATTTAGTTACATAACATATTTTACATTATGCTGTAAACAGCTTCTAACGAAGTTAATGATATACCTAGCCATGTAAATTACGATACCGTAACCTTATTTCTCCCATTATTGTGTTTTGAAATTGCTTGTGTTATTAGCCGTAAAGTAATAAACTTTCGTTACATTAATTTTTAACATAATAATACATTTATAGTCTTATATTTCGAAAAATATTTATTATTTAATAAAATAATCTCCCAAACAGATTTTAACACGTGAGTTATGGAAATCGAACCATTTAATCATCGAGACCCAAAACAATACCGAAAAGTTAGTGGTTTGTTATCACCCTGGTGGGAATCGAACCCTTGCATTCCAGGGATTAACGACATTCAAATTGATGTGCTGGCCATCAGTCGTTAGAGTAAACGAATAATTAAAAAAAAATCCGTAATTTATCAGAACCTTTCTTTTTTTTCGGGGATCCAATAATGATCATTCTACATAACTAAAGTTGTGCAATTTAAAATTTCAATTTTATAATTATTTAGTGTCACCTATTGATATTTAAAGTTGATATTTAAATACTAAACATAAATAAGATACAATTTTTTTATTTTAATTAACTAAATAGTATATGTATACTTGTGAAACCACGAATATGGTTTGCTAATATACTCAACTACACATTTCAGGGAAAAATCTATCGTATTTATAAATAAGGTAATTATTTTTTTTTAATGTTAAAATTGCGTGAAGTAAATTGGTAATATTTCCGCTAACCCGTCGTGGTAAAGTAAATGCTTGTTTCAAATGACCCCACGTACATCCGTAGCATATCGGCTATACGTTCACCGAGGACTACGACCGCCTTAAATTATTCTGTTGTAAGTACTGTTTTGCGCCCGTATAGATATTTAAACTATCATCTTAATTCTTTATCAACTCTTTTCTTACTGTGACTTATAAATCACTCTACAGAAATTAAATACCACGAAAAAAACCCATTAATTAAGATTGTAAAAGGATTCGTAAGTTTGCATGCAGTTAATCTCCGCAGCCATTGTTTCCCCAATACTTAGAATGAATATAAAATATTTTTTGTGAAGTTTTGTTAATAAATATTTATAGCTAACTTATTTTCGAGTATTTTATTTTGTTAAAAACTAATCCCTAATTAAATAAAATCGTCGAGTTACAAGAATTCTTTGAAATATTTATAGTTAAAAAGGTGCCTACGGAGTTATACAAAAATTTGCGAATTAAATCTGTGTAACTTAGGACATAAAGTGGTATATTTTATAACTTACAAATAATATTATAAATGATAATATTAACAAACCGCTACAAAATTAAAAACAACTTTTCAGGTTGGGTTAGCTCTTTGACCAGTAAAGAAAAAATAAAAATATGGGTTTACCTTTATTTGGAGGAGATATACTAACCCATTAATTTTACATGTGAGGGTATTGACATTTCGCCGTCGATATGTCTACTGCCTTTGAGCTTTTTGTCTTTAGAACCCGGTGTTTGAGCAAAGTTATAATGGTTGCACTTTTTGAGTTGTTAAGACTTTAAGAAGATAAAATTGACGACAGCTACATCGTTTCGCCACGCACCGTCGGCGGCCATCAGAAAGTTTGTAAAGGACCGGTTGTCATTTAGTTTTGTTACATTTTGTTTCTACGAAAAAACACTTAAAGAATAAGTCTCTATTCATATAAAAAATGTTTTAATATAATAACATAGGCAATTAGTATAAAATTAATAACACATCTACTATGTATGGTTGGATAATTCACTAGCAAATGTTGCGTAAATTAGTATGAGTTATTATTGTTTATGCTATCCAGAGGACATACAGGTGAATCTAATACAATATCAGCTATTAAACACCAGTCACTTCTATTTTATTTGATTGATACAGAATACTTTGATCACTTAGATATCACTAAAATCCATACGTTCAATAATACATATATGTTTTTGCCATATTGATCTATGAATTTCGCAACACCCTCCCACACAATATATAATTTTACCTAATTAACAATGAAAACAAATGTCTATTTGTTCGACGTAAGGTTAAATATTTAATAAGGTTGTAATTTTTTAGTTAGTTCATCAGATGTTAAGTTACGCAAAAAGAGTTTATAACCGATTTTAGAGCCGTAAGTACCTAAACTAGTGCATTAGAATATTAAATGCTATCATAAATTAGTTGAAATTAAATAAAGAATAAAAAATTAATGTTTTAATATAGATTTTTTTTGTAGTTCTGAGATGATGACAGGTGAAATACACTTCACAATCTTCCTTTTTGCAGTACTAAGTTATTGTGCTGCCAGCTTTTTAAGATACACTGTAGATCAGGCCTGTTCATGTTTTGATAAGATCCTACATGGTGCTCGTAACATTAAGGAAAAGTTCGGGTAAGAAAAGGAAAAAATCTTTATAAAAATATCTGATGATTTATTTGAATATCGTCATAAACACGAATATCCAGTATGATAAGTTAAACTTTAAAAAGGCAAAGTGGTGCTACAAAAATTAAAACTACGATGGATTAGAACAGTTTCATATTAATAATATACATTAAACATTTCAATAGTAATATAATAGACATAATGTCTATTGCGGGTATCAGAATGTATTTGATAATTTAGCCGGCTGTATATGCCAGCTATTGTATTGCAACAATAATTTTATTTTCGATTATGACGAATAATTTATCACAGACGCATGCTAAGTGCTATGTAATAGCAACGGTAAACCTGAGTAACGAGTTGAGTATACATAAATGTTAGTGTAGCCGGTGTCAGGCCAAAAGTACAAAAGATTCCAACATAATAATGTTCAACAGAATTTATGAAATACTGTGACGTTAAGCAAATTGGTCTATATTTTTGAATATTTCCGTTTGAGTTATATTATAACCTTTTGAATACCATTGAATTGGTATCAGCAGCTCAACGATGTGGGTGCTTGGAATGCCAGTTAGCCCACTCTAGTCAGCGCAGCTCAGGCTGGAACGCCCTAAGTAATCCACCCAGCTGGGGATCACTCCTCAGCGTTCTAGAAGTAAATGATTGATTGATTCTCCGCTGTCCTCTAGCCTATTGACTATATTTTATTGAAGCTTACGAGTATTATTTGAATATAAGTAACATGAAATGATATCTTTTTACGAAATTGTATTCGTAGTTCTTATAATATTGGCAATTTTACCATTTGGCTAAGATAGGAGCCAAACCTCATGGAATTTCAATCATTTGGCGGCATTACCATAATACATTACTGTATTAGCGTTGTAATTTATCTATGGATTTCATTCTTTCACTTCTAATAATCTGCTCGACTACAGTTTACTGTTCAAAAAAAAGCACAAGAAATCATACATACCTACATGTTTTCTCTTACTACTTACTTAAATATATTATAGTGGGTCGTATATAAGGTACACGTATATAGTACTACTAACGTGTGTTATAGCATATCTTTCGTGTGAATCACGAAATTCAATTTATCAACTTAGTACAAACCATCATCATTTCACAAGTTATTTTAGCATTTTAATATTCTAAATTGACTGTGTAATAAATAATTTAAATAATTTAAATCACTTTCTTATTTATAATATTAATAAGGATTATATTATAATCAAATAAAATAATAAAATAAAATCTATAATAAAAATATATTACATATTTATCTTTGATTAGGAAAAAAAAACGTTTCTATGATTTTTTTATAATTACCATTCTTGACATTAGTGTTATTAAAAGTTTAAATGTCACAAACTATAAGGCGTACATTACATTGCGTGTCATACGTAATACTTAATGATTTATTATATTTTGTTGTTATTTTAACCTACTGATTTTTTAATACAAAAAGATAAAACTTGTTTCCCACATTTTTTATCTTATTATTATGCACATGCATATGTCATGGGTTCGATAAGGCTCATACCTAGTATAAGTACCTATTTAAGTTCATCCGATCTAACTTTGCATCTTAAAAACATTATTAAATTATTATCATTAGTCTGCTAAAGTCGCTAATGCTGGTAATATGCTATGAAAACATCATTAGCCCTCAATGCGGACGACCATACCTGGATTGATGAGTGGTAAAGACTGCAAATACAAACGTGATCAACGGTTTAACGAAACGAAAGAGTTGGAGATAGTAATTTTTGTGTCACCCAGTTAGATATTTGGCATTTACAATTGATTAACCTCCTTAATCTTAGGCCGAACCGCTATCAACGCGTCAGATGTGTTTTTATTATAATGAAACGTAACAACGAAGTGAATATACCAATTGACGCGGAAATGGAATATCCTAAGTATATAGATTGAAATGCGCTGCCGTCGTGTTACCGATATTCCCAAGGTTAACAAAAATACGATTCGAGATTGAAGATGTTTATTTTCATTTTGCCACTTGATCGTCCTTGCATATATATTGCAGAGTTACGTCTGCCTCACTAATGCCTCTATTCGATCATAAAAATGTCTTATTTTCTGAGAGCAATGCCATCATCGTAAAATTGTTGGTTGCTAGCAATAAACCCGAGTCTTATGAAGATGATAAGCAGATAGCAATAGCATCCTGAGGTGAGCTCGACTTTGGTTTCTAACAACAGTTTACATTTTGATACAATTGTAAATAAAATTTCTAGTACAAAGATGAGTTATATATACAAACGTATGAAAAACGTAAAGGAGTAATAAAAAATCTGATAATAAAATAAATATAAACAAACTTCGGAATATGAGATAATAGATTTAAATGCAAGAAAAAATAAAGATACCAACGTCAGAAAAAGATAGTGACCAAGACCAAAGAACAGTTATTTATTCTAACGTATAACTATACATATATATATTGATATTTGCTGAACCATTTAAATAAGAAATATAAAAATATATATTAAGTATATTTAAATAAGAACCATTTAAATAATAAGTAGTAATTGAAAACAATAATTTAAACAAAACTTGCATTAACTGCACACACGCCTTAAGTGACTATAAAATTTTAACATACAAAGTAGTTTAATAAATTAAAATCGAGTTTGATTAAAAACATAAAAATAATAAAATAGTAGTGGTCACCTCGAAACAGTGAACAGGGTATGTTTAATTCAAGTGATTGTTTTAAAATTTGCATATTTTTAAGTCAATCCCTTTAACCCGATTTATTGCCGTAGATGTTACAATAACAAACCACCGATTTAATAATTATTTTTTAAGCAATAATAGCGATAATTTATATTTCTATCATACATTTTCAGGCTCTTTTCTTAATGCTAAGTTAGGCTACAAAATAATTTAATTGTAAAGGCTAAGGATATACTTTCAGATCTCTTAGACACTAATAGAACAGGTTACGATGGGTAACTTTGTAATTCATAAGCACATATTTTACTAGCAACGATTATACAATCATTATTATAATTATGCGATTAGTGATTAATAATCCACATGTTTGTTATTGAAACTTAGTCATTAGTAGTCATTAAACGACTGACACGTTCGTCGTTTAATGTCACTTACTGATGACTATTTTGTTTTAGATCGTAATTTTTATTAATATTATAAAATGCTTTATGTCGATCGATGCAATGATTATCTGAAAGGCATAATATACCAGACTAGGTTTCCTAAGTACCTGATATTAAAAGACTCCTTAATTATTATCATATTTGTCTGTAAAAGAAAGACATCTGAGCACCGCCTTTCAAATAAGTGTCGCAAAACCAGGTTATCTGGTTAAACTGAACCACATTATCAATAACATGACATACTGATTACTATCTCGCTTGAATTTTAGAGATATTTGCATTAGGTTAGATTGAACCGCATTATTTATATTCTATTCGGATAAGTAGATCAAACCGTGCCAAAAAGCATGAACTCATAACTGCTTAAAACTGAAAGGATGAATTACGAGAATGTACTACATGTAAGACTGAAGATGTATGAAAACAATATTATGTCCGAGAATGTAACAATATTTAATAGTCGACATCAGATCGATCTGATTACTTAGAAAAACCAAAACTGATCGATTAACTGAGCATGATTGCTTATGGGAGTATTAATATTTTCATCAAGACGTGGCCGACTGAATGCCACAGAGTAACAAAACATTTCTTGCTTTATTATTTTATGTATACAAACTAAAATACATTTGTGTCTGTAAATTAATAAAAAGATAATTGTGTGCTGTCGTACCTAAAACCTAATATGAAACGTAAATGGGCGGTAGTTAGATGTATTTAAATTTTGTAATATCTTATAATAATAATGTCTGTGTGACAACTATAAATAAGTAAGATATTATAAAGAAAACAGAGTTTTGCTTGAAGATCATACAGCGGTTTGTATGCCACACTTACCACTGTTCATGTCTACAAATTATTCATTCCAAGTAATACTCTAGTAACACCGCAACATCATAAAAGTCTAGTTATCTGAATTATCAACTCACTTTTGTTTCTGAAGTGTTAGTATTCTCTACATCTACGAACAGTCCTTGTTCTTTGACAGCTTTGAAGTTGAAAGAGTTGTATCAGAATTACCATTAATTCATCACTTGCGCTAATTTCTAATACCTCTGACGTTTTGACGGCATTAGCAATTGTTTTTCTATGATAGAAGAATAACTAAAATGTAATATCGTATTTTTTGCTGTATCCAAATAGCTGTTAATGACGGTAAGGAAGTCGTTAGTTGTTCTAAACTACGCAACAGTTTTCGGACGGCTTTTTTTCTCTAAAATAAATATTTTTTTCTGGAAGGTAAATTTAATTAATAGTATATAAAGAAAATCTTGCGTTTAAAGAGATTTCCTACTAATCACCTAACATAAATATATTGCAGATGTGCAAAGGAAACATTAAAACCGAACAAATAACTTTTTTTAAGATACTCCTTGGTATTATTTATATCATCGTCATCAGTCACTATTTGACCATACAAGTGAATTGAGCACGTAAACTACGTTCTTTAAATATATTCCATTTCGAGGAGCAGATATGTTACTTGAACTATGCTGCATAACTGAAAATTTTATTATTATGGGCACGCAAAATAAATAACCGCAATTAAAGGCATGCGATGTTGACCAGAACTCAAGAAGTAATCTCAGTAAAAATGCAATCCAAACCTTATTTGAATTAATGTTTTATTACAAATTGTAAATTTACATGTAGTGAACATATACAATATAGAATAATGGGGAGCGGATTTTAAAATTAGATCGAGGTTGCAATGGACATGGTGCAATAAATTCGGTAGCTAGCCACAACAGCGGAATTACCAATAAAAGTTGCGATACAATAACGCTATTGATTTGAGGTTTTTTGATGTTTCTGTTTTTTTTTATTTCATAAGTTGATTTACAACATGCAATTTAAAGTAAAATCACGATCTACTGCTGCTTGCCATTTGTATGAGCATAGCTGTCATGCCAAAATACTGGTGTAATATTTGATCTGCTAAGATAAGTAAGACTTTGGCAATATGCTCAAAAAAATTCCTTTTGAATTTGAAGGAAGCTGTTAGTTTATAATACCATGAAATGAGGTCTATTCCTTATAATTAAGAACACTTCAACTAAGACTTCAGTTAAAAAACATCTCAAGGTACAAACTTTAAAGTAGACACTTGGTGTTATATATAAACCAGCACGCTTGGTCACACTTGACTTATTTTTGCGGTAGCTTCATGAAAACTATCCACAACATATGACTTAAAAAATTTCAGTACTTAATTTAATGTTGCTATAATTTTATATTAAGATACCATATTCGCCCGCGGTTTTACCAAAGTCTCGGTTTTTAGTAATGTCCAGCCAGGCATTTGCAGATTATGTTTATTTCTTATAATTAGCGATTATAATTTATAATAATAGCGATAATAATATTAATTTAGCACGGTAAGGTTGGTGTTATGGATACTAGGGCAACTGATAGATATACGTATATGATACATAGATATGTCATATTCATAGAAAGTTACATAAATTCTCATGACTCAGGTACCAATGCTCGTATTCATCGAACTAACATCTTTCCCTTCCGGGACTCGAACCCAGTGTGAAATCCAGATTTAAGTAGCATCATGTTTGCAATATCTACATAAGTATAATTAGGACTTATGTAATAGAAACAATAACAGTATGAACTTTTAAATTTTATAAACTCGGCTCCGAAGGCTTAGTATAAAAATTGAGCAGTTCGTCATCGGTCATAAATTAGCATACCTTTTCAGAATTTCATTAATTACCAAAGATTCAAAGAGCAAATATAATCGATTACAGCAGTAGCAATCAATTTCGAGCAGAAAAAAACAATCAGTATCAGCAAGGTCCGTTGGTGTGCCGTAAATGGTGAGCGCTTAATATGATATCCCTCGGTGTAGATGTTAAAAGTATGAAAAAATAGAGAAACTAAATCAGGTTTTCCAGGAAACCAGTAGCAATGACATCGTATGTACCTACTGCTGTAGTTGTGTGATGCTGCGGCGCATCGACTGCACTTAAACTCGTTTACTAAGAAGGAAACGTACGTGTTACGACGTAAAGTAGGAAACCGCTCATTTAAAATCACCTTATTGCTGATATTAGAAAATTCCTTGCGGACGATATTCTATCTGTGTCACGTCAAAGTTACAAGTCAAAAGGGACTTGACAGCGACCAAGTCAGTAGATGAGTCTAATAGCTAAGGAAAATGTTATGTTATCCCGAAAAACACTATTTCACCAACACGCTTTGTAGTTAATTTATGTTTGTTTGGAGTAAGAGCACCTGTTCTTGGTAATTGAATGTGAGTTTTCTCGTGTCATTGGCAGTCTACAACGGGTCGCGATGCGTATCCAATGCGTCCCGGTGCGCTATTGTTTTCCTAGATAATCAGGGGATATTGCATTCTACTTAATAAAGTGCAATGACCGAGTAACATGATTTTTTCAAGGACTTAGTATTTGAGCTAGTCTTTAACACTTCTTTCGCATCACGATATTTGTCCGGTCATTCCTACGTAGAACTTTGTTGAGATGAAATATAAATAAAAGTTTCATTTATGAAACAATTTTTTAACTATTAATTCAAATATATTTAATGTTTATTTTTTTGTTACAGTGGGAACGCAGAGTACATATCGACAAACTTCAACATGAGGAATAACGTAAAGTGAGTACAAACAAATTAAATAAACACTGCCTTTTATCATGAATTGTCTTCAAATAATAATTTGATATCACTCCTCTAAAGTAGAGAATTTTATTATTTATTTTTCCAACACAATGTTATTTGTGAAACGAGTTATTCAAAGTGTTTCTTAAATTTTATGTCTGACATGTGTGTTTTAGAAATAGTTTTAAATAAATTTGAAGTTATATCGACCGTGAAAACGGAAAAAATATTATTATATTCTCTTCATTGCCTTTGAGACACTAACTTACATGTTCGTGTCTAAAAGTTAATGGAGGATTTCTACCTTCTACTACTTCTTCCTTTTACTAACATGATAGTATATATTACACCGATGACAACACTGGCATGACGTTACATAAGTTTTAATAGCGATCGTATTATCATCTCTCTACTTGCTGTCTTCAGGAGTACGCTAGTTAGATATGAAATCCAAACTACATGGTATACATCTTGCGACTCAAGAGGATCCAGAGAAAACTTACAAGGTTACAAGTTACAGTTTGGTTGCAAGTTCAAAATTCCTCGTCTTGAACACTTTAGCTGCTGTGTTTGTTTACATTTGCTCCC
Organism: Calamotropha paludella; assembly: GCA_927399485.1. Lineage (NCBI taxonomy): Eukaryota > Metazoa > Arthropoda > Insecta > Lepidoptera > Crambidae > Calamotropha > Calamotropha paludella. Next base: position 31,176,847 of record OV656803.1, read on the forward strand.
TTTGAATGTACGCAGGATGATTTCCGACATGCCTTTTTTTGCCACAAACTTTGACTGCCCTGAGTTATTATCAAAGTAGTATTGAAGGTGTGCCACCGCGTGCCAATAGTCGCCCAAAAAGCCTACTATAAGTTACATTCCCGCACAATGTGGTTCACAGAAAATCCAATTTTTGGCAGCCTTTACAATAAAATTAGGAACGTGCCCGATTAAAATATTGTGAAGGTAGTAGAAAACACATGACAACCATCATCTAAGTCATCCTGTGATCACGGCTCCTGTAAGGGAGTCGAAACGTCAGGATTAAATATAAAATAAAACATGCGCGAAAATCCGTAAAAAGTGTTTTATTCTAATAACATTCTGTTTAATAATTGTAAGCTAAATCATTGACAATTAAGTAGGCTAGTATTGACTGTGTAGTATCTAGGAATTAAATATTACCTATGGAAGCTTGTAAAAGCTTTGTTGTCTTGAGATATTAGGAAAAGCAACAGATCACTCCCCCCCAAAAAAAACTTTAAACGGTAGATTTCATTGTATTATATAACTTTGATCGTAAAACTATTTCATCACAGATTGTTTCCTGAAGCGATTTTTGCATTTTCAGTGATATAATTAAATAGCATATAACAGTGCATATAACTAATCACTGTGTTACTGGTCTTATAAAAAAAGTAAATGCATTTAACCTTAAAAAGAATTTCAAGTTTTTCTGAAATTGCTTGTTGGTAAGATTTCGATTCGAGTAAGTAAGAACAAGTTTTTGATTCGGAAATGTCAAAACTCCTGTGAGTAAATATCGTGTAAATTTGTTACGATTTGAGAATTCTTCATTCATAATTAAAATACTCTTTATGAATGACATTTTCAAAATTACTTTGCAGGTTATTGGTTCATTAAAGTTACATCCGTATAAAATTGAAATTGCCCTGTATAAATTTGTGATGTTTTGTTCATTTACAGTCTAAATTATTTACTCGGGTTGATTACATGCTCTTATGAAAGTTACAAAGCTACGTAACTGGTCCGTCAAGCCAGTGTTTCAATTTTTATTTATATCTCATAACAATGGTCGTGATCTTTGTACGTGATGCCATATCGTCGGTTTATTTAACTCTTATACATATATGGTCACGCACTGTTGTTTAAAATCTACACTTTGAATTACCAAGTTTTATAAAAAAGAGTAAATAGATGTATATACTTTATTTACTTTTAGGATCCAGTGACCGTAGCTCCAATAAGTTAAGGTCACTGGAAATATTATATTTTTGGTTATTTGCTTCTAATGATATGAAGTCTCTTCTAAGTTCCAAGAACTTCCTTAAAGTCTATATAATGGCATCCGTTTACATTTCGTTTTACCTCGAATGATCATGGTTCAATTGTAGGTAGATGCGACCGAAAAATAAAGAAAAAACACATTATTTCTTTCAATGAAACATTTTACATTATATTTATCCTAGTATTTCCTACAGTGCTGTATCTTAAAATACTAAATTCAAAATACTTCATCCAGTATCTATTGCCATAACCAAATCCATGAAATCCGGCTACGTATTACGTATTGTGAGCACAAAATCCCAAATATGTCAATAACTTACATGTGTAGAATGTGTTAATTTTTCTATATTTCAAGTTCAAGCTCCAGAAGAACTTCTACAAGTCTGAGTTAATTGCTTACTAACTCTAGGCAAATATAATTGGAAGTCGCAAAAAATCCTTACATCAGACTTGAAAAACTAGGAAACATGTTTTATACGGTCTGCAAGAAATATGAAGCAAAACAGCACATGGTCAGTATTTGATCACTGCCATTTATGTAGTGTTAGCACTTTTTATTATATTAACAATCCAAAGGTTTGCGTCATTGTTTTTGTAACGGAGGCTACGTATCCAGAGACCTGTTTGTAATATTTTGTAAATGTTGCCCTTTGATATAACCAAAACACCCTGTGGTTACAATAATAACAAGCATGTTGTATCATAATATTTTTGATTGTACGATCGATCGAACGATCCGTTTTAGTTTTTTGACAAGTAAGATATAAAATTTGTTATTAAATAAAAATAGAATTTTTTACTTTATAATTAAAGTAATAACGAAATTAAATATTTACATGCTGTTTTAAAAATTAAAAGAATCAAAGTAATTAATTGAAAAATGATGTGCGAAACTAAATGTAAAATTATTAAAGAACAAAACAATGAGATGGTCATGAAACTCGTAATGGTTACGATGTTACCGCGGCCTTGTTGCACTCGATCATAGAACGTAAATGTAAAATCATTGTATGGTAGGCGAAATAGCAAACACGGCATTCGTAGCAAAACAGACCTTCAAACAAGGGATTTACCATTTTATTATACGCAATTACTTTGAAACAATACAAGGCAAATTATTAAAGTCATCTTTATTTCTTTGGATATATAGATGAAAATGTAAAGAAGTCGAGGCGATAGCATTGCTGTGCCGGCGATAATGAAACTTAATAGATAACTAAACATTTCTGGCTCGAAACTGATGTAGTAGTTTTCCTTAAACGAAAAGTAACAAAAAAGTTGTATGTATAAATAATTGGTGAGAATATTTTGTCGAGAACTCGTGTTTCAATGTTGAGATGAAGTTTGCCAAGTATTATTAAGTGAAAAAGTGCAATAAACCCATTATTATTGCCTCACGTGTATAGTGTGAATTTAAATGGATTAATTTGAATTTTCTAATTTTAACTTACCATGTTTCGTACATGGAGATTATTAACATTCGAAATGCAGTTTAAATAAAATAAATCACTTAGAAACGGTCAACATTTCTGATAGAAATAGGTTTCAGTGATAAAAACCTTATTTACAATGAACTTAAACTTTATATTCTGCATTATGCGTCAACTGCTTTTAAAGGTATGTAGTTATGGGAAGATGTTATTGTACATTACAAGTAGGCTTTATTTCACTAGTCACGAGAATTATAGCTCACGTTTTCTTATTTATGCAAATTAGACTGATAGATAAGATCAATTAAATCAAATGGTATTTTTTTGGGTAATTAAAATTAAATCAATAACAATACATTAAACGAACTATACTCGGTTGGTCTATATAAAAAGTTCTGATCCTGTGTATGTTATAACAAATATGAAATGACGCTACCATTAAATATCATGACCGCAATTTGCATTAGTTTACTACTTCTTTTTCCCATTATTTCCATTGACATCAATATTCGTCGTAGTTCCATTAATAGAATCAATACTCATTAATCACAAATTTCATTTCATGTAATCATCTTGGCTTAATTGAAACACGCCAGGTCTAATTAAAATGGAATTGAAATTTAATAGGAAATTGGATCCATTGGAGTGAGTTATCTTTTATTTATCAATATTATTTATTAGAAATCACATATTAGCAATATTTGGGAATGAAATTCGTTATAATTGTGTAAGAAACTTAAGCGCAACAATTGTTAATAATATTTAAAAGAATTATTCTCGTTTATAAAAATAGTAAACTAAAACGCTGTAATAAATTATCAAGTGGCTACAACGCAATGCTCCTGATTTGGTGTAGGACTTCCTAACAGACTGGTTAAGGACCGCCTTAGAGGAGCAAATAAAACCTATATATGGAAGTACTGCGTGTTATATATAAAGGTAAAATGAGGATCTAACAAGTTCAGAGTCTAACGCCGAAACAGTTTCTATCAGTATCACGAGACATAAACTTTTGCAAGATGTCGACAGACCTAACTCTCGAAATTAGAAATTAAACATGAGAGTTAGTGTTGGAATGTGCTTACTACAATTATATATAAAGGACATTTAGCATTTATTTTTATAATTGATCGAGTTGAAATTCTCATCGAAAATAATTGTGGATCTGTTTTAAGCATCTTGCGTCAATCTTGAATTATTTTTATTGAGAAGAAAGACACTTTAGACTTGCCCCGCATAGGTCACTCGAAGAATGATTAATTGTTTTTAATATGCCAACGCAAACAATATTTATTATTTTACTAATTTATAAATAGACTTATACCTCTCCTCCGTTTAGATTTTAATAAGTGTGTCGGTGTTATGAAAGTACCTATGTGGGTGTGTCGGGTATACACAATTGATTGAGTATTATTGGTATTCAATAAAATTTTATTTCAGTATCTTTTTCATCTGAAGTGAGCGTCATAACATGTGTTAATTTTCTGCATGCTCAGTTCGCTATTTCTATAACTTTTAACGTGGAACATAAGAAATAAAAATATCTAAAAGATTGACATTTAAATTACCTTTGAGCTATTCAGCATTTATTTATTTTTACATATTACTAAAAACAATTAAAAATGAACATGACGTTTTTTATATTATATAAAAAAAATATTAGACTGAAAATCATATCTAATAGTATCTTTATGAAAAAAAGATCAAAGGTCATAATTATGAACGAACTGAGAGGAACGACAAAAACTGCAAAACAAAACAAACAAGAGCAAACCTACTTCAACACATTTCTTTTAATATTTTTTTTAACAGCAAAAACAACGACATTTATGAAAATTGCTGCGCAATTTTAAAATCCAAAGGACCAAGCACGTGTTCTATGTTTTTTTTATTTTAAAAGGCTAAAAATATTTTTAATAATATTTGTGCTTACTTAACTGAATTTAACTTTTTTTAAATATCTAAGGTGTAGCTTCAAAAAAAATCATTTGGTATGGCGGCCATTATTTTTTTCCCATAACTTAGCGAAGCCCAACAATATTTTTTATTTTTAAATTATTAAAAAATGTGCGGAACGCATTGTCAATCCTATTAATATCGCATTCCGAATAAAGGAGTCCGCCTGCGTTGCTAAAACCATAAATAGGCTTTAATGGAATCGAAATGGGTCTGTTTCCTCACTTTTCAGTCCATGATGAGCGTCATAACAGTCATTAAAATGCAATTAAGTTAATTAATGACACAAAACGATTATTATCGTCTTCATGAGATAATTTTCCATATTTTAGTTAGTAGCCTACTTAAAGATGTAATCTTAGAATAGTACCTTTGTAATATATATTTTTTGATGCATTTGTTAAAAAACACCAATGAGATTATAGTAAAACTTGAGTTATCTTATTACAAATATAAGCAAAGACTAAACATACAAACACAAAAATAAAATTGTTGATTGAATTACAATTAGTTTAAAACAGTAAATTGATACTTTTTAGAATATTTTTGCAAAATATTCAATTTTTCAATTTTTAAAATATAGATACTATTAAAAATAAAATATCGATATTTTTATCTAAATGTTAGCTATATTTTTAAGAGAGCTGTGAACAATTCTAAATTCCTGGTTTTAGCTAACATTAAACTCCCCTAGGATTCGGTTTATGCTATCGAATTTATACCAAGACGCATTCTTTATTTAATAATAATTTAACTAATAATCAACATTTATTTACCTATTTAAAAATTCTTTTAAAGTGTCCGTTAGTAATTTTTTTCAGAGTGTACTATGTGTATACTTTGATGTGCTGCCTACAATACAAAAGCATTAATTTATAATAAAAAAAGTTCTTAAGCGAGAGTAACAATAAACAGAAAAAAGATTTGAGGAAAATCTATTTGTTTATTTAATAATTCACCGTTATATACAATATTTATCCTCTGAATGTTAATCAAAAGCATCATCGACAGCCTATTAATATCTCCACTGTGGCAGAAATAAGTGGAAACAGGAACATTCGTAAATATAGTTTTCGTTATTTAAGCATTTTTAATTAATTAAGTTCAATAAATTTATACATATCCGTACATAATAGTTGTTTATGATACTGTTGCATAATAAGGGTTCTTATAACATGAGTGTGTTTTAAAAAAACGAGCCGTAGGCGAGTTTTTTTATAGTATCACACGAGTGTTATAAGACCAAGTTATGTACAGTGTCATACACTACATTATCTACTCTCATACTATATTACGTAAAACAATGTTGCAAACAAAACCAAACTTTGTTTAAATATTGAAAAGATTTTTTAAATGTCAAATGTTGGCGCCAAGGTGCAAACATCGATTGTGAATGCGTGTTGCGTCGTCGCGGACTCGTTCATTGAAACCTTTTTAAAGTAGAGGTTCAACCTCCTTGGTCCAGCTGGAGGTTGTATAGGTGTATCGTTATGATTAAAAAGTTATATTATGATACAGGTGTCCATACAAGACCTGTATCGTAATTAAACTTTTTTTTTTATTATTTTTGGCCTGTACGTAATGTTTGTCATAAGCATTTTGTTTTCAGTTTTAGAATCTTTGTATTATAGTATCAGAGTAGATAAAGTAACTTAATGAATGTATATCATTGTAGCAAGGATAACTGATAAATAATTGCGGATTGGTATATATTACCGAATGACGATACTCGGACCAACGGCTTCACTTGCCTTCCGAAAAACGGAGTAGGTCTCATCTCAACCTTCTCGACTTTGATCACCCATCCGATGACCGGCCTTTGCGAAAGTTGCTTAACCGCAGCAACTATACTAACCAGGCGGAAACTATGCTAGCCACTGCGCTTGTTAGAGTTGCTTATTTTTTAATAATATCAACACAAACATGCTTAAGATTTATTTATTATATTTTTTTATTTAATTATTTATTAAACAGAACAATGAAAAACGAAGTAAATAATGCCCTGCAAAACTGTACTAACAGTTTTACTGCCAGAGAGAGTCTCATTTAACATTTAATATCTTGACTACTTTAAACTGAAATAAGGAGCATGTTAGTTTTAGAAAGTTATTTCACATCAAGTAAATACATTACATTCACACTAATTAGCCTAGCGCAAAGTAAGCACTGTAAGGCTTGTGTAATGGATACTAAGGTAACGGATATACATACATAAATATGATACATAGATATGGAATATTAATAGAAATATACCTATATAAATATCCATGACTGAGGTACAAATGCTCGTATTCATCACACAAACATCTGCCCCTTCCGGGATTCGAATCCAGGACCGTCGGTGCGAAAGGCCGGTTCGCTACCGTTGCATTAAACCGTGTCAGTAAATCCTTTTTTTAACATTTTTTTTTAACTTGTTTTGTTAGATTCTAGATGGATGTCCTAGGGCAAACTATTTAGCAGGGAAGGTAGACGTTTTTTTAGTGTTCTATCCCCATAATAAATGGAAACTCTTGGTACTTCGAATTTACCCGCGGAGACCGAATTTGTGCCACAGTCATGTCTTAACTGTTTAATGCTAATAAATATTTGTGTATATACCACTAAGCCTTTAAGTGGTAAGATTTTAAATAATTTTCTATAGTCCCCTTTACAGTTTCTTTTAGTTTCATTATTCACAAGCAATTTTAAAAATCAAATTTGTAATGACTCAAGTTTTTTAATACCTATATATTTTAAATGTCAATATTGTTATTACGTTTTTTAAATCTTTGGAATCGAGGCCCAATTAAAAAACCTTACAAATCGAACATGGTAAAAATACATTTTAAGGACAACTACTTAACTGAACACATAATTTTGATTACAAGTTTATATATTTTGTAAATTGCATTGTAGTAAAATTCCGACAGAAGTATCTCAGTACACGTTTAAGTATTTTACAAGTTTGTGCTCGAAGTTATTTTCGTTAAATAATGGGAAATAACAGAGGTTGCCTTGTTAATACAAACTTTTAGGTAAATTTAAAAAGTAAAACTTAGCTAAATATATATTTTTTTGTCTAAATCGTACTTTTGTCTAAAAGTGATATTATCAGATTATGACCCAGGTATCATTTTAGGCCACATTTCATAATAAGGAGGTTAATGTATATATCTCTTTATGAGAAGTGACATTATTTTTATTTAACCTTAATTTAGTCTACCATTATAACAATTCCTAACAAATAGTGCCGTGATACCTCATTGTTTGTTAATATTATGAAATATGATGTGCTAATTGTTAATTAATTTCTGAGGAGTTAGCCATATGTCAGATTTTCTATTCGTTTAACTCTAATGCTAACTGGAAAGATTAAATAAAATTTGTTAAAACTAGATTACAAGTACATCGATTATGGTGTGGCATAGACAAGCTTAGGCTTGTCTATTATACCTGTATAGAACCAAGCATTGAGTTTTTATTTTTGTTTGCTCTCATCCGTATGGGTGAGAGAGCTCGTGTGCCTGTCCATGCGCATGTCTACATGCGTGAAGCGTTTGTCTATTGCATACAGATATTTGTAGGCATATAATTTTATCTAAAGCTTACTCGCCACTGTGAGCGGAAAAACTATAACTATAAATCATTATAACAGTAATTCACTCTAATTAATATAGAGATCAGGATAAAAATGTTTTATATTCTTATTATTACCTAACTAGATCACAAGAGGATCGCCGGTTTTTTTACTAATAGTAATTACTTTTCTGGACTAAATAGTAATAGTAATTATTCAACTAATTATACGGTTATGATATTTTGCCCAAATCACACACACTGTTGAACTTTAATATAATTTCTGCGAGGTATCTCTGAGGGATAGCCGTTTGGTTTGACCTACGGCATGGAAGACCGCTCGCGCAAGGTCTAAATCACCTTGAAAAGATTCGTTCATTATTAAGCGACATTTTATTTATTCTTATTCAGATGTTATAAACTTTGTATGTTAAATAACATTTGCCTATAGTTGACAACGAAATTGCAGTACATTCAACTTGAAAGCATATAATATATGCATTCGTAACGGTTAATCCTCCTACAATAGTCCTGGCATAATCCAGTCCTGGCGAGTACCGTTCGTTCGTTACCGGTTTGAACGCTCACAGTTCTGTTGTTTTTGTTATCGTGACATGTGCCTTAACGCCTCTTCAACTTGATGTACAGCTACTTATTGTTTTTTTCGACACGTTCCAATGTTTTTGACCACGGTTCGCTGCACTTTCAAATTTATTTTCTTATTTGCTCAGAATCATAATTATTTTAGGGATGTCCCACATCGAAAAAATATCTAAAATATGATTACTTATTTGAGCTTTTTATTTACTTTAAGAAATTAGAATCGAGATTAGAGAAACTTTTTACTATATTGTGAAATATTAGTACAGAGGCGATTTGTAAGAGATTTGAGATCGAATTATTTTGTAATATGGTATTGTGTAAAATTTGGTATCTAAGGTATATAAATAAAATATAAATATTACCTTTGGTTTTCCTTAAGGATTTTTTCTTGTAATAATATACAAGAGAAAGAAAAATCCTATCTATTATTGTTAAAAATTATGTTAAGTTTTATAGGGGAGCTGTTAGTAACACTTACGCTAGTAGGTACCCCCTATAACCCCCTGTGTTTGGACTAATTAGAATGGATTTCATTCATTACAACTTGTAATTAGGTTTGTTGATATAGCGGGAAAGAATATAACTGTTGGCTGCTATTAATTTACCCACCAAGTTCACAAGGAGCGTTCAATGGATCTTATAAACTCTCAAATTATTACGACTTATCAAGACGATTTAAATAAGAAGGTATCGCTAAATACGTTTTTCCATTATCGGCCAATTAGGATTGGTTACTATGTTATGATTATGTCGTCCCATATACAGGATGTTTCTTTTAAGGTGTCAAGCCGACGCTAGGTGATAGCTGAGTACCATAACTATCGGTTTGATCCGCATGTATGTTTCGCAATTTTTTGTAGTTTAGAAGTTGTATATTTTTTATTATGTTTACGATTGAACAACTGAACGACTTTAAAAATATATATTTTTTTGAGCTTTTCTTAGTAATTCTTTAATACAATGCCTATTGCAAGTTTTATGAGTAAAATAATCTCTCTTGATCAATAGTAAAAAGATTGGGAACAAGCAGGACAGAAACGAATTTTCAACTTTAAAAATAAATTAAATAAAGATCCTCCTTTGCTTCTGACTAACTTTAAAAACTGCGCGACAGCCTAAGTTTTCATAGTTATAAAAAAACGATGTAATTTATGGGGCATTTTTCACTGAAATCGGTCTCTGAAAGTGGTGAATTGGAAATCTTGTAATTTCCATATTTTATAATTTGTTACTATCTACGCATATTTTCGTTCTTATGATTAATTATCCATTCAACTTTAAGAGCTCAGTTGATGGGAAAAACAGTCATTTTATCACACTACTACTATTCAATAACCACTATACCACGGAGGCAGTTTAAAGTCTTTACCTATCATTAAAGGAGGGAGCAAAAATAAAACTCACATTGCAAATTATGACAGCGTTATAATTATTATTCGTTACACATACTTACATAGTTTAAATTTGAAAATAACATTTTAAAATACCGGCAGCCAACAAAGTCCACATTCGGCACTGTTACAAAAAACTCCTAAAATTCCTGTTGTGATCGTATTTGATTTTAGGCAAAACATAAATTAAGAAAGTAATCAATGAGCGTATTCTGACCATTATGTTACTATGACCCAACGCAGGTACCGAAAGGGTCAATTTTAGAAAGAGACAAAATAAGCGTATTGTGTTTGCGTCTTAGTTTTACAATATAACTGGATGCCGATAGGTCAAAAATGTCGATAAGTTTGTATGGCTGCCATTGTTGTGTTGTGCCTTCTTGTTAACTTCCTTTCTTTAGTCGATCTATCGTCTGTTGCTCGTACACCTGTGTTTGTTTGAGTATTAACTATTATAACAACATTAGGCTCGATTATTAGACTTTGAATTTCGATAATTTGGCACGACGACCTCTACGCGTTGACTGAACGCTGGATTGAACTTGAAATTAAAATTGTTTGTGAGTGTTATCATGCGACGAGATTTTTCATCGTAAGACAATGCGCAAATGCGTTATTTCTAAGCGTTTCTACACGCGTACCCCCCACGCGTGTAGAAACGCTTCACTCGCCGCTAGGTTGTTTCGCAACCATTTGCAGCGCAGAGGAGGATGACAGCTCGAGACGGACCCAGACCATCGAGAAATTTTACGTGTAAATCGAGCGTACTAGGAAGGACATAACCCGGGGACTACAAATAGACAAAGATCACTAAGAACGAATCCTAATCCAGTAGACGTTGTTTTGGAAGAAATGTCACGAGATCCGTCAACCAGCACCAGGGCCATCAGTCGGCGCACAGGAATTCCGCATGTGAGTGTACACAGAATTTTGCGATAATACACCCATAACACATTAAAAAGAGTGCAAGACCTTCTTCCGACCGATCATTAAAGATGAGTAGATTTTTGCCAAGAAATGATAAGATTTTTTTGATAAAATTTTGTGGACGGAAGAGTCTAGATTTACAAGAAATTTTTAACATGCACAATTATCATTCGTATGCAAGAGTTAATCCACATAAGATTCGCTGCCACAGTTTTCAAACGCAATTGTCGGTTAATCTCTGGGCGAGAATACTAAAACAAATATAGAGAGTAAATCCCCTTCGAGCTGCCAGATAATGTAAATGGATAGACGTATTCAAATTTCGGCCAACAACATTTGCCGATAATTCTTGGAAACGTATATCTTTTATAAAGAAAGCAGATTTTTTAATCAAATGGACGGAGCCTTATGCCAAGAGCGATGCTTCTGCAAGAGCTGTTCGAGAAGAATTAAACCAACCCCGGAGATGGATAGGTCGCGGTGGACCAATAGCTTGGCCACCTAGATCACCCACCTAAACCCCATGGATTTTTTCGTATGAGACTTTTACAAAGAGTTGGTGTACTGTACAACTAAAAACAAAGTTGACAGAAGTGCAAATCATACAGGGCCATTGTATAAACATCATCAAAAAATTTTCTAGGCATAAGATATCATTCAAACACATGAAGTATTTGTTTTGTTGTTTTTATGAAAAAAAATACATAGGTAAAATTTCCACAAAAATATTACGTCCGAGCGAATTATTATAACAGCTAGTTACTGGTAAAATATAGGTATAGTTCAACGACCGCCCGAAGCGCCTCACCGAGCTGCGCGTGCATGGTGGTAAACATTGCGTTTACGCATTTACGTCGCATTATTACCTAGCCTACCTAACGAAATGTGTTCACAACACATTGTGACTATTCTTTCTGGATTTTCGTTTCACTTACTCTAATGACTTGGCTGTATTAACTTGGAAAGACACTCGTGATTTGGCTGCTATAAATAATTCTTAGATTCTCGACAACCTGTGCTTACCTACTGGATTCTGTTTTATTAGAATTGTGTAAGGTCCATAAGATGTAGAAAACGAAGTTATTGAATAAAAAAGTATAAATATATTTTGTTTTATTACAAGATCTTTATAATTATTCAATAAACCTATGGTATTAAAGCTAAAAATGGCAATCTACTTTGAATGGATATTTAAGCTATCTATTATGGTTCAGAGTAAAACAATTCCCAAATAATTAATAGGTACATAACCATATCTAAACTGACCAACAAAAATATAATTCTTGATGTCAACGGAAATTACTGAAACGTAAATAGTAAATTAAGTGACTGTTGCAATTAAAAAAAAGCAAATAATAATTAAAGTAAATGTCAAGGTAATGGCCGAGTACTATAAACATCCAGATTTATGAAATATCATTTCTGATTCTTAATAATAAACAAATATAACAACAAAACGTCAATCGGGGTGACAAGTCACTGTTTATTTATGTCAGTCCGTGTCGTGTTTTTCTAATGTAAAATTAACGGTCTTTTAAAATTCAAGATTTCCGAGAAGATGTAATTTTTTTTAACGTAAGTCCCAGGATTAAGCCGAGCATTTATTAAATTTCTTTAAGGATTATATAGGTGTTTTAATAAATTAATTGTGACTATTCTATTAAGTTTATCTTAGTAATGACTGAATAATGAACTGTCATCCATGATCTACGTATGAAATTTTGAAATCATCAGAAGTGGTCTAATTTTGTGTTATAAGATTAGAAAATTTTGCGGACAGACAACGAAAGCAAGTTATTAAAAACGTGGTAAAAAAGCCTTTTTTATACATACACTTGTGAGGTGCTTAGGAATTTTCTAATATTTAAGCTAACCATTGCAAATATTTGTTATTGTATTATTTATTGGTTAGTGATGTGAGGTAATATAACATATAACAGATTTACATACATATATGGGTACATGCAAAAAATATATAACCCTGGGAGGTCTGTTAAAATTTTATTAAAAAAACTATACTTAAGAAACATATGACATTAAACATGCCAAAGATAAAGCCGCAAATTGTATGAATTGTTGATTGATAGTTTTGTTATCGTGGACACAAAGAAAAGTTCTATTGATTTATCTCCCGCTGCGGTGAAATGGTGTATAATCAAGTAATGATATCGAACAGTATAGTTAGTGTTTATTGATATGTTATAATGAACGACATGTATATAAATTTTATATAATCATTGAAAATGTTTGTTTATAGAAACTAAACAATCGTAAATATGTCTTACCAATTGTTCTTAAGGCTTCTTTTTAAAATATATGAACAACACCCCATGTGGTTATTGAATGTATTAGATATTGAATTGAAATACTTGAAATACCTGTTTTTTTATCAATGAGATTATAATACCTGATAATAATCAAAAGAGGCATAGGATTTGTGTAACTCCGTATATTTTTAATGTTACACAAATCTGCGGGTGGTAAAGTGGTTTTGAATTGCTTCACTTGCCTGCAGGTTTATTTTTGGTAACTTTAAAATGAAAAGTTATATACCAATAATGAAACTTTTTAAAAATGAGTCGCGTTGTTTTTACTATATAATTTAATTGCATAAAAAATAAAATTAGAAATCAAATCAATAATTTATTGGTAGAAATTGAAATATATTGTCTGTGTCACATGTTACATTCTTAAATAAATAAGCAATATGGCATCTCGATTTATTATGATGACACTACCGGAACTAAAAGATGTCGCCCAAGGTGTCACGTAGAACTTACTTCCTCAGAAGTCTAGAAATTAAATACGATAAAGTAATTATCATGTCATCATGTAATGGAAAAGAAGGAAAACTCATTTTCAAATAAATAAAAATGTTTTAAATTCCATGTCGTAGGTGTAGTATTTATCTTCTAGGAAAATGTATCACTTGAGAGAAACTACTGTTCTCGATCACAAAATGCATCAGTGCCTTCGTCGGTGTTCGTTCACTTTCTTCACTCGGTTAATATGTACTAATTATTTTTCTTTTTGCCATCTCTTATTGTTCGGAAAGCATTATAATATTTTTTTGTACTATGGCCAAATGACTCTGCATAGAATTTATGCAAAGCTTTATCCTTTGTCTTGCTGTTTGCTACCGAAGTAGCAATTACTCAGGACAGTTCCAAACCCCGCAGTCACAACTTCTAAGCCTACAATTAACGCAACTACTTGTCGTCATGGTAATATTAGAAGCGCTTATTTACAGGCAGCTTTATTCGCCATGACACAATACCGTCATGGGATAGATGCAGAATAGTAGTAGTATTTTTTTGAAGTCATTTTTTTTTATTTAATTAAATTGATTTCTTTACATGTATGTTAAGATTTTTTACGTATTAGAAATATTCCACTTGTCTCAGAAGTAAGTCTGGACTGAACCAACAACATTTCGCTATCCAGGCAGTGCTCTTCCAATAGAGCTACCGTGATGTCGATAGACCCGTTAAGTTTTTCAAATGTTACTTAAGCTAACTACTAGCGTCATCTCTTTATCTCTTTTTTTATAAAACCTACAAGTTAAATGCTTAAAGTAATTTTTTTCAAGAGTCTTCCCACTAAATTTGTTCTCACTAAATTGACTACTTATTCGATGTATTCGCAGCTAATGATTATATCTAATGGCTGTTCACTATACGCCACCTGTGACCCCGGGTGTAACCTACAGCTCAAACCCAAATTAAACTAAATAATAATAATAATATTATTGTTCAACGAAAAACAGGTATAATAATATCTAAATTATCTTAGTTATTCCTATACCATGTTAAGATTGAAAATTAAAAATAACATACATAAATTATGAACTTAATTTAGCTTTAACCTGTTCCCGTGAATTAGAAATTGCGTTTATGTTACTGAAAGAGGTTTCTTTAATGTCAATGTGTGAAACCTCTTTCAGCAACATAAATACTCCTTTTTACTAATTATTCTCTTACATAATGAATGTTTACAGTATCTTTGAATGCCTAACCAGTATGCTGACTTAATTCAATGTTACTTTAATTAGGAGACAATTATTACGTTTTGAGCCCTTTCACGATTATTTTTCGTTTCAATAGTGTCAAGCTTTGTGTTAATTGACTAAGGTTTATTGTAAAGAGGAGTACAACTAGCCACGAGATCCAATTGGATTTGTGAAATTGAGTTTTGTCAGACAAAATAGAAGATTTTCACTTGGTTTATTTTCGAATATTGAATCATGTTTT
Source organism: Calamotropha paludella (assembly GCA_927399485.1). Classification (NCBI taxonomy): domain Eukaryota; kingdom Metazoa; phylum Arthropoda; class Insecta; order Lepidoptera; family Crambidae; genus Calamotropha; species Calamotropha paludella. The sequence goes on from OV656803.1 coordinate 31,192,249, forward strand.
GTTGTCCCGTTAACAGGTTCCATACTATGTATGAAATTAAAAAAAAATGTATTTTGTGTCTATGAAGAGAGTGCCGTCAGATCTTCCTAGTCGGCTCACGGCGCATATAATTCAAAGAACATGCGTTTCTTTTGAAAACCGGCTCAAACACACGGCTGAATAAAGATTCAAAGAAGACATCCCACGATTACTCGTACTGATCGCTTGAATGTGTAGTATTTATATTGTTAATCATACTTGAAATAAATAATAATCTTTTATGCTGTTTTGAGTTATCTAATTATCAAATACTATACTAGTAAAACTTGTAACACTTTTGCTCTTAGAAAGATACGAAGTCATTATTTCCTAATAGGCTCACAGCGTTTAGTAAGTTATTAAATTTTTAAAGTGCAATATACCGAAAGAGTGTCAAACCGTATGTGGATAATGTACTTACAATTTATATTGATGTTGTATCCTTCCCAATGTAGAAGCTTAAAAATATGCTACAGATATAATAGACGAAACTATTATTGACTGAATTATTCTGTTGGATGATAAATATGGTAAAATATCTGTTGGGAGTTATAAGTCTTATGAGTTACACTCGAATTCACACAAACTAATCTATCTTGCTCGATCACTGCCCGCTATTAGAATGGCATACTTAGCTAATATTAAATCATAGGTTTTTTTTAGTTAGAGTCCGTTTAAATCCATGTTAAGTTCAAAATGGAAACAAGTTTATCTTGCCTTTTTACCGTAGATTAAATTAACGTTGTATGTGTAAAACAATTAATTTAATTTTATTAACAGTTCTTTTGTTTTTTTATTAAAAAAACATCTTTGCAATTTCAACATATGGCGGACATTAATTACGTTCGTAATTTTTGGATTGATCAATTAATTCTGTCACAGTGTTTGCCCGCGATGAACTCCAAAACTACTTTACCGATTATGATGTTATTTATTTAAATTATGCTGCTTATGCTCATTGCAACTTAGGACATAGGATAGGTTATATTTTAATTTATTACACAGCAACGCGTGGTCGTCAGTCAGCTAATATTATAAATGTTTTACAGGAATTTATTATTACTATTATAATATGTCAATATAAACTTAATAATAAATGAATAGGAGCTATTCATTTCTCATATAATATTGCTTATCCAGTGAGTTGGCATTTGTGGTTATTTGAACTGCTTACTATTACGTAGTTACTTACATTATAAGTAATTTGATGTTTATTATAAAGTTTCATTTATGCCTTTTTTTGTGAATAGGAAAGCACTTGACAGCTATTATGTCGCCTGATGGTAAGCGACAATGCGATCTAGGATGTGACGCACCTGCCTAAAAGATGCAAATACTTGACGTGACTTTACGTGACTTGATGCAAATATAGAATTATTTTAAACAACGGGCTTGTATGAGAGGTTTGATGAGAGTTGAAGAAGCGAGAGATGTATATCAGGATCGTAAACGAAGGAAATCTGTGATCTCAGACTAATCTTACGGGGAAAAACCGTTATTGTATGTACCTATGTATTATTTTTCAGAATCATCAGAATATTTTTTGGAATTCCCTGGTCGTGTTTATAATTTATTCTTTTCTAAAATTTATTTTTTAAAGTGTCTGTTCTATTTATTTTTTTCATAAAACGTGTTTGTCCAAATGGCGCTTCGAGCACGTCAAAACTCAGCGAAACTGTCCCAAGCGTACTAGAGTTGCATATCTCCTTATTCTTACGACACTGATAGTAAACGATAAATTCCATAACATCAATATTAAAATAAAAGCTTTTACTTATTTTGAAACTAGTGATGCGTCCCAATTTGTCGATTATGCCAGATCAATATAAAAACAATAGATTATTTAGTTTCAGAAATTAAATATAATTAAACTTACACATACTGATTCACGTTATTCATGCAATTTTTAGATAAATTTTCTCACCGGCAATACATTTAGAAAATCTAAAGTTGCTTACTTTTTGAATTATAGAGCTATGATTTAGTTATATTAGTTGCAAACTTTATTGAAAATTTTATAATGAACTATTATGCTTACACTAATCAATTTCTATCAATTTTGTAAAATATATTTTATCCTATATCTAACATCTGAAATTTCTTGAATTTCTTATCCTATCATTTTGGAAGTCGCAAATATTATTAGAGATGTACTACTTTCCACGTCAAAGTGCGGATGGTAATTATAGTAGCGTCTTCGTTATACGTCTATTAAAAAGAACGCTTAACGGTCACTTTACACTAGGTTTTAAGAACATGTCTAGGTTTTTTATTTTTTCATATAATCTTTATCAATCATAACATGTAAATTTTTTAAATATTTTAAAAATTTGTGACAAACTGAATAATACCAGTTACAAGCTGTGCCTAACATTTTGCATACGACAGTCAGAATAATTTTCTATATGTAGCGTCTGTATAGTAAAATTCGGATATTTATTATTACGTTTATTGTCTGCCTGAATTGGACAGACTCCAGAAAAGTTTTTACACGATTCGATTACGAGCTATTTGTTTATGCGACTAATTCGAACGGTTGAAAAAATGGGTTTCAATGACGTTCCACGATTCAAGGAAACCCTCTCGTTTGGAAGTTGCTATTTGTTCACGGGCCCAGGTTAACTTATTAACAAAAAAGGATTTAATAAGCAATTTCTAAACTGTTACAGCGATTACGGCTGTAACTTATATATAAGGTTACTTTTAAAACAGTAGCTAATTTTAATCTAGATTACAGAAAGTAAGAATAACAAGTCAAAAAATACGTGTTTATAAATTGGTTTTCTGTAATGGATTCTTTAATAATTTTTTTATTCAACCTCACTTTGGTTAGTTTCATGATGCTGTACAATAATATAAAAAGATAGTGTAACAATATTGTTTTGTTGAGTCTACAACTTCTCCCAATACTGGTAGCTGCTTTATCTTTCGATTTTATATTTCTACTTAACTATTCATATTTCCTGATAAAGGCTAAAAAATCTGTATATGACAACAAAGATGGCGTTATTGCAACAGAGCGTTAAAATTTTCGTCAACTAAGACATAAATTTAAATAATCAGATATTAGATAGTTTATCATCACAGAAATTTAGTTATAAATATTTAAAGGTTATTTCATAGAACAACGGAACTATTAGTTAGTTTCTCTCGTTTGTCTGTACGTCTATTTGTAACAAACATATAATTACTAACGTTATCTGTTACGCATATTAATCATGCATATAAAGTAGTAAAATACATAGGAAAAACTCATGTCACGACTGGAAATTCTTATGTTTTATAATATTTTATAATATATTTTTTACATTTTTAGTGCTAACTTATAAGATAAATTATTTTAATAGAAAAATACTAGAAAAAATCAACTAGGCTCACAAGTGAATTTCTAGTTCGATTTTTCTAGTATTTTTGACGTGACAACGTCTTATAAATTGGTTTGCCGGGTGACACTGCAAGAAACTGCGTTACGCTCCGCTCACGTTATGCGCTTACAATGAGAGCGAGTGAGAGGCACGCGTCCCTTCCACTCGGGCATGGTTAGCCCGCCTAAGAGCGAGAGAGACAGACATAAAAAGTGGAAGGGACGCGTGCCTATAAATTAATGTTTTAAATATAATTCTTTGTATAAATAAATGTTTTAAATTGTTACTATTATTTCATCCTTCTTCCTACTATACGAATGAATATTCACATTAAAATTATTTTACCACTCAAAGTCGTTGTCACGTAAAACTTTCGCCCGTATACCGACTTTACAGGCAACCAACCAGTTTTATATATTTATTCTTATGTTTTCTTTAAAACGTGTTTTCCTTAAGAATAGATCGAATAGGGCTCCTTACAACTTCTTTCCCTTTAACACCAGAAAAGAAAATAGCGGTTCAAGAAAATCGAGTTACCAACACAAATTGAAAATTTCGTAGCAATTTTCCCCTTCAAAGAATAACATTCTCTAGTTTTTCACTTCTACATATTGATGTGACATGGGAAAAAGTATTTTTCTACTCTTGAACTCAGAGCAAAATAAACGTATCTTGGTTATTCTTATTTCATTTAATTTTGCATTATTACATTTAACTACTTATGTAATAATAATTTGCTATAAAATGATTAAATAATTTATCAAGTACACACCTATATTGACACAGAGGAAGTTATGATCAGTTATTGTAAACAGACAAAAATATTTGTACATACGTATTTAAACAGCACACGCATAAATACGATTACTTGAGTACAATATTTTTTAATCAATTAATAAGTGTTTGTTTTATGAAATTTACAAATATTACAAATAAAATATTAATGTTTGACATTCAAGTAGGTTTCCTATTGTTGTTTTTCATTGTTATGATTTTTATGAATTAAAAGTGGTACCTAATTAAAAGTTATTATTGTAAATTTATAAGTTGTTTATAGTATTTAATATATAGCTTCATCTAATTAAATTATTCAGTTGATAATAAATTGCAAATTATTGATTTTTTACGTTCCTAAAATATCTGTTACCTTTTATGATGGTTTGTAAATTTTACTTAAAATGTCGGTTTTTGTTGCAGACCATCTTTCTGGGGACAGCGTTCTAGATTGGAAAAGCGGCTGATGTTGTTGGCTGGCGTGACCACCCTGCTAGCAGTCGCTTTCCTCGCCGCATTTATTGCCAGCCTGCTCATGAACACTTCCGCCGACTTCAACAGTAAGCTTTCCTTCAAAACTAGGTGGAGCGTAGAAAAGAACGCGCAAATAGTTCGGATGCTAAAAAACTGGGGTAATGTTCCTTTTTTCGGCGGGATTACCTAATTTTAATAAGATATATAAGAACAATGACCGAACAAAAATGAGCATAAGAATCCAATATATTTTATATCATTATCAGATACCACTAACATACCGTCACTTACTGTTGTTTGCAAATGTACCTTTCAGTGATATGCTCCTACTCTAATGAGATTTAACACAATTCTATCGTTGCATGCTTCGTTATTATCATCCACACGTTACTAAATATAATTTTACAAGTATCTTTAGACTAACATTAGTAAACAATGTGAAAGTCAGTTGGCAGTAGTTGCACTTGTCACGCCCGTATTGTGATGACCGCTTCAAACATGTAGGCACTTGTTGGCCGTCCTTGTAATTAATTAACAATTATTTTGTGACAGTGGGTTGAAGAAACTCAGTAGATGAGGCATTAAAATTCTTGAGAGCAAGTCTTCCAAGAGGATATTAGTTTGTGTGATAATATATCCTTGTGAAAAAATATTGTTATTTTTAAGCCTTATTTTAATACAAAACATTGACCTGAAACAAAAGTTGGTTTCGTAACTCCCAAGTTAACATAAGAACGAATGGTTTCTTATTTGTATGTACCGCTGTATGCGCGAATTCAACGCCATGTGTCCATGGAATAGCAATTAGAGAAAATTGTGTAGTGATTCACGAGCATTTGCCATGAAGTATTTACGACCACAATTATTGAGAACACTATAAAAATTTTATTAGAGTTGAAAACAAAACATTTAAGTTGACATATCTACAAGTACAGCGTTAAATATACATGTGTGGTAGATAGCAATTATAAAGAGGAATCATCAACGAAATGCTAAGTTAAAACTGAGAAAAGTTGTATCAGTTCAATCAGGAAAAAAAACTCGGTTCTATATAAACAAGATATTTTATTTCCATAGGACAGTAACAATATCACTCTGTAAATGACAAACAAAAGAATATCAATTAAATGAATGAACATCATAGCAATAACATATATCCAAGTTTGGTAAATCAACTGTTGCAGAAAAACAAGGCTAACGTGGCGTATTATTTAGTGTTCTATGAGTTGGTGCTGTTTCTTTCCCGCTCGCTTTCCCCTGAATTTCCGGCCCAAGATGGATCGGAAACCGGCTCCATGCGCCCTATATCAGGGTTACCACAGTGTAAGGCATAAAATCGGGACAGACAACTGAGTACAACACATTTTTTTATTATCTTTCACTAAATTACTCTATTAACGACATAACGTCTAAAATTAAAAAAAAAATTATAGCTCCATACCTTATAATGTTAATAAATTAAAACAGGACAGACAAAATGGCTTCTTTTTTAATGCTAAATTCGCCGTTTGTCAAAAGTAAGAGGAAGTCGAATAATGAAGGAGGTAGGACGTAAAGTCAAAATATATAGCTTGATGTGCTACCGACTGTACCTACAATATCTCAACATCCAATAAACCTGTATTGTAAAGGTCAATAAACATGCATTTTAATGAAGTTACAAAATGACAATCCTACCTATGTTGCCAATTTAGGATGTAACCGATTAAAGTATAATCAAACAATACGAAAAATATTTTATTTTTTAAATTTCATATAAGTTATAATATGAATACTGCAAAAGCCGAATTTTAATGAGTTTTGAATCAAAACTTGTACGAAAACTTCAAAAAAAAAATCGGTCAAAACTTTTAACCGACAGCTGAAACCAGGATTAAACAATGATTAACGATGATATCATTATCTAATTTATGAAGGCAACGAGTGATGTCGTGAATTGGAATTATATATAAAATCGAAATCAATTATAAACCCAACCGTCATTGTATTTATTTTTTATTTTTCCATTTGTGCGGGCGATTCAAAATTAGTGCACTGTATTCCGGTATAAGAAAATTAATGTCGACTACAATATGAGAGGACAATGAAGGGGGCATGATACCTTGACCGCCACGTGGTGTGAGATGCTGGAGGTTGTCGGGGACGTCCTAAGGCTTTACTGTTCCTTATTGTTATGCAAACGAAGACACCGTCACATAAAACTATAGTTTGATGTAGGGGTTTGCGGATAGGCCACAAGTTTAATTTAAAATTGCGAAACTCGGTGCACGCACGCGAGAGGCCGTCAGCATTCTCTTCTCTTTTATCCCTCATGTTGGCCACATTGCGGTATGATTTGCCACCAATAGATGCCACGGTCATCTCGCTATTCAATATGCCAGACAAGGTATGAGCGAAAAGGAAATGGAGGTGAGGCTAGAAGTCTCGACAAAACTAATCAAAATTACATAAAACATAATACAAAGAAATAAATAACGCGGCCCATTTGAATTTAATACTGGCGCCACCACTACCTACATAAGCTGGAATATCAACTGAGAATATTTGGCATTTTGGCACGCATTTTTAACATCATCAGTATAATATATTGACAACACTAAGTCCAGTGGAACGTTCTTATTCTGAAACTTAAGCACTTAATTACATAAATATTAAAAAAATGACAAACACCCTTTTTGAATTATCAAAGATTTTAACCACATACATTGTTATTAGTTTTCGGTTGGAGCCCCGAAAATAGTTGGCCATCCTTGCACACCGATATTTCATTCATATAAATTTCATACGTATCTACGGATGGCAGCATATCAAACTACCAAAAATGCAAAACAAATGCTTTGAACAAAATGATATTGATATTTAGAAGTTACAATATAACTTAAGAAAAAGAAAATATACACTTTTTGCAAGTTAATGTTTAACTGTACAAAACTATAGTATTGTCGGTTTAGAACAAAAGTCTTTTCAACTGGACATTCTGTGCAATCCCTTCAGACGTAAATTATTAAGTGTCAAAACTTTTTGGACGCAATAATATTTTAGTTACTCCGTTTTTGCATTATAAGACATATAACAATGAACAAAGAAAAAAATGTGATCCATACAAATAATGCATTTCGTTATACACTTTGCAAATATAAAAAATAAGAGTAATATAAATATTGAAAGAATAAACCCAATTCTGATACATAACATAGTTATTTGGTCAATCTCTGAAAATCGAAAAGTTAGATAGGGCATCCTGGTATGGTTTGATTGAATTTGCACATCGCCGCGCAAAAATCATCTTGCAAAAACTACCCAACACATAAACCAATTTACCGACTTTAAATTGAACTAGAAAAAGTCGACGTTATCGCAATATTACGCTGGGAAGTTTAACGATAACAGAACATTACTGTTGATGATTACTAAATGTTAGATCACGTTGTGTGTTGAAACGGACACGCTCTAACGACTTTACTCGTGTCAGGTCGAACATTCGAACAACTAACAAAAGATACGAGGTCAATTTTCTAGAGAAATTGTGTAAGCATTATAGTAAAACTTATATAAAATCAATTATGTAGGTAAACGTCAAGAAATGTATTATAGTTTCTAATTTTATAATTGCTACGTGACAATCAAATACCTTTACTATGATATTAAAATAAAAATGGCTTTAATGACGTTTTAGAATACAACATTTGTCACGTCTTAATGCAATCACGTTACATGTTTATAACACTTTACAACAAAACAACAATGGTGTGAACTAGGTACTACTATGTAGTTAGGGATAATAGGTATCTAAGTAGGTGATGGTTTGTAATATGAATATCCTGAGTATGAACTAAAAAAGTAGCTTTTGAATAAATAAAAAAATATCTACCCTAAACAAAAACAATCAATTCTTATTAGGATTATAAATTGGGTTTAAAAGTTTTTTTTTTTTCATATAAATTATTTTACGGAAATGTAACGGGTGTTCAATGGAACTAGTTGTATAAGCAGCTATAATGTTTAGCGGATGCAAAGTTGCAGTGGTGCCCGATGCAGCTGGAGGTGACAGTTACAGTAATTACATCTTATTAGCTTTACAAGTGCTGTGTAGACAAGCGCTTGCGTGGCGGTTTCCGTGCGACGCGTTACGCTAGAATGAACATTATAATTTTGCCAGATTAGCACCTTTCTTTGACTGCATTCGAAAATTCTTCGGCTATGATTAGCCGTTCACTATGATATCCGATTGCTGATTCGTTTAACCTTTAAATTCTGTTTTACATAGAATTATTATTCTAAATTTAGTTTGTAAAAAAAATAGTTAAAATTTGTTTTTAATTCTAATTGGATAGTAACAAACTTAATGCCACAATAAAATGGTTTCTCGTTTTTTGAGTACTCTCTAAAATTTAAACCATAAATACACAATAATCCGACTGATTTTTTTCGATTTTTAGTATATGGATGCAAAGTTCCTCGACTGTAGGCGCTTTAAATAAAATGTATTAAAGTGAATGTTATTAAATAGTTTTCTCTTATATTTAGGCCACAGGTACTTAATACTTGGTAAAACTACTTTCTGAAGAAGATGCTTCGTGCATTTCACGTTGGTTCCGGTAACACATTCAATTCTTATCCTCTCTACGTAATCAACACGAATGTATGATATAAATAATACTTATAATACCAATATGTTATGAGTAGGTTCATAACGATGATTATGGTTATGTAAAAGCGAAGAACTTGAAACTAAAATAATTTTGCTTGTGAAATTTGTAATTTTGACCGAGATACGTACTTATATATTAATAAAGAACAATAAAAAAAAATGTAAAGACATATCAAGGTTAAATTTTTTAAACAGGAAAGTAATGCATTTAATTGCATCGAAGGCCAAGTTCAAAAGTAATAAGGTCAATGCCGACGTCTTTGTCGTGGAGACACCAGTCGAAAAAAGCATATTATCTGTGTGTAAAAAATGTTCGTATACTACACAAAACTCCATTGTAGTTTCTTTGATTGATAAACTGTTTTCTTTGAACATTCTATAGCTTTTATTACCGCAACAGATTTGAATGATAAATATGTTTAGCAGTTATATTACACTTGTATTTATACCAGTTATTGAATCCGCAAAATAAGGTAAGCGTATTTTGTTAGATATGAAGTAGCAGACTAAATACAAGGATAATTGCGTAACAGACTGGTATAGGTCGGAAAATTGTTTAACAAAATACGCCCCATTTGGTTATAGTATGGTTTGTAGTTTGTATTTGTAGTTTTTAAATAAATCTATTGCAAACGAACATATTTGCAGATGGAGAATTTAATGCGATGCTATGAAAAATAATAAAAATAAGTACAAAATAAATATAATCAAACTACAAAGTGATTCGAGAATAATATGCATTATAAACTAATGTTTTTAATTTTATTTTTTTGCATTTACAAAGTCATATTTCTACAGCGTCTCGGTAGCTTAGCGGTTAGAGCACTCGCCCGGATAATAAATCGACCGACGACAATTTTTCATGAAAAAATGTTTTTTGTTATCCTCAAAAATATTTAAATACTCTCACATACATCGAAAATAAATACAAATAAACACCATTAAAAACCAAACTACTTTATTTCATGATAATCATATTAAATGATGGACTTTCTGGCAAACAATAAATGGCTAGAAAATATTTATATCCTTTAAAGCTTTAAAACAAGTAGGTAAGTCGTAAGTCACGTAATGTTATGCGATAAGTATACTTAAGCGTAAAAGATAACGTACAGTTAGTTACATATTGACTACTTCTTTATGATCAGGTCTATTAGCAGCATTTGCTATATTTAGTTACTTTGAAAATAGGTAAACATAATGTGGTTGAAGGAAAGGAAAATAATAGTTGCGAAAAGTGAACGAATATTTAATGATAGCTGTGAATAATCACCTTAGGTAACAGCTGTTATAAAACATCACATTTATATAATATTGTTGCTATTTTAAGTCTGAATTGATTAACAACATTCTTGATTGATATTATATTATTGGTGTTGCTACATAACTTATTTTTTTTTATCGATCGAAAAACACGGAATTTTATTTATTGGTAATCTAGTTATCCGTCAGTTAGCTGTCGAGTTGAATTCCTGATCGGGTATGCATAGGATTTTTGTGAAAAAATGTACTTTTGCTCAGTATTTGAGAATTCCTAAACTATGGTCTAACTTCCATATATTTTTTGTTATAAAATGAAGTTTTTTTTGTTATCCTTGTTTTAGAACACTTACTTATCTGTATCTGTCAGCACCTCATCATGCAAGTTGCAGTCTATTCCTAGTTCAGTCATAGGTTTCTGACTGTGTTAAATTCTTTATCCCTTTCAATTTAAAAACGAATTTATTGATTTATAATTACAACAATTGGCAGTAATAAAGAATCGTTTTATTTAATGATAGTATACCAATTAATACGCCTATATCATGAAGATTATTCTTCTTCAAAATGCGTTTAATAAAAAAGGAAAACACACTTTTAAAGTAAATTCTAATATATTTCTATAACGGTTATGATGTCTCTATGGGAACTGAACTATACTGATGTTTCGAAGGACTTGCTCTCTAAAAGCAAAAGTTATAAGTATAAAATAAGCATAAAAGCTTTTTTTCAAGTAGTTAATATTTATCATGTTTATCATGTCAAAAACTTTTTGTTGAAATGACATATAAACTTTCCTCCACCGGTGTCGTCTCCGGGACTTCCCCTTACAACTCTCCGACCGAACCGAGTCGGTAAAATGAGTAATGCCTGCATACAAACAGAGAATCAACTCGAAAACAAAACCGTGCAATGCGGGTCAATGCCCTGTTATGGGAAGCGAGTTGCCCAGGCAGCATTATGTCCACATATTATAGGCGAGCCTTTCGAAACAGATTATTTTCACTACAAGGTCTATATCTAAGTAATCCTACATGTTTGCGGTGGGAAGTGACACTTTAAAATATCATGCCGTGACTTTGCTGTTACATATTTTAGTTAGATACAAAGTTCATAATACTTATATGTCACGCTCATAATACACCGAACGCACAGCTGAATGTAATTAGGTATGTAATCATTAATTTTGTCATATCACGCATTCATTTGCATGTGTCTGCATTTTAGACATGCCACAGACTAGTGAACTGAGACTTTCTTCATCCATGCCGCCAGCCGCCATTGCTAAGGATGGTGACCTGAAGATTTGCAGTTCCCCTGGCTGCGTCCACACGGGTAAGTGTGCGAAAAGAATGTAAATTTTGATACGTTATTAAAATTATAGCATGTTACTTGAAAAGCATGCAATAACGTAATGACGAAATATTTTAACACTTGTTTAGCAAAAAAATGAGTTGAATGCGACAACTTGCTAAATATAACTCTCATTATCGACATGAAAATAAATCAAATCACATTATGTGTTGGAATGAAGGTGAAAATCGGATGGAGGAATTTCCTACTTTTATAAGTTTGTGTGCAGTTAATTGTACAATAAAAAAACAACATCAATAAATAGATATAATCAGGAGTAAATAATAAGGAAAAAACTACAAAATAGCAAACTTATATCGGGCGTATTTAAAAATATGGTATAAAATATGACAGTTAATATAATATATTGTGAATAATATCCTCATAAATACTGAAAATATCATAAATTTCTAATGGATTATAATTTTTGATTATTTTGCAATATTCACATGAAGAAAAAGAGGTTTGTTTATATGCGGAGGGTGATGTCCAGAACCATTGAATTTATTAAACACTTCTTTCACCATTTGGAAAGTATAACAGCAACTATATACTTTATAGTACTTGCTTAAAAATAACTGGATCCTTATCATTAAGGGCTCAATATAACTGTAGAAAAATATGAACGATTGGTCAGATGTCATAATTATTTATTTACTAGTCGTCACCCGCCCATTTCGATAGGATAATAATAATTTTTTTTTATTGGTATATATTTTGTTGAATACTTGATTTGGTTGTTATTTATCAACCTATTTTTTCAGAAATTTTGTTGACAGCTAGTCAGCATATAAACAAAGTTCCTACACTTAATTGTTGGATTGGCATCTTCAGTTTTCTTATTTTACTTTTCACTTTCTTATTTTGACGTCAAAGAATCAATTATTTAGGTTAAATACAAAAAAATAATGTTTTAAAAACCGTTACCATAGCAATCCACCAAATAAAATAAATTCGGGAAAACGATTATAAAAGTAAATCGAAAAAAGGCAATTGAATCTAAAAAATAAGTAAAAAGCCATTTACAGATTTTCCCGCGTTGATTAGTCATAGTCCCATACCGATAGGTTCAGTAGTTTTGACGTGATTACGTGACAAAGAAAAGCATTTTCCTTATATAATAGCTTGGGGAAAAAGTTTCTTCGCATTTTATATGAAAATTCAAGACATTTTTTTGTCAAAGTTAATTTACATCAATTACAGTATATATGTGCCATTTTGTTCGTAGATTTACTGCCATCTTGTAGGTAGAGACATGATCCCGTTGCTGAAGAAATTTTGTGACTTCTGATAAAAAAAAAACGGAACAAGTGGTTTTAGCAGTCTTCTCTTGATGTTAACTTGACACTGCCTAAATAATTCTGATGAGACCGAAACAGGTGGAAATATGAAGGTCAGGGCTATATGGCGGATACATTAACACCTCCCAGCCAAACTCTTTTAATTTTTGCTGAATAGCTAAAGATGTATGTGGTCTAGCATTATCGTGATGAAAAATTTCTATTAATCAATTCCGGCCGTTTTCTCTCAACTTCTTGCTTTAATCTCATCAGTTGTTGGCAGTAGAGATCTGAATCGATGGTTCTGCCCGTCGGTAAAAGCTCATAATGAACAATGCTCTTCTAATCCCACCATAAATACAGCATCACCCTATTGCGAGTTACCCAGATTTTGCCACAGTCTGTGAAGCCTGACCGACCTTTGACCACGACCTTTTTCGAATTTTCTTGTGATCCACTTTTCATCGCCAGTTATCAATATCTTCAAAAACGGTACGGTTACATTACGTCTCAATGAAGAATCGCAAATGAGTACACGGTTCAATAGGTTTCTTTCAGTGAGCTCGTGTGGCACTCAAATATCGAGCTTTTTTGTGTACCCAGCTTTTTCAAATGGGTCAAAACTGTTTTGTGGTCAATTTCCAGTTCTTCAGCTATGTCGTAACTGTTGATATGCCGATCTTGCTCAAAAATCCACTTTAACAGGGCGACCAGAGCGAGGTGCATCTTGGACATCGAAATTTCCGGATTGTAAACGCTACAACCAACTTTGTTCTACTCTTACGGACACTGCATTAGGTCCATAAGCGTCACAAATTTTATTCGCGGCTTGCGTTGCATTTTTTCCTTTTTTGTAATAAAATTTTAAAATGTGTCTAATTTCGTCATTCAATTCTTTTATTTGGACAGAAAGAAAAACAAATGAAAAATAGTGGGAAACAAAATTTTCCTAGTTTGATTCTTTTTTCGAAATGTCACCTTTTTAATGTCATGAAAACCAGCCAGATACAAATAGTCCAGCTAAAGATTTTATAGAAGTTAAGTAAAGAGTTATTACAAATTTATACATACTATATGACTTTTCCCCCGACCTATTACATATATAGGTAGATTCCATAATATAAACGGACGCTTATTGAATTTAAATACTATAAGCTTCACTTGTGGCTTCGGTTACTAGAAGTTTTTACAATATTAACTTAAACGCCGTTGTATTGTCACTGATAACTTCTTTCTCTATGTGATCACAGCTTCCAAACTCCTGATGAACATGGACGAGAAAGTGGATCCTTGCGACGACTTCTACGATTTCGCGTGTGGTTCCTTCGTGAAGAACACTCGAATCCCTGACGACAAGACCTCAGTGAACACCTTCTCCATCATCACAGACCAGTTGCAAGAGCAGATAAGAGCCCTCTTGGATGAACCAGTGACGCCAAATGAACCTAGACCATTTGTTCTTGCCAAGACATTGTACCAGGCATGCATGAATAAAAGTAAGTAAAAATCGATTCGTTTGGATATAACACGAAATATATTTATTTTATTACATCATAAAATATTAAAGTGAGAATATCTTAAAATCACAAACGGATAAAACAAAATAATGGGTTCACTTATTGTCCGAGAAAGACGATTTTTTCAACTTCTCTTTTTCACTTAGCTGTATGTTGAAAAGCAATATTGTCGAAAATTGTGTAATACTTTTAGTAAAATTATATATTAATTTTAGTTATTATTTTCGATTTCATACTTACCTTTACAAATAGCTGAAATGTGGTTATCAAATTTTAACATTATAAATGGTACGGTATGAGCAAATATAAGACGTTTCACTTTTCAAGTACCACCTCACCTTAACAAGTCGCCTTATCATGACTTAAGATGACAAAACTTTAATATCACACTCCGCTCGGCTTGGTATTTAATTTGTATTGTTTATTGTGTGTCCTAGTACATTAGACCCTTTGATAGGTCTACTACTTTTTAAAATAAGCAAGTCCTTATTCCTAGCAGCGGGAATATTAAATACAGTAATAAAAAATATAACCTTATTTAAAAGTTACATATCATGCCTACCTTTTATGTATTTTTTTTTGTTTCGGCACTGAGCTACTTAGTCTATCTAAAGACTTATAAAATACAAAGCTTAAAACAGGCAGCAGTATCCAAATGTATACAATGTGTAAAATGTACCTATGAAGTGATTTCAAAGTGCATACTTTTATTTTTTAATCTAAAATTTAGAGATATAAATTTGGGATTTTTAAAAATTAATACAACTGTATATATTCAAGCAACAGTTGATTAACATTTAGTACAATTACATATTGACTAGATATCACAGAAATTTCACCATTATCACATAATTTAAGAGTGAATCAACAGACATGCCTTAAGTTTAAGCAAAGTAGAAAAATCGAGCTGTTCACAGTAAATTTTCTTAGGCTGTGGCATTTACCGCAAATTGCGATGGCTGAAAACGATCTATCAAATTTAGGGGTGGTTGGATTCTACCTCCTAGCAGTCCACCCCGGGCAACGATATCACGGACCAACTCAGCCCGTGGTGACAGCTGATGATCCCGGCGCGGTGGTAGGCTCCAAGGGGCCCCCTGGCTCGTGACCACCATCCTGCCGAAAACCGCCGCCAAGCAGCTTTGCTGCGTTCCGTCGGAGGGCGGGAGTACCAGTGCCAATGGGGGTTGGTAGTAAGTCAGTTGCGCAGCTTAGGACCGTTCTTGGTATCTTGGCTATGCTGTACCTGGTAACTCATTCTGGAGGGTAGCAGGATCCGAAGCACGGTTTTTGCCGCTGGCCGACCGCAGTTAGCAGGGGGCCCAACTAGCGCGCTAGCCACGCGTGAATGTCTGCCCCGCCAACTTACGAAAAATCCCGAAATGCTCCACCGTGATAGTTGGCAACTGGACGGGAGGACCCGGTGGCCATTTTAGGGGGGGTTCGGGCGTCCCCGCAGTCTCTTTCGCGCAGAAAACTTTCATGGCCGACGTAAGAACTAAAAATCCTACCCCCCAACATTCACCATTATGACGAGATGGAATAGCAAGAATTTAAATCAACGGCTGCACTTCCTCCCATTTAAAGTGCACCTTGCGAACATTAGAGGACTGCACTCAAAACTCCATCCGGTCCATCATTATCTGGAGACCGAAAAGCCGCACCAATTCTTCTTGACGGATACTCAGATAGCAACACCGTCGGAGACGTACCTCAACTACTCTGCTTACACACTTGAGCATAAGTTTAAAATGTGTGCAGGGGTCTGTGTGTTCGTCCACAATAACATATGATATAGGCGTCACCGATGCCATGAAAAATCCGGGTTTTCCGGTATCTGGCTCTGGTTCGGTGTGGCTTCTGGTGGACACAGGGGTAGAGACGATGCTCTACGTCTGTGTCTACCGATCGCACAGCGGTGACCGGGAGACGACTCGGCTCATAAATTATCTCACAGAGACGACAAACTAGGCAACTGAGCGCTATCCAGTGGCGGAGCTTGTTTTTCTGGGGGACTTCAACGCTCACCACAAAGAGTGGTTGTTCCCATACCAGAAAACTGACCATGCTGGGATTTACCCTAGCGCTAAATCTTACTCAGTTAGTGGATCAAGTGACGTGAATTCCAGATGTTACTGGCCACACACCCAATTGTCTTGACCAACTGCTGACAACTAATCCACACAAACATTTGGTATCGGTCTCAGCTCCACTGGGAACGTCCGACCACCGTGTGGTGAATTCCGTATCAATCTGCTCTCCTCCGGATGATAGCCCTAAGGGCATGAGGCGGATATGGCGTTACGAGTCAGCAGATTGGGACGTGATGCGTATTTCTTTGCTTCTTATATCCCTGGCGGCAAAATTGCTTCTCTTCGAGCGACCCTTCGTGCACCGCTGATGCGGTCGCCGATTTAATTTGGCAGGGAATGGAGTATTTTATTCCATTCTCCGACATCCCGTTCGGTTACAAGTTGCGACCTTGGTATAATGCGGCCTGAGCTCGTGCTGAGGCCCGAAAACAATCTGCTTACCAAGCCTGGGTGCAAATTCGAGATCGCAGGGTCCGTGTACGGAGAACCCGAGCGAAGAAGAGAGCCTATAATTCGGCCGCCAAGTCATGAAAAAGGGTCTTACGAAAGGCGAGATTCGACCACTTCAGCCGAACAGGGACGAAACTGTCTTCCTATCCGAATGGAAGTAAACAGTTCTGGTTCCTCTCGAAGTCAGTCGAAACGAATTTCTGCCATCCCATGCTACCGCCTTTGCTGAAATCTGACGGGTCTCTGGCCTATTCTGTAGCAGAGAAAGCAAGTTTATTTGCCTCTCTGTTTGCGAGCCATTCCCGTCTAGACACCGGCTCCCAACAACCACAAAACTTACCTCGCTGGATTCTTTGATGTCGGAGATCACAATTCACAATAAGCAGGTCCGTAGAGTCTTACTTGGTCTAGACGTGAATAAGGCCATTGGTCCTGATGGCATACCAGCAAGAGTACCGAGGTACTGTACTCCTGAGTTGTCTCCTGTGCTAACACGCTTGTATCGCCTCTCAAGACAAAAACTGACCCAAAATCCTGAAAGCTTGCCAATGTGCAACCAGTACCCAAAGGGGTAGTCGTGACGACCCATGCAATAACCGACCGATCGCCATCACTTCTATACTCTGTAAAGTTATGGAAAGAGTGCTGAACAACAAGTTGCTCTCATACCTAGAAGACAACGATCTCCTCAGTGACCGTCAATATGGCTTTCGACCAGGACGCTCAACTGGAGATCTTTTAGTTTATGTGACGCATTGCTGGGGCGAGGCCCTCGAGATGCAAGGCGAAGCACTTGCCGTGTCATTTGACATCTCGAAGGCTTTTGACAGGGTTTGGCACGCAAGTCTGCTGCGCAAGACTTTTGCAGTTGGATAGCCGATTTCCTAACTGAACGATCGATCAGAGTAGTTGTCGATGGCTGGTCCTCTGACTCAGCTATTGATGTCGGAGTTCCTCAGGGGTCTGTTCTTTCTGCGATGCTTTTCCTGCTGGACATCAATGACCTGTTAATACCAGGAATTGTTACGACGACAGTACTGTTGTAGAGAGATACCTATCTAGCGCAAAAACCAGCGGTGACGTCGTGATGTTGATGAGAGAGGCCACGTTTGTGCGAACGAACCAGAGGTTAAGCTACGCTTCCCTGTGGGGTGACAGTAATCTTGTTAATTTCAACGCCTCCAAAACACAAGCGTGTCTTTTCACGGCAAAAAGGAGTTCCTTTCACCTCACTTCTACATACCGAGGTATATCTGTACCTGTGACCGACAGCCTCGAGCTTCTTGGCATGGAGTTATCTTCAGACCTCAACTCCGGCACCAACATCGAACCAAGGCTCAAATTGCAGCTAAAAAGCTGGGCGTCCTAAATAAGGTCAAGCGATATTTCACGCCCGTACAGCTTTTGACTCTCTATAAAACTCAAGTCCGATCTTGCTTGGATTTTTTTTTTCTTTTACTGGAGGGAGACTCTGTACCAGGGTCGTCTGCTTAGGTACCTCCGTCTTACTTATTTCTGCCGCAAAGCAGCAGCGCTTGCATTGCTGTTTTCCGGTTTGAAAGGTAAGATATGGCAGTGAAATTACTAGGTACAGTGACTTTACATCTTGTGTCACAAGTTAGCAACGTACACTGTGGTTCTTGTGGGGGTTGCAGTTTTGCTGCGAATCTCACAAGAGCCACATGTATTATAGGTGACTGTTACCCCTAACCATCAGGTGGGCAGTTTGATTGTTTGCCAACTTTCAGCAATAAAAAAAAATAAAAAAAAAAGAATATTGCAGCCACCTTTGGGACGGCCCAGCAAAATACCAAATTGCTGCACTGGACCCGATTCAACGTAGACCTAAGAGGTTCATCGGTGTCAGCAAATTGGCGAAGAGCAAGCTTTATACATTAGCTCATCGCCGCAAAGTTGCCTGTCTGTCGGTCTTCTACAGACAGTACTTTAGAGAGTGTGCTCAAGAGCTGCATTTGCTCATACCGCCATCTCCTTTTTTCCATCAGACATCCAGACGCACTGCGGGCTACCACCCTTTCTTGGTTGCTATTCCTACTTGTCCAACCAAGCGCTTCTCAACATCTTTCATAATGCGCACAGCAAAGGAGTGGAACGGAGTCGCAGGGGGGAACCTGCGTCTGTATTTTCGAGAACTTATAACCCGTCCATTTTCAAAGCCAGGGTGAATGGCACCTTCAGGTTTAGCTCTTTCCGTCGTAGATTCTGTCTTGGCCCCCGGGCTTGATTGGGATCAAGAGCGAACCCATCCTACATAAAAAAGAAACAAAAAAAATCGAGCTTAGTATTTTTTTATCCTCGCCTCAACAAAAACTACATTTTACAAAACATTTATTTGTTGATGTAATTTTTTCTTATATAAGAAAGGAAGAATACAACTTTAAGACTAATTTTAAAAGTTAAAATCGTTTTGAATATGAAAGCTAGAAGTGAAAGAAACAATAAAAATTATAACAGGCATATTTTGTTTTTGCAGCAGAATATTGATAAAGTGAGGTGATTGGTAAAAAAAAATAGATTATCATACTTACTAACAAATAGCATTTCACAAGACTTAACATTTAAATCATGTTATCTACAAAATTATCTGAACAATTGATGAATTTTGAGTATCAATAGTTAAACTCTGATTTTGTTATGTATCGTGATTGCTTGTAAGCAAGCTTTATTAACAGTAGTGGCGAAGTAGGATTAATTGTGGGCAATACGACAGATATAATTTATCGACCTATATCGACATCCACTATTTCATAAACATCCAAGCACAGATTCGCATAATTAAACTCGTAGTCAACAAGTGGCTGCGCCCTAATGTGTGTGTCAAAAATAAAAGCTTGTGTGTGAATGATCTCACATACCCTTAACACTTGAGTTCTATTATCTTTTTGAGGTCTTCTTGCTAGTTTGATTAAGTATATACCATCTATAAAACTGTCTCCAATTCAAAGTTTTTCCGATATTTTTGATTATTTTTGTTCGAAAAACACTTTAACCTACTGTCTCACATAAACGGTAAATTTTCATAAATTTTTGTTGTACTGTACTTGTTGGATTTCAAACTGAAAATGAAATGCAAAAAAAAACTAGTTTTGTATAAATTGACGTATTGTTGACTAAACCTTGATAATGAGGATGTTTCTGTTTATTTAACGTTGACTGTACCGCTTTTAATGTTATTATATTTGATCAAGGCATGATATTATACAATCAGATTGATAATTTACTAGAAGAAAGAAATACACGTTTGTTCAGGTACCGAATATAACTATTGGTTTTATGATACGTCATTAATCATAGCCCAGTAACGGTGCAATATTTAAGGTTCTTGACGTTTAAAGGTTCATTAAGGTTTATATTTAAAGTTATCTAAGCATGCTGAAATTGGATAGCCTTTTTTGGGCAAGAGTAGACTTGCTTCGCGCATTGAAAAGCTAATAACCAAGTCCATAATATAGTCCCTAATTGAGGTTCGATTTACTCTAATTAAAAAAGTTTTTCAGTAATAAATGCCGGTATGCCTTTAGTGATCTGGCAAAAACTAGGGGGCCCGTATCAATCACGGGGCCCTTAGCATTTGCCCAGAGTGCCCAGTGGGAAAGAGGGGTCTGCCTCGAGGTAGTTAAAATTGTTGTTAAGGAAGCAATTATATACACTTACGCTCAGTGTTTTGTGAATGAAGTATTAATGAATATTCTAGACGACATAGAGCAGTCCAGTCTTTAAAATAGCTAAACAGCTATTTTGTGTTAATAATACTTACCTTAATTCTGCCTTAAAAATATTGAATTTTAGTGTCATTTGCATCGCTTCAGACACGTCGATTATGAAACGAAGTTCCTCCAAATCTGAATTGAGTTTTAAGAAGTATGGTTGCATCGCATTTTTTGCGGTTTTCGAAATATACATATAATATCTAAGATGCAACATGCATATATCATGGCCATTTGATCCTTGTCCTCTTCATCTTACGCTATTATTCTGTCCTGTCCTGTGACGAAAGGGACCTACTTATTGTCACTCATCATGTATTAAAAAAAATATCATCGATAACCTTATTTATTCCGGCATTAACTTATTGCAAATTTTGACACTCAAGATGATTGGAGTTGTCTTAGTAAATCAAGCTGGACTTTTTTCCTTATGAGACAGATTATGAGAACAATTCCTTAGTTAGTTTGTATTATTACAGAAAAGTTACCTAACCCAACTTAGTTTACTTCAGAAAATACCTTTTCGGTAAATGTGTTCATCCACAATTCGAACAGTACATGAAGTGCAACGCTCTAGGTTTCTGTTGCAATGTGTGATGTTTACAACTTAGGTTATTCCTTTTTATAAAAGTATATGTCTAATGATTTAAATATCCTAGTATCACTGAGAGAAATTTACCATCGACTTCTTGAAAGGCAAACAATTATATAGATATTTCTTTACCCCTACGAAGTTTACTTCCAACACATTTGTGATTTCAGCTAGAGAGCTGAATGATCGAGTTTGAATTTACGATAAGAACACTGTGGCAGTGAATGGACAAAACAATTCATTAGAAATCATCTCGTTAAATTCTATATGGTTTCAGCGTGAAATGCTCGGAGGAAATGTATCAGTCATACATTGTCTAAGCTTATAATTTTTTATGTTTACTAAAAGACTTTCTTGTGGAAGTATGGTTGTTTCATCTGACATAATCAGCTAAGATACGCAGCAAGCTAAAATAAGCAGGAAACATTACAAACCTACCAATATATCCTTACATATTGCGTAAACTTCTACGAACTAAATACTTTTCACGTCAATACGAATGAACATTAATATGTGACTATATTATATATTTCTATATCTTAAATGTGCAAACATAAAATTTTAATATTTGCACATTTAAAAAATAGTTGCAACAACTCACATAATCAGATGGCATTGTTTAAAAAACACGTAATGACAGTTGTTATATGTTATCTAACATAAAATAACTGTTGCTGTTGCTACTAAACTACTTCACTAGCAACTGTTAACTAAATTCCTATAGAAAGGAATGCGAAACGGCTACCTATTTACCGTCATATTACTTTCTATTGCCTCACTCCTGTTATAATTATCACAATAATTTTTTAACTGCTATTATTTAAATCAGTTACACTCATAATAGTAGTGAAAGTTAAACAAGACTTAACTGGCGTTTCTTCCGCGATTTACACAATAATCACGTAATTGACAGCTATACAGATGAACGGACATTGAGTAGATAAGTACACCTAATTAGGTACAGATAGACAGTTAAACTATTTTTAAAGATGCAAGGATTATTTAGTTATGTATTTTTATCTTTTACATTCTATAATTTTGTTCTTTCAATAAATATTTAACGAGTTTTGATCGCGTTCACGTGTTCAAAGCCCCAGAACTCATATAAGTATTTAATTAAAAAACATTGTTTTTTTTATTTTCTCCAATTGGCTACACTTGTTTTTAAGACACCAACTAATTACAGATAGTCTCATACATAGCTTGGAGAAAAATAAGATATTTTTTAATAATGAAAATTTAAGGTAGTGCCTAAAGACAATTATCAAAATAAATAGTACTTACCTTAAATACGCAAATAGCCTGTCTACTTTATTAATATTGTCTACTATTATAATAAGTCTCTATAGTAAAATTAAGAAGTATTTAAAACACTTTTATATTCTAATCTGCGTTCTTCACGACAGTTGAGTTTCAATAAAGAGTGCACACCTACTTTATTTTTAAAATTATCGATGAAAAACTACCACGTTTTTTCTCAAACTAGTATAGGAAAAGTCGTCTTCCTTTCTAAAAATGTCCTACAATAAATCATTGGTATTTTTTATTAACAAATCGCTAAAACAAGTGGTAACAATAATTGCATTGTCCTCAGGTTTAAGAATTTATTCTACATAAATACTCAAATATTTAATTTGCAGATAAATAATAAAATATTAAATTATTATATATATTTGTAATTGTATGGATATAGTAAGTTTATTTTTTTATTTTCAGCTGCAATAGAATCTCGAGGTGTGCAGCCTTTACTAGACATGATGCGGCGATTGGGCGGCTGGCCAGTCTTAGATGGCAAGTCATGGAACGAGGCCGCCTTCTCCTGGGAACAATCCGTATACAAATTTCGTAAAGCTGGCTACTCCGTCGACTACTTCCTGGACTTTTCCATCAGTGTTGACGTTAAGAACTCCACCAAACGGATCATTGATGTAAGAACCTTGACACCACTAACGGTCGGCCGACTCATCATCCTTTCATGTATCTCTTACTGTATCACTGTTAACTATTTAAATACTCTATGTTTTCTTCTGTTGATCAGATTCTTCTTAAATCTTAAAAATCATATGTTTTATACTAAATTGATCAAAATCAACTAATGAAATGCTAAAGGCGATTTCTAATTTGCGATGCGAACTTTATTATCGAGCGATTGCGATATGAATATGTTGACTTTATGTTTTAAAAATGTATCCATTCCTAACTTTTCCTACAGCTCGATCAAGCTTCGCTTGGACTCAGTCGAGAGTACCTGAATCGTGGCTTCAGCGACAAATTGGTCCAGGCCTACTATGATTACATGGTTGACATCGCTACTCTTCTAGGAGCCGATAGGGCCCGCGCCGAAGTTGAACTTAAAGATTCTTTGCAGTTTGAAATTAAGCTTGCCAACGTAAGTACTGCTTATTTAACCTATGAATTGTAGCGCAAGAAGTTCATCGTAAGAGTATTCAAGTTGCTTTTCAATATTTATCAAATGTTGACACTTTTATTTGGTATTTCTAACAGTGATTTTTTGGGCACAGTTCGGACCAATAAAATTGTAAAACCATGTTATATTGAATTTAGCAAAGAAACATAGCGGTATGAAAGTAATTAAATGGCTTAATGTGACATAGATACAGTTTAATGCCAAGAACATAGTGATGTAGGTTTACGTAGATGTAAATGTATGCGAGTAAATAGATAATGACGTCAATTATTTTTTAGACAAATATCACCTACACTACCTACAGACAGATATCCTCTTTATTGATACCTACACGTTAAATATAACATACTCATTTTTAAAAATGTGTGAATTAATTAATCGCACATTTTGTAAGTCACCTAACCAGGCCTCACGTAAACAATCACAGCTTAATGGGGCCACAAAGAAGTGAATTTTACGAGTCTTGTTGACTTTTATGTAAAATGAATCACTATGAGGGCTATTAATTCACGGTTTTATTGTAAGTTGTGCGTTGTTTTAAAGATTTGGTCAAGGTTCGTTGTGTTCCTCTTCAATGTCCTGATTTTGTGGGTCATCACCTTAAGACCAATCAAATGGCATTTCGAGTGGCGATCAATTTGCAATCAATCAGTATTTGCGGACCCATAATAAATGACCAGCGAGACGTAATAACACTGACAGACAGCGGAAGTTCTATTACGTAGCTGTCCAGCCACGTCGAATGTTACGAAATGCCTTTTAGTATCAAATTGAAATATGGAATAGGCATGTGTTTATTTCTAATAGACATCAATTCTTACAATCGATAGACACATATATTAAACAATACAGAGCGAACTCTGATATTGTTTTTTTTTTCAGGAAAAGCTATTTGTTATTTCGCTACATCAACATAAAATCAAAAGAGCTTAATGTGAATAAAGCAAAGTTTTATATTTATAAATTTTATTTAATCAAAAACGCGAGTAAATAATAGTTTCCAACAAAATATGATAGTCACGTCAAATTATCATTGAAAAGTCGTTGCTCGACCACGAGAATTAATTCCGGCAAAAAAATATCAAATTTGTATAATGAATTAATATGTGGATTTTTACATTTTTTTTAACATCAACAATTGTGTTTTTCTTACTGGAACTCTAAAGTTAGGTTTATTGCAAGAAGGTACAGGCGGTCCTCGACTTACGTCGTTTCAAGTTACGTCGAACAATGTTTTGACACTATTTCTCAAGCATACGTCAATTGTTTCGATTTCCGGCATAGGAGAATTCACTTGTCGCGAGGTCAATTTCCGTGGGGCCGGCGGGGCGCGGTGCCGGCGAGCGGGGATTACCCTGCACATGCTGCTGATTGTCAGTTTATAGACAACGGACAATCAAGACGTAATATGTATTAAAATTAGTAACACACAAATACCGAAAATAACTAGAAATTTCATAAGTAGGTAATCTAATTATTTTAAGAACTTACTTTTGATAATAAAGTGTGTATATCCTTTGTTATAAATGCATTTTTTTTAATTTTGAGACTGTGTGTATCCTTACCCTTGAATTTTACATGTAAACATATGAAAAAATATGTCTCATCTTACGTCGTTTCGACTTACGTCGCTTATTTCGAGAACCTAACGTGCCGTAAGTACGAGGACTGCCTGTACTTAAAAAAAAATAATGATTTTTTTATGTTCCTATAATAATTACGACGTCTACTATTAGAAACAATTTGTCACACGTTAAATAATAACAAGTTCCGTGGTTTAAAACACCAATTTGTTAAAAGATATGATAAGAGATATTAACTTAATAATAATACTTTTTATAGATATCTTTACCATTGGAAAAACGTCGGAATGCTACAAGCTTATACAACCCTATGACGATTGCGGAGCTACAGCAGAAATTCCCAAAGTAAGTTCTTCAAATGTACATCCTGGTTCAAAACAATAAAAACCAAAGTGCCTACCCGTTTATGGAAAAGTATATACAAATTCCAAAATATAATAATAGATACAATAAAGGATACTAGAATAACGGATGGACATAGTTAGGTACATACCATGATAAAAAGATAATGTAATATTCATATATATACACCTCTGACTTAAATATATGTACTACATCTGTCCTTTCCGGTACTCGAATCGTACAGGACCGTCGCTGGGAAAGGCAGCATCGCTACCGTTACACCAAAAGGACGTCTTAGATTGACACTACTTAATGAATGTGAATATGTGTTTAATGTGTGATACTATATTATTTTTACTCAAAAACAGCAACTTAATACCAGTTTAAACAGAAACTTTAATTTCTCTGACGATAAAAAAAATATTTTACTGAAATAAAATTACTTTCCAATGACTCACAATTGATCACAGAGGCTAAATTAAACTTCAATCAAAGACGTCATAAATCTTCCGTGGTCCAATCGACTGTATAATGATTTTTTTCCGAAGTCCGGTCAACCGGATAATTGAACCATACCACGTGTAAAGAATGTTAAAACTTAACAATTAATTATCTATTGTAATTTACTTCTTCAAATTAGTTCCTTATGCTATTGTATAGTAGTGATTTTTCCTCTTTAAATATTTATATATAAATGTTTATTTTTTTCTATGAGATGTCTTTAATAAATTCTTCTTTACAGGGTCCCTTGGTTGGAATATATCAACAACCTCTTAGCTCCACACGTGAGAGTAGGCCTGGACGAGGTCACTATAGTAAGCGTGCCGAAGTACATCAGCGACCTTGTGGTAAAGAATAGAATAGTTTTTATTATAATATATACCTAATTTATATGTACAAATATTTAAATATTTATTTAAAATCTATTATGTTAGATATATCGGATATCTAGTTGAAAATTTCTTTGCAGAAAAGCCTAAGGTAGTAAGGTTTATATCACCATGCCAAACATCGTTTGCGTAATTTAGCTGAGTGTGTCATTCATTACATACGTGATAAAGTAACTGATGACATGCCTAACGTCAACAGTCAGATCTGCACCATCTATAATTTCGAGTTAGAGGCATAATGGGCAATATCTTGCGATAGTGGAGGCGACAATTGTCGGTGTGCAATTCTTGTAATTTAAATGGTGTAGCGACTAGTCCAAACCAGTGGAGTAATCAGTAACGTCTGTGCTTCTTGACGGGTCTACCCACTAAAAGTTGTGCCCTCTCGGTGCCGGTTGACTGTGTGGAACTCTTGTTGTAATGACAGATACAGATATATAGTATGTGAATGTTGCTACAAAAAATTAATAAGCTTTTATAATAAAAAAAAATTAAGAATGCATCAGAATTTCCTTTGGAAAGCATGATAATTTTCTTGTTCACTTTACAACATTAAATGTTCACTATTTAAAAAAAAAAATTCAGTTCTTTTATAAATATTTTTATACAGATTCTACTGGAAAACACACCGAGACGGGTTCAAGCTAACTATGTTATGTGGCGCGTCGCTGGAGCGTCGGTTTCGTACCTCACTGACGAATTGCGACGGAGGCAACTCGCCTACGTCACTGCACTTTCTGGGAA
Organism: Calamotropha paludella; assembly: GCA_927399485.1. Lineage (NCBI taxonomy): Eukaryota > Metazoa > Arthropoda > Insecta > Lepidoptera > Crambidae > Calamotropha > Calamotropha paludella. The sequence goes on from OV656803.1 coordinate 31,219,791, forward strand.
GACCGAGCGAGAAAGCCGGTGGAAGGAGTGCGCTGATACTACAAGCGTGAGGTGAGTGTTAAGTCGACCACGTGAGTTAGTTCATTATTTCGATGTTCTATTGCTCGTCATCGCTAACGTAGAGAAGGATTACTAGAAGGAAATCTTATTTGAAAATGGGGACGCAATACCAGGATCATCATTTTTTACTCTTGCATATAAATATTATAAACAGTCACTGCTTAGGTAACTATAAAAGAATGTTTTATCAGCATTTCTGGATTTTTGAACAAATGTGCCAGCACATGTGTATAAAAGCAGCATAAAATTGCAATAACCATAAGTATTTTAATCGATACGAAAGGGCAAGAACCTATGCAAAGGGTGTGATCAAAGGAAAGCTTTTTTAAAGATCACGCTTGTCTTATAGGTATTACATACCTATACGTTACCGCTGGTTACGGCAACTTACTTTATGATAATCTCTAAATAATGAAACTTGCATCAAAATTACTAAGTAAATTATTACATTCAATTCATCCATCAATGTCGACTTTCAACCTTTTTGTGTATCGTAGACCCTCTGTATTTTTTTCTATGTGGGATAAAATTATCTCCTGCTTTTTTATTTTCGCAAATTCGTCAAATCAAAACTTGCTTAAATGAATATCAAGTATCTCTAAGACATTAAAAAGAAAAGAAGGATTTACTGTACACCTTCTAGAATCGACATGGATTATTCTTGCTCTTTTCACCAGCTACATTTAGTCATAATAGTAGTATGTAAGTTAACTTGACTAATTATCTAATATGAATATCTTAGTCCTTATGGTACCTTTTCAAAAACGAAATGTTGTTTCAGCATGTCCATTGCTGTGGGAGCACTTTACATCAGGAAATATTTCAATGAAAACTCTAAGGCTAACGCCTTGGAGATGGTCAACGACATAAGGTATGATAATTATTTATAACGACGAATAAGGATTCAGCAGATCTAAACTATGAGTGTTAATGTATTAAGTTTACTATTGCGTTTGAGACAATATTTGTATAATAGACTTTAATACTACGAAAATAAGTTCGCAATTTAAAATATCAACGAAAACGCGATGCTGACCTTTGCATATTTGATAACTTACTTATGCCTAAAGTCCTCAAAGTATCTTATGACTTACTAATATCACTCAACTAATGGGTTATAGACTGACCTTTTACACATTGAGTGTAGTATAGCGTCATGTGAGACTTAAATAAATCGTTTAATGTTTTATAAAAATAAATCACCCCGTTTGCACTTTAACCACCCTGCTCCAGTCATAAGCCTTCATCAGAAATAGCACTTAGAATTTCATGGCACAATTATGATGTTTTATGAACCTCAATAGGCAACAATTCCGTAAGACTTTGACTGAAGTGGATTGGATGGATGAGAAGACCCGAAAAGCTGCTTTGGAAAAGGCAGATGCTATGGCGTCGCACATCGCATACCCCAGCGAGATGTTAGACAACAATAAGCTCACCGAGTTTTACACGGGGGTAAGCATGAGTAAAGAAACCGTTTGGGTAAAACTTTTCAAAGGCAATTATTGAGCTATACTTTAAATGCCTCTAATGGTATTTGACCGATCTTTTCCGTAGAGTTAGCGACGGATCATACAGTTGCGAAACTACATAGATTCACTGGGTAATAGTTAATCTACTTAGTATTATTTACCCTGTGGAATATTTTTTAAAGGCCAACAAATATGTAGTGTCAAAAGCACATCAATCTCTAAAAAATTGACAAATATTTCATTCCATTTTCAAATTTTAAATTAAAAAATTGACAAATATTTCAGATTGAGATTTTTTTATACTTTTATGCTTATACTTTAACGAATTATGAAAATAGGTGACAACAACTAGGATATATCTGGGGGCACGGCAGTGCCCCCGCCAAGTCGAGTAAAAAAGCGGCACGGACGTACCATCCTTTTCTCGAAGCAATTCAGGCCATTTTCGACCCCCTGTAACTTCGTAGTGGATAAAACTAGAAGACTGAATTTTCAGTAACCATGCAGGCATTGTAAAGACACGGTATATTTCAAATTTCATTCAATTTGAACTAGTAGTTTAAGAATTATAACGGGTCAAATTTCTTAATTTTGTCACTCACTGACTCACCGATCATCAAAATTCTAAGACACTTCTAGCAGACCTAGAAGCTTCAAATTTGGAATATAAATAGTGTTTGGTGTATGAATCAAAGAAAAACTAAAAAAAATACAAAAAGCAATGAGATCCCATCAAAAACAATACTTGTCAAAAAAACCAAGTCTCGCAACTCAGTTGTTCTACGGTAAAAAGTTGTGAGATCCATGTAATACCAAGTCGGTTATTAATTTATTCAGTCCCTACTTAAGCGAATTTCTGTCTTAATACGTCCACTACACTATACCGTCCGTCCCTAAGACCACTGGACAGACTGGACGTATTAAGACAGAAATTCGCTTAAGTAGGGACTGAATAAATTAATAACCGACTTGGTATTACATGGATCTCACAACTTTTTACCGTAGAACATCTGAGTTGCGAGACTTGGTTTTTTTGACAAGTATTGTTTTTGATGGGATAGGATAGTCTTGCCTTAGGATTGAAAACTCGGTCAATTAATCCGCTATAACCCACAATACGGAGTTCGTGCGGATTAGTTGGTGCTGACGACTGCTCATGCAACCGGGATTAGCGACTTAACGTACTCTCCGAAATACGTAGGGGCATGAGATAATGATTTCGGTTACCTATGCAATGCTTAAGTACTTGAGGTATGTTAATATATGAAATACTGTGTTATGAATAAAATCAACATCTTTTTGTATTTACGCAATGGCTTGCTATGTCAAATTATCGACATTTAATAACATTTTAATATCTTTCTATTTAAAGTTTGTTTTTTGAAGTAAGAAGTTAGATTAGAAAATTAGAAGTCGCTTTTGTAGACAGATGTATTTCAATGAATCTTTTCATTGCACAGTTGGAGATGTCGTCTGACAAGCTGATGGAATCTGTTCTAAATCTTACTTTGTTTGGCACGGAGTACCTATTTGGCAAGCTTCGAGAACCTGTGAACAAAACCGACTGGGTGACCCACGGCCGGCCCGCTATCGTTAATGCTTTCTATTCATCAATCGAGAACAGCATTCGTAAGTACTTACGGCGATAACATATTTAAAGTTGACAACAATCTTTTTGATCTGCGACTCAATCGTCAAGTATACTGGTTTATACAATTTTACTGAAATATCGGGGCTTTTGTACAGGTAATCGTTAAACATTTATAACGCATAACACTTTGTTATATCTATATTTAGTGTTTTAGTTGGTCTTCCTACTTAGATAGGCAAAGGTCTTTTTTATGAAAATTTTTCTTTTGATATAATCTAACCTTCAATAGTCCTAAAACCTTCTAACCTAAATATAGTATTATCTATAGTACTATTACTTCAAATATCATCACGCACACAGCTAGGTAAATACCATTTAAGCAACTTTTTCTTGGAAATGGACTTTTCATGTTCACATTGCCAAATGCCTGATGCCACGTAAAGATACAGTTGTAAGTATTTTAGTTTCAACTCAGTAGCTTTATCAGTCCGTGATTAAAACTCGTTTTCACGAATACCCGTCTCATGCTTAAATTGAGATGCATACTTAACTTTTGTTATTTTGAAAATTCAATCGATTTCTTCCAGAATTCCCTGCCGGTATTCTACAAGGCGCCTTCTTCTCTGCTAAGCGCCCTGCGTATATGAACTACGGCGCGATAGGTTTTGTTATTGGACATGAAATTACACACGGTTTCGACGACCAGGTTAGAATAGTAGTTTACTTCGATATTTATATAGATTTTATTTTTAATGAAATTATTGTTGTGATTGCTAAATTACTATGATTTCAAAGGATTTGTAAGTAGTTGATATTCTATTTATAGTATCTATAATTGATTATGATGACATATTATACTTTCCGCTACAGGGTCGGCAATTTGACAAAAATGGCAATCTGGTTGATTGGTGGCAAGAGATGACCAAACAGAAATATTTGGAGAAGGCGAAGTGTATTATTGACCAATACTCTAACTACACGGTGAAGGAAGTTGGGATGAAGGTAACTTACAACAATTACAATACTTCAATAAGTACCTAAGTAATTTGTATTCTATTGGTACTTACCTACATAGAATTGGCCTATTGTAAAGCTAACACAAACCGTATTTTTAGCTAAATGGCGTGAATACCCAAGGCGAAAATATTGCGGACAACGGTGGCATCAAGGAAGCTTACTACGCATATCAGGCATGGACGCAACGCCATGGAGAAGAGACTCGACTACCAGGGCTAGAGAAATATACACCCAAACAGGTATGTTCTGAAAGCTATTTCTCGATCTAAAGAACAAATATGTGCTTACGATATACCTGCCAAAACTCACATAAACAGTTGAATATAGTTACATAACCAAAGCTTATATTATATAAAACATTTAAAGTACCTAACTGAAATTGTCATTTCTGCTTTCAATAAATATTCCTTCTTTACAGTTGTTCTGGTTAAGCGCTGCGAACACCTGGTGTGCTGTATACCGAAACGAAGCGATCAAGCTGCGTATTACAACTGGATTCCATGCACCTGGTCGCTTCCGTGTCGTTGGGCCCATGTCTAACATGGAAGAGTTCGCGTCGGATTTCCAGTGTCCACTTGGATCACAAATGAACCCAACTAATAAATGCAAAGTTTGGTAGTTCATTACTAGTTGGACCTCCTTAACTAACTATTAATATTGTTCAACGCGTGCTAACATGTTAGAATCTCAGCCACGAACGCTTGTTAGCAAAAAAAATTATTACAGTCACAATAAAATAATGTGTTTTTCTGGTAGTGGGTAAAAAGCTGTAAGTGGCAAAAATGACATAATACAGGTGTACACACATATTGATTTTTGCATTTTAGCACGTGGTTAAGTTAAATTCGATATCGGTTAATCCTAAGACGACAAATCATAAACAAAATTGGATGTGTTGTTCAAATAGATATTGAAATGAAGAGAGATGGGAACAACTTGCAGCATGTTTTTGTTTCGGTTTAAGTTTGTGGTATTTTGATCATTTCTCATCGTTGAGAGAGAATGGGAAGGCTACACGACTTCATCTTACTTTCAAGACTAGTATTTTTTATAATAGTTGACGAATAGATATTAAAATTCTAAGCTTTTATATTCCTTATATTGACCATATATGGACCATGAGATGATGACACAATGTCAGTGGATTTACGGGTTCTACTTAACTTTATCCACATATTATAAAGGTTTAACATTATTTAATGACATTGACGTTTAAAACGAATATGCGATTATATTTTGTATCTAAAAAAACACTGTCAAAATGAAAATGTCAGTCTCATTAACACATGGAGATGTTGTAATTCAGCACTAATGCAGGTGGTAAATAGCATGACCAAGTAAATACAATATATTTACATTACACTATAACAGAGAACATGTATCATCTCAATTTTGTATCAATTTAAGAGAACTTAGTAAAAGTTTATAAGTTAGTGGGAGAAATAAAATGCTGCACATTAAAGAATAATTTTTGGACCTCGGTTATATTAATAAGTAACCAAAAATAACTCTTCTTCAATAAAGAGAAATAACTCGAAACCCATATTATGGCTTAGAATATTGTACGACAAGTACTTATTAGTCGTTTATTAAAGTTAGAAGAAATCCGTGAATGTTGGATGTTTAGGTGTATGTACCAGGTATTTCGATGTACTCTTAGATAGAATTAGCTGAATTGTGTTATTTTAATATTTTTTTGGATGCAATAATCGGAAGCCACAACAATGGATCACAATTTCTTAGGTGATGTTCAATTACAGTCGCCAAATGATCGTCAAACGATTAGGGGCGGATAATGGCACATGGACGTATGCCAAAGTGCTGGCTTAACTTTTTATTTTTATAAACAAGAGCATTAGAACATCTTTGTAATATTTACTATCTGAGTTAAAAGTCGAATGGACTTATATTATTGTTTTTTTTTAATTTACTACTTGCCCGTATTGCGTTATTGACAAACAAGGTTAATGATTTGAACTAAATTTGACTCAGACCTGTTTTAGTTTAAAATTAAATCTAATATACAAAAATATGTTAAATCTAGTTTACATTTATTAACTTACCTAACATGTTATGTTTAAATGATAAATTGGTACTTCCCCTTCGGTACCTGTTGTTTTCTGCGTTTTTAAGTCGCAATTATATCGCAGGTCTGTACGAGTTAACGCTGATGCTTTTGCATACACTATGTGTTATTCTTTACATAAGTCCATCATATCCTAGTGCAAGTATCAAAAGTACAAATCCATCGGCGATATCCGCCTGAGCATTCATAACGACATATTGCCTCCATCTAACCTTTTGTAAATGTGTCTACACGTTTACAAATATATTTCTTATTTATTTTGGGCTAAGTACGTTGTTATTTTGGCAACGAACGGCCGACGAATTTAATTAATTTATTTGTAGATACTGTTGCTGTGCCCATTATAAGTAGGTATATTTATCTATACTGTCGAATAGCACTTTACGTGACTATAAAAGAAACAGTGATAATTTAATTTTAGAGTAAGAATATAGGTAAGTATAATACTTTTGGATACAATCACATTGTTGTAAATCAATGAAAAACACCAATACAAAATGTTTTTATCAAGAACTTTGTTTTATATGCATCCTTATCCTGCAACTATAAATCAATCTGTTATTTGTATATTATGTGGTACACTAGTAAATACATAACTCCTATAGTTTGACACGCAAGCTAGGGGTGCCTTCATCTCTGGATCTCTGAACAGATTAACGAACAATAAACCCAGCAGCCATTATTTTTCGCATTTCCTCAATTGAAAACTGATTAGTAGGTATCTGTTGCTCTTTAAAATGAATATCGTTTATGGAAAGAAGGCATAGGGACGTCCATAAAACTTTGGGCTTATTGTGTAACAAAATAAAAGCATTATTTAAAAGGTGGTGCGATAGGAAATTATTCTGATTCATATCTGAAACTTGCTGGTTTTAGACTGAAAAAAGTGAAGTCAAAATCAATTAGCAAATATTTGTAAGAAAAAATTACATAAAAATTTTTCGTATTATGCCCTCAACTAGAGATCATAGGAAATAACCAATTAACACCTCGAATCACACGTTAAGAAGCAGGCAAAAGTGAGTATCATTTAACTTTCAACTGTCAAAGTATGTTTTTACATCATCGTTTTATCCATCGATATTGTTCGAAAACTATGCGTTCAGTAACTACTAAGACAGCATTGAAATCAAATTATATTTAATAGTATTCTTTTGTATTGGTTATTCAATTCTAATGCTATTTTTTCTCCGTCTAGATTGCGAATTGGGGTAATTTTCTTGTATTATCGTATCTAATAAATAAGCTTTTAAGTAAAATATTACATCCAGAGACAAAATGGACCAATCTTCTATAGAAAATTTGGATAGATTTGATGTACTGTTGATTGTGCTGCTGTGATGTTTTACTTAAAGGAATTGAAAAAAGAACAATAAATAATAAACGAACTTGTTACAAGAAAGCTTTCGATACGACTCTTTTAGACTACCTAACGAAAATTCTAGCACAAGAATTTGGTTAAACAGATTTTATATACTGACACTAAATGACGTAAGTATTACACTAATCCCCACAGGCCATATTTTTGAAAATACAGATTTGTTTAGTTCTTACACTTTCGCTCACATTACACATGTGACGTCCTGTGATCAAGACTCCTAAAAGAGTCGAAATGTCAGGATGAAATATAAAATAAATTATGCGCGTAATCAGTAAAAAAGTGTGTTATTCAAATACAGATTTGGTTGATTTTGCCGCCATTCGCTCGATGTTCGAGACATCTAGCATTTTGAGCCAATACAATAGTTTGTCTACTATACAATAGACAATAGATAGAATACATACAAGTTCTTCAAATAGTAAGGAATCCTTCTACGATTTATGAACTAACAAAAATTGTAAAAAACTTATTTGTTAAAAAATGAAACGCAATAATGTGGTTACTACTACCTACTAATAAATACACTTTGAAAAATAATACTATAATTGAATGTTGGTTTTCCTTTACTTATGCGTTAGAACCTAAACAATCTTTACACGTCACATTGACGAAATTTTCCGGCAAATAAAATAAAATAAGTTTTAAACAAAGTTATGCCAAAAATGAAATATAAAAAAATATTATGACGATTATAAATAATAATAAGAAAAGCTGGTTATAAATAGAGTAATGCTTTGAAAACTCCGACTGATAGGCACTATCCACTAACATCTATCGAAAAGAATACACAAAGGATATATCGAAGAAATAAAAATCGTCATATTATTATTTTCATCATTTAAGATTTCTAAAAATAAAGTTCCAGATAAGCTCCAGACAAAGTCTTTTGTCTCCGCAGATCTGAAACTGACACAGGTCATTTATTTAGACAAGAAAAAGCATACAATACTGCCTTAAAGCAACCCAAAAGAAACAATAGCTTCATTACTTGTCCATTGATCTATTTAGAGAGTTGAGTAGTCCTTAAACAGCTTCTATGGTAGGCCTCTTACACCTATGTTCTCCAATTTTGATAATCTTAGACGGGATATAGATGGTGTCAAACGCCTTAGTGAGTCGAGGCATATGGTGACACCTTTTTTTCTATCCAACGTGGTGATAACAGAATTCACCAAATCGTGGTCCATTTCTACTTCTCTTCACAAATGATGCATTTGTAGAAACGCCAGCACGAAATCCATATTAGTTTGGAGAGAGAAGCTTGCGAGATTATACGCTCTAATATTTTGGATAGCGTAGATAATGTGGAAATGGGATTATAATTCTCACACAGTCTTTTTCACCAGACTTGTGTATTGGTTTAATGAGTACTTCTTTAAAAGCGGCGGGTAAGACGCCCTGTGTGATGAATATGTGTAATATGTTCGGCCAAGAATGAGACCCATAAAAATATGAATGCTATCTTCTAGTCATCAATAAGAGATATTGATGAATTGGAAGTTATGGAAGTGTTAGGTATAGGTATAGGTAAAGGGGTCAAGCGACAAATTTTCAGAGAGGTCCCAACCTATGTTGGAGAAGTAGTGTTTGACATTTTTTTAATTGTGAATAAGTAAGCGCTTGACCGCTATCTCGTCTGATGGAAAACGAAGATGCGATCTAGGATGTGACGCGCCTGCCTAGAAGATACCTACTCACTCGTGACTTGAAAACCCCTAAATTGTATTTATCAGGAAACAGACTCAGACAGAGTTCCACTCTTTAGCAGTACGAATTACAAAATTGGAACCTAAACTCTTAGTGCGAGTCTTTAGTATATCAACCATATAACGGTGACGCCTATTTTTTAATCTGGTTGTCCTATGAAATAATGTGACGGCGGAACAAGGCTATGACTAAGCGTCAGAGGTTTGGAATCCACAATATAATGTGTACATTTCACGTATAGAATCTATACAGAAAAGGTTTTTGCGTTATTTGCAACATAAAAGTCGAACAACAGATCATGGATACGAGGCGAGATGTAAAAGATATCATTTCTTACCCCTAGAAAAGAGACGACATTTGTTGTTTATTAAAAATTGTTAATGCCACTGTAGATTGTCCTGCTTTATTAGAGCAAATAAACCCAAATTTCCGCGTAAACTACCGGTAAGCCTCTGGCGACACCACGCGTCAATACTAATTATCGTCGTAACTCTTTTTTTAGGCGAGCTACCAATTCTTTCAAAGACATGTCAAAAAGCAGTGGCGAGTTGGAATTATTGAGTAGCAAGCAAGCATAAAGATGTGGTGAAACTTTTTTCTTCAAAATTTTTCGGCACATACCTTTAAAATTATAAATAGTTTAATTTTACTTTAATTGTTATATGTAGTTATATTAAATGTTATTGTTACCTAATCTAAATCTTAGTGTCCACTTGCGACTACCTGTTAATAGCTTAGTCTATACAAAGTTTTGATTCAATTAGTTTTAAAAGACACGCTGTTGGTATTCCGACTAAAATAAAATAAATAAATTAATTAATTCTGCTGCACACTCTCCAAAATGTAAACTCAAGATGGTCAGTGATGGCACGGATACACCTCGGAAAGTAGGAGTCAAGTGGAAAGGACTCCTTTTAGCGGAGAAAAGACACGTCTGGGCCTTTGTTGGATTGAACCTTACCAGATTGGCATCGCCCCATTCTGAGACTGCCTGCAGAGGTAGGTTCATGCGGCTGACCGTCGCTTCTCTACGACGCTGGATCTGTTCAGCACGGGCTCGTGCATCAGACATATAGCTCTCTACAACCGCGCTGTCATCCGCGTATCCCAAAATGCCGGACATAACAGGTCATTAATATGAAGCCAAAAAGTGTTGCAGACAGTACGGAACCCTGAGGGACGCCGGCATTGATAGCCAAATGGACCGACGACAAACTCGTATCGTCAGATCTCTTAAGAAGTCCGATATCCAGACACACAAATCAGTGGGAAGTCCATATAAAAGAAGATGTAAGTAGCGTATGCTAGATCTTCAGGAGACCATTTCCGGCGAAACCCATATTGTCGGTCATTAAGGAGGAGCCTATGGTTCAGTACACGTTCCATTATTTTACAGAGAATTCTGTAAATTTTTTTTAGTTTCCTTTCCCTTTTCTAGTGCAATTTATAGGTACTTATTTCTCATACAGCCCACTAGACCTTGGGTAATAAAAGGTTTCGGAATCACGTTTCATTTGGAGCATTTCGACGGTTTTGTGCATTATCGAATGGCAGAAGATAAATGAGTAATCAAGGGATATGCAGCTGCGTTACGTGAGAGTGGATTCATAAAGTTGGTAACACTAATATTAAGAGGTTTATATATCCCAATAATTCAGGTAGTTGAATGTAATTTTAATAGAACACAGTATGCATCATTAATTTGGGGCTCTTCAAAGATTAATAAATTTAGGTTAATAGTTTTTGTAGTTGAAGCACATGCGTAGGTAGTCGTTGAGTTTAGAATTTTGCCAGAGGAAGCCAACACTCACATAAAATTATTACATCCCATGGAGTTTCCGATTCCTGTAATAGTAAATTTGGTTAAAGTTAATGCTGCTTATATTCTGAAATTTTATTTTTAGCGCACAATTATGATTCGATATTTAATCTTTTATAATACCTACATCACATTTAACAATTGAGCAATAAATATGATATCCACGTCCAGTATCATAGTTTCTATATTTGACATTGATTTAAATTAGCTATGATGATAGCAGCCAAGAACTTTGCGGCACAAAAAGGCTAAGGTAAACAGAAATACTTTCAGATTCCTTTTCCCCTTTAAGATAAAGTGCTTGTACAAAGTGTAAAGTATTTTCTGATTTATTGCGGTGTTTGTATTGAGATCCTGAAAATTTATGACAATAAAAATATGATATGGTGTTGAGCACTTTTAATTTTATGAATTTCAATGGCATGCAAACATCTAATCAGTAAATCAAGAAATATAAAACTTAAGTGTCAAAAATTATAATAATAATAAGGAAGTTAAATAATAGTAAAAATACAAATAGTGAAAATATTAAACAGGTTGCTACTAATAGTCATATTATTGTTATTACGTTATACAACTGGGATATAGATATAACGTTATGCGGTAAAGTATCTTCATCTTTCTTCACTATACTTTTCCATATGACATCCAAGTCACAATTTCTTGTTCTTGACAGGTGTCAAGGCAACTCAGGTTCCTGACAGGCGCGAGAAGTTTCTCGCGCCAAACAGAATAGCCCGTGCTAGTTGGTGTCGCAAAACGCTGCAGAGTTTTGCGATACCAACTAATACGGGCTGTTTTTTGGTTGTCGCTAAGCAAATGTAAGCACATTTGCTACCTTACCACCAACGAAAGATCAACTTTCTTACGCCAAGTTCTCCGTGCAGGATTTTTTAGACAGTGGTCCCTGAAATGCCCACGGATGCCTCTATTTCACGGTATGTCACATGACGATCTTCGAGGATTTGTTGCCGCACGGCTTCGATATTCTCTTGGGTCATGGCGGTTTTTGGACGACCTTCACGTGGCTTGTCACCGAGGCTAAAGTGCCCACGTTGAAATTCTAAATACCAGCGTTCTACAGTCCTAAGACATGGTACTGCATCACTAAACACAGAAGTGTGTCCCCTTTGAAAGTTGTAGAAAATTATCGCACGCAAATTTTCCTTGGATATTTCCATTTTTGCAACCGACTTGTCATCTTTGAATAGACGATACTATAAAACTATTCGACCTCTCTGAAAACATTCTTTTGTTATAGAATTCTAAATTAAAAAAGATAAAAATCCCATGTTTATTTTCAATACACGACTCAAACGGCAGCCCTCGTCTCCGCCCTTTAAACGTGTTATTTTGCTGCTCTAAGATATTTATTTTCATTATTAACTCCTTGATTTTATTGGACACAGTTTCGACCGATTGTTTTTTTCCTGGTTTTAATAAAATGGCGAGCAAAATATTATTTATCATTTCGAATTCACGGTCAAACAATATTGATTCCGTGAATATTTATCAAGAGTTGTGTCGGTTATTTCATCAAACGGCCGTCTGTGTCCCTTCGTAATATTGAACTTATTATCACTAGTACTTATGCTTGTCGTAATAAGTGCGAAATCTGAGGTGTAGTCTTCTATTTTTTTTTCGGAGGTTGTAGCAGCAGGAGGTTTAAGTAGGGCGACGTATTGACATATTCATCGTTGTAAGCTTAAATTAGCCGACGGTAAATGATTACTACCTGAGGGAGGAACCTGCGTTGACAATGTCTAGGTTTAGGGCGGGGCAGCGGGTAGGAATATGTGCATGCACTTGTGAATGGCGAATTTTTAACGCATTGTCTAAAGAGCTTACCCCATATACCTATCTAAGTCTCGCTTGACTGATCTTTTTTCCTTGTAACTGGACACTACCTCTTCGACGTCTCGACGACCTCTTCTGTTTACACACTCAATATTGGTTTAATATTTGAGATAAATTAAAAATTTTGCTAAGGTAACAGGTCGCACACGTCTTAACTTAAGGGTCAATTATGTGATATATTGATAAGATACTGGTAAAGTTCTATTTAAACTTTATTTTCGAAACAAATTATTATGCACTGTATTGTACGTTGTGAAGATACGCATAACGCATAGTCAGTATCAAATATAAAGACGATCAAAACATCAAACAAAAAAGTGATAAAAAAAAACTGGTTGGTTGCCTGTAAAGTCGGTATACGGGCGAAAGTTTTACGTGACAACGACTTTGAGTGGTAAAATAATTTTAATGTGAATATTCATTCGTATAGTAGGAAGAAGGATGAAATAATAGTAACAATTTAAAACATTTATTTATACAAAGAATTATATTTAAAACATTAATTTATAGGCATGCGTCCCTTCCACTTTTTATGTCTGTCTCTCTCGCTCTTAGGCGGGCTAACCATGCCCGAGTGGAAGGGACGCGTGCCTCTCACTCGCTCTCATTGTAAGCGCATAACGTGAGCGGAGCGTAACGCAGTTTCTTGAAGTGTCACCCGGCAAACCAATTTATAAGACGTTGTCACGTCAAAAATACTTAAACAGCAAATCTATACCAATAGATCAAAATGTTCTATTTGAAAGTTAGGTATGGGAAAAATGCTTTGATATAGTAGGTTATTGTCAATTTTAAAAACTTCACTTGTTAAGATTATTCGGACACTTTACCATGCCCAATTTTTGACGCTAGTTTTAACACGTGCGCTTATGTGAGTCTCTATACTAGGGGCAATAAAACTTTTGTACGATACCATAAGTACCTTGGTATTAATCATATGAGGAACTAAGTTGATCTATGTGACTGATGTGTCGTGTTAGTCGATTGACCATTGCAATAACCAACACGACTCGCCTGTCAAAATAGAATAAAAGCTATAGTACCACTAAATTGTTAAAAGTTTTTTATTTGAATTAACTCAATACACTAAGGTGAAAAATCGAGACCTGCGGAAACTCATTCAATAAATATTCAACACTCATTGTTTAATTTATCGCATAACATATGCTAGTTTACCATGGTCAACGTTTAATTATGGCATTATATGCATAAATTGAGTTAGTCAGTTTATTGCTTTAACCGATTCGTTGCTACATACAATTACCAGAAACGAAGGCTACGAACTTGATTTACGTGAAAAATGAAGATAGTTTTATAATGGATAGATTTTCCTAAAACTTAATTTGAAGGAGTTATCATCGATTTAAAAATGACACGGCTTCGGTG